>CP141147.1:18898000-20098000 GCA_035235625.1 Saururus chinensis | reverse complement strand
GGCAATTTGCACCAACGCCACCGCCTTGCCCAGCCATGGGACAGGGGCCGTTCGATTTGCCGTCAAGCGGCCATTCAGAACCCCCTGGTCCAGCCGTAGGTCCGCCACCGGCAATAACGTCTGCACCCTCTTTCCTCTGTGATTTCAAAGAGAACTCGAGAAGGAGGGCGTAGCAAAGCGGTGGTCCAAACTTCTGGCGAGGCTCCGCCTCCTGCTCACCGATCAATAGAGAAGACAAAGACTCAACCTTTGCCCCTCTTCTGACCGGGATAAATGGTCCAGCTGGCGGCCATATATTTTCTGGCCGGCGGCCTGGCCAGCTTTTGTTAATTGGATTGGTTTATACACCATATGCGCCTCTAATTTAAATTAAAAGGATGTTTGAACGATTCTACCTTACATGCCGGATTGCTGTCGATCCACCGCCTCTGGAGATTCGAGCTCCCTCTTCCTCCACTCAGTCACCGACCATGATCTTTCTCTGGTCGCTGGAAAATTCCAACGGCTCTGTCTCTTTCCATCTCCGGCCAACCTCTTTATTCTCTTCACCGTCCAAAGTTTTTTCCAAAAAGCCATAATTAATTCTTTTTATAGGCATAGGATTAGGGCTCCTAATCCCATGAGAAATTGGACCCCAAAAACCCAATTTCGGAACAGTAATTGATCGGGCCCGTATCTCAACTTAAACGGACAATTCGAACGTTTAATTCGGGTAAACGGGTCCTGCACGATATGTTCAACTTTGAACAATCGTATCTCCCTCATCCGAACTCTGATTTGCGCGTTCTTGGTGGCATTTTGAAGCTCTTTTCGTCTATTTTCCATCTATATATGCTCTAACCACCACTTCTAACTAATGATTAAGTTATTCTCATGAGAAGATCAAGGGGTCCTACACCCTAATTACCGCGTAGTCGCCTTCGGGAATTTAGAAAATTCCCAGATGTTATAGATGTTCTTGGAGGCCTTCCTCTTACCATGGCGGTAATTACAACTACATTCTGTAGGATTTTGAACTTTCTATGTATTTTTTCAAGTCATCTAATAAGTTTCTCTAGCATGTAACTAATCCATATGTTACTAATCTTTCTTTAGGCCAGAGGAAATCGTGTCATGACAGTTGCTCCATGCTATGACCAATACAGGGACTCATGGGATACATGTGTTCTTTTAGAGGCACAATATATTTCTAGAATCTTATATGAGTCATAAGCTTCAAATGCTTAAATTTGCTTGCCAACCATTATGATTTTTTTGCAATTACAAGTTGGAGACAAGGTTGAGACGGTCAGATTATTTCACTGTTACAAGAGGGGAGTAGATCATGTTTTCGTTGATCACCCAATGTTCCTTGAGAAGGTTCTCTTCATCTTATTTTGCGAATGATACTTGAACACATTAATAATATTTGAACACATTAATTATAATTACACTCCTTACCTGATCACACTCTGTTTCAGGTCTGGGTTAAAACTGGAGGAAAAATCTATGGTCCTGTAACGGGAGAGGACTATCCTGACAACCAGCTGAGATTCAGTTTTTTCTGTGCCAAGTATTTACTTAACTATTTTATTATGCCTTGTGTACTTGTCGTCTACATTTTGGTATCACACCTCAAGAAAAGAAAATTTGCTTCTTATCTTAATAATGGCAACTTATTTAATGGTTTCAGGCAGCATTGGAAGCACCAAGAGTTCTGAAAATCTAGAGCTTTGTTAATTTGGTAGAAGGTTAACACTTACATTTCTGATTTTTGTACATATCATGCGATTCTTCCGTGAGGCAGCAAATATCAGGCAATTTTTTGCTAATTTTTTCTTTTTTTTTTTGGCATGCAGGTCTTTCTATGTGTATCAAATATTGTGACAAGCCCACTTTCAAAGGATTTGAAAAAAATTTAGGATATTGTAAATCAGCAAATAAAAGATGAGAATGTATTTGCTAGTGAAGCTAAACTTGATGAAGCAAAACATATTACTGGGTTGCGTGTTGTATTTGGAGAAGTAAGGGTCTAGTATAATTTTATTTGACTTTTTTATAATTTTTTATGACATTTGTATTGAACCTGATTGATGATAATAAGATTCAGCTAATTCAGTTTTAGATTTAGGTAAGGGCTCATTTATTTGGTCTGAATCTAAATCTGAATCTGACACTGAATTTAAAGCTAAATCAGATCTGAATTTGAATTTTAATCTGAATCTGAATAAATTCAATTTTAAAAAAATTAAAATAAATAATTTTTTAGTTTGTACTAAAAAAATTTATTGTGGTTAAGATCATATGTATAGACAAAGTTCAAATTAACTATTCTCTTGAGTCTAACTATTCTCTTGAGTCAAATCCACATTACTATGGTGTTCGTAGTTAACACTGGCCGTAAGTAAAAAATTATTTTTATTATTTATTTTATTAAATATTTAGCTACTATTTAAACAACCTAGGGAGACTATATGGCAAAAGCTTCCCACTGAACCATAAAACATCCCAATAATTATCAACCTCATCGAGGCCTCGATGGGCAATGAGAAGCCCACCAAACTATTGGTCTATGCTGCCCTGCACCTGATGGAGTTGTTGGACATATCGTTGACCATCTTAATGGTGCACAACGCCAGGAAGAACGGTTTCTCGTTCTAGGGCGAGAAAATGGTCATCCTCGGTCCTCGGACCACTTTGTGGTGGCCTTCAAGGCCTTCCAGCAGCTGAGCAAGATGTCTGTCCGGCCATGACGGCCATTTCCTCCTCAGACATGCACTAGTGCTGAGATGAAGCGGGACCGGGGCTAAGTTCTGGCACGTGAACCGGAAGGTGTTGGAGGAGGCCCCCTCTTTTGTGGGCAAGTTCCCTCTAGGTCTGCCAGAATTAACCACAATATTAACAAGTGGAGAAGCAAGATCAGGCTTAACCTCAAAAATGAATTTCATGCTCACGAGATACTGGTTTGAGTGTCAAGTGTCTCTCACAAGCTATAATATTTATTCAGGTCCATCAAAATATAATTACATGTGAGTCTGTGACATCTGCATAAGTATAGGAGCCCCCATTCTCCAAATTGAAATCCATTTTGACTTCATAGGATAGAATATTATAAAAAACATAAAACATTACAAATTAATTTCTTGGATACAAAGATACAGCTTTCAGCAAAGTCCATTTCATCCGATAAATTTACAAAATTTTCATACTGTAGCCAATAAATTTGATAAATCTTCATATTGTTTATCTCATAAAGTTAAAGTAGAAACCTGGGCATCAATTTTGAATTATCTTAAAATACAATAAAGAAATTAGTCAAGAAACAAATTTATATCCAACCTCCGTTACATCCTAAAGATTTGTCTCTTTCAGAGGTAGCAAACCTATCAAGGAAAAAAATTCTCTCGTCTCTTATACTAGATATTCTATTTGGTTACCCTTCTTTCAAAATAAGAATTTCCATATACATGTTCTTACATTTCTAAAGTGATCCTTTATATAGCTAGCTGTTGCTTAGATATACTAAAAAATTAAATCTGAATAAGCAGAACTGCAAAGTTGATTGAGGTCCCCTGTGAAGTTATGGTTGAACAGATCTAAAATTTCATCACAGCAATGGAATATTTACTGAAGAGTTTAAATAACAATAGAAGTTAAAAGCTCTGAACTCCAAAGACCAAACCGCAGCAGCACACAATCAAATAATTACACGCTGCAATTAATGCAAGTGCAATAAAACTGAAGAGCTGAAACCAAACCTTCAATGCAACACAAAATGTGCAGACTAATCTGATACATAATCTGGTTTAGAGAAACGGATTGTACCTCACATACAATTTCCACATATATGTGTCAATCCTGGAAAAACTGAACAATGTTCACTAGCATTCAGTGACAAACTAGATCCTTCAGGCTGCATTGTCATCCTTCCTTGGGTAGCAAACCTCGCTCCCTGCTAATAAGCTAGAAGCCTGGCAAGGCTCCTCCACCTCTTGACCTGATCATCAGACCACCATTTTTTGATTCCTTATCTATTGCTGAAGTTGAGGAAAAGTATGCGCAAAGAAGGCAGCAGATGCAGCAGTGGATGCACCAGACCTTGCCATGTATGAGTCGGGTGAGGAAGGAGGAGAGTAGAGGTGGACAGAGTACATATAAGAGTTTCACTTCATCTCATCATATATCCTAGACATAGGACTCCATTTTTCAAACTAGAGAGGGAGTCATATTATAATTTTATAAGCCACTTTAAAGGAGACCTTGAAAAGAGAGAGCTGGTCCAACCGCCTGACTCAAGCCTTCAAAGAAGACTCTTAAAAGGTTAAATTTTTCCTGATACAACTATCACATACTTTGCATAAATGTACTCAGAAAATAATAAAATGACACAACTAGTTTTTACTTGAATAGAAGAATGAATTCCCAAAGGAAGGGGAAAAAATACACAGCAAATGAATAATAATAAATTTTTACTCATGCGAGTCCATAATTTTTGTCCAGAATCAGCAAAAGCAGTATACCTCCCAGGGTCAAGGGGAATGCAGCAGCTACTATACATTTCATACAACAGGATCTTTATACTGGCATTATGCATCCCATCTACCATGGGATAATCTTCCATATACTGTATCTATATAAGACACAAGTTGCAAATAAATTTATAATATTTTAATTAGATGGGTCAGTAATGCAAAGACTAAGGGTCTGTTTAGATTGGTGGAAAACGGGAGAAAGGGAAAGAGAAAGAGAAAGTGAATCCAGGTGGAAGAGAAACTAGGAGATTCCTAAAAAATTTCCAATGTTTGGTTGTACAAATAATGTTAGAGAAAATTGACGGTGACGGTGGTGGTGGTAGTGGCAGTGCTAGTAGCGGTGTTGGTGATGGCGGCGGTGGTGGTAGTGGTTGTGGTGGTGGTGGTGGTGATGGCGGTGGTTGTGGCGGCGGCGATAGTGGTGGTGGCGGTAGTGGTAGTGGTGACAGCGGTAGTAGTGGTAGCGGCGGTGGTAGTGGCGGCGGCGATGGTGGCGGTAGTGGTAGTGGCGCGCGACAGTGGTGGTGGTGGCTGTTGTAGTGACAGTGGTGGCAGTGGTTGTAATGATGGTTATGGTGGTGGCGGCGGCAGTGGTGGTAATAGTGTAGCGGCAGCAGCTGTGGCAACGACGACAACAATGGTAGTGGCGGCGGCGGTGATATTGGTGGTAGTGGCGGCGGTTGCGGCTGCAGCAGAGGTAGTGGTAGTGACGGCGGCGGCAGTGACAGTGGTGAAGGCAGTGACAGTGATTGTGGTGGTAATAACAGCAAGACATAAGTCTTTAGTATGATTATTTTCTTCCAAAATCCATGAGTTAATGGGTGGAAAATTTTTGGGCCAAATTTTCATCTATTTTCTCTCAGTTTTCACTCTAATTTCTCTTTCCCCGTTCACCAAATAGTGGAAACTATGAGATTTTAAGAACTTTCCTTTCCTTTTATCCGCTTTTCACCAATCCAAACAGACCCTAAACGGTCTGGTGGGATGGGATAGCTTCTCACTTTTCCGAGAAGCAAGAGAATTGGGCCAATGCCACTTAAAAAGGAACAAAGTTAATGATTTCAGTTTCACACTTAATATCTCGTTACTTGAGAGCAGCAAACCTTTCTTCCCAGTCGGTGACTTGAACTGAAAGTTTAAATTAGAGCAACATCATCAAGAATCTCACCAGTTTCTAAAGGTAATAGAGACATGACACTCGACCATCACTTGCTTTCAGCTTATAAAGAGCTTTTGATGTAGTTAACTACCATACCCTCTCAAGTGGGTAAAGTTCTTGGAAGGGGAATTACCGAATACTTGAAATCTTATAACCACAAAGCACCAGCAGAAGAGCACAATGCTTACCTCATTAGCACTTATGTTCAGCTCGCCATTGTTTTGCTGCCGGAAAAGCAATTTTATCTTCACAAAGTTTGCGCTAATGCCCCTTTTTCTGTTTTGTTTCAAATGATACATCAGGTCTTCTTGAATAAACGATTTTAAACATTCTATAGATGCATCTACAAGATTTGCAAATCTGCATATCTTTTAGCTAGAGTAAAATTTAAATAAGTATTCAAAAATTTTGTTTGGCAGAACAACCCATCAAAAACCAAGTCATTGCAATGAATTTACCATTTAAAATCGAGGATTTGCCCAAAATAGACTCTAGGTCTATAAAAAAGAAAATGGTGAACAGTCACAAGTTAAAGCAGGGGTAGCGATAGCAGCATCGATAATAGTTGGGGAATGAGGGCAACTAGGCTGCATAATCCATGATATCACACTTGAAGAGTAGTGCAGAAGCAGTGATGTTAATCACAAGACATGTTCTAAGAAGCACAAGGTATCTTCACATGCTGAATATAAACAGGAGCACAAGAGGTTTTAGAAGAAAAAAAATAAAGAGCACAAGAGAAGCAAAAAATAACACATAAGCAGTATTCCACCATGAAAGCCTATGACAACATATTTTGAAGCTTCATAACCACCACAGTTCTTGCTATGAAACCCTATGACAATATATTTTGAAGCTTCATAACCACCACCGTTCTTGCCGCCAGTGCTCAGAAGGATAATCACTTGAAATAATTGGGCGAGAGAAAAATCTGCACTTGTTGTGACAGCCCACTGTAATCGTGTAATAGATACAAAGTATAATTAAAGTTATCAAGTACCTAACTTGAAGAATCAAATAAGAGGCTTTGGTAATAACTGGCCAACAATGTTAAACCTGCACAGAAATTATTAGAGCATTAGCACACTTGTGATCAAAGAGACAATGTAAAAAGTTCATCGTAACTTTTTGGTTAGTCTTTCCTGTTTCATTCAACGAGACAAATGATAGAAATAAAATGATTCTTTGAAAAATATTAAAGCAAAGTTAATCCCCCGTTCAGAAAATTTTCTTCGTACATCAGGGCATTGCGACATTTTAGCAGTTAAGGCTCCTTAATAAGAAACTATTAACAAGCATACACAAGATATTTTATTTGAGATCGGATTGCAAAAAAATATTCTAATCACTGACTAATAAACCTTCACTATGGAAAGTGAAAACAGAGAAAGTTTTACTAGTCATGAGGGAACAAAAGGAGATTTAAAAAATGGATTACCAGCCGGTTAGCCATGATGCAAAAGGAGAAGGCAAAGTTCAACAACACCCTGCAATACACTAATTCAGAGAGAGGGAGGAAAGGAGACGATGAGGGGCCGGCGAGGAGGTGGCGGAAAATGGCGGGGATGATTTCCGCTGAGACGAGGGACTTGAGGATGAGAGAAGAGGAGCAGGGACAGTGGCTGGGAGGATGAAGTCGGGCTATGTTTTCAGAGGCATTCAGTGGATGCAATAAATCTGACCGACAACTTCATTTTCTCACCTTACCTCTGGTTTACGGACTGATTAAGTGGCTGAATTCAGTGCAAAACAAATGCACTAAAAAGCCAACTTATAAATGACTTTTCAATGGCATATTCAGTTCAGGTCTGACTTAGACCAAACAAATAGACCCTAAATTAGATAATTAACTTTTCAGCTAATTAAGACAACTTTTCAGATTAAGATTTAGCTGAAACAAATGAACCCTAAGCCTTATCCGAAGGTTAATATTTTTGAAATTGCACAAAATTCATGGTTGTTATAGTTTGGGTTGGGCCATGACCTAGCTCAAGCCCGCCTTGGCCTAGCCTAGTTTTAGCCCTAGCTATGGCTGAGGCGGTGGGGTCTCTTTCTCAATCAAACATGAGAACTTGTGGAGTTGCCAAATGGAAGAAAGCCTTGCACAATAAATGGGCTTTTCAACTTAAGGAAGAAGTAGATGGCTCCGTGAGGTATAAAGCTAAATTGGCGGTGAAGGGGTTTGAAGAAAAGTATGACATTGATTTTACAGAGTTATTTGCTTATGTAGTGAAGATGAACATAATGTGAATTGTCTTAAGCATTGTGGCTATTTAGGGCCTGCATTTAAAACAATTAAATGTCAAAATCGCTTTGAAGAAAATGATATTGAGATCTATATGAGGCAACTAGAAGGCTTTGTAGTTCTAGGTACAAAGGGGCTAGTTTGCAAGCTTAAGAAGAGTTTGTATTGTCCAAACACCAGACAGTGGTATAAGAAGTTTGATAGATTTATGTTTAAGATCAGTTATGTGCATTATGAGGTTAATCATTGTTGCTACATTAAGTGATTGTAGGATTCTTATATTATTCTGTCAATGCATGTGGATGATATGTTAATTGTAAGGTCAAATATGTTGGAAATCCGAAATCTCAAGAGGACTGTATTGAAGGAGTTATCCAAGAAAGATTTAGGGGAAACAAAACAAATCCTCAAGATGAAGATAAGCAGAGATAGGCAATCACATACTTTGTGAACTTTGTAGGCAGATTATGTAGACAAGGTAATGAAGAAGTTCGACATGCACATAGCAGAGTTTGTCAATACACCCTTGTCTCATTTCAGATTGAGCAAGAAGGATTGTCCTAAGTTCGAGGAGTAGTTAGAAATGGCCCGGGTATTGTATGCATAGGCAATGAGGAGTCTTATGTATACCATGTTGAGGACTAAGCCATACATTTCTCATGCAATAGGAGTTGTGACTAAATTTATGAGTAATCTTGGACAGGAACATTTGAAAGCTTTGAAGTGGATTCTTAGGTACTTAAAGGGATGTAAGGATCTAACCTTAGTCAATGTTGGAACTAAGGTAGAGTTATAGGGTTATGTGAACTTAGATATGGCAGGTGATTCATATGGGAGGTGATGTATTATTGACTATGCTTTCACCTCGGTTAATGCAACTGTCCCATGGATGCCAAGGTTATAGAAGATAGTTGTTTTGTCAACTACAAAGGCCGAGAATGTTCAGCTACAAAGGCTTGCAAGGACTTGGTCTGCTTCAGAATTTCATAGAATTGGTCAAAGAGCATGATGAGAATCAACTATATAGTGATAATCAAGAGTGTTATACATTTGGCAAAGAATGTGGTATTTCATGTCCAGACTAAGCACATTGGCATAATGTACCACTACACCATATCATGTGGGTTGAGGATGTTGTCATCAAATTTGAGGAAATATTTACAAAGAATAACATTGCAGATACGTTCATTAAGACTGTACTTGTGACAAGCTGAGGTATCGTTCAACCCCAGTGGGTCTAATAGCTTGAGGACCGGTGATAGGAACAACAATATTTCTATGATGTGACTCGGTGACATTGATGTGTCAGGCTTAAAGAGCATCAACTATAAGTAAGAGGAAGGTGCACTAATGGTGGAGCATATGGGTGCACATGTATCTAGGTGGAGGCAAGTACAAGTTTTCTAGGTGACTTTCAAAATTCAAGTCAAGGTAGAAGTTCTTAGATCATGTTCCCCATTTCAAGACGAGTTTTGGTAAAATGCGGTGTTTCCCTTTGTTGGGAAGTCACGTGCGCAACTTGCAGTGGGAGAAGAACAAAAGCAATGTCCAACTTGGACTCAATTATGACAATCGACATCGTGCTCTATAAATGGACTATAGTGGGCATGGGTGAGTTAACAGTGAAGTGCTTTAAGGCTATGAGTGAGAGTTGGGTTTTGGCTTTTGTGCAAGAGGCCAAAGTGGGTTGCAGGGAGCTTTGTAGGAGTAGGAAGAGAACTTTTCTTTCTTCTTCTTTTGAGA
This sequence comes from Saururus chinensis, assembly GCA_035235625.1. Taxonomy (NCBI): domain Eukaryota; kingdom Viridiplantae; phylum Streptophyta; class Magnoliopsida; order Piperales; family Saururaceae; genus Saururus; species Saururus chinensis. The sequence goes on along the minus strand of CP141147.1, from coordinate 20,088,342 downwards.
GGCTTTTGTATGCCTTTTCAAGGGCACTATTTGGGGTTTTCCAAGTGGCAAGTGAAGAGGCTCTTGTAACCGGTTTTTCTCACTTCGTGGATTTGATGTTGGTGCTCTTGGAGTTGGGTGTTGCCGAACCACAGAATAAATCTCTCTCTTCTAGTTCTATTTTTGTTTTGCTTGTGCATTGTTGTACACATTATTTGTGTTAACAAGGCTTGTACTAGCAGTTGTGTTCGCTTGTACTAGAATAGCTATTAGTCAAGGATCCTCCTAGAACACCAACACTTGACCCAGCCTCAAAAAGTGGAGGTCTTGAGTTTGAACTCCCACTCTTTTCACTACTCACAAGAATTATATCTCCATATATTTAGTGCATGACATGTGTTGGTGTTACATGTGCCCGAGGGGACTATCTGTGGGATGTGGATCTCTAAGAGGTTGGTTATCTTACCCCTTTTAGTTAAGTCTTAAAGACTTGTAACCCTTGATAACAAAAATAAAAAAGTGAAGATTGTGTTAAGTGAGATTTATAGTACTAGGACTATAAGGTTTCATCTAATTCTGGATTTCCTCTTCATATCTAGTTAATTTTAATTGGCTGATAAATATTATTATATTATATTTGCTGTTTTTTGTATGTCTATCTAGTAGTATTCTCTATATTAGGGGTAGTTTAGTCATTTATGTTTATTCTTATTTTGTGATTGGCTAACCTTTCACTCAAATGAGGGAATTTAGGTCTTTTGAAATAGGTTGGCAACCACATAGCCTGATTAAATGTTGTCCGACTCTAATTGTACATCTAATGTTAAAATTGTGTGGCATGTTCCATTGTTATGTTCCATTGTTGAGGTAGTGTATAGGAGAGTAGGTTCGGGAAGACATGGGTTATACTGACTACTGTAGCAGAGATTATCTCACTTCAGCGGGTTATAGAAGACATGGGTTATTCTTACTGGTCCTACTCCTTTTCACTATGTGTCGTGTCCTAGGATTTTGGAAGCATATAAAAAAAAATTTCATAAAGATATCGGAGTTTACCTGGGCCTACGACTGGAGCCGCTTGCCTTATGTGATAATAAAATAATAATATCCCTAGGAACCACGGTCTATATATAAACACACAAGAGAAAAATAATAAGGAGAGTTCTTACTTGTTCCAGAGCGGTTGAAATTCTTTATTAGAGGCAAGAAATCATTCCGAAAATTCGCGGTCAATACAATTTACCCCCCTTAAAGAAATTTCATCTTCAAAATTTGCACCTTGTACTCATCGAAAAATTTAGGACACTTCTCCATCACTTTTGTTTCTAACTCCCAAGCTTCTAATTTGCTTCCTCCGAGAGTGGTGTCACCCAAACCGTTTCCATAACAGAATATCTTTTGCTTGAACACCCATTCCTTATAATCCAAACTTTTGATCGATCTTTCCTCCAATGATAAATCATATCTTAGGATGTCTGCTGTTAAGTCCATAACGGGCAAAGCATCTCACCCGTGATTCCAAAGTATGGACACCTAAAACACATCTTAACTACCATTAGGCTAAGGGGTAATGTTAGTCTTTAAGCTATCAGCCCACCTTGTCCAAGTTTACAAAGATCCTACCACACTTCCGCTACGCACTCTGATGAACTTTGCCGAATTCTAATTAATGCTGCAATCACTCAGGTTTCACCAACCTATCCTTCAACATGTTTGTGTTCTCTATCGCACGACTTTTCTTCCACATAATGGTGCTCTCTCTAATTCATCGCACAAGCATGCAACATATTTTCTTTGTTCAAAATGTCCTCTCTGACCAACTTTATGTTCATGAATGGAACATCATACCGATCCTTAGGTTGGTACCGAATTATTCTTTAAGTCCTTGCTACAACTTGAAATATAAAGTAACTATCTTGCTCTGAGATAATCGATGATGGCACTCTTTGTCAACCAATCATTTCTTTCACATATCTCCCTACCTTGTGTTGTCCTCGATAAACCTGAAATCAAATCCATAGCAATGTACTCTTGCTTTCATTCTAGAATTTCCATCGATTAAAGAGTACCTGAACGTTCCTCCCATTCAGCTTTGACCTGTTGACAAATACACTCCTCAAAAAATCCTCTCTTATGTCCTCTTTCATTTCATTCCATCCAACTAAAAATTACTTTTTAGGTCTTAATACCTCTTCATTCCTCCCGGCTAGATAGCGTAATGAGATCTACACACTTCACATGATAACTCATACTTTAGCTCAAGTATTGTCGGAATCTCGAATCCTTCATAGAGTCCAACACTTCAACTAGAGCCTTTCTAAAGTCACTTTTCACATAATGCTCGCACTTCCTCATCTTCTTCATGTGGCTTCAATATGAACTCATCCAATGCCGACTTCACTTCTAATTTGTCCGCAAAAATCTCTTATTTCCAGGCCGCACATTAGGTTAAAAACTTACCATTTCCTTCCAATAACTTCCACTGCTTCATGAGCAGTTTGAGCAATCCATTCTTCAGTCTTGTGACTCAATGCATTCGTTACTATCTTCTCGATCCTCATCCACACCCAAAATGTAAAGCACACATCATTACTATCAAGAACCACCTCAACCAATCATCCACATACACTAACTAACCTTCGATCATTTCTCACCGGGTCCCTATTCATATATGATAAAATAGTACCATGCCTAGTCCATTTAGCAGACTACCATCCAGCCGATGCTTCATAAGCGGTACTCCTTTCTTTTGAACTATCATGTTCAGAAAACATAACTTACTCAAGCCAAAATTCCTACTCAATGCATTCATCATGCAGCTGAAGAGCTTTCCAAGATTGTAAAACTATATATAAAATGTTCTTGTTCAAAAAGAAGCCCTTGAAATATCTCTTCTCGCATCCTCAGCTGATGACATTGAGCTCTTGAATCACTCCAAGAGAACATCTTGGCCGATTGTAGCTGATTGAAGAGATCTGTCTTCCTTCTTTACAAAATCACATGTACTCCTCTAGGAAAAACTCTTAGATGGATAAAGTCTTGACCAACCCACCTTAATTTTGTTCTGTTAATCCTCTAAGATCTTCTACGCCTATTCTTTAAGGTGTCTTTGAAAAGTACTGGTAGCATGTCCAACTCCTCTAAACTCCTCTCCTTTGCTCCGTCAAAAATAACTGCAGCAAGGTAAGTCAAACACCCTTTGCTCAGCTATTTCTATACTTTGTGGTAGATACAACACACCGACTTGACCTATCTTGAATTTCCTTGAAATAGTAAGCTCTCTATTCCATAATCTATTCTCTTGTTAGAAGAGAAATTCCTTTCCGTTGATGGTCACCACAAAGTTGCCTTCCTTGTCCTGTTAAAAGATATCTCATCTTTCTGTCTGTTGGAACCTTCATCACCTTTAAAACTCTTTCCACTTCAACGATCCACTTCTCGATCGCCTTAGACTTGCCCTATCCTGTAAAGCTGGAGAAATCTTCTTTACTCACTTTAACGGATGATCCTTCTCACTACAATTATTCTCAACAAAATAATTACAATTACTTCAACAACTGGATTAGGCTTGAATCACTACCCTTGATTCAACATCTTCAACCAACCATTTACCACATCATCAAAATGAAGAAATTGTCCAAAGGTCCTCTACGTCACTAATTCTTGAATTGATACTTCAACAAAAGTCAAGTCATTTGACCATGTCTACCTCCTCCACGGTTAGAAACATCCTTGGGGTACTACTTGATTGTAAGCACCTTGAATTAATAGTTTGTTTCACACGCAAACAAAATTTTCTATACTACTCTTCTTAAAAAGAGACGTGTGTTTACAACATCTCGCTCACTCGTTTTCAAAACCAAAAACATGCAAAATCCTTCCGATAATAACGATTATTATCGGGCAACAAAACCATAAAACTAGAAAATCAATTGTTGGTTTTAACATATATGGAAGTATATGCGAAATGGTGCTTTTGAGTTGCTAATTTAGAAATAGTATTACATTGTAGCAGCACAACCAACCTTCGAGCTGCCCACTAACACCGTATGTCCCATACCACGGGTGTTTGGTGGTTTCTCTGTGGTAGTTCCATAACCCTTCTAGACATGTTACCTAATTATTTGTTTTGACATATCTTGAAGTGTATGCGTAATGGTGCATCTAAGTAGCCACTAGTACTCACGTCCCATACCACGAGTATTTTCGACACCTCAAAAACAACTTTACGCTAAACGAGCGCAACAAACCTTGGAGCCATCCACTAACGCCGCATGTCCCATACCAAGGGCATTTGGTGGATTTCTCCTTGGCAGTTCCACAACCTTACAAGATATACCACTAGTAGAACTATGTTTATTAATTTACATGCTACACCCCCTAACTCAGACGTAAAATCAATCTAGACTGAACATTAATTTTCACCTCATGTATTTCCAGACATAGTTTCTTGGTTGCTCTGATACCAACTGTCATGCCTCGGGATTTTAGAAGCATATAAAATTTTCTTTTCATAAAGATATCAGAGTTTACCCAGGCCCGTGACTGGAGCCACTCGCCTTATGCGATAATAAAATAATAATATCCCCAGGAACCACAATCTGTGTACAAACACACAAGAGAAAAATAATGAGAGTTCTTACTTGTTTTGGTGCAGTTGAAATCCTTTAAATCACATTGTTAAAACTCGGAGTAGGTCCTTCTACCCGCACACTAAGCTTGTCGGGTCCTGCAAAGTCTGGGGTTGGTGAGTATTTTAAAATACGCATTAGGGGAGTTTATACTATTAGGCATGAATAAATACATGGTAGTTTCACAACACATATTATATATAATATTTTTCATGAAAACAGAGTGTGCCTCTCACCCAAAACCACCCCTAGTGCTTCTTCCTACGTATTGAAGATGCTTCTAGGGTTTGTAAGCTCTCACGACTTACTACCAATGTCCCAAACATATATTATTAATAGGAATTTGTTGCGGGTACAAAGCAGCAACCTCTTACTTCTCTACAGATCATCTCAAAACATTTCGTGTTTATAGATAGAAGAGTCACTCGTGCTCATGGGGCTCCCGGATCTAGAGAGTAGAGAGTCTTCCCATGATACTCTCTACCCTATCTCACGTAGCCTTGATAGGTGCCCTTCGTTAGGGGCTAATCAGGGGTCTTGCCCTTCATTGGGGGCTCACCAGGGTAAAATAGGTACCATGCATTCAATTTCGAACCGGATTAAAATTGTGCCCTCATCTAGTCAACAAAGCTCTATCGGGGCGCCCAACAATAGCTCCGAACAACCAAAACACTCTTGAGTCCTAGACTCATAATCCTGAGTCCCAGACTCAATCAAAATATCATAGAGTTCCGAGACTCCAAAAAGGGTTGCTTTCTTTTAAAACATTCTATCCCATGTTTACCTGTTTAAAAAAATACTAGCTTCACCTCTACAAGCCATGGGAGTATCACTATCAACGAATACAAAGGCAAGGTTGGTCGCTCATTCCAATGAGACAGTTACCTCTTATTTGTCCTGCTTTAGTGACTTGGTCACCATGCTTATACGTCTTTTCAAAAATAATCTTAAGAATCCTCCTTTCAACAAGGACGAGTTCTCTAAAACCGTCTTTCAAACATATTGTATTCATTCACAATGAAAAATAGTGGTGAAGCTAGTTTGTCTCTATCCCACACGCTCCAACATGTATAATTTATACCAAAACCCTCAGATAAACATTTGATCAAACTATTATATATGAGGCAATTGTAAATTATGCAGTATATAAAACATATCTGCTCCCAGCAGCTAATCATTCAACTAATCGAATATAGCATTATAAACATACAATGTATAAATCATATTCTATCTCAACAATTAACCATTCGACAAATCGAATATATGTGCAGAAATCATAATCATAACTTGAAAATAATCTCTAACGCATAACATGCGAGAGTCATATAAATAATCAGTTAAAAACACAACCAAAGTTTATAATCATGTCATAAGAAATGATAAAAGCCCCTACCTTACTCTCTATGCGAGTTCGAAGATGATACACTAGACACCACGTACTTTGACGTCCACTTTTGGGGTTCTAGAGGTCTCCAACCAGAAAAATAACCCCACCACAACGTACAACACACTTAATTTAGGTAAGAACACATCTTAAACGGAAGAAAACGGACTCATAACGACTCTAGAAACTCTTTCCGTGCTCGTAGGCTATGGACAAAAACTCCCCTTGACTTGGAACATTTTTTTTTCCGTGCCCGTAGGCTACAGACAAAACCTCCCCTTGACCTGGAACACTTTTCTCTTTCCGTACCCGTAGGCTACAGACAGAACCTCCCCTTGACCCAGAACACTTTTCTCTTTCCTACCCGTAGGCTACGGACAGAACCTCCACTTGGCCCAGGACAATTTTCTCACAACACACCTATAGGCGATGGACATAATCTCCCTTTGCCTGGAGACACTTTACCCTTCACGTGCCTGTAGGCGGCGGACAGAACCTCCTCTTACCCAGAGACACTTTACCCTTCACATACCTGTAGGCGACGGACAGAACCTTCCCTTGCCCCGGGGTATTTACCCCATATAGGTTTACTAACTCAAGGAATGGATGCTTCCATTGCATCGAACACCCTCGAATTAACTAAGAACGCCTTTTGAATGGATGAAACTGGACTCACATTGACTCCAGAAACTTATACCGAAGAATGAATGGATATGAGAATTTATAACAGAAGGACGTGCAAGTGTATGATGGAATCCAAGTACACACACAGAAGCTCGAGCCATGTGGCGCTTTGAGGTTGGACCACAAAAGTGGTCAGCCCGCCTGACGCACGCAAGATGCTCGCATTAGCGTGCTGCACACAGTGCACGCGGTGCTGCCGCTCATCACATGGACATGGTTCTGCACCGCGGCTCACACGGCTTGGCTCGGCTCAACTTTTGCTTTGACTCGGCTATGCTCAGAGCCGATGACATCAGTTATTCTGTCTTTTATTTAATATTTTATTATTATTTTATTCAAATATAATTCAAACTTCAAAATGCGATAACTTATTATCCTAAAGTCGGAATTGCACATTCTTAGTACCGATGAACTAGTATCGTCAAACCCTTTGAACTAGAACCCACATGGGTAGGTTATCTTACTTTTAAAGTGGGTCATGCCCATATGGCACGCCTCCCAATGTTGTAACTTTCGCTCTCCACCTCCGTTTCGTGCATTTTTAGGTTCATTACGCTTGTCTCACCGAGCTTTATCACACTCATATAAAAGCTCTCCAAATATTGGCCTATAAATAATTTTAAATAATTAAAAACTCTTAAAATAGCTTTATTAGAGACAAGAAATCATACCGAAAATTTGCGGTCATTACACTGTGATAGTACGAGTCATTTAGCTTGCTCACTAGCTTTTCATGCTGGGATTTTGACACTTCCTCACGTCTCTTCTGCTCTTCAAATTGCTGACTTCTTTACTATGTCTCACACAATTTCATGTTTCCAATTTTGTTGAGCAAACTCTCAATGGTGTCTCAAGGAGGGATGGTAGACTAATATAATTGCTCTTGGTTGTATTTGTCCAAGTCTTTAGTAGTATTCTTTGTATTCTGGGTAGTTCAATAATTTATATTTATTCTTATTTTGTAATTAATCAGCCCTTCTTTTATATGGGGACATTTATATCTTTTGCATTAGGATGGCGGCATTGCCTGATTAAAGGTTGGCCAATTGTAATTGTACATCTTATGTTAATGCAAATCTTACGGCTTCGTCCTCTACACAAACCCTAATTCTTCATTAAATCCATCAAATATGACCACAAATTTACATTAATTGAAAATGAGAATAACAAAGGAAACAATCTTTCGCAGATGTCATTAAAAAATATTGATGCTTTGAAGAAATAAATTCCAGTGTTAAAATTCAAGTTCGGGAATTAATTGAATTACCTAAAGGAAGAAAGCTCATTGGACACATGGATTTTTCAGAAAAAGCTAGAATTTGTTAGTAGCGTAAATACATTCAAATGTTGGTTTAGTTGTGGAAGGATTTACTAAAAAAGAAGGAATTGATTATGAAGTAACACTTTCCTCTGTTTTTAAACTTTCAACAATTCGGATCCTCATGGCTGTTGTTATTCATTTGGATGTTGAATTGCATAAGTAGTTGTAAGAGGGCTCTTCTAAATGGAGATTTTGAGGAAAAATTTTACATAGACAACCCAAAGAGTATGAAAGCTCACTTACTTTCAAAGGGTATGAATGATTGACTAATTAAGCTAAAATAAAATTGTATTATAATATTCCTTACTTAAAGACAGTGTCTCCCTACATTTAAAACAAAACATGAAAACTTCCAAATAGATAACCCAGGTACATATGAAACATTGATCCGATCTGCTTTCTGCTTTGGGGCCCACTTGGCGACTTCTGAAAAATCACAAAATGCTCCTACATTTTCCAGAAGTTTCTCTTGCATATTTGTGAACCGTTCTTCTATTTCGGATCATTAATACCTACTTACTCCTTGAATGTCTTTATTTTCTTAGTATGCTCGTGAGTATTCATAATTTGTTCTTCCATGTCAACATTATTTATAGAACTTGAGGGATAATATCCCACATTGTTGCCTAATGTATATCATGCTTCCACTAATCCCAGTTAAGCTTATGTGCGGAATTGACAAGTAGATAGGGGTGTAAACGGCATCCGTTTTTCCGGTGTCCGCGTCCGTCCGCACTAAAATGGACAATATTATTTTTTGTCCATGCTAAATACGGACGGACATGGACAAGGGTTGGCCATATCCGCAATCGTCCATGTCCGCCAACTATATATGTTATTATTATTATTATTATTATTATTATTATTATTATTATTATTATTATTATTATTATTATTATTATTATTACTACTTTATATTAAATTATTAACCTATGTCACATAGTTAATCTTTATAACAAGATTGTAAAAAATACGTATTATACTCTAACGTGTCTTCTATAACATTATTATTTATTTATTTATTAGATTAGACTATCTTACTATTATTATAACTTAATTTTTAATTATTTTTTTACTAACTACCCTTAATTTTGCTACAAAATAGTATTTGTTAAAATTTAACCTTCATTTCATCCGTGTCCGTCATGGATAAATATGGACGGATAAGCACATGGTCCGCATAAAAACGGATGGCTGCGAACATGCCTTGTCCGCGTCCGTCCGTTTATACCCCTACAAGTAGATATTCAAGTAACCAGGCCTTTGAGTATTGGAGAGTTGTAAAACTATTTTAAGATATTTGGTTAGAAGAAATTAAAGATTATGAATGGACTTATCAAATTGAGACTTTGAAAATGGTAGAAATTATCAACGGCTTTAATTTTTACCATTGGCTGGTCCTGTAACATGGGTTAGTAAGAAAAAAAATACACCTATGAAAGCCAAATTCATTGCTTGGATTATAGAAGCCACTGAAGACACGGGGATGAAATGAATCCCAATTTATAGCCGAACTGAAGGTAGATTCTAATATACACCAATTGTTATGCATTGTGATAATCAAGGCATGACCGCTGACAGCCGCCATAATAAATGGTGAAATAAGTTCAAAAGGTAAGCAATCCTACCTTACCTTATATTTTCTAATTCCGGCAATAAATGTTGTGGTAACTTGTCTACCAAAAGTGATTGTGGCAGACCTACTTACAAAATTCATTAGTGCTATAAATTAAGGTTAGCAATCCTTCATCGCCAGTCTTGTTTTAGTTGGGCAAAGAAATGAGAGATTAGATAGATCTTGGAGAGATCTCATTGAGATTTTGGGAAAAATCTTTCATAATCATAATCAAAAAGCATGTTTTCCCAAGATGGTAAAATATATTTCTGATAAAAGAAAAAGACTTTCACATGGGTTTTTAATATGTATGTATCTTTTACCAAATTCACAAGTTATGTAGATGTCGGATTCTTTCCATCTCCACAAGTAAAAGTGGATCCTACTGTTGCTGACCATCATCTCTCCACTTCTGATTGGCTCCCAATTGGGTGATCACCATTTCTTCCTGTTTATTAGGACATCAAGGCCGACCACCACCACCTTTAACCAGCACCTTTATAATAAAACCGGCCTTGAAAACAAACTTGCTTGCACCTCTATTTGCCTTCCTCTGGTTTGTCTTCAATCGCCTTGACCAGTTTTTCTTGCATTTCAATTGTTTGGACATGCTCTATGGAATCCCTATCCTTGGACCTTTGTAGATCTTTGTGTGTCATTTTAAGTTGCTAGGGCTGTGAACATATAAGATTTTCTGGTCCGCCATCCATGAAGTGGGCACTAGTGCAATTTTGGGACTGGGTTTTTCCCAATGGAAGGATGCCAAACATAAGCTTTATCTTATGCTTAGTTTGTATACATTTGTTTTTATTTGTTTTAAAAATTCTTCCTTGTAACATTTCTTTATTTATAAATAAAAAGTTATATTTTAAGAATTTCATGCATACAATTTTTGTTTATGGCATCATGGAGTATAAATTTAAGGAAATTGCAAAACCTGGGAATTTCTTAAATCTCCTAAATTTGGCCACGTGAAAAGTAGTGAGTTTGACCCTTTGGTCTAAAATTTAAGTATTAAAAAGGAGACAAAATGAGCTTCAGAGATCCCCTCCTCCGATAGCTTTAGTGGTTAGGGGTGGAGAATATGAAAGCAGGGGGGGGGGGGGGGGGGGGGGGGACTTATATTTCAAATCACTGGCAGCTGAACAAGCATAGCACATCAATATCTGAAAAATAGTGTCTAATTGTCAAAAGAAAAAATGAAACAAGTATATTAAGGATGATAGCCCCATCTTGCAACATAGAAAAGAATACCCCCTAAATTCATCTTCCATGACACTAGATAGAAAACATGGCAGAGAGCCCTTCCACATACTTATAGATAATGTCACATTAACAATACAATCAACACATTGCTTGCTTGTAGATAAACAAGAAAAATTTTTAACTGGCATTAAAAATATATGATAGGAGCAACCTACATTTACAATGAATGTGATAAATCAGGGGGAGGGTACCCCTCACAAAATTTTTGTTTTAGCAATTTTCACCAAAATGCTAAAATTTTAACTAGGGGAATTGGCTGAAATCTTAAAAATGTATGCTATTTCTTCAAAATACTAAAAAAGTACCCTAGACACATGGCAACGTCTTCACATGTACCTAGAAGTTACCTAAATACCCGCCCCCCTTTTACTTCATCTCCAACAACTCAATGAACCTAAAACCAGCCCTGTTCAACTCAGCCTTACTACCTCACACTGCCATCTCCTCTGCCACCGCTGTGGCCACCCGCTCCATCTCCATTATTGCTGCCATCTCCTCCTTCCCTTCTTCTTTCTCTTCCTCCTCCTCATGCTTCCTACTACTACTCCTCCTCCTCTACCTCCTCCTCCCTCTTCTTCTCCTTCCCCTTATCCTAGTCCTTCTTTCGGGAATACAACAGGATTTGCAGAGAACCAACTATTGAGTTGTTTAAAAATTTTATTTTTTTAAAAATCTCTAATATCTAAAAATGAACAATATATATGTTCAACTACTTATTTTTAACAATGAGTCATTTTTATTTGATTTCAAATTTTCTCTATTGGGTCGTCCTCTCCCACTTTAGGCCAATTCAACTCGAACTAAAGCATCTCTTGGTCTTTGTCATATAAGACAGTACCAGCACAACTTACTCTCCCTAATCTTCTCTTCTAAAGATGTCTCCCTAAAGTTCTCACATATATACTCATTCCTACTCAGGTCTCTCCTAGTTATGCCACACATCCACCTTAAAATCCCATTGTAGCTACATTTAATTTATCTAAGTAACTTTTCTTTAAGCTCCAACACCCAACTCTATAAGAGTATTGTAGGTCTTAGATTCTCCAACACCCAACTCTATAAGAGTATTGTAGGTCTTAGATTACAACTGTCCTATAGAGTTGTCCTTCAACCCTAGCTCGGACTCATCAATCACTTAACACTGTCAAAGTATCTCTCCACTTTGCCACCCTGAATCCAATATACAACATCACTATCTACATCTCATCCAATGGATCCTAAATTAATTAGTCATCAATGACTTTCCAATCAAACCCTTTTTTCAAATCTATAAGAAATCCCCTAACTTTACAACAACACAATCAAACATTCTCTAACCCACTTCACTATAATCCCTTAAAACCTCCAAATGCTTTACAATTACCTATAACTACTCATGAAACCTTCAGGATCAAAGGTCCATGTAGTGGAACAAACTTATTTTTTTGCAACTTTCTGATTTTTTTTTAGTTACAATACAATTTCCCACATCATTGTTTTACACTCTCAAACAACAAATGTCCTCACTCAAAATATAATAATACACTTCAATATTATGTACCAATGAAATTCATTTTTTCAATTAGAATTATTAAATTAATCTATTAAACATAAAAAATTTATGATATATGATATAATCAATTGCACTTGATTGCGCCTGAAGAAAAGTTTCTTAACTCCTCCAGCAACACATGTTAGCATAATTTTATTGCTTATAGTTCACAATAATATATGGCTAATAGTTGATAAATGATAACCGACAACCAAAATTAAATGATTTTTACTATGATTGTAAAACCTGAGAATTTCTTAAATCTCCTAAATTTGGCCATGTGAAAAATAGTGAGTTTGGCCCTTTGGTCTTCTTAGTGGAATAACTTCTTCTATTGATGTAGTTTGGGTCTAAACTTTTAGAATTGAAAAGTACACAAAAAGAGCTTAGAAGATCAACTAAGAACATAGAAATTGGAGTTCATATGATGAAGTTATGGTAGATATAACATTAAGAAATTTTTTAAGTCTATGTTAAAAATAGTGAGTTTGACCCTTAGGCTTTCTAAGTACAATAACTTACATCATAGTTAAAGTTTCAATCTAGATAGAAAGTAAACAAAAATAACTTCGAAACACTACTAAGAATGTGTGACTCAAAGTTCAAATGAAAAAGTTATAATTGTCCTATGTTTGATTTGAGGTGAGTTAGGACCCAACGATGCTCACCATTTTGACCCTTTGACCTTCTTAATAGTATAACATTTTCTGTAGTTTGACTTTTATACTAAAATTTTTATTTTATAAATTTGACAAATATAACTTTCAAACATCACTAAGAATGTGTAAATCAGAATTCAAATAAGGAAGTTATGGTTGTTCGAAGTTAGACTATAGTTCAACGATGCGACACTACTGATACATTAGTGGGGGTGCCGACGGTCAAGAATACCACCAATGGGCTAAAAACTACCCAGTTTAAGAAATTTTATTCTTTTTCCTTTATAAATACCCTTTAAGGTCTCTTAGACTCTCAAATCTTTAAAACTTTTTGAAATAGAGAGGGATACATCGAGGGTATTTTAAATCAAGAAGAATCAAGGGAGGGAATAAATTATGCCGGGAATAACCATCAACACACATAAGAAAGGATTTCCATTTTATGAAAAAGTTGGATTTCTAGTCTTCAATCAAAATTATGATTTGGGTATTTGAAATGAAGCATACCACATATATTATGAGTTATTTTGGTGAATAAATAACGAACTTGTGTTGAAAATTATTAACGAATGGTGTTATAATAAGGAATATAGAGTATTTATGGTAAGCATGATTTATATAGTTATATGAGTAGCAGTTATAGTGAAAATTGTAGTTTTTATAAATGCAAAGGTTGTGGCTAAATGTTTATACAAAAGGGGAAAGAATGAGCACAAGAATGGGAACTTTCTTTCATCTATTCTAATCATTAGCACTTCATTGATACGTCGATGATTAGATGAAGATGAATGATACTGACATTGACACATTACAAGACATCATTGTTAAACTTGGCATTGACAATGAGTCATCTGGAAGGAAGATTTTTAAATGTACTCACCTGTAATGAGCAAAAAACGAGCCCCCTTTACATACATGGAATGCCATATCAGTATCGAAGACTATGGATATAGTATGCGGAGACGATACAATTGGTACACATCAAAACATACCTAAACCTCTATTACGTATTAAAATTTTTCAGAATTGATAATATATTATCACAACAATTCTCTTAGAGGCACAATAGATGAAAAAGTGGCTTAGAGTACTAACATTAATAACACATTAATATTTTTTTTGGATGAGAGAAGCTAATATTATGAATAATCTAAAATGCGAGCCAACCTTTTGGGTGATGCACTAGGATCATCATAATTATGTATTAAAAATGTGGGCCATACAAACCCTTACTCCATCCAATATTAAGTGTTCAAAAACTAGTTCAATCTGAAACTAAGTAAGATACTTAATATGAGATAGAGGAACATTATTTAGAAGCCTAAAAGTTAGATGTGTAGGTAATTGTATATCTAAAATTTATTACAAAAGAATTTTATCTAAAATTTATAACACATCCTTAATGATCTCATGTAATTGTTAAAAAAATATATTTTTATAAGTATTGTCCTTGATTTTTCCATGATTTTATGAAATTTTCTTGCTATTTTCCTAATCATTTTTGGTAGGAAAATAGGACCCTTCAGCATATTTGTATTTGCATATTTACCCCAATATTTATACCCTAGAGTCGGGTGTGTGGCTTAGTCGCAGGCTATAGGCCTCGACATGCACTTTCGGCTTAAATTTCAGATATACTAAGCATAAACAAGAGGTTAGCACATGATGGAGACATAAAAGAAAAAAAAGGGATAAAAAGTGGATCACGGCTCAAAAGATCTGTGTCTAGTTCCATTTGTTTCTAGAAAGTCCAGAAGACAGAACGTCCATAAAGAATGAGAGGAGAGAAAACCCGAGAGAATTTCTGGTCACTCCGTTGTGCCTCCTCTGTCATTGGATTCCACTCCTTATTGGAATCCACTTCCCCTTGCCGCCACAAGTCTGATGGTGCCGGCTAGGATAGCTACCACCCTCTCCTTGCTCCTGCACTAGGTACCAGTCTTTTCCTTGGTTTTTCTCACTGTTGAAATTCATTTTTAGCCACTGGAGAGCTATTTCGCTACCATTTGATGTTGTCCTCCATGGACTTATCTTCGTTCGGCCTCTATGTTCCTATAAGTGCTAACCAGGGCTGCTCCATTCTCTCCTTGCTCCTCCGTGAGATGCCAGTACTTTTCCTCATTTGTTTCTTCTCACTGTATAGTTCATTTTTTAGCTGCCAATGTGTTTCCGATGGCTATCCGGCCTCCAGATCATCTCCATTTGGTCCGTCTTCGGCCAGTGGCAGTGGTGGGCCACCCATGATGGCCTTAATCGACCTCCAATGCCCCCTCCACTCCTATCCTCTGCCCATTTCCAACTCCACCTCATAGTTCCTCTATTTTTCTGCCTAGTCAGACGCTTTGGGTATGTCTCTAGTCTTGTCACCAGCAAGCTGTGGGTTATTTTGCCATTGTGAGTTTTGCCCCATCTTGACAACAGCAACGGCCAGCCCCACTTGGCCCAATTATGCCTTTGACTGGAATGGGCCGCTTTTCCCTTGCCTTACACCGTGCTAGAGGCACAACCCTCTACACCCTTGGTTTTGGTTATGGGTGGCGATTGATAGTGTTGTCATCTTCGCTAGCCACCACGAGGGCCTTAGCCTTGTCTCCCTTTTTGGGCCTTGATTCTCCATCGTCTAGCCCTCTCCCACTCCCCTTTGGCCACGTGTACATGTGGCAGCACGTGTGATTTAGGGTATAGGCACCATTTTTGTGCCACCTGACCATCAGCTAGCTCTGCTACCAATTGATTTGACCACCACAATCCTCCACCTCTCCTCCATCCATGAGTGTCGTCTCATGTCCTCCGCCTTTATGTGGGCCCTTGTAGATGGAAAATTGACGTCGTTGGGTGCTGTACGCAACTAATTTTGACATCTTACGGCCCCTCAAGTATTTCTCAACCGTCGTCGACCTTCAGTTTGTCCATCTCGACTATTTGTCATACTTGCCATTTCTATTGGAATGACCTTTCTCCCAACCGCTCTAGTGTGCTACCATGGATAGCAGCTTTCACCACGTTGATTTGTGTCACCCCCATTTGGCCGTGATTACTTTTGGCACTTCCTAAATCCATGATAGCAGCTCTCTCAACTTGGCAATGCTTTTTGAAGCAACCTCGGTTGCCTCCGCTGTAGTGTGCTCGCCATCAAATGTCATGGATTACATGGTAGGGGAACTTGGAACTCGTAATTTCATTATAGCATGCTTTGAATGTGTAGCAGCATGCTAGAATTTTATGATTCAATGCTTTGATGTTAAATCATGATCCATTTGCATGATGTAAGAGGATAAATTATGCCATGTTAAAATTCATATAACATGTATGTGAGTTGTAAGTATGTTTGATGTATGTGGAATATGTGTGTGCTAGTGATAACTAGCAAGTATGTTGGTAAGTATGTGGATTATGTGTGTGCTAGTGATGGCAAGCGAGTATGTTGGTAAGCTACATATGTGGATTATGTGTGAACGAGTGATGGCTAGTGAGTATGTTAGTAAGCTATGAATGGAAGTGTGTCTATGTTATGCATATATGTAATGGACATACGTATGTATGATGGCTATACGCCTATGCGATGGATGCGTGTGTGTGTGTAGAAGTACGCGCGATGGATGGTGAGAGGTGATAGAGGGTTTTGTATGGATTTGGATGTAGATGTGTAAGCGTATGATAGAAGATGGAGGATGTAAGTTTGACAAGCGAGGATTAAAGCGTATTGGTTTGGTTTGGTCTAAAGCGTATGTTCAGGGATTGTGAGATAGTAAGAGTGTTGTATAATTATACAAGCATAATGTACAGATTATAAAGTGAAAAGTAAGCATAATAAGTGAGGTATAAGTAATAGGGTGATAACTGGGGCTGGCTTTGAGAAGCTCAGTATGATGACTTTCGAGTATGATGATTTAGCCATAAGGTGGATGGTAGAGATTGTATGAATATATAAGATTTTGGTGTACGTTGAGTTATGTTGTGTTGGATAGGTTAGTTAAGTTTGTTGCCATCACAAACTAGGGTTTCGAAACAGGCTCAACTTCAGTTGATCAGTGGAAGACTGTCAGATAGAAGAATTGTGTGGCATAATTGTACCACATAACTTAATTAATTCAAATTTTAATTATAAGCAAAGCTAATGATAACGTTGCAAGTTTGAGACTTGAGGATTCAATGGATTAAGTTTTGTGTTTGACCTAGCCAATAATGAGTTGGCTGAGCATTTCTCATATTTTTCCATAGTGTTTATCCTATGGGATGTTGTCTGTGTGCTATATTTAAGCCCTAGACGTCTGATGTTTTGTTGAGAATGATGTATGTTTTAAATTTGGTCTGTTTGCTATATTAAGCTCAGATGTTTGATACTCTATTGAGAGCACTATATGATTCTACCCAAGAGTGGCGTTATTTGATTCTGCCCAATAGTGACACTCGCACTATAAGATCCCTAAAGTGTGGGCAATTGTGTTTATGTTTGCTCTCTCAGGTAAGTAGTATCATGGAACTGATCTTACCTGTTTAATTCTGATTAGTGTGCCTTGCCTTTAGAAAAGTCCATGGTGTCTAATCACTCCCCGAAGGTTAAGGTGATGCCCCAGTAGCATTCCTTTCCTTTTTGACGCTGGAGCATATTAATTGTAATGAGCTTCAATGGTCAATAGTATATGTATGACTGTATGAGTGAGTGAGTAAGTAAGTTTGTAAGATTGTGAGCAAGACTGTAAGTGTAAATTTCTAAGCAATACTATAAGCATATGATTCTAGGCAAGATTGTACGAGTAAGGTTATATGAGTTAGACTATACAAGTAAGGTTGTACGAGTAAGATTGTACGAGTAAGATTGTACGAGTAAGGTCGTATGAGTATGTGTAAATTGTATGAGTAAGCAAATGATTATACGAGTAAGTTGGTAAGACTCTGGTTAAGCATAAAATTGGTATGATGGTATGTATTTAGCATGATGGTATGCACATGCGCATGATTATTATATGACTGTCTGCTTCATGTTTGAGGAGCATGCATGCATCTATGTATGGACTTACTGGGTTCACTATTTAGAACTCCCCTACTGGGTTTGGTATATAAGATTGACAATATAGCGAATAGAATTGATAATGTAGCGAATAGGACTGAAGATGTAGTGGATAAGATCTGTGGTATGTCGGATAGGATTGACACATATCAATCTTATATACCAGGCTAGCCTCATGTCTATCCATTTTTTTCTATAAATAGCATCCATTTTTTTAGTTCTTCATTCTCTCCAGCATTTCTTCATTCTCTCCCACACTCAAAATTTTCATTTCTTCATTTCTCACTCATTTTAAGTCTAATTCGAGTTATTCAAGAGGCATTCTTACCTAAATAAAGCGTGTTGGGCATCGTATAGGGGCTATTTTTCTGGTTGGAGACCTCTAAAGCCCCCAAAGTGGACATCTAAGTGCATGGTGTATGTTGTATCATCTTTGAACTCGCACAGAGAGCGAGGCAGGAGTTGTTATCCTTTCTTAAGGCATGATTATGAACTTTAGTTTTGTTTTTAACATAATAACTATATGACCCTCACATGTTATGCATTAGAGATTACTTTCAAGTTATGATTTATGATTTTTGCACATATATTCTACTCGTCGAATGATTAATCATTGAGATAGAATATGAATTATATACCGCATGTTATAATTCTATTATGTATATTCGATTACTTGACTAATTAGCCACTGGAAGTAGATATGTCTTATATACAGCATGCTTTATGATTTCCTCTAAGATATGTTTCAGCTGGAAGCGGATATATTGTATATATTGCATGTTGTACGATTGCCACATATATAATAGTTTTATCGAATGTTTATATGTAGAATTTAATATAAATTATACACGTTGGAGCATGTGAGATAGAGATAATCTAGTTTCGCCACTATTTTCATTGCGAATGAATACAATATTTTTTAAAGAATGTTTTAGAGAACTCATACTTGTTGAAAGGAGGATTTTCAAGATTATTTTCAAAAAGGCGTATAAGCATGGTGATCGAGTCACTGAAGCGTGACATAGAAGGGGTAACTATCTCATTGGAACGGGCGGCCAACTTTGCCTCTTTAGTCGTTGATAGCGATGCTCCCATGACTTGTAGAGGTAAAACTAGGGTTTTTTAAAGGATAATTATCGCAATAGAATGTTTCAAAAGAAAACATCCCTTTTTGGAGTCTGGGGACTCTAGAATATTTTGATTATGAGTTTGAGACTCAAGATTATGAGTGTGGCCCTCAAAAGTGTTTTGGTTGTCCAAAGCTATTGTTGGGCACCTCGATAATGCTCCATTGACTAGATGAGGGCACAGTTATATCCAGTTAGGAATCAAATGTGCAATACCTATTTAACTTGGTGAGCCCTAATGAAGGGCAAGACCTCTGATTAGCACCTAACAAATGACACCTATAAAGGCTACACACTTTATGGTAGAGACTATTACGGGAAAACTCTCTGCACTCTATATCCCGGTGCCCCATGAGCATGGGTGGCTCTTCCCTCTATAAGTATGAAGTGTTTTACGAATAATCTATAGAGGAGTAAGAGGCCACTGCATTGTACCCACAGCAAATTTCTTATAATAAAATAGGTGTCTGAGTAAGCCCTGAGAACTTAAAAACCCTAGAAGCATCGCAAATAGGCTTAATTTTTATTAAATCTCTATCCTCTCTCTCGTTCTCCTCTCTTCACTCTCTCCTCCCTCTCTCTCTCCTCTCTCCCTCTTCTAACTATCCCTCTTCACACTTTCTCCCTCTACCCTCTCTCATCACACACACTCTCTCTTCTCTGTCTACCTCTTCTCTCTCCTATCTCACTTTTCTCGCTTCACTCTCTCACTTCTCCCTCTCCCTCTCCCTCTCCCTCTCCCTCTCCCTCTTCTCTCTCTCCCTTCCTCTCTCTCCTCTCTCCCTCTTCTATCTCTCCTCTTTCCTATCTCTCTCTTTTATCTCTCTTCACTCTCTCCCCTCTCTCTTCACACACTCTCTCTACCTCTCTTCACTCTCTCTCCTCTCTCTATCTCTTTCTTCTCTCTCTCTCTCTCTTCCCCCTCTCTCTTTACTCTCTTCTTTTCCTATCTCTCCTCTCTTTTTCTCTCTCTTCTCTCTCTCCCTCTCTCTTTTTCCCTGGCACCTATCTATTTTTTTTATAAAACAATGACATTTAGAAATAAACGCTGCGAATAACAGTTTTATGGTAATGTTTATATCTAAACATAAAAAAATTTCTTTTGCGATGCTTTCAAAGTGTTGCAAAAGCACATTGACGTGGGGGGAAATCGCCCACGAAAATTATTGTGCATTGTCGGGCAAAATTTTGCCCGACTGCACTTCAAATATCCCCCCACTCCATTTTGCTCCACACTCATCTCCCTTCATTGTGACTCCATCCAAAGCCGATGGCCACTTCATCTTCCCCACTCTCCACTCCCACCCTCTCTCCCTTCCTCCCGGCTGCATGTTCTGCTTTGGGGCACTAGAGTTTGGATCCTCCCTCCAGTCTCTGGCGCCCCACCCCCTCTTCCTCTCGGCTCACCCCATCTCTCCCCAATCCCCCCCCCTATGTCCCGCACTATGTTTTATGTTTCTTCTCCCTTCTCCGATGTAGCTGCCAGAGAAGCAGGCTTCGAGTGCAGAATAACTGCCACCCACCCCCTCCTTTCTCCCTCCCCTCCCCTCCCCTCCCCTCACCCCCCAATCCACTAAAGCTGCCAGAGGAGGGGATCTTTGAAGCTTATCTCCTTTTTATTTATTAAATTTTAGACCCAAACTACATCAATAAAGGATGTTATTCCACTAAGAAGACCAAAGGTTCAAACTCACTATTCTTCACATGGCCAAATTTAGGAGATTTAAGAAATTCCTAGGTTTTACACTCATAGTAAAAAACACTTTATTTTCATTGTCGATTGTTAGTTGTTAGTGACTGACTGTTAGCTATGTGTTATTGTGAACTATTAGCAGTGAAATTATGTGGAGCTAGAGAAAACTTGAAATCAAGTAAAAATTAAACTCATTGTTAATTTTAAGTAGTTGAATATATTCATTGGTTCATTTTTAGATATTAGAGGGTTTTTTTTTAAATAAAATAACTCATTGGTTGGTTCTCTGTAAATCCCACTGTATTCCCGAAAGGAGGACTAGGCTGATCCCACTGTATTCCCAAAAGGAGGACTAGGCTGAGAAGAAGAAGAGGGGGGAGGAGGAGGCAAAGAAGATGGAAGAGGTGGTGGTGGACAAGAAGGAGGAGGAGTAGCAGTAGGAAAAAGGAGGTGAAGGAGGAGGAGGAAGAAGAGAAAAAGGAAGGAAAGTAAGAGGTGGTGATAATAGAGGATGTGGAGTGGGTGGCCACAACGTTGGCAGAGGAGATGGTAGTGTGAGGTTGGAAGGCGGAGCTGAACAAGGCTGGTTTTAGGTTTAGTGAGTTTGTGGAGATGAAGTAAATTAAGGAGGTGGGGTTATTTAGGTAACTTCTAGCTACATGTATTGAAGTTGCCATGTGTGTAGGGCAATTTTTAGCATTTTGATGAAATTGCATACATTTTTAAAATTTCAGCCAATTTCCCAAGTTAAAATTTTAGCATTTTGGAGAATATTGGAAAAAATATATTGTGAGGGGTTCGCTCCCCGGCCCCTTGCTCATTGCATTCATTGTAAATGTAGGAGATTCATTTGCTCCTATCATATATATTTCATGCCAATTAGAATTTTTTTCATGTATATTTACAAGGAAACAATGTGCCGATTGTATTGCTAATGTGGCACTATCTATAAGTATGTGGAGGGGCTCTCTGCCATGTTTTCTATCTACTGTTATGGAAGATGATTTTAAGGATTTTTCTTTTTTATGTTGCAAGTTGGGGCTCTCGTCTTTAATAGATTTTTTTCATTTTTTGTTTTGACAATTAGACACTATTTTTCATATACAGATGGGCTATGCTCCTTCAGCTGCCAGCAATTTGAAATATGAGTCGGCTTGCCGTAGCTAGCTCTATACACCTTTTGAAGTAAATCCGTCATCCCCAATAGTCAATATATTGGATGATGAGAATTTGTATAGTTTCCTACTTAAATTCGAAAATGTAGAATGTTTTTCATCAACATGTATTTTCAAGGATAATCGAAGGAAATTTGTTCAACCTTCACAAACATATCAATAGGAAAGGAGACTCTCTATAAATAACTCAAGTCTTTCTTCACATGTCCCACCATTTACGCTTGGCAAAGACGGCGGTGTGCAACAACGTAGAAAACGGGAAAGAAGACGTAAGTCAAATATAAATTATTCAAGTCTTTCTAGTGGCATGCAGGATACAATTTCAATCAACATCAATTGCTGGAATTTCCTGGCTTCTTGAAGCCGAAGCACAAGCCCAGCCCGCACTCTACGTTCTCTGTAGATTGAAACGAGGCCAACAGAACACGTTCTCTGGGAAAGAAACCCCCACTTCACGTTCTCTGTAATTGAGACCGAACTTCATATCATGGAGAAAATCCAGGTCATGCACATGAATGAAGATTGCATTGCGTCACTTCCACGACTAGTTGTGTTTACACACAGAATTTGCTTGCGCAATAAATTAAACTAAACTTCATCACACTTCAAGAGTCAAGATCTTTCTGAGTAAATGAGCGGCCAATTGTCCTCCAAGATGGAAGACATTAGGCCAAGACATTGCTTATAAAAAGGCTGTTGATCCGTTGTTTTTCCTCACAAATTCTTTTCTGGCACTTCTTCCTTTAGATTTCCTTCTTCTTGAGCCCAAATCCCTCCGGCCAACCCAATGGGTCTCCCAACACACCACATTTTCTTCCTGCTCATCATCTGTTACTAAATTTCAAATCCATTTTCAAATTACAGAGGATTTGAAATTAAATTTTATATCAAATCTGTCAGTAGATTTAACCTTAGAGTAATCCACTAACGCCTGATATTTCATACCACAGGTGTCTAATGATTTCTCTTCGGGATTTTCACTTTTTTTCAAAACATATTTTAAACAAAACTTTCAAAATGCTCATATTTCATAATTGAACTTCTTATCAATATATTGGTAGAATTAACTAAATAGTTATCCACTAACACCTCACCTTCTATACCGTGGGTGTTTGATGGTTACACTAAGGTAGTTCCACCGCCTTTGAAAATAAATATATTTCTTAATCAAAAATATTTTCTAAAACGAACAACTTGAAATTAGATTTTTATTTCAATACTCTGGTAGAATTAACCTTTAGAATTTTTCACTAGCGTATCATGTCCCATACCATGAACGTTTGGTGGTTACGCTTAGGTAGTTCTACCACTTTTGAAAACAAATTTATTTTCGGGTCAAAAATATTTTTTAAAACGAACAATTCGAAGTCAAAATTTTTATTTCAATACCATGGTAGAAGAAACCGTAGAGTTTTCCACTAACGCCTCATGTCTCATACCATAAGCGGTTGGTGGTTACCCCATGGTAATTCTACCGTAGTTTAAAATATATTTAAAATCAAAGTTAGTGAAAATATTTTTTAAAAATTCATGTAACAAACTCAAAACAAAATTTTTAATCGAGCCAAATTCAAAATCAAAATTAATAAAAATAAAGGTTTTAGATTAAATCCAAAGTCACACGTGCAAAACAAAATTTCAATCCATTCTCGATGAAAAATTGAAATTTGGAGAAATTGGAATCCGTCTTAAATTCGATGTAACACATGTAGAATGGAATTCTAAATTAAATCTAAATAAGTTTATTCAGAAAATAATTTTTATATAACTTACAATTAAAAATTAGAATTCATAAAATCAGAGTTCGTATAAAATTCAATGTCACATATACAAAATTAAAAGTTTAACAACAAAGTTCATATTAGATCCAATTTCTAAAATAATTCAAATTTAAAAATTAAACATGATGCAACCCATTCAAACTTAAACTATAAATAATTCAAAATAATCAAATTGATGTTTGCATCAAATCTCATGCAACACATGACAAATAAAAATCTTGAATGATTCTTGATTAAAATTGATATTAAATTAGACGCAACATATTCAAAGCAAAATTTTAAAATCTATTCTAATTTAAAATTGTGATTTGCAAAGTTTAAGTCTTCCATCATTTAGATACACATACGTAGGATAAAACTTTAAAATTACTTCTACTTAAACAAATGAAAATTTATCAAAATTAGAGTTCGATGTAATTTTAATATCACACCGGCATAACATAATTACAAGACAAATTTGATAACACTTATTCATAACGACATATTCAAATCATTCTATATTTAAGATCAAAATTCATAAAATTTATCTTTGTATCAAATCTATCATAACACATGCAAACAAAAATGTCAATTTTAAAATCACGTGAGAATTGAAGTTCGTAAAATAGAAGTCCAAATTAGATTAAAAATTATGGATGCAAAATTCAAAATTAGAGATTGTGTTAAATTCGATAACACACAGGCATAACCAAAAGTTGAAAATCGAAATTTATTTCAAATCAACAGCACATCCAGAACAACAATTTCAAATTATTTTAAATTTGAAATTTTATATTATTTCAAATTTAAAATTTGAATTCATTTCAGTTTAAGGAAAAGACATTCAGAACATAAATTTTTAAATTATTTCAAATTTAAATTCAGAATTTATTTTGAATGATTGACAAGACATTCCAAACAGAAATTTTAGATTATATCAAACTTAAATTATTAATTTTTCATTAAATTAATATCTTCAACAAATATTATGCTCTCGCTGACAGATTAATGCTCTGATGCCATTTGTAACGCCCCGACCCGAGCCGGGGCCCAAAAAATCTCTAATAAAAAATTTTCTTTCCTTAACCCAGGAATCATCATCTGTGTGCGAGAGGTACAACATTCATATACCCACAACGGAGCTTCAAAGTTTTCGCGTTTGTAGATTCAGCTGTAACGTTCACATACACACGACGAAGCTTCATAGTTTGTCGCATGTAAATTAGAATAAAACTTATAATTATATATAATTAGGATCGGGCCAACGTTGCCTTGTCATTAGTTGCCTACGTACGTATTGGATAATATTTATAATATTATTCCAATACGATTGGATCCGAACGTAAATCTGCCTAACGGCTATTACATATCACAAAATCATATATGTTGAAATATGTATATTCTTATACTCAAATATATCATTCAGAGTTAGATTAAAATCTCATAAATCATTGAAGTTAGACAGAAGTCTCATAAATCATATAAATCGTCGGAGTTAAATGGAAGCTGACACACCTCAAATTATATTGGATAAAGCATCACAAAGCAATACAAATCAGAACATCTCAACATACGTCGGATCAAAGCAAATCATACATCTTAATTAGTATAGTATTTCACTAATTAAGATGTGCATGCATATAAGTAATTTAACATCCTAAGTTAACTACTTAGAATGCATATGTAGTCTTATACAGAAGTTCAAGTATACTTACCTATAGGAGACATCAGAAGTGGCGTTGTTTAGGGATACTTGAGCCACCATAGGTTGCTTGCCCTTAGCCTAAGATGAGGATTTGATACCAGTGTTGTGTTTCAAGACGGAACACAAGTACCTAGGCATCTTAGGAAGAAGAAGGAAATTTTGAGGAAGATGAAGAAGATGAATAGTTTAAATTTTCATAAAACAAGACAACAAGTACATATAGGTCTACCCTCTACATGGCAGTCCTGCCCTTTGGGAGACCCATGACCCTTACCCATTACATAATCCCCGTCCTTGACTACAAGCTCTTATTTTGCATAAATAACTCTACAACTATTAAACGAATAAACCAAATAAAAGATCTATTATGTCTTCAAATGCCTATTGGGCCTATAATAAGCATGGTTGTGCTGAGACACAACATCACATTAGATAGAGCTTAAGCCCGTGTGCTATAGCAGCCTTTATTATACCTTAAAAGGATGGTAGTTGGCGTATGTGCATGGATAGTCATACTATAACATGATTAATATTAAGTATCACATTTCTATTCTATGACTTGATGATTTTCTTATTCAATTGAGTATTACTACTATCTTTAGTACACTGGATTTGAAGAGTGGGTACTATTAGATTCAAATTAGATCGAGTAATGAATGGAAGAAAACCTTTAAGATAAGGGAAGAGTTATATGAGTGGTTGGTCATGCCATTTGTCTTCTATAATACTCAAAGTACATTTATGAGAGTGATGAAGTAGGCCCTTAGACTATTCATTGACGGTTTTGTGGTGGACATATAGTATGATCATATACTCATTTATAGCTCTAATTTTAATTCTCATTTTTACAACATCTTTGTGATGTGTTACTTGTCTTCGTAAGGAAAAACGTTTTGTAACTATCAACAAATGTTCTTTAGTAATAGATTTTATGCTTTCCCTTGGATATGTTGTGTCTAAGGATGGATTAGCTATGGATGAAAGTAAAATTGATCTTGTTAAATAGTAATGAAGACCTATTCACATATAAGAGGTACATAGTTTACATGGATTGGCTTATTCTTTATAGGAGATTCATTCAACATTTTAGTACTATCATGATCCTATCCTGATTGTATGAAGTCTATATCTTTTGCTTGCAAAATGTTGAAGTTGATAAATCTTTTAGCCTTATAAAAAACACTAATTTCAACACCTATGTTGGCTTTGCCTAACTTTTCAAAACCTTTTGAGCTATGTTATGATGTTTCTAAGTTAGGTATTGAAGCTGTCTAAAGTCAAGAGAGCCATTTGGTTGTTTACTTTAGTGAAAAACTATTAGTTGCAAGAGAGAGATATAGTGCTTATGTTGTTGAGTTCTATGTCATTGTGCAAGCACTTAGGCATTAGAGACATTATTTGAATCATGTTGAGTTTATTCTTTACTCTGATTATTCTACTCTCAAACATTTTAATTGAAAAGAGAAATTGTTTGTTAGATATGCACAATGGTCATCCTCTTTGCAGGAGTTTACTTTTATGCTCAATCATTAATCTGAGGTTCAAAACAGAGTTGCAAATGCCTTGATTCGTCATGCATGCTTGTTTACTAATATGCTTTCTTGTTAGGTTTTGATACTTTTTGAGAATTACTACTTGTTGAGCCATTCTTTTCTAATTGTCTTGGCTAATATTGATGCATAGAAAATATCTAATATTTTATGCATTATGGATTTTTCTTAGTGGTATTGCCACAATACATAGAGGAATGGATGCTATATATGTGATTGTTGACAGGTTTTCTAAGATGGCATATTTTGTGGCTTACAAAAAGACTAATGACGCATCTCATATCGTATTATTGTTCTTTTGGGAGGTATATTGATTACATGGCCTATCTTTGTCTATTGTGTCTAATTAGGATACACATTTCTTAAGTCATTTTCAGTGTTCCTTACGGAAATTGTCACATACATCACTTAATTTTAACATGTCCTCAAACTGATGGTCGAACAAAGGTAGTCAATAGATCTATAGATAACTTGTTGAGGAGTTTGGTAGGTGCTAACTTGAAAATATTGGGATCAACACTTGTTTAAAGTTGAGTTTGCATATAATTGAAGTGTGAACAAAAGTACATGTTTTAGCCCTTTTACTATTGTACTTGGGTTTAAACTATGCTCTCCATTGGATTTGGCTCCTATTCCAGATGTGAAGTGATTAAGTGGTCAGGATGGAGATATATCACTAACTTGCAAGATATTTATTTGGATACTCTCAAGAAATTGCAGGTGTTTAATGATAAATATAAAGTTATCAGTGATTTAAAGAGACGATATGTGGAGTTTTATGTTGGAAATTTTGTATGGGTTGTTTTGATGAGAGACATATTTCTCACTAGGGAATAAAACAAATTATATGCCAAAAAGATTAGTCCTTCGGAGGCCGAACCAAAATCAACTCGAATGCTTACCGTTTCAAGGTTCCTAGCCATATTCATACTTTTGATGTGTTTAATGTTAAATACTTCATTCGTATTTTGGTAATTCTTCAGATGATGATTCTCTAAATTCAAGGACATTTTTTTTCAAAACTAGGGAGGATGATGCAAGGCAACTAGTAATGACGTATATGGAAACTGGGAACAAAAACAAAGATTTTGCAAAAATACATCGAACGATCGATTGAGTACCGTGTGCAATCAATCATTTTCCAAAAAGCATTCGCAGAATAATTATTGTAACTCAAACGATCAATCAAGTTCTTTGAATGATCGATCAACCCTTTCAAGAGATCAATTGCACAGTTCTAGGATACACCAAAATTCTGTTTTGGATTTGATTTTTGTTTAAGATTTCCTTATATATGATCTTTTCTTTATTAGGAATCTTAATTCTATACATTCCTAATTATTTAAGCTTTATTTATTGTCTATTTTCTCAAATTTTAATTGGTTACTTGTTGTTTGATATTAGATTAAATTCTTTCATTTACAGTTTTTGCCACTAGGTTCTATATAAGAGTGGCACTTTACTGGAAGTCATTAGTTTGTAAATTTCTCATAAATATTATTAAAGAAGAAGAAAGCTCATTTATCAATTTTTCTCTATTTTATGAGTTTACTTGTGTAATTAGCTAGAAAGGAAGGTTGTGCACGCCAGTAGCTAAATTAATCTAGCAGAGTATTTCCCATTAATATTCGCCCTACATCACATATTCATGCTTTTTAACAAAATTAATGGGGGTGTTGTTAGATGTCCCTACACCATGTCACGTAACCCGATAACTGTTCTTCCCAAAAGCTTATGTGGTTAAAAAATGGATTACTGACATATTTTTTTCATATTTCAACTGGTATTACTAATCTTTGGTGGGACAATGGGCTATCTGATAGCACACATATTATGGCTATCAAAAGAGAAATTGAAACAAACAACAAACATAGGGTGAGAAGTTAACTGAATCCTATTAATTATCATAGCCATGAGCATCAGTGACGCACCTTCCTGAGAGGTCAAAAACCAATCCATTAAGCCCAAATAGTACTGATAATGTTACAAAATACAGAAGAACCAAATCTTATACATGAGTTTCTCTTCTTACATTAAGCCCCCAAAAACACTGTCAAATTCTGGATTATTGGAGAGACGACATGCTAAGCATGCTGTTCCATATGGATTGTGATGGTCGGTCAAAATACTTGGCTCCATCTCCATCCTGCAAGTCCAACCCTGGCAATGTATCCCCACTGTTGGTGCTCATAAAGGGTACATCCACAATTCCGTCATAGAAAACACCATGATAGTCATCATCACTTCCTAGCTGTTGTCTTTGCCTTCCATCATCATCTTCAATCTCACTCTCGGATGCATTTGGGTTCTTCTCCAACAATTCCCTAAAGACCGATGATCGAAGTAAGAGGCTCAGTGCAGGAGAGGAAGAGGACTTGTTCAAGGAAATATTAGGCATTTGGCCGCTACTGTGCAGTTCCTGTTTGAGAGGAGAGCTGATCAAATCATCCTGCACAAAAGGATTTTGACGCAGATACAAATCGGACTCTTCACGGGGAATGGCGTTAGATGCCGGTCCCATAGGCCGAGCTTGGGTGTTCGGCTGCAGTTCTTGAGGACCAACAAGATTGTTTGCTCCTGGCCTTAACCATCTTATATATGTGCTCAAATCAAAATTTGTTACTGCATTGATCCCTCTATACTCAATGGCTGCTATATCATATGCTGCAGCTGCCTCCTCTTGGGTACCTGGAACACGTAATTAGCAATTAATGGTGAGTAAGCTAATTTCATTACTTTCAAAATTCAATAAGCTTAGACTGCCCATTGATGTGCCGGAGAAGACTTACTGTAGGTTCCCAGATAAAGATACTTATTTCCAAACACCCTTCCAATCCTCGCCTCCCATCGTCCATTATGATGGTGTCTGCATTCAGTTCAAACCAAATGAGAACTCCTAGATTTATATCTTCATTTGGTAAAAAAATTTGTTTTTTATTAATATTTTTGTTTTATTCAATTTAAATGATTGGGTACTTAAAAATGAGTATTATTATAAGCTTATTTTTTCTTCTGTGGGTTTTACCATTCACTAAAAACTACTATTTTTTCATATATAACTAATAATATAATATGGTGAGTATATAATTTACTACTAGTATGATTCGATCTATTATTATAGATGACAAGTAAGTGATTCAAACTGATATGCTCCTTAGTATTATTAAATGAAAATCCAACGGCCTGCAATGCCCGAGCTCACGCTGATAAAAGTAAACCCGGCTTCATACTAACATGACCCATTTAATATACAAGATTCTCGGAGTTTATAATATTGGTACGTTTTGCATACCTTGCTACTCCACGATACTTCGAGACACCTCTAGAGAAGCCACTGCTCTTCCTGCAACCAAGAATTGTAAATGTTTAGAAACTTCTGTGAAGGATCTTCTTTCAAGGTTTTTTTTTTATATACGCATTGATGACCCCTCATCCCCCAAATCCAAATCCTCTTCCCAAGGTGCTACATGCTTAATTTGAACCTGGGACCTCTACCTCAAATGGAGGTCCTATCCTACACACTAATGACTGGATTGGCTCGTATAAATATAATTTGGATTATTAATATCTACCTTCTTAAAGAGGCAAGATATTCCTCTTTGGTAACATTCAGCATGATTTGGATTTCTTTATCATAGTCAGACACCTGCAATAGTCATAATGGACAGCTTAGATATGCATGGATGCTCTCGACATTTGCCGAACTATATAGTTTCAGCATGCGAGTCTAAAAAACACAATTTCTGACGAAAAGAAAACCCATGAAGAAGTAAAACTAAAGAAGGTTCTCTTTCATACGGGAAAGTTGGTGAATGTTGTTGGCCCCCAGTACTTGAGTGCAGCGAGATCATATGCCCTTGCTGCAGATTCTTCTTCATCATATGCCCCTGATTATCAGAGAAACGTAGTGTTATGTCTGTTTTTTAAATTACAAACTTACAAATATGGGCACTGCATAATTCCATAATCACATATGTGTAGTAAGACGCGAGTGCAGCTCGCACGCACCTAAATATACTGTTGATCCCGAGTGAAGATGACAAAGAACAGCCCAGCCAGAAGGATCAAAATATGAAAAAAAATTCAAGAAAAATTATGAGTCAGAAAGAAGGATTGAAATGAGTTTAATGTTTTTTTTTTTTTTGTTGCAGAACGAACTACATGAAAATAGAGTATACAGAAGCTTTACCTTGTTTGCCCTTCTTCTTTTGGGTAGCATTCCAAGATCCTTTATCCCATAAGTGTGCTTCAAATCTGCCTGTCCATCTGTGCCTGCATGTTTATTTTGCATTTCCATGTCACTCATGTGCTCAAAGAAAGAAGAAAGTCCTGCTCTTCACCTTTTTATAGACTAACTTCACTCATATATCATATGGTATTCATTCTTTGCAACATGTGATATGATAATGATATGCATCATCATAATGATAGGGTGCAGCTTTGTACCTGCTGACCCCCCGGAACCTAGAGCTCCTCTTGGCTGTTGTGGTAGTTGTGGTGCCTGTAGACTGATCAACCTGCGCCTGATCTCTGCTGCTTTCTCCTCTAGCTCCGATCATCGCCGAGGGGTCACGCCGCCTCCTCTTGATTAACTTGGCTGGTGCCTCACCGTCGGATAGGGGTAGGCGGCGCCTGGTGTTGCAATGGCTGTTCTCTTCATTCTTCACCATCATCGCCTCCATTTCTATTTGCGGTCCAGTGTCTTCTTGTCTCCCCCTCCGGCCAATGATCTGATTTAGCACATTCACTGTCCATGATACATATATATAAATATGCATGAACTGGCTTTTGTTTTTGCTATCAAGTAAGACAAGATTAGTCGATGATTTCGGTATCCCTTGGGACAAAAGACAATCGGAACGTTTGTTCTTCTCAGCCAGCCAATTCAGTTGAGCCATGAAACGGCGAGGCTTGGCTTGGCTTGGCTTCATTCACTTCATGTACACCTCCCCACATAGCCCTAGGGACATGTAACTTAAAGGGTGTCAAATTACTATCCTCAGTAGCTGCCAATTAAATAATTAGGGCACACCACCTGCCCTAATTATTAAAAGCCCGAGGGACATGGTAAGTTTTGCTGGAACCTTTCACGTGAGAGGGAGTATTAAGTTTATTATAATAACTCTTTCTTAAAAGCTTGAGTTTTAAGGGAATAACTGTTATTTAATATGTGTCCAATTAACAATTGGCTCATGTTCGTTAATATTCAGTCCAATTAACAATTGGCATAGCATATAAGTATGCCCTAAGTTGGTATAATGTAAGTTAAGTTCAAAATTTACAAGAAACGGATAAGTTTGATCTTTCTACGTATAGTTGTCTAGAAGAAATTTTTACCAAAATAGACCTGTAGTCTCATGGAATACCCAAAATATGTGTATGTCTACTGTAATTGCTAAAGTAGCCATGCGCACATGCGAGTCTTGCCACTCTTATGGGAAAATCACCCCGCTAACCCTTATAAAAATGAAAATTTTCCTCCATCTCGCCCATGCCTAAACTCTTACAGTTTCCACCCAATAAGTCCCCTCTCCTTCTTCTCCATCTACGACTTGCCTAAACCTCTCTACGTTTCCCAATCCATATTTTTGTAGTAAATTTGGTAATTCACTAGTTGATTTTGGTGTTTTGCAGTAGTTTGGTATTTTGTTGTTTGATTTTCTTAGTTTGATAATTTTGTACATAGCCACATTTGGTATTCTGATACACACTTGATACTATGGGGTTTAAATTTGGTACTATGTTGTTAAATTATCATAGTTTAGGACCAAATATTGGTAGGTTTGGTATTCCGGGGTTTAACTTAATTTATATTTAAGAACATGCAAGTAGACAAGAGTTTTTTAGTCTTATTTAATTACTAGGATGCATTCAATAACTAATCATGGGGTAGCATTTTCTATTAGGTACATTGCACGGGTTAAATCAGGTAGTCTATGTGTGTCGCAACTAAAAGAACATATGTGACATATATATTATATTTGGCTAATTTTGATAATCAAAACTATATTGAAACTTAATGTACATTTTTAGTCTTAGGAATTTGACTATATATAGTTGTGGTCGAGTTAAATTTTGAATTAATTGACTTAAAAAATAAGAGTAAATATGTTCTTATCAATAAAGGTTGAATACTAATAGTGTTAAGATAAAAGTGGTTAATTTATACATAGTCACATACACATTTCACTTGATTAGTTTAGAATGAATTAAGTGAATTTGGGAGTTTCAAGCCGAGTGAGGGTAAAACTATGCGTTCAATAATGTGCACCAAACTACTAACTAATTTGTCAAGTGTTTGGATTGCAAGATGATGTCAAATCCCATGACATGTGGAGCACTTGTATGAAGAAATGTTTGTCAATGCAACCCCCGCAAAAGAGTGTAGGGAAACAAAGGAAGTTGAGGACGCCATCTGAGAGATAATGCCCATCCTCATGGAGATTGCTAAGACTAAGATGCTGATGAAAACTACAAAATAAGTGAGAATTAGAAGTGTATAGTCTAAGAGAGTGAGGACACACTCTTCCAATAGTTAATTTTGTTAGTGGTGGGTTTGGTTTTGACTAGATGTCACAGCTGAAGGCAACGGTCGCAAGGCCAAGGCGTAAATGTTGTGCAACCAAATTTGAAAGGACACCATACATATACCCTATTAAGAAGAAGGGTCGGAAGCCTTTGACTACTGATGAGGAGTCCCTGATAGACCCAAGCATGAAAAGGCCCCTAGAGCCAATAGACTTCCACCCGATTGCAGTGATACCCTCAATGAATAAAAGTAAAGTCCAGCTATGTGATTAGAAGGTGGACAAATTTCATAGGTTGTCCAAGTTTCTTGCTTTTGTGAAATTAATGCAAATTGTGCAAGATTCAAACAGTCCAAATGTTCCATGTTTGATATAATTCATAGAATTTGGCACCTAATTAGAATGGTATAGAAGTTGGAGGTGGGATCTCTTATAGTATGCCACTTTTTTTACTTTATTTGAAAATAGGTCAAATAGTGAAACTTTTGACATACTTTGGTAGTTTAGAACTTAATTTTGGTGCTTTGGTAGCCAATTTTTGTATTTTGATTTGTAACTTTCGTATTTTGGTAGGTAACTTTGCTATTTTGGTAGGAGACTACTAGAATATTAAATAAGTAGAATACCAAATTGCTGGAATAATAAGAATGTTGTGTTATCGATTACACGATAATTATATAATCATATTATTGGTGGCATGCTTATTAGACTATCATATCATTGATGACATGCTAAACCAAACACGATGTTTCTATAGATAACACAGCATCATACCAAGTTTCATCACACAATTGAATTTTTATGATACCAAACTGCTAGAATACTAAAGAAAAAATATTTTTAAACAATTAAATCAGTGAGGAAATTTAAACTAGAACAAGTACTGATGGGAGGACATTTCACAATTGTCTTAAACTTACTAATGATGATGGTAGTATTAAAGTTTACCGCTGTACGACAGGCAAAAGGGGCCAAGGTAGGATTATCACAGATTATAGATGAGTGAGCTTGGCAAATAAGTATGTGAGAACAAGATTGCCTTTACAAAAATTTTCACACTTATCATTGGCTTCTTTAACTAAGAAAAGTAATATATTTTCCATTGTATGGTCATTAATGTCAATGTTAATCATCATATACACTTCTTTGAGAGGAAATGATCTTAGGATTAAGAACATAATCCATATCGGTAATTTGTGGACAAGATCCATAATGTTAGGGCTTTTCTTTCATGCACCCTTTCACTTTTTGAAGACTTACGCTTGACATATATTCTTTTATATTATATACCTAAAGAATATGTGACCATCCTGTAATGTGCACCATCTATCCAAAGTTGTTCTATGCATTTTTCCTATGGAATAAAAAAACATATCTTGTAAATACATATTAATTGCCATGACCATGAAATGATAAATCCATCGCAACCCCAAGGCCTTATTAAAAGCAGAAATACGACTACCTGATAAATCTCTTCTACAGACACCAGACAAATAAGACTAGGAAGCTGACTTTCAAATAGACGCCCCCTAATACAAGAAGTTGTCACATGAATAGAAGAGCTAGGAGTATAAAGTTTACAATAAAATTTGGAAGCCTCCTTATCAATTTCATCAGAAGTGAAAACATTTTCAACAAGGATTGTAGACAAGAGCACAAGAGCTTGTTGAGCAGTCAGAGAGGATTCTCAGGTCATGCCTCCCTAGGGGCCAGCCCTCTCATTTGCAATGTCACTTGTTTCCTGCAATACCAAGGGCCTTAATAATTTGAATAAAGCTCATGTTGTTTAGAAATTGATGAAATAATATTCTATTGGTATTCTTGGTTGAGACATGAGTTTCTCATATCAATGCGGGTAAACTTCATTTTGCTATTAACTGCCTTGGAAGTTCTTGGATAGTTATGATTGTGATTTATCATGTCACCTTTGGGTTGGTTAGGATCCCAATAATTATTTTGTTTCTAAATAGCATAGGACTAGCAATTTATTCATTACATTATCAAGCTCATTACGGACAATTTCCTCTTCAAATGCACCTCTATCTATGCCAGTAACTTTCTTTATGACAGGCGTCACTTTGGAAATGGATTATTTATCACTATAAGCATATTGATGTTTTTTGGATTCTTTTAGGTGACTTTAACTCTATTTTTGATGTGGCTGATCATAAGTTGGAGGGAAGCTCTGTCCCCACTTCTACCCTTATGGAAGGTAATAGAAATCTCAATGATGAAGGTCTTATTGATATTTCAGCCAATTTATCCTATACTTGTTCCAATAAAAATACATGTCAAATGTAATCAAGGTTGATAGGGTATTATGCAACTCCGAATGGATAAACCGCCTCCCCTATACATGGTTGCAGCTACCCTTCTTGATGTTTCTGACCACTGCGTACTTCATTTGGATATCTGTATTCCTTCTATAGTAGGTAGGAGGCCCTTCAAATTCTTTACATGCTGGCTATAGTTCCTAGATTTTAGTAATCTTGTTGCTTCTGTTTGGCATCATGACATCCAAGACAACCCTCTATTTATTAGATATCTCAAAAACATAAAATGCTTAAGGTTGCCATAAATGAATGGAATAGGGTCAGCTTTGGGGATATACAAGCGGGGTTCATGATGCTAGGTGTAATTTCCTGCGCTCGCAAATTCTTCTTCAAGTTGTTCCTTTGAATGACACTTTTGTCCTGGAGGAATCTAAAGCTCTTGTTATCTACAATAAAGAGCTCTGTAATGAGGAATCAGTTTTTAGATAAAAATCGTGTATCACATGGCTGGTGAGGGAGATCGATGCACAAAAAATTTTCATCCACAAGTGGTCAGGAATTATGTAAGGAACTCTAACCATCACTAATCTTGGTCCTATTGTCATCATCACTGAATATAGATATTTGTTGTTTGTTATTTGAGCCGTTAAAAAATCAAAATTTTCAAGTTGGGATACTTTGTAGTGAACCACTTCTTCCTAAAAATTTAAGCTATTAAGGAAAACAAAACCATTTATGTCACGTATATCACCGTCTCAACGGGGGCATGGCCCTTGTGCCCATGCAAAGCAGCTCTTACTGTTTTACAGAGTACCCATGTAAATTGTGTGAAAACAAATACATAAATTCAGTGCTCCCCAAATACACAAGTATTCAGCGTTGCGCATGTGACAGCTCTATACCATGGACAAAATCCAATATGTCAGCCACTTTGTGGCTCCTGCTACATGTTCCAGCTCATCCTTACAAGAAGGAAGCCGAGCGGAGAGGTGGAAAGAATGGAAGAGACCCTTGACTTGCTCAAGAGAGAGTCCAAATATGGGGGAGAAAGAAGGATAAGAACAGAGAAGACTCGGCTAACTGAAGAAGACAAGTACTGCATCAATACAAAATGCTTTGGCACCTAGCCTGGCATACAAACGGAAAGCCATAATAAGCACACAAAAAAATCTGTGCTAAAAATTTTGGTCTGTGGGTGTGAGAGATGGAGATGGCAGCCGTTTTTGTGATATGTGAAGCGACAGCCAGCAAACACGTCCTTCATGCTTGATATTGCTTTGGAGTAATCGTCTCAAGTGGGAGTTTGGTGTGCAAATATTTGCAACAAGTTAAAATTTAGGGAGTTGGAGTCCCTCACGCACCTCAGCGGAGTCCACTAAGAAATGGAATCTGCATATTATATGCTTTTGAGACCACTTGGTATAATTTGTTTAGGAAACCACATTAACCTCTCTCTGTGAATTTGGATTTGGTGGGATTGTTATATATTGTTTGCATATGCGCCTTCAGGCACATTACATGGTTAGATTAAGGTATGATTGTTAAGAAAATCATCCGGCAAGGACATATGCTGCCCATTATAGTTTTAGAAGTACATTTTTTACAATCATGGACAATATTGACCGGGCTACCTGACCATTACCAACACAAGCATTTTTTATGTTTCCTGTTTACGGTAAGCGAGCGTAAGGACCACATGTAGAGCATTTATTTTCAAGATCAATAGTGTTAACACAAATACTACTTCAGCTAAAGTGTGTTAGTATGTGCATTATTGGTCTTGAAAATAAATACTCTATATGTGTTCCTTACGCTTGGCTCATTATTAAATCGGAGCATAAAAAATGCTTTCCACCAACAAAAAGGCTCATAATTCTGTACATAAAGGTCAACATGGTACTATATACTTGATATGGTACATAGCTACCATGTCCATCTTTGTGTACTATGTTAAGAGCCCTATTTAGCATTTGTAAAGGCTCTTGTCATGGAGTGGCTGGGAAAATATTTCTAGTCCAATTTGTAGGAGACTAATTCTAACTACTATTAAAAGGGAAATATTTTTCATGTTCCGCTCTAACAGTGAGCTGGGTGTAAGGAATGCATGAGAAGCGTTTATTTTCAATACGGATGGCTGACACACTAGCGCATGTTAACATAAGTAGCACACACTAACGCATATTAGCATGCTAGAGCATGCGCCATCCTATCTTGAAAATGGACACTTCCCATGCGTTACTTACACTTAACTCACGGTGGCTAGGGAGCATTAAAAATGCTTCCTATTAAAAGTGGGAAGATGGGTACCCTAAAATTTTAATATTTCCTACATTACCCTTAATATCTCGGGTTGATTTTTTTATTCATTATTTGATTTTTTTTATTTCTTCATTTTTTGATTTATGTGTTTAGTGTATTTGGATTTTTTTTGTTTTTTTTTGTTTGCTTTTTTCTTAGTATTTTTTTTATTTTGATTGGACATGGTAGGATTAGAAGCTGAAATGTAATACCCTCATCATCTTCATAATATTTTTTAATTTCCTTCATTACCCTTAATTATCAATTTTTTTATATTTTTATTGTTTTCTTCATTGTTGGATATGCTAATTTTATTGTTCATTGTTTGTAATATTGTTTGTTAGTGTTACATTTAGTACTCATCGACCAACTACAGGTCACCTATATACCATTTAACTCACAAGAAAGTCAAATGGGAAAGTAGCCTGAAAGCTTGCGCATTAGGAAAACGGCTTTTGCTACGGTAGCAAGGGAAAGTAGCAGGCATAGGCAGTTGGATTGGTTCCCGAAGCACAAAAAGGAGCACCAATTTCTAGCCCTACATCAATGGTAAGCTTGGCATGGCATGCAACATAAGCACTTTACTTATAGCAACATTTCACCAAGCAAGGAAGGAGACCCCAAGAAGTATAGCCTGAAAATGCACAAAGAAGATCCTCTTGAGTAGGAGTGCTAATGAGTCGAGTTAGCTTTTTAACAAGGGTGCCTCAACTTCACTTAACTTGAATGTAGTTTGACTCAAAGTAGATCAACTTGAACTCTACTTGAATTCGAGCACATTCAAGTTGAGCTCAAGCATACCTTGGTTCAACTCGACTTGAATGAAACTTGAAATCAAACTCGAATAAAATTTATAACTCAAAGCTGTTCGGCTTAAACTCTACTCGAACTCAAGCATATTCAAGTCGAGCTCAATTATACCTTGGTTCAACTTGACTCAACTTGAATAAAACTCGAACTTGGCTCGAACTCAAACTTAAATGAAATTTCTAAATATATTTTATATAATACATAAATATATATTAACCTATGTGTACACATTCACAATTATCAATCCCAAAATACATATACAACATATTTATATATTATATATTATATATATAATGTCTATGTATTGTGTATATAAATATATATATATATATATATATATATATATATAAAGAGAGAGAGAGAAAGGAGATTGATAAGTAAATTTTTTAAAGATACATAATACACATGTGATATATGTTGAAATTTAGATTATTAATAAATTATATACATATCAAACTATATGCTAGTACAATTAGTAAAAAATGGGATATAAACTATACTACATATCAAACTATATGCTAGTCAAGACAAAAATGTACTGGTAATATTATCTACATGTCAAAAAAATTATGATATATTTTTAAAACTTTTTTATAGAGACTAATGTTGGAATCATTTAGAAATTAAAATTTTACAACAATTTCCTAAAAGTTATTTAACATTGACTTTTATTTCATAAGATAAAGACAAGCTATATTCATTTAGGATGGGTCAAGAATGGCAAAACTATAAGTTTTTTTGTTGCTAGTACAATATAATTTACTTGATAATCATCATTTGAATGATGAGATATAAACATACCCAAGACTTCTCACCACATATTGAGACCAAAATTGAGGATAGTCATAACCTGAATATAAAATCCCAAAGAAGGGACAGCATTGATTATACAATTAGCTAGTTGTATTTTCATACATGGTTAATCAATAATGACATTTTAATATTATATATATTGGAGAGTTTGAGCAACTAAGGGTCGAGTGCAACATAGTTTGATGGCTTTGAGCCAATTTGCTCTGAGCACATAACTTTTATTTGTACCTTTTTATATAATTTTAAAGAAAAAAGGTTATTATTAGCCAAAATATGTACTTGGTGCATATCAGATCACACATAGGGCAAGCAGATACAACACTCATGTTGCGTGATTAAGAGCCACTACACTATCAAAATAGTGTGACAATGATATATTAATTGCATGTGCTCGTTGTATGTTTTGGATGCATACTAAGTGGACTCAATTTAACATAAATATATTTTTATTATATTAACATAATAATGAAATATAGTAAAAATTTAATAAGCTCCATATCATATGCTTGTTAGCATGTGCTAGACATAATCGAAATTGTACAGCCCAAGAGTACTTAGTACATGTACACTGGCACATGTGGGTACTTATAAATAGGACTCTATTTAGCAAAATTAGGTATATTTTTGTATACATATTGAATTGAATTTGAGCTAGGCTTGTCATTGTAATAGAATGAGTTCGAGTTCAAGCTTGTGTTTTAGGTTCAAGTTGATTTCAAGCTAGTAAACTTGAGCTTGTTTGAACCTCGAGTCGAGTTTGAACCAAGTATTTCAACTTTGAGTTTAAGCTACATAAGGCCAAAACTCAACTCGGCTCGGCTCATTAGCACCCCCTACTTATGGACTAATTAGTGAGTATGATCAATTCGTGAACCACATCTTAAAGAGAAAGAGAAGCTAATCATCGTCTTCATTATCTAGATGCTCAAACTCAAACCTACCGCTACCAGCCAACTACCTCTGGCCTCCCAATCAGTGAAGTCTTGGAACTATCTCATTAAAAAAATTAGTGTAAACTTAAATTGTGTTTTATATATTATATCCAATGCTACCCCTAATCCTCTGCCTAGATTTTTAATATTTTTAATATTTTTAATATTTTCAATGTTACCCTTATCCTGAACGTAATCTCAATTGATTTATTGATTATATTGCCCATGTCTATGCTACAATTCATCTTAGTAAATAAGTATAATATTAATTTGGTTTCTTTAATTTTGCATCAATTCAGTTTTCCACATGCAATGCCTATGCATTCTTGCTAGTAAACTCTTAAGTAATATAGAAGCTTCAAATGAAAACTAATCCAAGCAACATAGGAATCTATTTCAACTCAAACATACATCCAACATGTAAATTTATAAATAGATGTTCTTACATCAATTCTAGAGAGATGGAAGACGCAGTTCAAGCCAGGTTTTGTTGAGAGAGTATTTTGTATCAATATGCTTCAAAATTCCTTCAAAATACTCTTGATTCAAAAATTGAATTATAGCATTTTTTCGTTTCTCTCCATATGTAGTTAAATTTGTCAAAAATTGGAAAGCATGTGGATTCATGGACATAGGTGAAAGTATCATCATAGTACTAGGCTGGCTTCCCCAGTAAAATATTTGTGTGCTTGTTTGATTTGATGATTTATTTCAACTTACTTATGAAGTTTACGGTTTAAATTATTGTTGTACATTAGTTAATAAAAAGACCTTAATTAAAGATATTAGATTATTTTTGAATGTTAGGATTTACATGTGATTGACATGTTTGATGCGATGTAATACATGTGTGCCTAGATCCGCAAAGGCACTCCCCCCCCCCCCCCCTCCCGCCAACTTTGCACATGAATTCACTTATAAAAAGCTTGAACCAAGGCAATAACCTGAGAACAACAATCCAAAAACAAGTGATATAACTAGAGAAGGATATGCTTATCAGCCATAAATCACAAATAACAGAAAATTGACCTAAGATTTTTTATATGTTAAACAAGGTCTTACTCGAGTCATATATGAATATCTGATATGAGCAAATACAAATAGATTGGCACTATTGCGCATAAAGTTATTTACCTTAAAGTAAGATAATATTAAACATGCTAAGTTGCCGAGCTACATCGTCCTTGCCACAGATCCAGTCCTAAAGTAACTTTAAGTCTGCAAGGAACCTGTGTATTACATGAGTACTGAGTATACAAATATCACAAGTAGGATGGCTAAATAAGAACTAAGTAATGGAAACACATCTATAATTCAATAACATCATATAAATATACCATGATCATCATTTCATGAAGTACATTAAGATAATAGATTTACTCTTTCTTTGAGTTATGTCATGAATCACATTTGCTTTTTGAACTCATCTTCATATTTTTTCACATGTAGCTTGATTTTGTGAAATATTTTGAAACTTTAACATCTTCATGCTTCAAGATGTTTTCAAGCCCACCTTGACTCCTTAAACCATTCATAAAAGATCTAAGGCAAAAGATGGATCCATTGTTATTTTAATACCCTTTAATTCTATGAGGATTATTGTCACGCCCCTGCATACGCCACCCTCAAGTTGAACCTAGTACAAGGAGGAAGTAGTACACGGTGTGACGAAGTATTGTTGGATTACGGAAGACTTAACCCATCCTTCAGTAGAAAACTACAGAGTTGCACATGTATAATTTGTACAAAAGTAAAATGAGTAATAAAAGGACTACTAATTGAAAGCAATAGTCCATACATACCCACATACTTGGTCATCAACAGCTCACACATTGCTAAAATAAGTCTAAGCTAACAATGACTAATAAGAGTCTAAGCCAATAATGGCTATATAAAAGTATGAAATATAGTCAAGTGTATATAAATCTCAACATATCATGATATCGAATCTATTATAAAACACAACATCTCCATATATCCCCTCTCAATGTTCATCGCCATCCCCAAGCTCCACAAAGAGCTCATCTGAACAACCTACATGACATGACATGCAGCCCCATAACAAAGAGGGGTGAGCCCAAAGCTCAACAAGCATTTTAATACGGAAGTAAATTCTTAACGACAACACAAGTATAACCATCATAACATCCATCACATAATCAAACACTATGCCTATTCATCATGAAATAATTACATAAACTTGTGCCACATGTGCATCATGTCATAATTTACATTCCATATGCATCTACTCATGCTACTTGCATATCACGTTATCTCTAACATATCTCATCATCACATACTCATGCCTCATGCATATCATACTATATATAACATATTATATCATCACATAACCATGTCACATGTATATCATGCTATAACCCACATTATCTCATCATCACATACTCATGCTACCTGTGCATGATAGGTTCAAATATAGCTCATAACACATATACACCTCACATGTAAATATGTGAAACTCATTATCATAATCATATTCTGCATGAAACATTTCTCAATATAAACATATCATGCATATCTATTTTTCAATAAAACGTTCACCCCACAACATCAAGTGCAACAACCACATACACCATCCTCAATATCCATGTAAAGCATACCATAATCACATGTGTAACATAAATACCATTGTTTCAACACAACCTATGTCATTGAGAATTCTCATACACATACAACAATAAATGGTGAATGTCTCAGAATTGAGAAAAATAATCCAGCTCATCAAGGCCGTAACCCCGAGCAAAGCACTCATCAAGGCGAAGCCCCGAGCAAACCTAGTCATCAAGGTCGAAGCCCCAGGCAAACCTAGTCACAAGGCTGAAGCCCCGAGCAAACTGTATTGGGTAAGCCAATGCACACACACATACCATCTTAGATTTTCAGGGTCCAGATAACTTATCAAATAACTTATTGTAGCATTTGCTCTTCTCACCCCGAGGAGAAAACCCGACCTCTAAGGGACATAAAACTTCGTCCTTTCAGACATGAAACCCCATCCTTTTGGATGTAAAACCGATTCTACAAGCCTCTGATCTATTAATCTGACAACCAATAGCATCCTATTACATCCAATCGATCAAACACAACTAATCACGATTAATCTTGTTTATAAACCATTTTTATGATGCATGCAATATGGTACATACATGAGCAAATGTTACATGAGTCCAAGTACAAGTAAACATGCTCATGAAACATGACCCATTTGTGTCAAATAGACCCATAAACATCTACCCAAGTGTGTACATAAATAGTAGTGTTCAAGCCTAAGCTAAGATATGTGAAACATGAACAAACTATAATCAATGTTATATGTACATACATCCATAATTTTATCATAGTCCTACCCTACTGAAATAATGGTGTAAGTATGATGAAAACATTGAAATACATGTTCAAGATAAATATAACATCATGTTAGACCTAGACATAGAGAAACATAGTCATACTTAAGCTAAAACATGGAATATATGATGGACCCTAAAATTAATATAACTTGTGCAAGCATATATTTGCATCATCATGGTTAAACCTACTGGAATTATCAAATAATTATGAAGTAGTCATCAAAACCCTGAGAAATGTACCTCATGGACAGGACCCACTTAAAAAGTGCAAAATAACCTACCCATGGATGGTCTTATTTTATAGGGCTAGTCGATACAAGCTCATTGGTACCAATAACACACGATTCCAACTTAAGGTTGAAAAGATATCGTGTTTTGAAATTTAGAAATTTATGAAAGAATAAAAATTAATAAAAAATAAGTGTCTTACACATGGATGGTGTCAGCCACGCTAACCGGGGTGATTGGAGTGCGTTGCTTGGAACTGGGCCTGAGCATCAGGTCCATGTTGCAAGGAACCGGGCCTGCATGATTGCGATGCAGGGCATGTCAGCCTAGTGGCACCACTACCATGGCCCATACGGCAAAGCGACGCATGTGTAATGCACATCACATGACTACATGATGTG
This sequence comes from Saururus chinensis, assembly GCA_035235625.1. Taxonomy (NCBI): domain Eukaryota; kingdom Viridiplantae; phylum Streptophyta; class Magnoliopsida; order Piperales; family Saururaceae; genus Saururus; species Saururus chinensis. The sequence continues at coordinate 20,043,604 of CP141147.1, read as the reverse complement.
CATATCAAACATGCCATGTGGCACATATTGTCCCCCACCTGCGCAGCTATAAATAGTGCTCAGGGGGGTATTTTTCAGTTGTTTTCCAGTTTTTCCACTCCTCAAACTTCTTTTCTTCTATTTCAAGCTGTTTTAAGTCCAAATCAAGTCATTCAAGGGCATTCTCCACTAAATCGAGCATGTCGGACAATGTGGTGGGGTTTTTTTTGCTGTTTGAGGCCTCTACATTTATAAAATTAATACCCAAGGTTAAGGTAGGGGGTTTTAAACTCTAAACACATGCTTATTGAATTTAACTTGTTTGAATGGTTTTGCTTGGGTATGTTTATTATACTTGTTTTAGGGAAAGATGATATGTCTCTAAACTAATTTTGCAGGTGCTACTTTGTGTTTTGGTTACGTACACTCTATGTGTAATTCCTAGATGTGAGAACTAGGAATTATCTGTGTTTTGATGACCGTCAAGAAAAATAATCGACAAGTGGCATGCACATGGTAGAGTATCATGGAAATACATCATCCCTAAGTGACCTCCATTACCCCATGAGCATAGGGGGATAAGTCATTGGGTATCATGGCTTGCAGATTTGATTTAATCTTAGCTGATGGTTTTCTGAATGAAATACCATTGACAAAAAGTTTTGTGAAAAGACTTTAATGGTTCTTTGATGATTTTCTACTTAGCATTCCTTTAGATTTTAAATCAACCTACTGAGTATCAATATACTCACCCACCCCTAGATTCTGCAGTTGATGCAGCGAGGGTAGAAGTGAAAGAAGAAAAGATTTCCAAATGAATTATCTATTTGCTGCATTAGAAAACTATGTGATGACTGATGTTTAATGGCACAATGTGCACGGAGATTTATAAACTCTAAATGATTATCAGCTCTAAGCACAAAGGTCCTTGGCCTATGTAATTATATTATGTAGTTATGATAGATGTTTTTAACTGTGCAATGACTCTGTTATATTCTATATTGATCATATTGATGATATGTGCAAGTATTTTGTGTCTATTATTCACCGATGACAATCACGTTCAGTCACATTCGCGATAATTATGTGTCAAATAGAATTACTATTATTATTATATTATAATAAAAATGATGGCCGACATACCTATTGATGATAGAAGTGGACCTAATTGGAGGAAAGGTTTATTAAGATTATTATGTGTGAATATTTTAATTGTTGATGAAAATAATGAGATTAAAGTTTTAAATTTTATTATATAATATGTAAGGTACACATCTCATGTACATGAAGATGGTTAACCTTGGAATGTCACAAGGTAGTGCATGGTTTAAGACATAAACATCGATAGGCTTTCCTTACCCCTACACATGTATTTACAGATGTTGGAACATCCAATCCAAGGTTAATTATATTATGTTATATATATTATATAATATATATACTCCTTCGTCCTATTAATAGCTCCATTTGGCAAAAAAGTTTGTTCTATATTAATTGCTTCATGTGGTTAAATTTAATTGGTTGTGTACTAGAAAACGAATATCATAAGCTTATTTTTCCTTCTCTTAGATGTCGGTTTCATCATTTAATAAAAACTACCATTTTTCCAAATGTAGCTATTAATATAGGATGGAGGGAGTGTGTGTGTGTGTGTGTGTGTGTATATATATATATTGAACAAGTTTTTAGGTAACATGAAATTCAATATAAATTTTATGCATGTGTAGGGGAGCCCATGTCCATGATGATGGTGTCAATATGAAAGGGCAATGAAAGTGTAGATAATATTAGCAAAGCTAGTGGTGAGGAGTATAGTATGAATGAAGAAAGTGTTAGAGGCAAGCAAAGTGCACAAGAGATAGTTGACGACAAGGAGGAGGATGTGGTAAACAATGTAATTGTCGTAAATGAATGGAATGTCAATGATGAGGAGCCATCATACTATGCGTATATCATAGATGAGCAAATAGATGATGCAGTTAATTAGGGTATAGATATGGAGCAACAGTCAGAAGAAGAGTTATATGTTGGACAAATATTTGAGGATATTGAGGCATTCATCATAGCTTTGAGGGAGTTTTCAATTAGGAATCATGTCGAATACAAGGTTCTGCATGCAAATTTGACAAAATATACATTAAGCGCATTGACAACGCTTACCCTTGGAGAGTTCATGGATCAATGAGGAAAGGTTTAGGCTACTTTAAATTGAAGCAATACGGTGGTGACTGCACTTGTAGGAATGTTGAGCATAGCACTAATCACAAGCAATGTAGTATATTGTTGGTTTGAACAGTCATAATATCTGCCATCAAAGCTGAATTAAATATCACATTAGGTGATATTATTCAAAGAATGAAGGAGACATTCCACATTTCTTATAAAAAGGCACGGGCAGTAAGAAATATAGTTATCAAAGCCATTTATGGGGATTGGGTTAAATCATACAAATTGTTGCTCATGTACCTCAAGGGATTACAAGAAGTAAATCCATGTAATGTATATGAGTTGGAGTCAAAACAAGTGATTGATAGCGAGTGTCGGAGATTTGAGTGGATGTTTTGGCCATTTGTGTCATCTATAGTGGGTTTTAGGTATTGCATCCTAGTGATTGGTGTTGATGCCACTCACTTATATGACAAGTATCCTCGATCTCTTATAGCGGCAATGGTTATAGACAATAACAAGGGGTTATTTCTGCTAATGTTTGGGATAGTATCAAATGAGACATATAAAAATTGGAAATGGTTCTTAAGCCAATTGAGGGAGAAGGTAATTATGAAAATGACACATGTTACATTTATCTCTGATCGACATAAGGGGTTTATCATATTGTATTTGTCACTTAAAGGTAAATATTAAGGAGTTTAAAAATGATACATTGATGAATTTGATTGGTGCAGCTACATGTGTGTTTATAGTTGAACAATTTGAGGCTAAAATGAACTTGAATAGTAAGGAGAGTCAAAGAGCAAGACAACTCCTCACATGAGAAGGACTACACCCTAAACAATGGTCTCTTACATACGGTGGTTTTAGAAAATTTGGAATGACGACTACAAATATGACAGGAAGTTTAAATAGTCTTGAAGGGGGCACAAACATTACCCATAGAGGCCTTAGTCTTAGCCATTTTTTTACCCGGTGATCAAATTCTTTTTTAAATGTGTAAGATCATAAAGGTCCTTAAGTTAGTATTGGCTTTTTGTTCTGATCAAAATAATGTCATTAATGTGTATTTTTAGTTAGTTTAACGTCCGAAGAATGATTTTTGAAGGTGGAATGAAAGGAAGACTCAAATCCATGTTTTTAAAAGATAAAAATATGCACACATGTCACATTTGCACACTTTAGGGAAAAAGGGACCTTAGGAGTAAAAATGGCAAGGAATGGGGGTTTGAATATTATAAAATAAAAAATTTGGTGAGAATGATTGGTTGCCTAGTTGGAATGATCAATCGCTGATAAACGGTAGCAAAATCTCCAAAAACTACATGAGCGATCAATTTATGTGAAACGATCAATTGGCACCCAAAAATACTACGTGTAAAACAAAGTCGAGAGTTATAGATTGTTTGCTAGGTGAAATGATCGATCGACAGAAGAATCATGAGGGAAACATACAAAGATATATCAATCACCTTGTGGAAACAATCGATCGATGGAGTGGCAGGATGCCTAAATTAAGATTTTCTGGTTTGGTTTAGATGCCTAGTTGGAGTCTTATTCCTTTTTGGACTTGAGAGTCTTTATAAAAGGATTGGAACATGATGGAGGAAGAAAGAAGACTTAGAAAACCTAAAGAGATTGTGTAGAGTTGCTCTAATTGAGTTTTATGAAAATTATCTTCTAGAATGAGAAAATCACTACCACAAATAAAAAGAGTGATTGTAGGTGGGACATTGTGTGCTAATGTTTTTTACTAAGAAGATCAAAAGAGTAGAAGATTCATTCAAAGGAAGAGATGAAATATCTACTTTGATGAAAAAGCACAAAGGAGGAGAAAATTAAGCTATGTTCGGTAACCAACCAAGGAGTTTTTTATTCAAAATTCAAGAGTGATGTGGAGAACCAGTTGTTTGAATAAAAAAAAGTCTTTTGTCTTTGTAATCAATAATTTTGTAATCACAGGTTTACATAGTGCATAGTTGATTTGGGCAGTGTCTCATGGTTTTTCCCTAATTAGGTTTCTACTTAAAAGTTCTTGTCTATTTGTTTGCTAATTTGATTGAAAAATTCTAGTTATAACACACTGAAATTAGGCACATTAACTTTAACATAATTTGTGCTTATTTTATTTAAAAAGGGAAGATAAATTTTGTAACTTAATTGTGAGTTAGAGATACTTTATTTTTTTCAATTTATCTATGCCACACACATGGCTCACAAATCAATAAATGATATTGTGCTTTGGAGGCCATGGTTACCCCGTACACTCCTAGAGTGGAAGGGATTATAAAAAAACAATTAAATAAAATTTGAGAGTAAATAATTATAAGAATTAGTTGTACCATTTACAAAGTGTTGACTATGTGTGGAAGGAAGTTTGTGGTGGATGCTGTGAATTGAACTTGTGAGTGTAATTACCCTCAAGTCTACTAATATTTTTGCTCTCATCTTTTTGTTGTGTGGGGAAAGTCGCAAGAGCCAATACAAGCAGCATATTGGTAAACATCTATCACTTATAGAAATGTGTATTTCGTGCAATTCTACTCTCCTTGTGATCACCAATTTTGGGAAAGTGATGTTTTTTATGTGTTATTACCCCTACTAGCAAGAAGACAACCCAGTTGCCTGACTCTACCCTCATTACGATTACAATAGACTATGTGACCATAGAGAGATATGGTAGAGCAGGCTATAAATGTGGGAGATGCAAAGAATTTGGGCATAATAGTAAAAGATGCACTAACCCTCCCATTGATTGGTATGTAGTGTCAAAGAATTTCAAGTATTTTTCTAATTTTTTAAAAATTTTCATATTTTTTGGGATTATTTGATGGAAAAATATGTATTTATGGTTTTTAGTGAATAGGGGTATTGTCTTAGAGGTGGGGGCCACCTAGTGGGGACCCTCTAGGGTGACTTGGCGTAGGAATAGAGGAGATTGTCAATGTTACGTACCATGTTTACTTGTATTAGGATAAGTCAAAGCTTCCCTTCTCCTTATTAATTTAAACCCTCCATCTAACCCTAGCCTGCATCTTCCTTCTCAAACTCTTAAAGGAAACATTAAAACTATGGGCTTGGAGGCTTTCGGTAACTGAAAAGGAGTACATTAGCAGTGAAGGAGGTGAGAGGAAGAAATGTGCACAAAGAAGTTGCCTGAGAGAAGTAGGATCCTTGTTTATAATTTCTATTTGAGAGACTTGAATGCATGAATACCTAGATTATTGTTAGTCTATATCCCAAATAAATTTTGAGGAGCCGTTACGCACGAATCGGCGGATGAGGATACATTCTCTCGTTCAAAGTGGGTGGCTCAATAGCCAATGACGGCCATGGCAAAGCTTTCATTTTTATGAAATGGGATGCTTGGAGGTTGGTGAGTGACCAGTTCTCTGTGCGCTCCTTGAGGCCGAAGGTAGACGGAACTCCAAGGCCCCTCAAGACGACGGGGACACCCATAGAGCATTCGGTAGATAACAAACTTTTTTTTCTGCACGCTCTGATTGGCCCCACCTCAGGCCCAAGTGACCGAGCAATTAGTTGCCAAACTTGAGGGTCAAGGAACTACCTAGGCAGCTCGAACAAACCCAGGGTCTGCATATTTGGCCAAGGCACCGCTCGTGTCATGGGCATTCCATGCTAGCTTTCTACTAATGCATCCCTGGGAAAGCTACAATGGTGGAGGAAACAAACTCACTTACTCTATGGGATCTGGCTAGGGTCGACAGAAAAGCCACTTCCTACAAACTCCGTTGGATAGGGCCTTTGATTCATGGGCAGAGGTCGGGCTATGTCTCTACCGTCCAAGTTGAGGTGAGCCGGTGATGGAATATTCAGAGGTTGCTTTGGAGGTCTTTGGAAAATGATCTAGTTCCACCCAGGGAGTGGTGGCGGAGGCTCTCCAGAGGCCTTGGGCGGCTGGGCAAGCGGCGGCTCACAAGCTGTCTCTCCTCTTCCTTTATGGTGAGAAGGAGTTGTCCGAAAGAATTCACTAAGGGAGGAGGGGGGTTTCCATCAGGCCAGGGTGGACAGACTGACAGCTCTATAGAGTGGCTGGCCGGCAGAAGCATAGAGGTCACGAGCCCCGGGGGGGTGGGTGACGCACCAATAAAAAATCAAAGCTTTACAACAATCTACACTCAAACATGCATATATATATATATATATATATATATATATATATATATATATATATATATATGTATATAAGGAAATGATACAATGAGCCACTCTATTTAGTGAGCCAGTTGAGCCGCATTAATCTCGATCATTGAGTCTAAATCTAACGGACTGAAATGGGGCGTCAGGAGAGCCAATCGTGTTTTAACTAATGAAAATAATTTATTCTCCAAAATACCCCTCCCTCTTCCCTCCTCGTTCCAGTGAGATCTGGGAAACTCTTCCGACCATCACACCACCTTCTCCACAGCCACCCACCCCCTCCACCTCACCTCATCGGCGCCTCCTCGCCATAGCCCCTCCTTTCTATTGGCAGCCACCTGCACCTCCCCCTGCACCTCGGCAGATGTAGCCGCCCGTCCTCTCCATCGCGATTGCAGCCTCCCTCCACCACTCCACCCCCTTTTCTCCCCTTCCCTTTCCCTCTTTCCCCTTCTCGCAAGCCCAATGGAGATGGTCGACTGGAAAGGGAGATCTTGGGAGACTGGACCAAGGGTTCAAAGGTGATTCTTTTTTTACTTATCATCCTTTTAATTTGATTTGTTGATTTCCCTATGAAATTCTCCTCTAATGACGGAAAAATTAACTCTCTTCTATCGTCAATAGCATCTCTCTTATTGCTGTTAGTTTTTGCCGAAGGTCTCACTGCTGTTATTTGTTGGCCAAGCTCTTATTTTACATGTTAAGATTGTGATACAATTCTATTCACCGGAGCGAGGCAAAGGTGAATTTTTGAGTCAGGCATTTACTTTACTAAATTCAAATGAGCAATTTGCTGAAACCATAAGAAGTTTTTTTAGGTCTCTCAAAGCGTATTGTATGATGAAAAAGTTGTCGAACTGTGTAACATATTATTTACATCTTAGAAGTTGATTTTACTGTAATTTTTTTATTGCTCTACGGTACATATCAGATGTGGCAATGTTGAATCTAAACAAACAGTTCTGGGTTTTTGAGGCTGCCCCTCATGTTTGTACACCCACCTCAACTATTTTATTTTTTTACTTGGTCTTTTCTATGATCTCTAACTGATCCCTCTGGGTTGCAGGAGTCTAGAGGGGTTCCTTCAAAAAAGCCTGCTCCAGATTATTTCCTCTATGAAATGTACTATTAAAATAGATCAATCTTTGCGTCTTTGAGCTAGCCAGAAATTCTCCTTTTGCAGAGCGGTTGACTGATTCAGATATTGGGAAGATATATGGCAGTTGGCTTATACCATTTGTTGTCTTCAATTGATTTCTAACATCCTAGTGTGAAAGGAGTGACTGCTGATGTTTTTATGGAAGATTCAGCTGCTTAGCTTTCTTTTTCTTTCCGGTGGTTTTTTACAAAATAGTGGAACATGTTTGACTTTTCTCATAATGAAAGGAAATTGTTGTCTCTTCTTGTCAAAGGAAAAACGATTCCATGATTTTTACCATCCGTGTGAGTAGTGACGAATTGAAGATGAAAAATATGCACCGCTAATGAAGACGTGGTTGTTTGATGTTTGTTGATTTTGGCTTATCTTGCACTGTCTTTGGAAGTAGTTAATGTGTTTTCTTACTATTTCTTTGGTAGACGAAATATGCTTTGTGGTATGTTATTAGTAAACAACATAATTTCATCATTGACATTTTGTCCCATGTTAAAACTTAGATTTTAAACAACTTGAAACCAATAATTTTAGATTGCCAAAAGGAAATCGGGGTTCAACATTCAAAAATTTTCATTGGTGTGCGGGGAGTACCTAATATTCATATTAGGTGTAGTTTCTTATTTTTAGTAGACCATTTCCATCAAAAAAGTTCTGTGAGAACTTTCACAAAATTAAATTTTATCATCCATTAATTTGCAAAGTGCAAGTTCACTGAACTAGTGCTAGAACACAATAAATTGACAATAGAACAGAAGGGGTAAATATGAGACTGTAGTCATAATGAATACAATGAAGAGAAGCTGTTTTGTTCAAATCAGAAAAGCTTGAAAGGGGACGGGCATCCATAAGGGGTGGATGAGGAAAGTGAGAGCCACCAACATGAGCACATAATCAATTCCCTGATTGATAGAGGTTCCTGCATAATCCAAAAGAGATATTGAAAATTATCAATTAGATAGCGACCTAGCAGCTTTAATTAACACTGTTTAATAGTATGATATCCAGCCACAATTTAATCTCTTAAGTTCAATACAGACATGCATTCTACAATTTAATATCTTAAGTCCTATAGTTAATTCAATGATTGTTAAGTTCAATACAAACATCCATCTACAATTTAATGTCTCTTAAGTTCAATACAGACATCTGTTCTACAAACGGCCACACAGCTTTCATACAGTAAAATTATTTCTCCTAGCTGTTTAAATCAATGCATACATGTAAAGACTTACCATAAAAAATGATATTAAATATCAAAGAGCAGATTTACTCTTAAAAATACGTGCAGTCTTCCTAAATCAAGGGTTATACACAGATGAAAATAGCCACATAAGTAGAAGGATTGTGCTAAAATCCACATAAGGGTTATTTCTGCTTATGGATGGCCTCTTTTTTGTAAATATCAGACTGGGCATAGTCTTGAAACCTCCAATCTCCATCCTTACCACACTCCAAGTCACATATACAAGATGTAATATTCAAGGAGTTACCATAGCTAAATTTGAGCATGTTTAAAACTTGTACCTCATCCATTGTGAAATTTAGTACTTGAACAGAGGAGGTAGCTAACTTTAATATTTTGCATATTTCAAGGCCGAAGAAACACAATTTGACACTAACTTTACTCATTTTCATTTAGCAACTTGTTAGGGGCAAGATCTGCATAGTACGCAAACTGTAAGTTCCTTCCATTTTCCATATGGCATTTGTTAATACCAATTCCCTCCATCCATGTTAGCATAACCTGTTTAATAAGTTTCTCTCCTACAATTATCTTGTATTAGCTTTCTGACTTATCATGGTGTTCACCAGATAAAAAATTATGAAAACCAAGGAAAGAACTCTATCATCATAGTGACTGCCTAAAAATTTCCAACCCAAAGTAACTTGAACGTCAAATGAAAATATATCAGCAAGCAAGGGGAAAACCCGGAACTCTTCTTTAGGCATGTGTTGGTTAAGAATTGTTTGCATGATTATGTATAGGACTCAATCCCCCTACAAAAAGAAATCTTTTCATATGATTTTAGTAAAGCAAATACCTGATTCAAAAACCCAACTTCCGTTGTGCTCCAGTGAACAGAATTGTACCACACTCTTAACATGTAAATAAAGAGCTTGGCCAACTACTAAATGCAGTGAGAGCTTCGGCAGCAACAAACAGCAGTGAGAGAGACGTTACTGATGATATAAGAGAGTGAATTTTTCCACCATTAGAGGAGAATTTCACAGGGAAATCAACAAATTAAATTAAAAGGATGATAAGTAAAAAAAGAATCACCTTTGAACCCTTGGTCCAGTCGCCCAAGATCTCCCCTTTCAGTCGACTATCTGCATTGGGCTTGGGAGAAGGCAAAAGAGGGAAAGAGAAGGGGAGAAAAGGGGGTGGAGCGGTGGAGGGTGGCTACCGGCTGGCCGAGGTGCAGGTGGCTACCAATAGAGACGAGGGGCTATGGGGAGGAGGCGCGGTGAGGTGACGTGGAGGGGGCGGGTGGCTGTGGAGAAGGTGGTCCTGGTCGGAAGAGTTTCTCATATCTCTTCTGGAACGAGGCAAATGGGAAAGGAAGAGGGAGGGGTATTTTTGGGAATAAGTTCTCTCATTACTTAAAACACGATTGGCTCTCCCAGCGCCCCATTTCAGTCTATGAGATTTGGACTGAATGGTCGTGATTAATGCGGCTTAACCGGCTCACTAAATACAGTGGCTCACTGTCATGGGCATTCCATGCTAGCTTTCTACTAATGCATCCCTGGGAAAGCTACAATGGTGTAGGAAACAAACTCACTTACTCTATGGGATCTGGCTAGGGTCGACAGAAAAGCCACTTCCTACAAACTCCGTTGGATAGGGCCTTTGATTCATGGGCAGAGGTCGGGCTATGTCTCTACCGTCCAAGTTGAGGTGAGCCGGTGATGGAATATTCAGAGGTTGCTGGAGGTGCTGGAAAATGATCTAGTTCCACCCAGGGAGTGGTGGCGGAGGCTCTCCAGAGGCCTTGGGCGGCTGGGCAAGCGGCGGCTCACAAGCTGTCTCTCCTCTTCCTTCACTAGTGAGTACTAGGAGGGGAAAGGTGAAGTTTTTATGGTGAGAAGGAGTTGTCCGAAAGAATTCACTAAGGGAGGAGGGGGGTTTCCATCAGGCCAGGGTGGACAGACTGGCAGCTCTATAGAGTGGCTGGCCGGCAGAAGCATGGAGGTCACGAGCCCCGGGGGGTGGAGTGACGCACCAATAAAAAATCAAAGCTTTACAACAATCTACACTCAAACATGCATATATATATATATATATATATATATATATATATATATATATATATATATATATATATATATATATATATATATATATATATATATATATATATATATATATATATATATATATATATATATAGTCACACACACATATATAAGCAATAAACCATTAATCAAAGATCATGCATAATATAAAATTGAATCAAAGAGCGAGGACGTACTGACCTTGGGCTATCTAGCCCCTTGCACGCCCTTGAAACAAGCAGCCCGCACTCCAAAGTCACAAGAAACAAGGGTAGGGATGGGGATTACCTATCATATGTGTTAATCCCTTATAGCCTTGAACTTGGATTGAATCTTAGCAATCAAGCCTCTCCTTGAAGCCCCCAATCAGTGAGCTATTCTTCCAATTAGGAGAAGGTAGGACTAAGAATGAGGGAGATGGAGGAGGGTGGCCAGCCCTAGTCCAAGGAGGAGGCCGCACCAATTGGTGGGGGGGGGGGGGGGGGGGGGATTGGCAGGAGAGGAAGAGGGGAGTGGGGCGGCCCAAAATTAGGGCTTCCTCCTCTCCCTTTCTCCCTTAAATACCCTCTTATATTCCTCTTAAGTGGGCTCACTAAATGGGCTTTAATTAATGGGCTTACATATTGAAATTCCGGCTTAAACATAAAGGTCATTCACAACGGGAGCGGGCTCTATGTCTTTGAGCCCGAGGAGGCCTAGACCCCTGCACACGGTCAAGCCTACAACAGGGTCAACCCCTCGCTAACCACGAATCCCATCATCGACACATAATTCACCGGTCTGGGTCCCACAACGTGTTAATGCACATCCTAGTCACATGCCTTGTGTGTGTGTGTGTGTGATGTAGGAGGGTCCCAATCGAATTAGTTTAATGAAGGTTCCTATGGGTTCGGCTCGACCGCCCCCTCCACCCTTGGACCCCGTGCCCCGTACCAGCTCACTTGGACTGCTCAATGTGGACTGAAATGGGCCCGAGCCCATACCCAGGTCCAACAAGCTGGCTATCTGCATCACCTCTGCCCTGGTGTGCATGGAAGAAGCTTGCAGGCAAATGGGGAAGACGACACAAGCCAGCCCGTTGTGGGTTTGGCTTACACCCAGATTTCATGAGCCAGCTCGGTTCAAGCTAAATTGGGCCGGTTCAGGTCAATTGCCACCCATTTCACCATAATTTAATAAAAAAATTAGTAAATAAATAAATGCGTAAAATCACACTATTAAATGGGAAGAGTATGAATCATTCAAAGACATTATATCACTATAAGAAATTTATTAAATTGCCCTTGGGATGATTTGTGGGTCAATTCATGGTGTGAAAGCAACTCATTCCTTTGAATGAAGGCGTGACCTAATGAAAGTAATACAATTTGTGTTTTTGATTATTTGGAATCCTTACACATATGGTTTTAGGTTCCCATAGGGTACAAATAGTAAAGTCTACAAAGACTTATTTCTCCCAGAGTTGGGAGATGTGGAGATTATGATAAGCTTTCTTCACAACCACGACAGTTTGGGTATTGGTCATAGTGGACTTTACTGCAGGTTTCTCATAGGTCTTCATAGGACCATATATAGTGTCTACAAAAAGTGGAGTTTTATAAGCATCATGGAAGGCTTGTGTTTCTCATCAATCTATGCATGAACATAGTTGGGATCCATGTGTCCAAATTTGTGGCATGCTTTAAGAGCCCTAGGGATTAGGGTCAAGCTATTGTTTAAGCGGTCTACTCTAAGGCTAGAGTCAGGCATTCGTGTATTTTTGCAGAGATTAATCTCTAAGTTAGTTTTAATTGTAATTGTGTGATAGTCTATGATATTGAGATTTTAATGGCTAAAATCCTTTAACACTGTAAAATAGGGTTAGGGGCTTTGTTATGACAAACTTGGTAAGGGTAGAATAATTAATGGTGGCTTACAAATATTGATTAAAACCACAAATTAGTCCTTCTATGGGTTTTATAAAGCTTGTTTTATCCAATTGAGTATAAATGGTTACACTAATGCATATTTGTGAAGTAGGTACCTCAAAGGAGGAGTAGCTGAGTAGCCGGATTCATGGAGCGGGAACTCACTATTTTAGAGTAGGATTTACTTTATTTTCATTAGATTTCACTAAGGCATGAGAGTTATCATCTCATACTTTATTTGTTATATTTAGATGGTTATCAGATTTGCACATGGATGAGACCTAACTTGTTATTTAATGGATTTGCATGACTGTTATGGATATTCATGGTTTGATATTATCATTATGATGGAAAAAACAACAGACATGGATTGGGGTTTATTTTAGTCCTTAGTTTTGCATGATTTGTTTCAATAAAAAGAAGAAAAAATATTTTATTCAAGTTCCCCACTGCATTTACTTTGAAATTGTTATTTACAAACCCCGACCATGACATGGTAAACATATGATTCTACAATTAACTCATTCATTTAATCGTCCTTTTATCTAAAGATCATTTGTACCTTAAGTACTTATTAGTTATTATTTTCCTCAAAAGATCATATGGATCAGATCGTCACTTCCTATGGCCTAGGCCCCATTGATGAGTTCGTTCTTATTGAGTAGGACTCCTATAGGTCAACATCCATTTAGAGATGAGTTGAATTTTCAATTAACATAACTTGGCTTTTAGTTGTTATAAAATGGTACATTAATTTACAATATTTTAACTTATTGTAGGACCTTGGGTGTCTCCATTGCACTAAGCATTTCACCAGCCTTAGACATTGGGAGGTAGATGCACGTATTCTTTCATATATTGAGCAAGTTGGATTTGATCACTTTATCTATTTACAATACCTTAGGCTAGATAGGCCTTTGATCACGACTCTTCTTGAGAGATGGATGAGGGACATGCAGACATTCCACTTGCCTTATGTGGAGATGTCCATCACCTTACAGGATGTGGGTATACTTATTAGACTTTCCATAGATGGCCTTCCTGTAACAAAACAAACAATAGGATAGGATGGTATCATAGCTTTACTAGTTAGACTCCTCGGCAAAGTACCTCCACCTATAGTATTACAAGGTATTTGAGTAAGCCTTGGATGGTTATTGGGTGAGTTTCATGTGCTCCCAGATAATCCCATAGAGATAGTCATCGAGTAGTGACCTATACAATATTTAAGCATAGTTGGCCTTTAATAACATTACATATCTTATATTTATTATATTACATCTACTATAATAAAATAAAATTATATGAGGTGGACGCCGGTGGTCGAGTCTCCTCTATACAAGCAGAGGACTCCTTGTGGATTTTTTTTTCCCTCCGAACTTTTGGTGTCAAAATTAACTAATTAATTTAACACATCCACATAAAACTTTGTAAACAAAATTAACAATTAAACAATATATATACCTAGCTCCTAATGAAGCACCCTCCACTACTGGGCTAATCTAAATAGTTGGCCAACCAATGTGTAAATGTTGTCACAACTATAACTATGACACAAACTATTATAAAAGAAATATCATAAACCTAAAGTATTTGTACTTGTGGGAAATAAATATTTCAACAAATTCATTTACATGAAGAAGACTGAGACAACCAGCAATCCACGATGTTTTAGCCTAACAAGATTTTCCCAACTCTCGGTATAAGTAGGCAAGGGTAGCATTGCCCCATGCATAGGTACTTGCCAGGTTGAAATCCACTAGAAGTGAGAGGTATACCACATGCACATGGCTACTATTGTTATAAGAAAATATAGTAGCACCAAGTAGATGAAGCAAATAAGCATGTGCAGGCCGTCATACTTGGCTGAGGCATTGACTATGTAGCCTCCTTTATGTAATGAGGGATGAGATGTGCTATCTAGAACACGAATTATATGCTTCAAGATTGTGGAGATGCAAATCCTTGATTGTGTGATGCTTCAATTTGGCTTATAGGGATACTCCTCCTTATACTATAGAGTTCATTTATTGAGTTACTCGACAGAGGCACCACATTACCAACTAGGCTATACATCATGTACCTTATATTGCTCAATGGGATTACCGGAGGGAAACTATTATCTAAGGGGAGATTGCTACATCATTGGGTGATGTTAGTGGCCCATACATGTAGTGGTATTTGATGATTACACCAAGATGTATTCTACCACATAATGATTTAGAGGAGATGATATATTAGCCTAAGGGCGCGTTTGAGGTAGCTTTGGTAAGTACATCTTTATTATAACATAATATTTTCTTACTTCGTGTATAATGTTTATGTGACATTTATTTTATTTGCTATTGTAGTTTGGTTTAGCGAGTCAGACATATGCACATTTGACTAATGTTGTTAACACATACTTCAAGTGAGGTCCTATTAGCATCATGTTAGTCAATTATTGAGCACCATCAAGCTATCTTTCATAGCTTATCACTATTTTAGTCAGTTATTATAAACATATATGGACATTATCACATTGATGAGGCAACTCAGACATCGAGGAGGTTAGCTTCATACACAAATATTCCATCTTCATCTATAGTACCCTTCTCTCCTCCTTTAGTTTCAATAGTTTCAGCATTGCATGGTAGTCCATGTCCATTATCTCTAATTGCTCTAGATCTAGCCCATCCTTTACCAGTTAAGATGTTGAGTATTTCGAGACTATATACTAAACAACGGGAAAGTCGTGCAGATCTGATCCCATTATCTTCAAAGGCATGTTTGGATGATCCATCAATTAATTATCTATGAGGACTATGAGGATTAGCAAACCAGCTTCATAGCCAAGGGCTAGGTTGGGGTCATGGTTGAGGTTGTAGTAGAGGCAGAGCTCATAAGAGCTGTTGTGATATATTTTTTTAATGTATAAAATGTAAACTTTTTTGTATAACATAATTTTTGGGAACATTTTATGTCATTTACATGTTACTAGTATTTCAAGATGGTTTGTTTTCCATGGTCACAAGATTTATTTTATATTTCTAGCTATATGTGGGCATATTTTCATAGGTATTTGAATCATACAAATTATATGTTGGTTTGTATTCATAAGTGTTAGTTTCATGGCTAAATAAATGTTTTAATTAAAATAAAACTTAGATTTAATTCCTTAATGAAATATGTGGAAAACATGAATACTGTCAAATGGAGGGAAGTGTCTTGGTTTCGTCCTTTAAAACCTTTTAAAGGACAAAATCTAAGAAAACCAGGAAAACATTTTGGAAATCTATGTCAATGGAGGGCGTTAAGGATAAAACTAGGGGAAAATGAGTTTTCTCGTTCCAAAAGACGAAATCTAGGAACATTTAAAAAAATGTTATTTTTGAAAATGTCAACCAACACCATGTTGGTAAATAATCTTTTCGCTTCACTATTTTGATAAAATTTTAGTATTATTTATTTAATTTCCCTTTATAATTTTATTTATTTAATTTCCTCTATCCCACACTAATAATACTATCTAGTTTTTCATTATGAATTTAATTTTTTAGCATCTAGAGATTAAATAAAACTATTAATTTGGAATGATGAGAATATTTTTTAAAATTAAATAAAACTATTATTGGAATGGAAATAATTTATTTATTTATTTTTGAGGTCTGTATGCATGAGAATCCAAATAAAGACCCATGGGTCTTATAATCTCAATGTGAGCAACAAAACTCATTTGTCTTAGTTTTCTCCTATTCTAGTAACTATACTATGTTGTTCATCGTAATACTTGTTAAAAAGTATTTATTATTATCTAATATTAAAAATATCTTACTATGTGTAATACTTCATATACTTTAAATTTAGATATATACTCATTTAAGACCAACTCAAGCCTAGGTTTGTGATTCATTTATTGCAACTTGAGCCAAGCACGAGGTAAAAATTTTGAACTTGTTCGAGCTAAGTTTGAGCAATTCAAGTGACCCAATACTCAGCTCTAACTTGGCTTGTTGACACCTCTAGTGAGGGATGTATGACCCTTATAAACATTGGATGGAGACCTTAAAAGTCAGAAAAAGGGCATGGGGTCCATGAAAAATGACATTAGGGTGACATGTGATTGTGGGGCAGTGAGACGAAAGTGAAGCTAAAGGAGTTGCTAAATTGAAGAGATAAGGTGTAAATTTTTGGGGAAAAAGAATAAAGCGTGACAAAATTGTCATGTTAATACCAATAACACCCGCACAACTATTAAAGTGTTTTTAACATTCTCCACTCATTATAAGCCCAACATAAGGATATCTAATCCGAGGGCGTTCAACTATAAGATTAACCTCACTTACGCTAACTAGAGATGACATTTCTGCATCAATGAGCCACATTGGAAGAACGGGCTTGGCTTGGCCAGCCCGCTAGATGAACGGGCTTGGCCCGGCTCGGTCTGGCCTGGCCCACGGCCCATGCCGGGCTGGCGTCCCACCCCTATGGACTGGCTACACCCCGGCTGTTCCAAAGGGTGGGCTGCAGCGGGCCCAGGCCTTCCCCTCGGCTGCCACTCTTAAAGTTAAGTGCGGTAAAGTATGCCCCGTCGATATTTAAATGAACGGTGTTGGCGGGCTCATTGTGAGCAGGGAGCTGGTAAGCAGGGATGAGGGCACAAGAACACTTCCCGCGATTACCGGTTAAATGTTTTCATCCTGATTCTCTGTAAGTCATCTCCTTCCTTTGTCCGAGCGGGCACTTCCACCGTCCCGGAAACCCTAGATGGACGACTCATGGCGCTTCCACCCGCCCGTCCACGGCGATCCGATCTGCCCTGTCTGCTCCTTCCCGCATTACCCGTTTTGTCCAGGCCACCACCTGGCCCTCCGCCCCCCGCCTTTCCCCGGTGGCCGGCCGATGCCTCCTCCCCCCGTCCACCATAATGCCCGCGGTCCCTACCCCGCCACTCCGCCTCTGTGGCAGTTGCCTGCTCACCACCAACCCCCGCCCTTCTGTCCCCCGCCCCCGCCGCAGTTTGCTTATGGGCCCGGTGGTGGCGGCGGATGGGGTGCCGACGGGGATGCGGTCGAAAACGGGAGAGTTCCTAAGAGGACGAGGCTGGATTCTGTTGGAGGTGGTAATCAGGAAGCGGCGCTGGCGATCATGGCCAACGATGAGCGGCGACTAAATTTGGTACGCGATCATGGTGGGCTTGCTGCTTCGCGGCCGCCACAGTTTGGCCCGGATTTTAGGAGCAACATGGGTGCTGCTGATTTTCATCATTTAGGATATGGCTCAAGAAATGGATTAAGTTTACCTCCGGATTTGGGGTGCAGAGGAACAGACCAATCTGGTTTTGGTGTGCAAATTAGCAACAACGGGATCAAGTCTAATGCCAATTTCGGCTTACATAAAGATGTTCATGACCAAGCTTATAATCATGTTGGAATGCAACTGAATGGGGGTCTGATCAATCAGGGAAATGGAGCTCCACATCTAGTGGAGAATCATCCGATAGCTAGGCAGGATGGGTATGCAGGCCGCCATCCTTCTGAAATGACGCACGCACATTGGCCTGAAGATGTTTATAGCAAACCTCATAAATATGGTGGTAATTTGCTTATCTTGGGTGATGGCTGTGTGGACATGTCGGGTCAGAAACATGCCTCCCAGGCTCTTGGTGTGCGTCCATCAGTGCCGCCTCTACCTCCGCAGCCATTCCCTCCATGCCCACCACTACCACCTCCATTACAAGCAGATCTATCGCCGGCTACCTCAATCAAGTCTTCACGTTTGCCTCTCTTGGACCCTATGAGCGCTCAAGCCTTTCCTATCCAAGCCTCAGTTCAGCCTTATATATCAAATAGGCCACTTCTCCCTGTGTTGTCTGATTTTTCAGATAAGGTGTGCTTTCCCCTCATGTTGTGCTTATATTTGCACCTGTTCACTCATATCATGTGGTGTTGTAATGTAGAGTAGATAATACATGACTTGCTTTACCATAGTAACAACAAGCCTTTCATCATTAAAATGAATGATGCAAATGCATTTAAAGTCAATATACTTATAACACAGTTGGTTAGTATGCAATGGTATTAAAGTAAGAGCGATTTATGAGCAGCCTTACAATGATGTCCCGTTAAGTATTCCCTTCTATTCATTAACATGTCTTTAAACATTCTTTTCTCTTTTACTGCTGAATTTAAATATGTGCATAAGTTATACTATTACTCTTCTCTTGCTAAAAAAGCTTGATTTGGTCATTTTATGCTTTTGTTCTTATGGTCTTCATAAAATAATAGAAAATACTTGTTTTGTGGAATGAGGAAAAGGAATAGTGTGATGGTATTATCTCTGATAATGATCCTAGGCACCATTGTGGTGCATTTTATTTGTTTTCTTATATCTATGTGAAAACTGTACAGGTTTCTAGCTGATGGACAGAATTACAATGGGGCATTTATTTTATAAGAGATAGCTTTAATTAACGATTAGCAATAGAGTCCTTGCAAAAGGAAAGTTAGAAAGAGCCAAAAGAATTTTTTCTGAAATTTGATCAACTTGTATCATTAGAGATGCAGTTTGCAGCTAATCAACTGGAATGTCATCTTTCCTGACATGGGAATAGAAATTTTTTAAAATGCTTGTTACAGAATAGAATGATAGAGCAATGTCTGCTCCTTTCATTCCTAATACTTGGGATATGGTGGTGGCCACACTGGTGCTGCTGCTGATGATAAACTAACATTTATAAATAAAGTTCTGGTAGTCCTGTGATATAACTGTTGAAAGTTTCTGCTTGTTAAATCACTTTCTGTAAACAGTACATGAATATGATGACATGGAAGCTAGATTTTCATTGTTTTAAAAAAATGGTCAAGTGATTTGTCTTTCAATTTTATTTTGAAGGTACTCAGTTTGAGTTTTTAAAGGAGAAACAACTGTCTGATGTACCTTATCATTTGAGAAAATGTAAAGCTTTTAGCTTGTAAGACTAAGTTTTTAGTTGCAACTTATTGCTATGCTAGCTTCAACTATTGACCTATGACAGTTTTTAAAGTTTCTCAAATTGCATATGTTTTTTATGGCATATCTAGTAATGAAATATAGATCCTGACATCACATATAAGGTGGGAGAGATTTTTAGCTAATGATGCTAATAATATTTGAATGTCATGTATATTTAGTTCATGGTGATTCATAATTGTGTTGTTTTTTTTATATTAACACAAGTGTACTTATCTCTCTGCTGCAGTTGCTTACGCAACGAGCTGTTTCAAAATGACTTTCATTTTTTTTTTCAAACAGGAACGAGTACTTGGTCACCAAAAACCAAGTAAGATGTATCCAGCTGAGCACAAGACTTTGACAATAAAGAATTTGACCCAAGATAAGCCAAAGATTATTAATGCCACCCACTTGTTTAAGCATCCACATCGAGCCACGCGCCCAGATCATCTTGTTGTTATTCTTCGAGGTCTGCCAGGTAGGATATTTAGTATTGACGTGCGATTACATTTACTGTGTCGCTAGTTTCTGGGAATATTGTGGTAGAAGCAAGACCAATGTATATGGTTTATTCCTTTTTTGCTCCGCAAGCAAAGTAGACTATACTGCTAACTGCTGTTATGGGGATTTGGTTTGTGTTTGGACAGGAGAATTCGTAAATACTCCCTCCGTAGCTCCATTTGGTTTTTTAAAATGAACTAAAATTAGTTCATTTTGAAAAATTAATTGTATTTTAGTTCAATTTGAAAAAACCAAATGGAGCTATTAATTTGGGATGGAGGGAAAAGTAAAAATATGGTGAAATTAAGTTATTGGGATATTGTGTCTCAAATGTAGTGCAGAAGATAAAAGCGTTAAATCTCAGGTTGGATTTGATTAAGACGTGATAGTAAAATATATTTATTTAAAACCTAAAAACAGAGTTTTTATAGGGGCTATTTTAGTCCAAGTCCTAGCAGCTAGGCCCACTCACTTGGTGGGCCGAATCTAATTTCCATTGATTAAGTCAAAGTTGTTATTGACTGATTTCCAGCTCTTAACTTGGTGAAAACAATTAAAAAGAAGCAAATTGTGTGTTGCCAGTCCATTTGCTTCACTGTTGGTTGGCAATGGTCGGCAAGGGACGGGATTCAGATTTGCACATGTTGCCTTTAGAGGGTGGATGATTGATCTTCACAACGGACGGGGATTGGAGATAGATTCAAGAACTCGCTGTTGGAAGGTAAATGACCAGGCTCTTGAGGCACGTACAAGTATAGTCTCTTTTAGGGAATTATTTGTCCCCAAATCCAAGTTGCTGATGGGCTATATGACAAACTTCTTCTCATAATAATTTGTATTTGAAAACACAAAGGAAGATACTAGAAAAAAGAAAACACAAGAGAATGAAAAATTGTAGTGTGGGTTTTCTTCTGTGTATACAAATGCCTAGGCTTGGGTCTCTATTTATAGACTCCTAAGGGGTGCGAAGTGAAGGGGTGTGTCCCTTTATGAAGAGGTGTCTCATTACAATAGAAGGGATGTAACCATACCCAATGGTTGCAACCCATGCACAATATTCAAGGGAGGACATCTTTACCGAGAGGTGCAATATAAATGAAGGTTACAAAAAACTAAGGGTTGCAACCCTTCACCAGAAGGTACTACCCTTTAGTGAAGTTCATTTACAGGGCTTTAGTCGTTCTGTATTTCATATTACAATTCGTCAATTTTAAAATACAGTGTTAGTCATTTAGGATTTGGAGCGTGCACTTCAGAATAATGTGTTAGTCATTCGGGATTTCGCATGTGCATTTCAGAGTACCCCATTAGTCAATGCGAAAGCAATTTCTATACTCGTACATTTCAAACCCCAGCATACAATGTGAAATAGCCTTCATTCATGAATTTTCAATTCCGACCCCAACTCATGCGGTTTGAAAATGCACGCATCGGGTCAGGGGGTCTCTTTGTCATATTCTCCTTTGCAACCCCTTAAAAAGACAAATTCATCAAAGGCCAGGGCGACGGCCTTGTCGTTGCGGGGCCAAGGAGGGCCAAAGGTCAGCCGGTGGTTGTTGGCGATCGACGGCATTGCCGTTGGTCGCAACGCATAGAAATAAAGGAAAAAAGAGGGGCGGATGGAGTTTTACCTCCGCTAGTGAAGGAGGTACAGGGAGGCTAGGATAGTGGTGCTCAGACGTCATCCTAGGCGAAGCCTTGGTGGTGGGCTGGAGACCAATCGGCCGGTGGATTGAGAGTAGGGTGGGCGGTTTTGTTGAGCTGAAATGGGAAAAGAGGAGAGACAATGGTGGATGACCGGTGGGGCCAGGTCGGGGTGGTAGAAGGCCGGTTGGATGGAAGCTGGTGGTGGCATCGCCTTTGGCCTCATAGAAGGAAGGGGCAGTTCCCTTCCTCCATTTTGCCCACGGGTCGGGCTCTCTGATTTTTTTTTATTTCTCCTCTTCCTTTCTTTTTGTTTCTATTCTCCTTCGCGTCTCGTCCTTTTCTCTCCCATTTTCGCGCCGAAAGTTTCTATGGTACTTCGAGGCTTATGACCTACGACTAAACACTACTCCCGACTTTACGGTTATGAATAAAGAGGTCAATCATGAAAATAGATATGCTGAAGCGTCAAATTTCTTAGTAAAAAATATAAGTAGAAAATTACAAAAAAGTGGAGGATGTTACACATACGTAAATGACAAGGTGCACCCAATATCATCTTATTACGGACAAATTATTTATTTTTATTTATCCAACTAAGATTTGAGGAATTAATATTTTATATCTTGTGTTCAGATAAAGGTTGAATTTTGTTGTGTATTTTATCATGCATTTTGAAAGCCCAGGAATCTGATATGTAGTCGTCTAAAATACTGGATTTTAGTCTGCACTTTGAAATAGAAAATTTAAAATACATCAGTTTAAAATACAAAACGACTAATGCCCTCTTACTATTTTTAAAAACACCCCTATTTTTAAAAAATAAGAAATGACAAATTTTAGGTGACATCCTTACATTATATTGCCTACAAGAATATGTCTTAAGATTAAACTTTCAATTAGTATAAGGGCTACAAAGTTTAGTAAAAGTTAGTGTGCTATGCATTAAACCAAGCACTCTAGATGCAAAACTAGTAGTCCCATACACAATATCTGGTCTTGTTGATAAGTTCAACATACTCCCTTAGTACTATTATGGCCATGTGCTTGCTTGGTTTAGGAGAACAATCCTAGAAGTAAACCTTTACCTTCCTTAAGAAGCACCACCACTTCTATGTTTCATAGTTGAAATTTTTCTGTCTACATGACTAGACATGTTCACTTAAATTTTATTAAGAGTTAAACTCAACCTCCAATCTGTAATGGTTAGCACTAGTGATTTCACATGGGGCCGACAGTTCTAGTGCTAAATAGCCAATGCAATGACTTATTCTTACCCATTAAACCATAACATTAATGGTAAACTAGCGTTAGGTTGGGTTACTATCACTATGTACTTTTTGAAGGTTTTATCCCCATTTCCAAAGATGTCATTATATTAACTCCCTGAAAAGCCCTTTAGTAAGAGGATTTGCGAAGTTCTTACTTGACTTCACATATATTATAGTTATGATACATTCTCGTATGAATTGTTTGACATACTCATGTCTTAGACTTATATGTCTAAACTTGCCATTATAAGTTCTACAATAAGTTGTGGCCAAAGTAGCCTCATTATCACAATTTATTAAAATAGGTGACATTAGATTAAATTACAATTTAATGTCAAACAATAAGTTCTTAATTTACTCAGCCTCATTCCCTACTGCGGTGAGGGCAATGAACTTAGATTCTATGGTTGAGTGTGAGATATATGTTTGTTTATTGGAATCTCAAGAAATAGCACTTTTTCCTAGGGTAAAACCCATTTCAAGGTTGAAA
Source organism: Saururus chinensis (assembly GCA_035235625.1). Classification (NCBI taxonomy): domain Eukaryota; kingdom Viridiplantae; phylum Streptophyta; class Magnoliopsida; order Piperales; family Saururaceae; genus Saururus; species Saururus chinensis. Next base: position 20,020,075 of record CP141147.1, on the reverse strand, counting down.
TACTATCTCCAGCTCGTGTCACCCAATTTGCATTAGAGTACCCTTCAAGTACTACTGGATATTTATTATAATATGATTTATAGTTTATAGTATATTTTAAATAACCAATGACTATCAATTACATTCTAGTGTTTAACACTAAGATTACTAGTGTATTTGCTCAATTTACAAACTCCAAATGCAATAGTTGGTCTAGTACAATGCATAACATATATTAAATTATCAGTTGCACTTGCATATTCAATTTGTGTTGCTTTTTCAGTATTTTTGCATAGGGTGCAACTAGAATCAAAAGGGGCTTTGAATTCATTAAATCCAAGGATATTGAATTTAGATAATTTTTTTTAATGTAATGTGATTGATTTAAAGCGTAACCCCCACTATGCTTTGTCATTTTTATCTATAAGATGGTATCAACTTCACCCAAGTTCTTCATTTTAAAATTAGAATTTAGATACCTCTTGATCTCCGTCACACCAAATATGTTGGTACTCAAAATTAACATGTCATCGACATACAAGTACACAATCACAAAATAATCATTAGTAGACTTAGTGTAAATGTATTTATCAGTTTTCTTATATCTAAAGCTACTAGATAAAATAACGGTATCAAAATTTTCATGCTATTGTTTGGGTGTTTATTAAGTCCATATAGAGACTTCAATAATTTGCACACTTCACTATTTTTCATGCTATTGTTTGGTTGTTCCATATGCACTTCTTCGTCAAGGTCATCATTTAAAAATGCAGGTTTAACATCCATTTAATGAATGCACAATTTAACTTCTTCGTCAAGGTCATCGTTTAAAAATGCAGGTTTAACATCCATTTAATAAATGCACAATTTAAATATGGATCCTAATGCAAACAATATTCTAATAGAAGTAATTCTAGCAACATGAGCATAAGTGTCAAAATAATCAATCCCTTCTTTTTGTTTATAACCCTTTGCTACTAATCTAGCTTTAAAGGTGCATAATGAACCATCAAGAGAGTATTTACTTCTAAATATGCATTTGTTATTAATAGGTTCCCAAAGGTAAGTTTGCTAAGACAAGTGTTAATGGGCATTATAGAGTCCATCTCATTATTACTAGCTTCTTTTCAAAAGGCAGAATTCCTAGAGGCCATAGCTTCATTATAAGTTTTAGGATCTTCCTCTAAATTAAGAGTTATGGCCATTAGGTTAACAACATGCTCTCTATCTCCTACTAGGAAAATGATGTGCTCCGGGGATATGAAGTTTGGATTAGGAGATTTTTCTTTTTTAGGTCTTGGACTCCTAAGCACACTTGGAGGGTTAGAAACCTTCTCAATTTCAGTAAATTTATCTACTTCCAACCTTTGAGGGTCTTTCACATTTAGAATCTAAAATGAAAGTTGTTTTTAGAAGCTCTACATCTCTAAATTCAACAATCACATTCGATTCTAAGTCTAATAATATGTAGGATTTGCTATGCTAAGTGTATCTTACGAAAACATCTCAAGGCTTTTAGACCGAACTTGGCCCTTTTAGGATTAGGGACCCTATAATAAGCCACATACCTCCGTATATTAAGATACGATAAGTTAGGTTTTCTTCTCCTTTATATTTTATATAGACTTTTACGAGTCTTGCTGAAGGGATTCAATTATGCACATGACAAGCAGTATTTTTCCCCAAAGATTAAATAGTAACTTTGCATGCAACGACATGGAAGTCACTATTTTTATAAGTATACGGTTTTTACTTTTGGCTAAACCGTTTTGTTGTGGTGTATATGGCGTAGTAAACTGATGAATGATGCCATATTCTTCATAAAAGTTTAAAAACTCATTTTGACAGATATTCTCTGCTTCGAGCGCTATGAAGAACTTTGATTTTCTTTCCTATTTGATTTTCAAACTCGCTTTCATCATACCATTCAATCTTGCCTTTAAATCAATGGTTGATATTGCATTTTTGAGTTTGGATCTGTGGAGGTCACAAAAACATGTAGACTAATTGGGATTTGAAGGTGCCCTTTGATGATGAGGTCAACAAAATTTGGGGTCATTCCAATATTTAAGACACTCATTTAACCTCATCAATTTTCAATCATTGGTTTGAGGTTGAAATTTTGACCATCCTTGATGAGAGGGCTCCAATTATCGAAATGGGCCCAAACTTCACATGGAGCCTACCCCCATGATTTGCTACTCATTCCCCTTGGTCCCATATCTCTCTTAAATGTTGGTCCCACAAAAATGAGCCTACGAGAATCAACCTTACGGTTGACCTTGTGTATATGTGTGTGTATTTATATAGGAAAAATTAAAGTGAGCTGGGGGCTCACCTTAAACTTGGTGCACCCTTCTTAAAAGAGAGCCACTGGATCACATTTCAACGGCCCTCAACTTCTCCATGCTACTGCATTACCCTCCTTCAAGTCACCCTCTCTCTCATGCCCCCCTCCCTTACTGAGGCATTTGCAGTAGACCCGCCTCCCTCTACTGCATCGGCCCCTGGCCCCCTATTTGGCAACAACTACTCCCTCCAAACCTTGGACTATCTTTAAAATCAGATGGACGAGGTTCCCTTGCCCCCTTTGTGCTGGCCTCCCTCCAAACCAACCAACCAACCCTGCTTACATAAGCCCGAGCATTGTGTGTCATCGAAATCTGAGGATGCACATAACTTAGGGCCTTTGCGCTGTTGGATCTCAATCTAGTGGCCCATGATGCCCAGACTCATGCTGATACGTGTGAGCCTGGTCTCGTACCAACTTTTTCATGTATATATAGGTTAGTTGGAATACAAAAGAGCATGCTAACTTGTGCATGGAACAAAAAGTGCCATCAAATTTGAATCTGACAAAGCTGATATATACAGGGGAAAATTTATCATGAGCCACAACGCACATTTGAAATATGTGTCAAGTCTTATCGTGCGCCATTGGATCAAGATCTCATGACATGCTTTATTTTGGGGTGTGTGTGGGGAGGGGGTTGCAAAAACCTGCTTGCCCCTTGTATTACGGGCACTGTGTGATTTTGCGTGGCCGAAAATGTGTCTTAACGGGATTCTCTATAGTATACTACTATCTAAGAGGCCAAGGGTGTCGATAGATTTTTGCCAAACTTCCTATCTATAATACCCTATAAAATACATGTTTGAATTGGTATGTCATTTGGGTGTATTTTAGTAAAACTTTTTATTTAGATTTTTTTAGATGACTGCCACAGGTTACCCTAATACTAGTTGCTAACACGACATGTGCAACCCTGCCTTTTACGTTATGTTCATTTTATCATTGTAAGGTTATATCTTGCACTTTTGAACTCAGATTTGTGCATTTTTAATATCTTTGGAATTCTCTTGACGAGCTCTATCAAATGAGATTCCATATGAATATGTTTTCTCGGATTTTTTTCATGGCCCCTCGTGTACAACACCTCGATAATAATCTTTTGCAATTTTGCCTATAATACTCATTTTTGACACCTCCGGAAGAGCTCTATCAAATGAGACCCATTGCCAAAATGGTCTTGAATATGACGGGCACTCTCCACAGTGCAAAGTTCTTCGACACTATTGTCGTCACTAACCTATGACACCTTGCCTGTGCTGATATATAGGTAAATAGTATTTTAAAGTAGAAAGATGGTATGTTTAGGTTTTGTTAGAATTTTTTTATTGATAGCTATAACTAGAGTGATAATTGTGATTTAAAAGTTGGTAAGATATATTATAATTTAGATTAACCAATGGGAATAAGTGTTGATTACGTTTAGTCTACTACCAACATTGCGGCTAAACATTTATACTTATATCTTTTAATGTGACAGGTAGTGGAAAAAGCTACTTGGCTAAGTTACTCCGCGATGTTGAGGTTGAAAATGGTGGTAATGCCCCAAGGATTCATTCTATGGATGACTATTTTATGACTGAGGTTGAAAAGGTAACGGTATTATCACCTCTTGTAAGTGAAGTACTATTTCCTTTCTATTGAGTACTTGTATGTTCATTTGTGTTTTTGGTATTGGATTATGGATATAGGAATAAGTTCTGATTGTTAGTTTTAAATTGTTTAAAAGGTTGAGGAGATTGACGGCTCCAAGTCTTCATCAGGTTTAATGAAAGGGAAGAAAAGAATTTCTAAGAAAGTGATGGAGTACTGCTATGAACCTGAAATGGAGGAGGTTATTCTTTGCACTGAAACTTTTTAAGATGGAAAGCTAATTACATATATGCATAGTATCTACGGCTTAGCAAAATGGTCATCATTGTGTGGAGCCTAAGGAAAATTGCTCTTCTTTTCAAGTATTTTTTAGATGGCTGCATCATGAAGATACCTGGCTCGAAACCTTGTCACTATGCTCTCACATCTATTTGGAGTCCGGGATATATTTCTAGTTTGCTTTGTTCTACTTTTTATAGATTCTAAATATAATTTTTCTTTTCATTTTTACATGTGAAGACATTTAAAAAAATGTATTAATCCTTTTATGGTTCTCACATGTATTCCATATTCCATGCAGTAATGGTTAGAGTCTATGCCATTGACTCTGGTTAACTGGGTTTAGGCATAGATGATGCTCAATATGTACCCATTTTGCATGTTGCAAATTTTTTTATTCTGAGTGTTTCTTTTGGTTGGTTTTTTTTACTGTGAAGAAATGAAGGCACCATAAATGTAATGTATTTACAATAAACTGAAGCAATTGAAGATTTAATCTGTCAAACACTTTAGTGATTGAATTTTATGTTAACTCTGTACACATCAACTCTGTGCTACTGGAGTGTTTATATTGGCTAGGATTGTGGAATATGAGTTGATTGCATTGCTTGTTTAATGGCCTTATAGTTTAAAGTTGGTGTTTACTGGCATGCATTATAATCCTTAAATTTTATTTTTCTTCTATTATTTGCAGGCTTATCGGGCAAGCATGTTAAAAGCTGTCAAGAAGACCCTGGAGGAGGGGATTTTTACTTTTATAATCGGTATGAATATATAAATAAATAGTCATAACGTATCTGATTATGCTCCTTAGCAATTCACTTGGCATGGTCATGATGGTAAGGTTATGATATTGAAGTCACGATCTATTGGTGTTGTGTTGTTGACTGTTAATGGTCATCCATGTGTGATGTTTACCTACTGTATCATTTGCTGTGATTGTTGTGTTGAAGTATCACATACTTAAGATGATAAAATTAAATGTTGTACTTGTTTCCGGGGGCCTCTGTGGGTAATTTATCTGAGACAAGTTTTACAGTAAGTTCTGCAAAGAAGATTTATATGATGTTTTTCGAAGTATGTGTTTTTGTATGTTTGAGCAAGTTTGTTGCTTCTAGTATGGTTGTTTGATCACCGTTGTGCGGGTGGTGCCCTTGGCACTGGCGTTCAATTTCACTAATCACAAATGCAGTTTCGTTTAGCTATTGACCCATTTGTTGGCTGGCATGTGTGCCCTCTTCTTAGTGGATGACCGCAATCTGCGGGTAGCTGATTTTGGTCAATTTTGGGCAGCTGCAAAGGTATACCTCATATCTCTTTTATTATGACATCCGTGAGTATACTTGTCTGTGAATGGACTTTCTGTCACTAAATTTTAATGTTGAGAGAGTCTGTTTGAAGATTATTGATTTAGATTTTACAGGAGCATAGAATTCGTTTTACTCCTTTTTTTGGCAATATCTAACTCATGTTACTCATTTTTTCTTCCTTTTTTTTGTTTTCACTCAGTATTGATTGTTCTCTTCCTAATATTATTTTCTCATGTTCGCTATATTTTAAATTGTGTGATGAATGCTTCTCCCTTATATTGTCATTATTGATTCCGTGGCTCCAGTTGAAAATAAACTAGTTGACTACAATCATCACATGAAGTTTATTATTGCTTTGACAATAATATTTTGGTTGTCAATTAGATACTTATAATATTTGGTCCTTGTGAGATTTACCTCTAGTACTTTTTGGGCATCTTTTTTTTTGTTGTTGTTGTTGTTGTTTGCTCATTAACTAACATTTATTTGTTTTCAGACATCTGGCTATGAAGTGTACTTGCTGGAAGCAACATACAAGGATCCTGTGGTGGGTGTTACTTGTACTTATGTATGTGTGTTAATTGTTAACTGCGATTTAACTTGTCGTAAATAGATAAAGCTTGTTCATGTATGCTTCCATGAAGTGTGTGTGGTGAGAGAGAGAGAGAGAGAGAGAGAGCCATAATAATGGTGGACTGGGTGCTTTGCACAAATAAATGATAATAAACCATCAATAATAAAAAACATTAGGCACTTAGTTTTACCAATTGACTGCCTTTATTGGCTTGTTGTTGGATGACATTGTATTCGTTAGACCAGTGACGTCAAAAGCACTTTGGGGCATGCTTCCCAAAATGCCTCCAAGCTGCTCATGTGAGGTGCTTCTTTCAAAAAAGTATATGCCTTGTTACCTTGTATGGGTAAGGTGTTTTGAGGCATACAGCCCATTCTTCAGGCGTGCTCCTCGGCCTCTCAAATGAGACGCTAATAATTATTTCGTATTTTGTTGTTTCTTGATTCTCTTTCACAGTTTTCTCATTGATTAACTTAGAAATGTTATATGTTCATATGTATACCAGACTAGGCGCTCTATACCTGTCTCTGATCTGGGATCTGGCCAAGGTGTGAAGACAAATTTGAAAAAAAAAGATCTCTGTCTGAGATATTTTTCTTAACTTTAAGTAGTTATTTGAAAAAAAAGTATTGAGGAAAATTCTTGAAGATTCTGGGTTGAGACACTCTCCATTTTCCCTCTTATGTAAGCATAAAAAAAATGCTTCCCTGACAAAGGCTTATGAGAATTTCTATATGGAAACTTTCTTGGCTAGTAACCACTCTAATTGGAGAAGTCTTCTAATGGAAACTTTCTATTTTCTAATTTTCGTTTGAAATTTTTTTCTTTATCATTCCAAGATTTCGAATTATCAGCCTGCTGAGATGCTGGCTGAGACCGAGATGGCAATTCTTGGCCGAGATCTGGCGGTCATCACCTTCCTGTCCCCCTCTTCATCCGTGACAGTGCATCAGGGTAGACCTGCATAACAGGAGAAGGGGGCACACAGCCGATGTGTTCTCCCTATTCATATTTATTACTTTCTTTCAATGCACAGACTACTGCTTCTCCCTTCTTACTTTCACTCCTGTCACTGAATTCAATTTTCAGAGTATTTTACTTGTGTAATCTTTATTTATATTGAAATTTTAATGAAAGTGAGGCCTTGCCTCATATTTTCTAAGTCACCATGCCTCATGACAGGGGAAGGGGGCACACAGCCGATGTGTTCTCCCTATTAATATTTATTACTTTCTTTCAATGCACAGACTACTGCTTCTCCCTTCTTACTTTCACCCCTGTCACTGAATTCAATTTTCAGAGTATTTTACTTGTGTAATCTTTATTTATATTGAAATTTTAATGAAAGTGAGGCCTTGCCTCATATTTTTCTAAGTCACCATGCCTCATGCCTTTTCCGATGCTGTTTCATACTTTTATTTAATCTGGCAGGAATCAATTGTCTTTTCAGATTTCTTCATCAAAGAAATTTTGTTTAATTGGCTTTTCTTGGGCAATACTGCCCACAGACCTTTTATAAACTTCATACCAAAACAGAGGGTTGTTACTTTTATTTGGGGCTAAATGAGTGTAATTAGTAAGACAAAACTAAATCTTTTCTGCACCTTTTGTTTTATAGTTCATGCATGGAGTCTCCTATTTAAGATTCTCTGCAATTAGAACTTGCATTAGCCATATAATGTTGTTTTGTCTTCTCTTGACACCATGGAGAAAGGTGGGTTTCCCACTCCAGGGGCGTGACTGATTACTCTTGACCTCCTTGCCTCCGGGCACCCATTTTTGACGTTTCTGCTGGGAGTGGGGCATTTTAAGTTTTCTGCTTTATGTATTTAGTGGGCCTTACTGTATTACTTGACATGAAATTTCTTAATTTATATTTTCACTTTATCTGTTTAAATGGGTTCCTGAAGTATATTCTTAGCCTTTTTTTTCGTTTTTTCTTGATAATTGAAGTTTAAAAGCTACTGTATCTTATCTGAAAGTTCAAGGTGTCTATAGAAGCTTTTATGATTAAAATTCTGGCTAAAACAAGAGATTGCTGTCGTAATTAGTTAATATTGTCGACTATGTGCTCATTCCAGAAAACAAATTATAACTGCTGATGAGGTGATGAATAAAATCCTTGCTTTCTAGGGCTAGATGTCTGTCCAATTTAGATCACACTCATGCCTCAGATGCTCTTTATGTCTAAACTGCTGATGAAATATTGTCTTATTGCAATAATTATAACTTACAGAAATCTCATTCTGATTATCTAATCGCTTTACTGGTTGTCAGTGGTGAGCCTACGCTTATTCATTGACCACACATAAAAATAGCTGTGACCACTTTGGACTTGATTTAATTCTAGAATTGCCTTCAATTTAAATTTGCTTTAGAATGAGTACATATGCATCAGTTTAAGCAATTACATGTTTTGTTTAGTTGAAAACAGACAGAAAATTGAACTCAAGATTTGAAGCTGAGTTTTATTTATTTTGAAAATTGAATAAAAACATATGTGAGCTTTATGAACCAGTTGCCTTTCACTTCGAATACTGAAGCCAAATAGAAAACAAGGCTGCTCCGGGCAATGGCTGAATCCCTTAAATCAGCTATTTTGAAGTCATGCCTTTATGTTCTCCTCATTCATAGAATTCAGAGTTGAGAACAAAATGGAAGATGATTGGACATTTTTTATGCATAAACTGAAAAGCTATCATTATTAAAAGGATAAAAAACACATACACTCTGTGGTCATTAATGGTTGGGCATTTAGGGTCACAGAAAAGCTGTGCCTTTGTTGAGTTTGTGTTAGTTTGCATCAAGTTGAACTCTCTCATTTTTTTTGTTGGTATATCAAATTTTGTTTAGGGGTTCATCTTTTGCTTCCTCTCATTTATAAATTCCTGTTCTAGTGTATAGTGTTACTAGTAAATAATTCCTGTGCTGAGTTTGGTCTCATTTATTAAATCTATCTTTTGAGATGCTGCTTAGACCGTGAGTTAGACAATTCAAAGTGATCTGCTTCTATTGAGGAAAAGAAATACTTGATCTGCTTCTTTGTAGAAAAAATTACTGTTAAATTTAAAGTGTTTCTTTAATAAAAATAGAATAAGTTCTGATATGGTGTCAGTTTTTCTAGTTTTACAGAAAAGAAAGTCATTTTAGATTCAGTTATTTTTTTACCGCCCTCACCAAAAATCCTCAATCTGCCGCGGTTGGTCATTAACATTTATTTGTATCAACAGGGTTGTGCTGCTAGAAATGTTCACGGATTCACATTGCAAGAAATACAGAAGATGGCTAACCAGTGGGAAGAAGCCCCTCCTTTGTACTTGCAGTTAGATGTTCAGGTATGCCTAATATATATTTTTAGCTAGTTAGTTTGGGAGTCTCTTGGAAATATTCTATCAGCTCCAATATTTTGATTTTTTTAGTAAGGTCGTTTATACTTTAAAGGCTTTCTTACATGCATAAAAGGGGAGAAGGATAAATGATCCAAGATGAAGTTAAAACAGAGATACTTTAGTTAGAAATGTGTTTTGCTGCGTAATATAAAATTATTCATGCTGCTGCTGATAAATTTCTCACTAACATGGCAGTCACTTTTTTGTGGGGACGATCTTTCTGAGCAAGGTATCAAAGAGGTAATGTGATTTGTCTTGTTATTTGGTAAATTCTCTTAGTTTAGGGACTAATGTTTGTCTTTTTAATTTGAGTGCTCATTCTTTGGTTTAACAAGCTAGTATTAAGTTATCAAGCCACTCTGTTTGAGGTTGTTTCTCCTTTTGGGTCGCCATTTGGAATACTTAATTGTTTGGCTATTTAGATAATGATGTGATATTCCTGTCAATCATACTTTGTTGATTTAATTCGTGTTAATTCCTAAAATCATTTTGCCAGTCAAATTTATAATATTAGAGCCCAATGTCATCCTCACAATCAAATCAGTGTAGAGGTTTCTTTATCCAAGTTATGACTTCAGATATGGCAGAAGATGCCACATTGTAAAAATCATTTTTATACCAAGGTTTGCAATCTCAGTCTGGGTCTGTCGTCAGAAAATTAGAGATCTTGAAGAGATTGGGAAAAGAGGAAGAAGAGAAAAAGTGGAAGAGAAGAAAGGAGAAGAAGAAGAAAAGGAGGAAGAAGATCCACCAAAAAAAGAAAGAAAAAAGTAAGAAGAGGAGAAAAAAGGAGAAAGAAGAAGTGCCCCTACATTGAGAATTCCATCATACTCCCCGGCACGATTGAATTGGGTAGCCACTGTCATAGAAGCATGACCTTTCTTCCGCCAGCTGGATAAGGCATCCTCTTTTCTTCTTTTTTTCCGTCTTTTCTTTCCCCACCCCCCTCTTTTTAAGGGCCTGAACCGTGTGTTGAACTGGGTCTGGAGTATTGTTTTTGAACCGTGCACTCAACTGTCTGTTTTTTGTTCTTTTAAAAAGCCTGGACCATGCATGAACGGACTGAAAACCTTTGTCTGGACCAAACCAAACCACTTCTTTCCTCTCATTCCCTTTTCTTTTGAATGGCTGCACGCGAAAAGTGTAAACTGGACCAATTAGAAAATAAGTGGTTTGTACTTCATCTTCCCTGACAAAAACACAGATAAAACCTTAAAGCCTTTTCAATGCAATGCGTGCAACTTCTGCAGATGACATGCATGGCCGATGGAGGCCAAGGTGACCACTTATGTCCAAGGCCACTACCTTTAACACCGGTGACCACATGTGAGCCAACTCCTGCAGTGTTGGCAACAAATGTAAAGGTTGAGATGGCAAGATCCTTTTTCAAGTAAAATAGCTCGGTTATGGACCGAGATCCAAGATCTTGGCGAGGTGTCACTGTGGCTGCAAACCATGTTGTATACTCAATGTTAGTCCCCAAGGCAGAATGGGCTGCTGCATCATTGGTCCCAACTTTTCACCTTGATATCAGATAAGGGGCAATCAAATGTCTTGGAAGTATGGCAAAATCAGGGGATTCAAAATTCTGTTTTTTGTTACATGGTATTATAGGTCTCAGGGTGTGGCTGTGTATCCTTGACTTTTTTAAAAGTAACTATTATAGTTTTTTTTTTTTGTGTCTAAGTTTGTTAAGTGAAGGCAAGGTTCTGGTTATAATGCTATTTAGTGCTCTGCAAAGGAAAAAATAAACCCCATCCAGATAATTGGGATAAGGTGCTGCTGATGACGTCATCATTAAAACAAAATGCATTTTGTATGGATTTTGGTGGTGTCAGATATTCAAGATTTTTTTTTTGCCTTATAGAAAACAAAACTGTTAAGGGGCAATTTTTTCTGCGTGAATATCTTTTCGTCTTTTTGGAATGTAATTTATCAGTATTTTTTCCTGCTAGACTGGTTCTATGCATACCTACTTATCTGGTTTGTTTGCTTGTATTATCCCTCTGTTAACCTGACTAATAATTGTTTCTCGATTTTCAATGAATACTTTAAGTCACTCTAACTATGCTTTACAAAGAAGGAAATCACTCCAACAGCCTAATTTGAAGTAAATGGGGAATCTGTCAAAATCTTGTGCTTGCATTTGGAAGCAAACTTTAAACCTAAGTCATGGTTCGCAATATCTGAGGGATATATCTCATATGTATCTATATCTGTCGTTAGACCGATAGAGGATATGGGGAAAGATTATATCTCAGATATATCTGTAAAATCTGAGATATATCTCAGATATTAGTGATATATTTGATATATTTGGTGATATCTTGTGGCCATCCCCACTTTCTAGTGCCCTTTAAGCAACTGACAACCAATACACTATCATCTTCTCGATTATGTATTCTTATTTTGACTTTTAAGCTTTATTTAGTTATACACCATGCTTTCCACTAAATCATTGACATCACCTTCAAACTTCTTCTTTATCATTATTGATCATGTTTTCCACTTGATAATTGTAATTTACGTTAGTATAGTATATTCACAAGGTGTTATGAATGTTTGAGATTAGTTTTAGTGCTTTTAAATGTATATGCTTAGATTAACAAGATACTTTGTAAAAATATTTTTGAGTCGCCAATATTTTTTCCTATTATCTCCAATATATCTCCCATATATCCTATCTTTAGGTCACCGATTTATCTCTGCTAAAAGATATTGCGAACTATGAATCTAAAATTGACCACTAAAACATTAGGATTTTGGAAATTTGCATGAGAGGGATATTGTTATTTTTTTTGACATATGATATTTTGACTCAATTTAAGAAGTGAGTCCTGCTCAATTGAAGTAGAGTACTGTTTTTGCATTGAACCTATGAAATTAATTTTGTCCTGTATCACCTCTTAAATCCCAAGTTAAAGCTTGTTTAAATGCGAAATCGTAAATTTTACTGGAAGGTGGGTCTTCATTCATGCCTAAGCTACTTCTCTCGACAAGGACATGTCCTCTAGTTTCCCTGATTTTGTTAGATAACTTGAAGTTTGGTATGGCTGGTGCATTGATTTGTTTTTTTAATTTCCTATTTATCTTGCACATTTCCGAATATATTCTGCCATGTCATTGAAGGTTCATCTTATCAGGTTGTCTTGTTGGTCTTAATGTTTATTTGTACATGATGCTATTTGCTATCTTGTTTATATGGAAAATTTTGTGAACCAATTAACTGCTGGATTTCTTCTTTTTAAAAGGGAAAATCATATTCTGTGCCAGATTTCAATTTGTTTTTTCTATAATACGTCTTAACTTTTTTATCTAATATGGCAGGTTGACATGGATATGGAAGATACAAATCTTAGTGAAGACAGGACAACTGAGATGCAAAACAATATGGATGAGGAGACTAGTTCACCATCATCACCAGTTAGTTTGGCTGATGGTATTATCGTTTTGTGAATGCCTTCTGTGATTTTGTTTTGTTTGAATTTCTCTATTAATTGCTTTTCAGATGACATGCTTTTGTTTTCTTGCTTGACATTATGAGATAGGCTTTTCCAATGATTTTTTAATTATCAGGATAAACAAATATGGATCATAATTTCTTGTGAAAATATCTAAACTATTCTGTTTTGGAACTTTTATTCCCACTGTGTCGAGGTCAATTTTTTTCTTTCCACTGTACCCGTGTATTTTTTAATGAAAATATCTCTTTTATTTCCGTTGTACCCAGGCCAAATTTTTTCTTTCCAATATGCCCCTGTTTTACAACGCCTATCTAAAATACCCTTGAGAAGTCCATTACTATCCCTCTAGGAAAATGCAGAAATGCCCATTCTTCGAAATCTGCCTTTCTTCTTCCTCCAGGTCATGCCCTTCATCATTTTTTTGTCCTGGTCTTGTTCACTTCCAGCCTCAAGATCTTTCCAAAGCCGGACATGGTTAAGAAGCCTGCACTCATCTCTGTTGTAGAACCAAAACCATCACCTAGGAGCCCCAACTCTCAACAGGCGGGGAGGGTGCCTGTTGTCTTTGAAGCTTGGTTTGGCATCATTTTCAGAGCAAGTCTCTTAGAGATTTCATTATTGGATATCAAAGATACATCATCAGCCTAAAGATAAGGTATATAGGAGATATATTAGAGATATTGAGGAAAATGATACGGATGATGAGAAACAGAAATCTAAGAAAATACTAATAGCTAGAAATTAATACTTATCACAAATAATCTTTAGATTATTTGTGGCTGAAATCATATAGTTGAACCTTGAGAAATCAAACCATTTGTGGGCTCTCTAGGCTTCTAGTAAGCTAGTGGTGAAAGAATATAAATGACTTGATATTTGAATAGTAACAACAGGACTTGATATTGGAATTTCACTATGTTTTGTAGCCTTTTCTGTTGAGTTTTCTTCTCACAAGAATCTTTTCTTTTATAAATAGATGCTTCGTATAAGAAATTTGACTACTCATTTAATCAACAGTTCTGATCTGAAACACTTACATCACAAAGTAAAGAAATTTCTAACAAAAGCAAGGAACCTAATTATGACAGATTGATTTTTTTTCATATTATATATCTGTAATAGTAAATAATACTTCAAATAATCTTAAAGTGGTAATATAAAGCTTATTTCACACACCTGGCAGCTTTTAGTTTTTTTTTTCCTGAAAAAGGGTGGGCTAATATCACAGATATATCAACAGTATAACAGGGAAGCGTATTTCATGCTCCTCACACTGTCAATGAGCCTAGTGTAAGCTGCGCATGGGAGCCCTTGATCCATGAGATCGACTAAAGTGTGTGTGCTGCCAATCGTAAAATATCAAGGTCTCCCATGCGTTGCTTATGCTAGGCTCATTGTGAGTGCGGAGCATAAAAAACGCTTCTGTATAAACTGAATCAGGTATAAGAGATTTACCTGAATCTTTCCTTGTATCTTTTATTGGTCAAGGGACAGATAGATATACTGGGATATCTCTCAGATATTTTAAAACATGGTTGCACATCTCTATTTTCCTTGTTGCCCTTGATGCAGGACAAAGTCCTGACCAAGGAAACGGGAAAATTAAAGGGGAAAGGGGTAGAGGAGATGGATAAATTTCTCTAGAATCACCACCAGAGAGCTGCCTGACATCATCACCAAGAGTTGTTCAGCATTATTATGGAACAAAAAATTCTTAATTAGAAGAGACGGGATTGTTTGCTTTATAATAGGTCTGCAACTGGAAATATAACAACGGCAAACTATTTCTTCTAAACTTAGGTAAATAAAGATCAAATCTAAAATCCTAATTAAACAATACCTTAAAATAGGACTTTTTTTTTCTTGATAAGAATTGAATAAAAATCTTGATTGAAATAAAACTAATTCCTAACTAGACGTGATAAATATATAAAACCTTCTCTGATCTGTATATGATCTCTAGGGTCCACTCTGATGTCTGCACTACTTAACTTTCCCCATAGCTTCAAACTTTCAATAATTATTACTGAAAACATTATAAAGAAAAAATGTGTAACAAAATCTCTTCCTGAGACAAAGTGAACATTGGTTTGATGGGCGACATAAGATTAGAAACGAAAAGCAGCTGGGCAATATCTATCACGGAATAGGCACTTATGGACACGAAGTTGCTTTGCAGTGTGGAAACTAGGCGCCGAAGGACTAATTATTGGTGAATTTTAAGAACCTATGTGCCGGAGCTTTAATTAAAGGATGTTATAATTTTTGTTGTGGTTCAAAACCAACTGATTTTGGGATGTGTCATGCCTTTTGGTGCCAATATGTAGAAATTAAAAGGGATGAATTGCAGAGCCTGAGCTTGGATCTGGATTGGGTTCAGTGTCTGTGTTTAGGCAGGAGCGTGCAGAATAACAAACACTGTAGAAATGGTAAACAGTGACTCCTGACCTGGATCACTGTGATGATTTTGGTTTGATGCCAGAGATCATGTCTGGTTTTGAACTGATTTTGGGGCTGGGAGTGAACAGAGCAAGGAGGAATATGGAACGAAGAGGAAGATGATGATGAAGGACATCGACCTGGAGGAAGAAGGCAGATTTGGAAGAAAGGGTGTTTCTGTTATTTTTAGAGGGTTATAACTGAACTTTAGTACTTCTTAAGGGTATTTTTGATAGAAATTTGTAATACAGGGCACACAAGAAAGAAAAAACTTAACCCTGGTACTGTGGAAATAAGAGTTTGAAAACAGAATATTTTTTATATTATCCCTAACTTCTATGCTAGAGCCTAAAGTAACTGAACTTATTAGCTCTATCCAAGAACTATGTCGTTGTTGTCCCAGGTAGAGGAATGCCTTACAGTTTGACAAATTTGGTTTTTACTTGAAAATTTCAGAGCATGAATGGGTGAAAGTTATTTTTTTCATGATTGCTCATCAGATAAAAGAACAAAAATTGGAAATACTGTATGTGCTATTATTTTATTTCTTTAGATAGATGAGAGTGAGATCCACCTTTCTGCCTTTTTGTTCTTTTGGAGCAAGATCGTTGTGAAATGATGGAATTGTTATGATGTTTGCACTTTCTGGTAGAATTCTATAAATTAAATGCTTATCTTTTGTATTTACTGTTGGATAGGGCTGTGAGATGATGATTATGACGTTGGTGGTTATTCTAGTTGCCTAACAGCAATGGGCTGTGTAGATTTCCTTAGAATTCCTGTTTTCTGTCCTATGTTTTACCTGTTATTGTGATGCTTACAGCTATTGTTAACCTGAAAAAACAAATTTTGTAGGCAATCAAATTTGAGGGAGAGAGAGGATGAGACCTGCACTGCCAATATTTTGAGATAGAGAGTGAGATAGATAGAGAGAGAGGGGGGAGGGAGGGAGGTTACATTCTAATGAACTGCCAATATTTTGTCCTTTTAGGTTCACTAGAGCTGCAAAGGGAGTGAGAGAGATTACATTCTAGTGAGTTCTGAGTTTTGAACTGGCAATATTGTCTTTTAGGTTCATTTCTAACAAACTGCCAATATTTTGTCCTTTTAGGTTCATTAGAGCTATGAAGGGAGTAACAGAGAATTACTTTCTAGTGAGTTCTGAGTTTTGGACTGGCAATATTGTCTTTTAGGTTCATTTCTAATGAACTGCCAATATTTTGTCCTTTTAGGTTCATTAGAGCTGCGAAGGGGGTGAGAGAGATTATGTTCCAGTGAGTTCCGAGTTCTGAACTGGCAATATTGTCTTTTAGGTTGAGAAAAAACTGCGAAGAACTTGCAAAACGAAGAAGAAGAACTACAAGAAGTAAAGGAATTTGGAAAGAGTAAATAGTCGGAGAGATTACGTTCTAGTCGAGTTCTGATTTCTAAATGTGGTTCACAATATCTGAGATATATATTTGTTGCTTGACAGATACAAGATATGGCAATCCCTTAGATATATCTTTGATATCTGAGATATATCTCCGGTAGTTGACTATATCTGAGACATTTGGCTGTATCTTGAACTCATTCTCACTATCTCGCACCCTTCCAAGCACCTGACACCAGTGTTTAGACACCCCGACACCCTTTTCTACATCTTCTCCAGTGTCGGCGAGCAATACACTATCAAGTTCACTATTATATATTTTTGTTTTGACTTTTGAACATTATTTAGATGTACACCATCATGTTCTCCAATTAATCAATGATATTAGCTTCAAACTTGTTCTTCTTATCATTATTGGTCATGTTTTCTACTTGATAAATGTAATTTATGTTAGTATAAGTGTATTCACACAGTGTTATTATTGTTTGAGATTACTTAGGGCTTTTAGATGTTAATATATGCTTAGATTAGCAAGATGCAAGTGGAAATATTTTTGGGTTATCTTTGATATATATCATCTTTAGGTCAACGATATTTTTTCTCAATATTTTCAATATATTTTACCTTTAGGTTACCAATATATTTTCAATAAAAGATATTGTGAGCCATGGTTCAAAATGCCAATATTATGTTGTTTAGGTTCAATACAAATTGCAAAGAATTTGCAAAACGAAGGAGAAGACCTCCAAGAAGTAAAGGACTTGGGAAAGAGTAAATGGTCAGAGGACTTGGAGGAGGATATTGGCAGAGAAAAGAATGATGCTTTTGATAATAAGAATGCTCTCTCAGGGTTGATGCAAGCTTATACGAAGGGCACAAGGTCTGTCCATTGGGGTGATCAGGTACGTAGTTATGTATGTTTGTTTTTCAATAGAATTCTTTGTCATATATGTTAGTGTGGAGTTTTATTCATACTGTATTTTTTATACTAATTTTATTCATTTATGTGGTCCATTAATGTGGTTTTGGCAGTCAGTTTGTCTGCTCAACTTAGAAAATTTTCAAAGCTGAGGAACCAATTCTTTTACAGCATATCCATGTTCTTCCCATGTCTATGTCTCTTTTCTCTTGGCCCAAACTAAATTAGACGTGGACAATCTGTTATTCAAATTGCACGTCATTTATGTGTATGACAGCTATGTTGGTTC
Organism: Saururus chinensis; assembly: GCA_035235625.1. Taxonomy (NCBI): domain Eukaryota; kingdom Viridiplantae; phylum Streptophyta; class Magnoliopsida; order Piperales; family Saururaceae; genus Saururus; species Saururus chinensis. Next base: position 20,002,118 of record CP141147.1, on the reverse strand, counting down.
TTGTATCAGCATTAACAATGCTTACGTAGGTTTTTTTTTTTTTAGGTTGGAAGGAGGGGGTTTTCAATTAGTGCGGCCAAAAAGTCCAACATATCTTTGATTATGGGGCCTGGTGCTGGCTACAATCTGGTCAGTGACACTGGTTTTTATTACCGATTGAGTATGGCCATTTTTATTAGTTTTTTCTCACTCCCTTCCCTTAGTACTTGCCATTCATTATTGTTTTTAGCTAGACAAATTCAGATTTTAATCAAACTAAAAGGTCCATAGTGGTTTTTCTTCCAGACACTCTTAAACTTTCATTTTGTATGTATAGGGAACTACAGAATTATATTCTACAATGCTTTAACACTATTGGAAAATTACTTGTTTGTTCAGTTAATTTGACTTTGTAATTGTTCTCTTGCAGGCCTCAAACCCATTGCCTGAAGAAGAAAAAATCAATGCGGTAGAAACAAGTAACAATAGTGAAATGAAGAAACGGACCACATTTTTAGAGCATCTACAGGCAGAATGTGAATCCTTTAGAGCCGTTTTTGATAGAAGGCGACAGCGGATAGGTGGATTCGTAGAAGATGACTAGCTTTCGACTTTGTACTCATTCTTTTTTGTTATATCACTTGCATTTTTCCCTTTTTCATTTTTTATACTTGTCGTGAGCACATGAGGGAAATTGCGCAGTGCTGTAAACTCTAATCCCTATCAAGGCAATTATGAGAGAGTATGCAATGACTTGTATTAATAGTTTAAAGAGGTATAATCTAAGGCTTATGAAAAGTTTGTTAGGAAAACAAAATTTTCCTCTTTTTTGAGAAATAAATTCCCAAAAAACAATTTTCTTGAAAAATATTTGTTGTTAGCCTGATTTTTCTTGAAAAATATTTGGCAGAAATGCAAGAAAATTTTCCAGAAAATAGTAGGTGCTGGTTTGCTATTATACATCTGTACCCTAGGTATTTTTGGTAGTTCAATGAAGCTGCCAAATTTTATATTATGAAACATTCTCATCATTATTATTGGGGAAAATTATTTAAATAATATTAAAAAAATATTTATAAAAATTATGCACTTTGGAAAATATTTTTCAAAGTGATGTTGTTTTTGTCCATATAGGTTTGGTGTTTGTGTGTTTTTTTTAATTTTTTTTTATTCTTTGAAAAGACTAAATTATGTTTAAATTTATTTTGTCCTTTCAAAAGATGAAATATCAGTGATTATCACAGCAGTTATCTCTTCTGGTGAACGAAGAAGCGAGGGTGGATTTTGTCTAATTTTGTCCTTCTAAAGGATAAAATTTTAACACTTATACCCTATTTATTTATGCCCCACTCATCTGCATTATGTCAAAGGATGAAATATGTGAATCTATTTCGTTTGTGTGTGTCGTGCTATGCCCAAATTTGCCATCAAGCAACCCAAAATTGCCGTACATTGTGCTTTGCCATCCACCTTGCAAGCGTTGTCTTGAGCTTCAACCTAGGTCTGCCCCCTTAATTTTGCCTAAACCGAAATTCCCCAAATCTGACCAAATCAGCCTAAATCAACCTTTATTTTACACAAATTTGGCACGCTTTTTAGGCAAATTTCCTACATTATTATTCATGCATTTTCTAAGCTTTCCTTTGTGCATATAGTAATATATTTTATGTTCCCCATGGATGTGATCTGAAGATGATGATTTTGTTTGTTTAAAGAATTTATTTTTCCCCATAGATGTGATCTTCCTATATGATTTCGTGAATACAAATAATTAATTGATGATTAACATTTTGATTTTAGGTAGGCTATAAATGTAACTTGACATGAACCCTTTTGAAGTTATGTATGATGCCTATGTTAAATTATTGATATGAGAGGGAGTGCATTTTAGATGTCTCCTGGAAAGTGAAGCCCCATATTTTGCAACTTTTATTGATTTTATAACGTGATGCATAATTGACAATTTGTTGGACGGAAGTAACCTCACTATATCCTTTTTTTATATAGTTTAAGAATTTGAGCATATTGCAACCTAGAATTTTAGTCGGTTTTTTGGTTTCATGTTGGCTTGTTTAAATTAGCAGGCTGGGTCATGTAATTTTTTTGTGGCATCGTCTTTTGTTTTTCCATTACAGTTCCTATTTCCAAAATGAACTTACCTTGGGGTTGTTGTGTTATGATTATTTAGCTTCCGAGATGCATACAAATAGCTGCTACTTTTTCTTACAAGCTGCTTTGGACTACAGTGATTTTGATGTATTCTATTTCAGAAAATTCATGTAGTGTTTTCTTTATATGGCAGTTGTATAATAAAGATTTTTACAATTGTGAGAGATAGTCTTAGTCCTTTTCATGACTTCAAGTGACTATCGAGATAGTCTTAGCCCTTGTCATGACTTCAAATTGTTGATGTGTCCCCATATATAGACCCAATCATGGTTCGCCATCTCAGATCTCGGTCTCGTCTCAGTAACCCAAAGAGATGAGATCTCGGAGAGATCATGTAAAACAATTATAATCGTTGAGGTAATTATAAAAAAATAGTTAACATATTTTTCAATGTGGGTTTATATTATTATTGACAAATATTAATACAAATATTAAACATTCCCGACCTCTAGCCTAGTTAATAAGATAACTACTCACATGTTTATGTGAAAGAGGCATTCCAAGCACCAATCCCTTAGTCCACGCTGTAGTGTACCCCTGTGAACCTATAAATAGTCTACCACAGCACAAAGGAAAACATTGGTACGTGCGATTAAATTCCTTTTAGCAACTTAAAACTCATTGCATGCAAAAACAGCTTTGTGGGTTGGTCATAGACATTGTTGGGGGATGCAAGACAGGGACTTGAGATGGTACAAAGCTGAGAATGGGGCAAGTTTTCAATACAGACTCTGCTCCCCACTGGCGTTGATGAGAAAAACAATTCAACTCACATGAACATAATTAAATTGATAACCAGACCCATCACAACTAACATGAACCAAAAAGTTTAAAACCGTCTCTGTAAAACAATTGACAAGAGAAATATCAAAAGCTGGAAGAATATCCATCCCTAATCCACTCTCTTTCTCAAACATGCGCCATCTAAAGAAATTGTTTACAGAAATATTCTTATTTCCAGAACATAGGGAGAAAAGTAAAACACTTTAAAGAAGATGTAGTGTAGATCAATTAATTAGAAATACCATCAAAAACAGAAATTTAATAGAGGAAGAAGAATATTCAAACCTCTTTCTAGCCGGTGACGATAGCTCTGCCCTTGTGTCGCTATTGAATTCTGATAATCTGATTTGATCTCTAATAAAAACTCTTTTATACGGTTGATTTTACAAAGAGTCCTTGTGCGGCTGATTTTCTTTTGTTGGTTTGAACTTGGAAGTTCCAAATTCCAATCCAAGTAGGAGTTGGAACTGCGAATCCCTGAAGACACCTCTATGTAGTTGGCTTGTCAGAAACGTCAAGCTGGAAGCCTGGAACCACTTCCTAATCTTATTTTTATCGGAGTCCCACCACAATTCCCACCCTTTGTTCCCTAATTCTCCTCTTCTGCATCTCTTTGCAGTTTGAAGTTTGAAGAAGCTGCCTACTGCCATGTTTTGAAAGAAAGAAAAAAATCCATCGACTACCATAATCTCCCCAGTGTTTCTGTCGCTCCGAAAAGCTAATTCCCCTCCTCTCACACGCAGGCCGCAGTAGTATCCCAGAAGAACGGTGAGGTTGCAGTGCTTCACCTTGCCCAGCAGCTCTGCCTCTTTCCGGAAAATCCCCTTTTCCACAGAGGCGTCCGGAATGCGGCGGATGGCGAGCACGATGCTGTCCAGGAAAGAGGCATTGAACACCACCCTGTACCTGCCCCGGTTGAGCACATTCTCCTCGTCGAATTGCCTGGTGACCTCTACAGCTTCTGCATACGTGAACTTGTTGCTGAACATGACGAGCTTCGGGCTGCCGTTGCTGTTGCGACTGTCGCCGGAATCGCAGTTGTTTCCTCAGGAGCTTCCCCGCGGGCTGCGCTTTTTCTCACCAGTGCTCTCCCGGAGCCGCTCTCTGCAATGGCTTCCCACATAAGCCCTGAGCCTTCTTGTTGGTTTTCGGTCGTCTCAGCGAGATCTCGCCGGGATCTCGCCGAAATTATGTAAACATCGTTTTAACGGTCTCGTAGCTCGGTGAATATTCCAAGAGAGAGATCTCGGCGAGACGACGAACCATGGACCCAATAGGAAACCAAAAGGCATGAAAGATATTTGAAAATAAAAAACCATATTTTTGGAATTGAAATATAAAAATAGCTTGGTTTGTTATTAAGGGGTATATGTTGAGGTTATTTGTTTAATGATTTTATTTTTGAATTATGCTGCTGATTTTTATCTTAAAAAGCTAAGTTTGATAGCATGTAATTGATTTATTTATTAAGCTTAAATAATCTCATGTTTTGTTAAGTAAAGTAATTATTTTAAAGTAGTTAATTAATGTATTATTTTTATAATATATTATTTATGAATTAAGTGAATAGAGATGACAGAAGAAATGGTTAGCTTTATACTTCACCATGAAGGAAAAGTAGATGAATCATTCATTAAGAAACCATCTACTTATGATAAACTTGAGATGTAAGTAGCTGGTAGAATTGGGTGGGATTGAAGGAGATAAAAAATTACTATAAAATATAATATTTCAATATTTGGATGGAGATTAGAAGTAATATGTATAGATGATGATGCATCATTAAGACAAATATTTCACCATTTATCTCACATATTTTGTTTCAAGCTAATTCTCAAAAAAAAGGCCCGACTGCCTAGTGAAGGGCACAATAGTTCATACAGGAGCTTAACACAGGAGCTCTGAAAGAAATGTCAGCAGTGGAAGGCAAATGCAAATGCCAATAGATAATGAAGAAGGAATTTTATCGATTCCATTAACTTCAAATGAACATCATAGGTTGTCTACACCTATTAACAATGAAAGTGGACCTAATTGGAAGTAAGGTTTATTAAGATGTGAATCCTGTGTGAATCGTATAATTGTAAATGAAAATTAAGATGTTCAATTATGAATTTTGTGTGTAATGTGAAAGGTACACATTGCATGCACATGAGACATTTAGCATTCAAATGTCTGAAGGTGGTGCATGGTATGGAACTCAAAGCTCAATGGTCATTCATTACCCCTACATAGGTGTTGGACATACTGATGCTGGACCATCCAATCCAAGGTAAAATATACATTTATAAATGAATCCAACATTTTTAGGTTTTAAATAAGGTTTTAAGTAAATATGGAATTGAATACATATGTGATATTTATGTGTAGGGGAGCCTATATCCATGATGATGATGTTGATGTAAATAAGGCCAATGAATGTGAAGATAATATTGGCGAAGCAAGTAAAGAAGAGTATGACATGAACGAAGAATGTGTTAGAGGTGAAAAAGGCGGTCAACAGATGTTGACGGCAAGGGGGATGTTGCGGTAGACAATGCAATTGTCGCAAATGACATGGATGTAGATGATGAAGAGTTGCCATACTATGATAACGAGGAGCCACTCTATGCACATATCACAAATGAGGATATAAATGCGACAGTTAATTATGCCATGGATATGGACCAACAAAACAAAGAAGAGTTATATGTTCGGCGCATCTTTGAGGATAAAGAGCCATTTGTCAGAACCTTGAGGGAGTTTTCAATTAAGAATCATGTCCAATACACGGTTCTACACACAAGTATGTCAAAGTATACAGTGAAGTGCATTGATAGTACTTGCCCTTGGAGAGTTCATGGATCAATGAAGAAGGGTGTAGGGTACTTTAAATTGAAGACATATGTAGGTGACTACACTTATAGGAATGCCTAGTTTAGCACTGATCATAGGCAATATAGTGCATCATTTATTTCAAAGGTCATAATACCCGCCATCAAAGCCGAATTAACTCTCACACCAGGTGATATTATACAAAGAATGAAAGAGAGGTTCCACATTAATATTTCTTATAAGAAAGCATGGGTGACAAGGAATATAGCCGTAAAAGTCATTGAAGGGGATTGAGTTGAATCATACAAATTACTATTAGTGTACCTTAGGGCAGTGCAAGATGAGAATCCCGACACCTACTACAAGTTGGAGTCTGATGAAATAACTGGTAAAGATGGTGGCCCATATAGGAGATTTAAGAGGATGTTTTGGGCATTTGGGCCGTCTATAGTAGGGTTTTGACATTGCATCCTGGTGATTGGGATCGATGCCACTCACTTTTATGGCCGGTATCCTGGAGCTCTTATGGCTGCAATGGCTATAGACAGGAACAATGGACTATTTCCTCTAGCATTTGAGATAGTAACAAAGGAAGATTATGCTAATTGGAAATGGTACTTAAGTCAATTGAGGAATAATGTACTTATGGGTATGATGAACATCGTAATCATTTCAAATTGACATAAAGGGTTTCAGAAGGCCGTGCCTGAGATTCTTCCTCCGCCATACTTCTACCATTTTTATTGCATCAATCACAGAAAGGTAATTTTAAGGAGTTCAAAAATGATACACTGACGAACTTGATTGGGGCAGCGGCCTATGCATTGATAGTAGAACAATTTAATGCTAAAATGGACTTGATTGGTCAAGAGAGTATGATGGCTAAACAACTCCTCTTAGGAGAAGGTTTGCATCCTGAACAGTGTTCTCTTGCTCATGATGGTTTTAAAAGATTTGACATAATGACTATAAATATGATAGAAAATTTAAATAGCATCTTGAAGTGGGCATGAGGATTCTCCATGCAAGCTTTAGTGTTAGCTTCTTTTTATCGGGTAGTAAAATTCTTCATGAAATGATCTCTACTTTGGATGCTATGGCCACCCTATATACTCCTAGAGTGGAAGGGATAATTAGATAACAAATAAGAAAAATTAAGCAGTATATAATTAACAGGATCAACTGCAACGAATATGAAGTGATGTCAATGCATGGCCGGAAGGTTGTTGTGAAAGCGGTTCTTCATACTTGTACATGCAATCTCCCTCAAGTCTATTTGTATCCCTGCTTGTACCTTCTTGCCATGTGGAGAAAGGAGTGGGAGCCTATACAGGTAAGACTTGTTACACATCAACCGTTTATAGAAATGTGTACTCCACACAATTCCACTCTCCTTGTAGTCGGGAATTTTGGGAGAGAGATATACCTTATGCGTTATTACCTCCAACAGCAACAAGACAACCTAGTTGCCCATAATCTTTTCATATTATGAATACAATGGATCATGTGACCATGGAGAGATGGTAGAGCAGGGTATAAATGTGAGAGGTGTAAATATTCTGGGTATAATAGTAAAAGATGTAGAAATCCTCTTGTTGATTGGTAATAATACAATTAAACTTTTTATTTATTCTTTATTTTAGATATGATTATATGTTCCTCATATTTTTAATTTTTTGCAAGATCATATAGATTATATGGAGCCTTTTTATGGGCTAGGCCCCATTGATAAGACAATACTTATCCAACAGGAGTCACATAGGATGACTTTTATTTGGCGAGGAGAGGTATTCTAACTATTCATGAAATTTATTTAGTTTTGTAAATTATATTTTACACTGAGTTGTAATATTTAAATTTATTATAAGACCTTGGGTGCCTTGAGTGCATCACACATTTTTTATATCTCCTACAATGGAATGTAGATGAACATATTTTACCGTATATCAAGAAAGCAGGATTTGGACATTTCATTCATATATAATACGTTTGTCTCGATAGGCCTTTATTTACAACTCTTGTCGAGAAATGGAGGAGGGAGACATAGACGTTTCACCTACCTTATGGGGAAATGTCTATCACTCTTATGGATGTGGCATCTCTTCTAGGTTTTTGCATCGATGAAGAAGTTGTGACAGACACGATAAGAGGAGGAAATTTAGATTTATTAGTCAGACTCCTTAGTAGAGCACCTCCTCCTACAATGATGCGTGGTAGCTGAGTGAGCCTTAGATGGCTCTTAGGTAAGCTTCATGTGCTTCAAGCAGATGCCATGGAGATAGTGATCGAGTAGCATGCACGAGCATATTTATTACATTTACTTGGGGCTACGATATTTGCAGATAGCACAAGTGGCCATGTACATGTTGCATATCTCTCCCTCCTTGTGGATTTAGACAAGGAAGACACTTATGCATAGGGCAGTACCACTCTTGCATTTTTATATCAAGAGTTAGGGAAATCATATCAGGCCATAACCTCGGGGATTGTACTCTGTCTGACCTTCTTCAGGTAAATAGATTTGTTGAAGTTAATATTTTTTACATGCATAATTACTTTTCATTTGTTAATAACTTTTATCATATTTTGTGTCATGGGAGTTTTTACACGTCGACCAACCAAGTATTGAGATGGGTCACATAGTCGAGGGTGCTCCATTAGGAGCCAGGTAGGGTATTTTTATTTTTTACACTTAAATTTTTTACCAAAGTTTTGTTTGGATATGCTGAACTTATGTTTTGAATTTGACTCAAGGTGGAATGTTCAGAGGGGAAAACTGAAAATCCACAAGGACTCCTCTATTTGTATAAAAGAGAGTTAGGCCACCAGCAACCTTATCAAGTAAGGTAATACAAACTTAATTATCTTTATGAAATGATTATAAGATATGTAAGATCATTAAAACTTAATTACTTTATAAAATATGTAAGTTTTAGCTGAGTTATCTCCTCTCTGTACCGAGGGTCGAGATGTGTGGCTCTTGCGAACACCACTCATCTGTTTTGAGATTGTCGAGCTATACATGTCGGATTGTGTGTTGCTCCCTTTTAATTTGGAGCAAGAGGTCCCTCCTCGTACTGTAGAGTTTGTCCATCCCATCACTCGACAAGGCTGTCATATTACTAACTAGGCTCTACATCAAGCAGCATATCTCGCTCAATGGGATAATAAGGGAGCCACTATTATTTCAGGGGAGATGGCTACAACATCGCGAGATGTTCATAGCCCGTATATGCAATGGTATTTACCCATTAAACAGTGATATTTTACCGTGTGATGATATAGAAGAGATGACATGTCAGCCTAGGGGTGTGTTTGAGGTAGCTTTGGTAAGTATATCATAATCAATTCTTTAATAATATTTTCTTATTTCACATTTATTATTTATGTAACTTTTATTTTAATTTTTATATAACTTGGTTTAGTATGACAGACACTTGCCAATTTGACTAACGCCGTTAACACTTATAACTCGAGTGAGATCTTATTAGCATCATGTCAATCGATGATCAGGCAACATCAGGATATCCTTAGTATAGATTGCCACTCCTTCAGTCAGTGATTACAGTCATTCATGGACATTATCCTATCAAGGCAGCTCAGACACAGTTGAGGCATGATCAATTCCCTGATATTTCATCTTCATTTGAAGCACTTGGCTCTCTCCACATTCATCATTTTCGGTTGCTCCACATATAGCCTACCCCCAACTAGATCCGATAACATATTATATACGACAGTGGGCAGCTCTTGTTGAGCCATCTGTTGCTTATGCAAAACCGAAAGAGTAGGAGCAGGCGGACCATGAGGAGCAAGAAGAATTAGTATAACACCATCGGGGTCGGGGTTGGGATCGTAGTCGAGGTCATAGGGGTAGAAGAGATAAAGCGATTTAGAATTGTGATATGTTTGTTTTGTAAAGTAAAATATTTTGTGAACATTGTATGTAATTGGATGTGTTCATATTATTGTGTTTTATATGTTATTTTTGTGGAACATATGTGATGCTATACAAAGATCAATTTATATGTTTTGTGTAGAATATATTTGATGCTTATATAGGGATAATTTTGTATGTTTTGTGTGGACGATATTTGATGTTACATAGGGACAAGTGTTGTTTTCAATTTTAAGTTATTTAAAAATAATTTTTCCTACATATTTTGTTTTTTGAAAGGACGAAATCTTATAAATTCTATTTGCCACTTAAAGCCACAAAGATTCAAAGTGCTAAAATTTTGTCCTTTATAAGGACGAAATCATTGTTAACAATAATTTCGTCCTTACAACAGAAGAAATTCTTTTTAAGTAGATTTCATCCTTCGTAAGGATGAAATCATCATAATTTTGGTTTTGTCCTTACCAAGGATGAAATCTGGAAAGGATAATTGCTCAGACAACTGCCAATATTTTGTTATTTAGAATAACAAAATTAGCTTATATATGATGAAATTTGAAAAAAATTTAAAAAAAGTCATGCAAGCGTCAGCGTTTAGCTGACACCTACGTAGCAAAAAATAACACCATTTTAAAAAATATTTTTCAAAATGCATGATTTAGGTATATATTTTTTAATATTATTTAAATAAATTTTCCTTAGTATAGTCTTATCCCTGCTATATGGGGTGGGTGCCATGGATTCTATGTCATATTTCACTCTTTTTTGAAGAATAGAAAAAATAATTTCAGTCAGATATATTATTGTGAGAAAATTAGCATGAAAACTAAGGTAAAAATAAAAAAATTTATAGATTCAAGATCTGAAGTTTCATCTTATGTCATTGGTTTCCCACTCAGCAGTGGATGGAGGATTTCCGTGGGTAAAGAGGTGAGTCACCGCATATTCGCGATGAATCATTGCGACCCATCAATCGACTTTAATTTAGAATGCGGTTTTTTATTCGCCATAATCTGATAAACAGACCTGTAAATATTCTGTTACCAACAAACTCCACCTGAACTGGATGTGACTGGCTTCCTCGTTTTCGACAGGAGCAGTGAAATTGAGTTGTATCAAACTGTGGCCAATAGCCTTGCAGGACTCAATCTCAGCAGAATAGGCTTCCTAATGTCTGGCCGAATCTGAAAACCCTGCAGCAGAAAAGTCATTCGTCAATCTTCTGGAATTGGACCGCCCAAGCTGGCTGGAGGACTCGAGCTCCTTCTGCACTTCTGTCTTGTCTTGGTCTGAAACGGGGTTGGCGCAGGCTGCACCTCCAGATAGTACAAGAAAGAATCATGATGCAAAGGTGAGGTCCTCCTCCGAGGTGGTGTTGTAGGGAGAATTGGCCAGCTATATCAGTTTTAGCCTCGCCTCTGCTGATCAGCGGTGACACTCTCTGTCTTGCTCTTGCTTTGCTGTATATCACCAACCTTCCAATTACTACGTGGTCTACTTTCATATAAGTATTCATTAATTGGAACTTTGACCACAACGTTTTTTAGTACAAACGGGAAGATAAATTTATACAGAAATCACCTCATAAATAACCCAGACTTCCTATACAAGCTATACAATCCATACAAGCAGGGATTTGTCACTTCAATTCTTACATCAAGAATGACTTTTCAATGCACCGATAATTTTCTCTCCAGCTTCGTCAATAAAATCTACATTGCAACTTCGTCAACTGTGGATGCATATTTAGTGAGTGTGTACGTGAAACTCAAGCCCATAAATGCTTGTACATTGACAGGTAAGAATTCATGGTTCACACTTACATTCCTACACCCTAGTGAACGTTTACTGGTTCACCCAAAAAAGATTTGGACGTGTGGAATAAAATGGGTTGAACCTATACATCTAGGTCCGAAACAGCAACAATGTAAAATGATATGAAGTGTTAAACTTCAAAGGACTCACTGTTGTGGGCATAGGATCTTTACTTACTGACTTTGCACATCTATGTTGGATTGCATGGAATAGACGGAATCAAGTTTTATTCAGTGCAGGTAAGGTTACTATTCATGGTGATTCATAATGGTTGTGGTCCTTGCGGGCAGAAGCTCGACTTAAAGGTGATTGCCCTCCTTTTGGAATTGTCATGGTTAACTTTGATGGATCTAGCTTGGGCAACCCTGTCGGCATGGCTGCTGCTGCTGCCATTATCTGAGATCACGAAGGTTTTAGTCATTGCTGGCTCGACTATTTTGGTGTTTACTCTTGTCGTTAGGTTTAATTTATGTACTCAATGTCTTTTTTAGCATATAAAAGTAGGTAATTGAGCTACCAGTCATGCAAGCTTTCATGATCAACACCAAAACACAGAAAATCTTAATAAAAAATAAATATTCCCTCCATCCTATAATAATAACTCCAAATGAAAAAAATTAATGGTTTGGTTTTGTTCAATACCTAAAAAAGATTATCATAAGTTTATTTTCTCTTCTCTTAGATGTGGGTTTCACTGTTCCATAAAAAAACATAATTTTTTCAAATATAACTATTAATATTAGACAAAATTTGATGTATGATCTTAATTGATCATGGCAGTGCGTTGATAAAATTTGATGTCTGATCATGGCAGTGCGTTGGGAAATTTACTATTGGATCAAAACCTTGGTCACATAACTATTTCATAAACAAGCCACAACTTTTTGAAAAGTGCAGTGGTTGTACCCAAAAAAAAAAGAGTTGCATTGGAGAACCAACTCTCTCTCTCTCCGTCCCACATTAATAGTTCAATTTAGTTTTTTTAAAAATAAATGCAGCTATATTTTAGTGTTATGGAGGGTGATTTTAGGGGGCCTATCTTTTGGATAGTGATATACACATAATGAATCTGCCCAACAAAAATTACCAATTGAGTTTTAGTTGGACAAAACATATAAGCCTTGCATAAAGTTTACTTGAGTCTGTCCAACCAAAACTCAGTTGAGAATTTTTATTAGGTATATTTCTTATATAAATATAGTTTTTCCTTTTTTTTTGCCATATTGGCTCTCATTCTTAATATATATTTTAAATTTTTTTGTTTTGACAATTAGACACTCATTGCTAGTTACGGATGAGAGTGATTTGCAATTTGAGTCGGCTTGTCATAGCCAGTCTTTGAAGTCAATACTTTATCCTCAAATATAGGATACAAGAGAATTTGCATCTTTTCCACATAAAGATTGTTCACTCAATAAATGTAACTAAAATTAAAATATACGTAACCTTTTTTTTATCTATATGTATTTTTAAGGATATCCAAGAAATTTGTTCATCCTTCACAACCACATCATTTGGAAAGGAGATCCACTGTCATCATTTGCGCTGGATAGAAAAGACGGCCTGCCTCAACATGGAAGACGAGGATGACCCAAGCCAAATATAAGTTGTCTTTCTGGTGGCATGCAGGCTTCAATTTCAATCAACATTCATGTGGGCTTTTTATTCGAGCTGGAATTCTTTGGCTTCTTCACGGTGAAAGCACAAGCCTGGCCAGCACCACACAACACGTTCTCTCTGGCAAAAACAGTAGCCAGTGAGATGTAATTATCATGAGTTTGGACCACACACAGAATAAAGAGGAGAAATCTTTTTAAATGTCAGTGATGTCAAATATATGATAAAATAACATGGCTATGCATACTCGGAAAAATATTAGATACTGATAGGGTACTAACATGACATCTAATACAAATTAGGATGTAAAATATTGCTATATTTCTTATTAAGTAGGCTATTTTCGAGGAGTTAACCCAAAAAAGTATAAACAAGTTATTTTTTGATTGGTGATAGGCACCGCAATGTTGGTACCCTATCTGTACCTAATATTTTCGTAATTTTGAGTTTCTCCTCTACATAATCTATCCCCAAGAAATTTCTCATGTCATTACCCCAAATAAACCCATAGAAGAGTGAACAGTGCCATAACATATCTGTTGTGCCTGGTTTGGGCATAATCGGTACCTCGCACTATTACGCAAGAAAGGGGAAAGAAAGAAGAAGAAAGGGGAGAAGAATTGAATTCTCTATTACATAATCAAACAAGGGAGGAGAGGACAACCCATATAGGGAGCTGCGCCTTCTCCTTGGGAATTGTGCTAGCTAGTGAACCCGGCTAATCCGTGGGGCCACTAGCTGATCCATTACACATAAATGTCATACTACCAACTTATTACATAAGCAAATACGAAATAAAGTACCCTAATGAAATCAAATAAAAGGTAAGTACACAGAAAGAAAGCCCAAGTGAATGTGCACAACACTCCACCACGCTTTCGCTATTCGCCTTGACCTCAAGGCGACCATGCTGGGTAGCGAGCCATGAACTCGTCCTCTGACATCCAAGTGGCATCCTCAAGGGGCTGGCCTTGCTAGGAAATGCACTATAACAAAATAGGCTTTTAGCGACACTTATATAAGCGTCACAATACTATATGTCGCTAAAAAGTAATAATAACGACATATAATAAACCGTCGCAAAAAATACCAATATTAGTGACCCATAATACTAAGCGTCGCTAATGGTAGTCTATTAGCGACGCAAAACTTCAAACGTCGCTAATACGTAATCTTTTAGCGACGCTTTAATTTATGCGTCACTACTACTTACATTATTAGTGACGTTTTTATAAGCGTCACTAAAAGATATATATATTTTAATTTTTTTTAAAAAAATTAAAATTATTAACGACGTATATTTATAAACGTCGCTACTAGTTTCAACAATAGCAACATTTACAAATGAGCGTCGCTAATAATTTTCAATTTTTTGAAAAAATTAAAAAATAAGAACCAATAGCGACGCATATGCCATACGTAGCTACTACCTAAAACTAGTAGCGACGCATGGTAAAATGTGTCGCTATTACCTATTTTAATTAAAATTTTATTTTAATTTTTTAAAAAATTTTATTAATTTTTTTATTATTAAAAATAAAAAAAATAAAATAAAATACTAATAGCGACGTATAGCTCTATACGTCGCTATTAGTACATGTATTAGCAATGTATATATATGCGTCGCTAATAAGTGTCCTAATAGCGACGTATATATTTATACGTCGCTATTAGTATTTTTATTTAATTATTTTTTATTTTTAAAATTAATTTTAAAGAATAAAAAATATTAAAAATTTAAAATTAGAGAAGAGATAGTGTGTAGGTAGATAGGAGTGAGAGGGGAGGGAAGAGAGAGGGAGAGAGAGAGGGAAGAGAGAGGAGAGGGAAGAGAGAGGGAGGAGAGAGAAAGGGTGGAGAGAGAGAGGATAGGGAAGAGAGAGAGAGAGAGCGGAGGGAAGAGAGAGAAGGGAGAGAGAGAGAGGGTGGAGAGAGAGAAAGGGTGGAGAGAGAGAGGAGAGGGGAGGGAAGAGAGAGAGAGAGGAAAGAGAAAGGGTGGAGAGAGAGGATAGGGAAGAGAGAGAGAGGAGAGGGAAGGGAAGAGAGAGAGAGGGTGGAGAGAGAGAGTATAGGGAAGAGAGAGAGAGATAGAGGAGAGGGGATTGGGGACGGAAAGAGGGAGGGTGAGAGGAATTTTTTTTTATTTTTTTTTTAAATTTAATTTTTATTTTTTAAAAAAAAATAATTAAAATAAAATATTAATAGCGACGTATAGATCTATACGTCGCTATTAGTATCCTGTAGTAGCGACGTATAGAGATATACGTCGCGAATAAGTGTACAACTCGCGATGTATAGAGCTATACGTCGCTATTAGTATTTTTATTTAATTATTTTTTTTATTTTAAAAATTAATTTTAAAGATAGGAGAGAGAGGATAGGGAAGAGAGAGAGAGAGGAGAGCGGAGAGAGAGAGAGAGAGAGGGGAGGGAAGAGAGATAGAGGGGAGGGGAGGGGAGGGGAGAGAGGGGGGAGGAAGGAGAGAGAGGAGAGAGAGAAGAAGGTGGAGAGAGAGATAGAATATTATTTATATTTTTTATTTATTATTTATTTTTATAAAATTAATTAAAAATAAAAAAATAAGAGAGCATTAAGGACGTATAGGCATATACGTCGCTAATACCTTTACGTATTAGCGACATATATCCTTATATGTCACTAATACCATTCGTATTAGCGACATATAGCCTATACATTGCTAATATATTTTTATTTTTTATTAATTTTTAAATATAAAATAGATAGAGGGAGGTAGAGAGAGAAAGGGTGGAGAGAGAGAGGAGAGAGAGGAGAGAGAGGAGAGGGAGGAGAGAGAGGGAGGAGAGAGAGGAAAGAGAAAGGGTGGAGAGGGAGGAGAGAGAGGGGAAAGAGAGGAGAGGGAGAGAGAGAGGGTAGAGAGAGAAGGACGTGAGGGAAATACTTATTTTTTACTTTTTATATATTTTATTTTAAAATTCATAAAAAAATAATTTATAGCGACACTTTATATTAAAACGTCGCTAATATATATGCATTAGCGACGCTTAAGTATAAGCGTCACTAATATGATACAATATTAGTGACGCTTAAGTATAAGCATCGCTAATATGATACAATATTAGCGACGTTTATACCTGAGCGTCGCTAATACATCATGTATTAGCGACGCGTAGATGCTTACGTCGCTAAACAAAAACGTGGGCTGAAATACGCCCGAGCGCGAAATTTCCCGGCCGGTGGGAAATTTCGCTCTCGGGCAATTTTCCAGCGGTGTCTTTATATTCCACCTCCGGTAGTCCTCTTTCCTCCGTGTCTCCTCCTTCGCTTCCAGCTTCAGCCACCCCCTGCCCGCCCGTCTTTGGGTACTTTAGCCACCCCCTCCCGGCCCCGCCCAATGCTCATTTCTGTCGTCCAGCCCTGCGCTGCACCCCGCACCTCCCCCGCCAGCGGCATGGATAGAGAAGGCAGCGTCTTTGGGTCCTTCAGCCAGCGCCTCCCGTCCCCGCCCAGCACTCCTTCCCGTCATTCGAGCCTGCACCTCGTCGCACCCTGCACCCTATGCAGACTACGAGAACGACCGGGAGGCCACGACCCTGGACCTCGTGTCGGTGATGAAGAGCTTGGAGGATGAGATCGTGCTGCCCCCGGCCCATTCTCCATTCGATCTCCTGGAGAGAGCGCCCGAGACAGGTGATTTGCAGCCGGGTTTTGGGTACCTCCTTGAAGCCTCGGACGATGATCTCAGAGCTGCGAATTCGGTGGCCGCCGTCCAGCCCCGCACCAGCCATCCTGCCCCGTGCTTGCCGTCCCGCACCCCTTGCCACCGTCCGGCCCGCACCTGTCGTCCCGCCCCGTGCCCGCACCCGCCGTCCTGCCCGCACTCGCCTTCCCACCCCACACCCGCCGTCCCGATGCCCTGAGCCCCACACCCGGCGCGGGTGCAGTGACCCGTGCCCCGCAAGGGTGTTGACCTGCAACACGGGTCAATAGTGACCCGCATTGCGGGTTAGCACCCCATTGCATTCTGAACCGGGTACTGACCCGGTTTTTTTTTTTTTGTATTTAATTATTTTAGCGACGCTAATAGAGTTTTTGATTTTTTTAATCTTTTTAATTTTTTAGCGACGTAAATCTCATACGTTGCTATTGTGATATTTTTTTATTTAAAAATAAATTTTTTATTATTTTTTTAAATAATTATATACATTAGCGACGTTTACATAAATGCCGCTAATACTAATTTTTTTTAAAAACTAGAAAATTATATTTTAACAAAAAAATAAAAAAATAAAAAAAATATTTTTTATTATCGACGTTTGTGAACGTCGCTAATACTATATTATTAGCGACGCTTAATAATAAGCGTCGCTAATAGTATATTAATCGCGACATTTGATATACGTCGCTAATACTACTTTTAGCGACGCTTTTTTGTGTGCGTCGCTAATATACAATAGCGACGGCTATTTTATCGACGCATTTAGCGACGTTTTTTATACGTCGCTAATAATCATTTACGACATTTATAGTATTATTAGCGACGCTTAAAAGCGTCGCTAATAGGTAATTTTCTTGTAGTGACGAGCACCTCTATAATGATATGACCGGAACGGCGGACCCGACACTTATCAAGCACCGCGGCTAGAACTAAGTCTGCAAGCTGTGCTGGTCCCATCAAAGGGGGTGTGGAGCATCAGTGGCGAGGGAAGTGGCACCCACGCAGTGGTGGAGTCGAGAGATGTGGGCGACTGGGTGAACCAATGAGCCAAGCGATAGAGCAAGACGATAAGCCACCAGGCCAATGTGCTCCACAAGGACCACAACTGCATACGGGCCATGGAAATGGGGGGTGAGCTTGGAATGCTCAAACTGGAACAATGTGGTTTGACACTAAGGAAGGACTGAGACATAAACCAAGTCGCCCACAATGAACTCCCGATCAGTGTGATGTCCGTCATAGATATGTTTCATTCGGTTCTGAGCTGCGGCGAGGTTCATCTTGAGCTGATGGAGAACTTCATCCCGTGTCTGTAGCATATAATCTACCTCAGCAATAGAGGAGCGGTGAGGAACATATGATAACACGGTCGGAGGTGGGCAGCCATATAGTACCTCAAAAGGAGTGAACCTTGTGCGAGTGTGAAAGGCAGTGTTATATGAACACTCCACCCATGGAAGAAGCTGGAGCCACTGGTGGGGCGAGACATGGTGAAATAGCAGAGGTACTTTTCTAAACAGCGGTTCACCACCTCGGTCTAGTCGTCCATTTGCGGATGATATGATGTGCTCATGTGGAGAGTAGTTCCCTATAATGCAAAGAACTCCCGCCAAAACTGAGATATAAAGATCCTCTGACAATTGGACACAATAGTATGAGGCATGTCATGTAGCTTAGCCATGTCCCGAACATATATCTCTGCCACCGTCTTGGCGGTGAAGGGGTGCCCCAGGGTGCGTAAGTGCACATACTTGGACAGCCGATCCACCACCACAAGGATCACTGACTTGCCTTGCACCAAGGGCAAGGACTCCACGAAGTCCATTGAAACATCCTCCCAAACCTTGTCAGGAGTGGGTAAGGGATGGAGTAATCCGGTAGGCCCGACAGGGGATGTCGTGGCAGCCTTGGCTCTTTGACATACGTCGCAGGCAGAAACATAGTCTTGAACAGCCTGTTGAATGCCCTGCCACATAAAGCTTTGGCTGACTCTCTTATAGGTGCGGAATGCTCCTTCGTGACTGGCCAAGGGAGTGTCATGGAAGTGTGAGAGAATGTGCCGACGAAGGTCATCAACATCGAGCACCCAAAGGCGGTCCTTTCAAAATAGAAGGTCATTTCGCTACACAAAGAAAGGGCGGCCAGCAGGGTCTGCTTGGAGAGATGCAATCAACGTCTGTGTGGAAGGATCCTCGCGGTATGCTCTTCTTAACTCTTCAATAAAGGGGCAAGACGGGGTAGAGAGGGCCATGCAAGAACCGGTGGTAGAGCTGTGAGAAAGGGTGTCGGCCATAGTGTTGTCTGACCATTTCTTGTACACCACCTCATTGTCATATCCTAGCAATTTACTGATCCACCTCTGCTGTACTGGAGTGGACACCCACTGCTCAAGGAAGTACTTCAAGGGTTTGTGGTTAGTGAGGATGAGGAAGCGGTAGCCGAGCACGTAGGGTATCCATTTGTCGACGGCAAGGACAATGACCAACATCACCTTCTCATAAATGGATAGGGACAAGGAACGGCCGGCCAAAGCCTTGCTGAAGTAGGCAATGGGTCACTTGCCCTGCAAGAGCACTGCCCCCAGGCCTGCCACCGAAGCATCTGTTTCAACCACAAAAGGGCAGTTGAAATATGGTAGAATGAGGACGGGGGCGGAGGCCATAGACTGCTTCGGTGCATCAAAAATAGCTTAGATAGCCTCTGTCCAGTGGAATCCACCCTTCTTCAGGAGCTCTGTGAGGGGCCGGGCGATCTCTCCATAGCGGCTGATAAACCTCCGGTAGTAGCCAGTGAGGCCAAAGAAGCCTCGTAGTGCATGAACACATGTGGGCGTCAGCCAAGAGAGCATGGAGGACACCTTAGATGGGTCAGTAGCAACCCCATCCCGGGATAAGGTGTGGCCCAAATAGTCAACCTGTGGGTTGCGAAAAGAACATTTCGAATGCTTAAGAAATAAGGAATTATCTCTCAGAATGGAGAAGATAAACCTGAGATGTTCTAAGTGCTCCGCCCACAACTTGCTGTAGACAAGGATGTCATCGAAGAAAACCAAGATGAAGCGGCAAAGGAAGGGCATGAAGAGATCATTCATAAGGCTATGAAAGGTGGATGGGGCATTGATCAGTCCAAACAGCATGACGAGAAACTCAAAATGGCCATCGTGAATGTGGAAAGCGGTCTTGTGCACATCGGCTGGCTGCACCTGGATCTGATGGTAAGCCAATCGAAGATCGAGTTTATTGAAGACTGTCGCACCGGCCAACTCATCCAGGAGCTCCTCAATCACCGGGATGGGGTAATTGTCCTTGACTGTGATAGCGTTCAAGGCCCAGTAGTCGACACATAACTGTGAGGTGTTGCCCTTCTTACGTACTAGCAGTATAGGAGAGGAGAAAGAACTCGTGCTAGGGCGGATGATGTCAGACTGAAGCATATCAATGACGAGGCACTCAATCTCTGCCTTTTGGATGCGAGGATAGCGGTAAGGGCGGACATTGGCCAGAGACACCCCAGAAATGATGGGAATGTGGTGGTCATGTGGCTGCACTGGTGGAAGGCCCTTGGGCTCAGCAAACACATCACTGTGGTCCATCAGTAAATCAAGAAAATCCTTAGGCAGGTCATCTTGGTGTACCTCGACCGCTGCCTGTTGTTGCAGGAGGAACCCTTGGGGTGCGAACCAGAAGGAGGAGCTCACTAATTGGGTGGAAAGAAGGGTGTCCGGCTGAGACCCTTGAATTTGTACCCGTTGTCCCTGAACCTCAAAATACATAATCATCTCTCTGAAGTTCCATACCACGTCCCCAAGCTCCTGTAGCCATTGAACCCCTAACACCACGTCCGCTCCTTTTGTGGGTAGCAAGAAGAGGTTGGTGATGAAGGTGTGGCCTTCAATAGAGAGGGCGGCATGAGCACATACTCTGGAGCTCCTTAGATGCTTTCTGTCACCAATCAAGACATCGAATGGCTTTGAATCGGGCACAAAATAGCCTAGTCTCTGGGCCATCTTATCCTTGATAAAGTTGTGGGTGGAGCCAGTATCGATAAGGTTGGCCACTTGCTAATGCTTGAGGTGGCCTCAGACCCGCATTGTGCAAGGAGTGAATGCCCCCGAAAAGGCATGGACTGAGACCACGGGCAGCGTCATCATAGTGGGAGGAATCAGCCCTATCCGCCACATTCTCCTCTTCTTCGACCTCCTCCACAAGAAGCTGCCTTTGACAGAACAACGATGCCCTGGAACGAACTTCTCGTCACATCTGAAGCACAACCCCTTGGACCAACGTTCCTCCATCTGTGCTGGCGTGAGACGACGAACAAGCCGACTTGGTGGAGGCGGCTGTTGGCCAGGTCGGCTTGAGACTGAGCTGCTGGCCGGGGTGGATAGGGGGCTAGCGCCAAGAGGAGGCCGTGGGGAGGGTCCAAGTCGGGGCCCCCTTCACTGTCTAGCTAATTTCTCCTCCTTAATTCATGCATGCCGCACGGCATCCCGCATACTGGAGCATAGAAAATTGCACATCTCCTTTAATATCTCTGGTTTGAGCCCTCGCTTGAACATTCCCACCAAGGCTTCCATCGACCAATCTAGAAGGCGGTTGGCAACCTTCATGAATTCCGTATAATAGGCCCAAACGGTGGTGGTTTGGCGCAGGGTGGAGAGCATCTCATTGAAGTCTTGGAACTGGGATGGCTCTCCCTTCTCCACGCTAACTAGTTGGGGTCTAGCCAACAATGGCGCTAAGGTCGCTTCCTGAAGCTAAGTGACGTCCATGGTCAAGGACTCAATTTTGGCTAGGATCTACGCAAGTGTAGGAGCGCTGAGGGTCGCCTGGGCAGTTTTTGGGCTCTCCGCTGAGACTTCGATTTCCTTCGCGGGCTGAACTTTAGGGGCTTGGTTGGCTTCTTACCTCTCGCCGTGGCCGGGGATCGTGACGGCTCCGATACCAGTGTTGTGCTCGGTTTGGGCACAATCGGTACCTTGCACTATCACGCAAGAAAGGGGAAAGAAGGAAGAAGAAAGGGGAGAATAATTGAATTCTCTATTGCATAATCAAACAAGGGAGGAGAGGGACGACCCATATAGGGAGCCGCACCTTCTCCTTGGGAATCGTGCCAGCTAGTGGGCCCGACTAATCCGTGGGGCCACTAGCTGATTCATTACACATAAATGTAATACTACCAACTTATTACATAAGCAAATACGAAATAAAGTACCCTAATGCAATCAAATAAAAGGTAAGTACAGCGTAAAGAAAGCCAGGGTGAACGTGCACAACAATATCCTCTCCTCCCATGCATCTCCTACGATTAGCGGCCATCGATCTTCCCTGAGTTCACGCTGGCAAAACTTCGGAAAGCAATGATTTTTGGTCTCTTAATCTCATTCCAAAGGCACTGTTAGGAAGATTTTTCTATAACAAAATTGTTAGAAGGAAGATAGGGCCAAGAAAAAATCAAAAACCAGTGAAGATTTGCGGCCATCTTCCCTAAGTTCACGTCAGCGAAGCCTTAGAAAGTAGCATTTTTTGGTCTCTTGATCTCATTCCAAAGGCAATGTTAGAGAGATATTCATTCATCTCAATCATTTGACAGATTATTGGACGTTTAATTTTGCGTCACTAATAAATGCGTTGCTAATACTACAATTTGTTGTAGTGTGGGTTTGATGCTTGCGGTTTTTCTTGCTTGTAAATTGGGCAATATGTTTGCGTGTTTATTAATTTTCATTCACTGTGCCCTGATTTTCATTCATCGAATTCTTCACAAATTGACAGGTTACTGGACGCACTAGTTATGGGTTTATACAAATACTACTGAAATTATTTCTGCTTCTTCTGGCATTTGTTAGTTGTGGGTTTTCTTACTTGTAGATTGAGCATACTTTGCTAAAAAATTTGCTAAATTAAAATTGGTGAAAACATGGCTCGTCTGAATAATTTTATTTTTAGGTTGTGCGAATCAGATATATGGTCCATGATTTAGGATTGCTTAGTTTTTGTTCAAATTTTCTCTTTGGTTAGCATGATGACTAAAACTGTTGGTGTTTTTTTTTATTTTTAGAATGGCATTGAAATCATTTTTGTTGAATGATAAGAAGCTCTGTGTAATTTCTGTTGATGCTCAAATGTTGAGCCAACAGGGACTAAAACTTTTATATTGAAACCAATTAGGCTTAATCTATATGCAGTCTTGGAAGGACAATAGAGCCTATCATTTAGAACCATAAGAGTCCTCTTAATATGTATCATATGAAATGTGCTTTTGAATGAGATTCACCTTCGGATGATGTCATGCATTAATATAAGAATGATAAAAAAATTGGCAACTGTATTGTCTAATCTTTTCATGTTAATCTATTTACTCGATTGTTGAATGTATTAACACTTTCATACTAAGACCAATGAGGATAATTCTATTTACAGTTTGAAATGCCAATATAGCCTATCTTTTAGAACCATATCAATCTTCTTAATACGTATCATATGAAATGTGTTGTCAAACGAGATTCACCTTGGATGACTTCATGAATTAATTATAAAACAAATGAATTAACATCACCATTGTCTTCATCTGCATCTCAATAATTGAGGATACAAAATTCTGGTAGAATTTATTTCCAGATGCTCATGTTGTACTTTGTCAATTTTATGGTCGTGTACTATAAATTACAATGTTATTAGTATCTTTCATTTATTATTTTTATGTTTTTTTGACATGCATGCATTGAATGTCTACTGAAATATTTGTTTGTATCCTAGGGTCTAGTGGGGGAACATCTTCACAACCTGGTCCAAGTGTTGGCTCTGGACGGGATCGATAAACAATTCAGTTTTCTATGAATGCTTGGGTATGATAGCAGAACTTGCATATGGAATCCCATAAGGATGATTTCAAATATCTAACCTTTTATAAGAATTCTCAGTTAAATATTACATCAATTTATTTTGGCTACTATTGAGTGGAATCCATAGTTATAGGTGTTTATGTTTGTACATGTCCTCTTTATACAGTAGATTTATCCTAATATTACTAATCCTTATGTCTCATTGAATGGAAGCTACAAAACTTTACTCCTTGCACACATTGATGAAAATGTGATTAAATAAAGATGAAAATGCATATTATAGAATGCTTTGCAAGTTGAAAGTTATATAATCATGTAGATGGGCAAATTTATTTTATTCAATACAATATACTATCAGGCTGAATGCTAAGAATTTTAGTGTGGGAGTTTTGACAAATGCAATATCTTATTTACAAAAGAAAAAATATAGTTGTGTAAATAGAAGTGACCGATTTTTATGTAGAGTTTAGATTAAACTTTTATTGTGGAGCTCTATAATCTGTTTGGGTTTGAGAACTTGTTATTTTTAGTTTTAATTATGAGTTTCTATAGAGATAAATGTCTATTTTTATTGACTTAACTTATTTACTTATTTTTATGAAAACTAAGTGTTTTACCATAAGTTCTGGGGATGAATGTAGTTATCATCATTGGTTGCAGGGTGAAAATGAGATAATTGAATGTATAGTTCTCTTTTCTGTATGCTCATTATGTCGTTTTCTTTCACTTTGATGTGATGATAATGATTTTACATGCAATTTTTGGCCGGTATTTATTATGGTTGTTCTTGCAATTTTCCCACTTGTGCCTAGGCATCTTTCTCATAGAGTATATCGTCTATCATTGCTAGGCACTATGTGCTCCTCTTTGTTTTCCACACTGTCATGCACTTTGTTTTAAAATGTCACACATCATGCACTTTCTTTATAAAGAAAGCTGATAGTCTTACTGTACTTTTTTTTTATACTATAACGAAGTTTAACAATTCTTTTGTGCATTGTTAAATAGCAATTGGTATTGAAGGAATTGATCTGTTTGTCAGAGAATTGTCGTCATTTACATCATTGGTGGCCTCTATTATACATAGTAGTGGTATTCCGAAATCAAATGATGAGATAGAAGTGACGGTTCAATGTTCATTAAAAGAAATGGAGAAATATGAATCATATGATGATGAAGCAAATATGGAACCTGAAGAGGTATGTTTTTCTTTGTATGTATAAAATAGTTGCAATTTAAATACTTAAATAATATGGTTGGTAAATTTGAGCAATGTAAATGATTGAGGAATTTCATAACATGCACATTCTTAATAGGATAACATATATAGAAAGCCAAATCCATGGGGATATTCTTAACACTGATATTTCTTTTGCACTTAATAAAGATAAGGTAAATTCAATTAATTATTAGTAATTGCTATGGTTTGAAATAAATGACAAGAAACATGTATTGTGCTTATGTTGTAGGTATTCCAAACACAAGAAGATTTGGAAAAATGTGCAAGAGAAATTTGTCTGCAAAATGGCACTGTGCTCATAATACTAAAATCATATGCTCAAAAGAAAAGGACAAGAGTTACACTAGGATGTGAAAGGGCAGGTCATTATAGAAAGTCTTCCACGACCATGTTGAATACAAATGAAAAAAAACATAGAGAGACTAGCACAAAGAAATGTGGTTGTCCATTCAAACTGCAAGGAAGAGAAATATCTATCAATGGTGTTGATCAATGACAACTTTGAGTTATTTGTGGTAGACACAATCACCCTCTAGGTCAATTTGGAGAAGGGCATGCATATGTAGGTCGTCTAAAAGATAGATAAAGAAGTTTTGAAAATTATGTCGAATATAGGGTTGAAACCTCATTATATATAGCTATCATTGAAGGAAGCAGACCCTTCAAATTACGCAACTATGAAAACAATCTACAATGCTTGTTGTTGATTAAATATAACGGCTCTCATGGTGGGCACCCTCCAACAGAATATAATGTTTCATACGGTGGGCGCCCACCAAGAGAGTGTCGGGATTGTATTGAATTGTCTAATTCAAACTTACACCCAATCAAGAATATTATTCAATCATGTCTTACAAATATTTCTATAGTTAGTTACGAAATGGCTTTTTTTTTTTTTTTTTGCCGATTAGAGTTACAAAAAATGTATGTTCATTTTTGTTAGATACCTTTCACAACCTTCCCCAGATTTGAACCCAAAATCAAATAATCATCTACACCAACCCGATTAAGTTCATCAAAATATAAGCGTCAAGGTAAAAAATTGAACTACAACGTATTTTATGACAGAACATAGACCAATTATTCACTAGCTTAAGAGAAAAAGAAAACCATAACTCGCTGAATATTTGACTGAACAGCAAAAAAGAAAAAAAAATCATTTACCTGGTAATTAACTAAGCAGTTCACATAGAGAGCATACAAACTTCTTGCAACACTCAAATTGCATGAAAAGTTTTAGTTCAAAACTGGTAAAAGCGATATGGGAATTTGAGAAAAATTGAACGAAATGTTGGCCACGGAGCGAATGAAAACTATCACACATCAAGATTGAATTGATTCATAATGCACGATAAGAAAACATCAAGATTGAACTAATTCATAACACACAATAAGAAAACATCAAGATTGAACTAATTCATAATGAACAATAAGAAAACATCAAGATTAAACTAATTTATATAACTCATCAAATTGTCCAATTAGACTCATATGCAACTGAGTTCCAAGACAAAATTCCTGCAATAAGAATACTTAAAAAAACTCATCAAGTTCCATTTTCACCAGCGCCATGTATCAATCTAAGGAATTACTTTAGAGTCGTCTGCAAGGGTTTTCAACAATAGAACCTTCTTGAAATACTTCAGAGTCTTCCATCAACTGTAGAAGAATGCAAAACAGATTAGGCAAATTAATGTTTTCAATTTAGAGTCAAAACAATTTAGGCAAATTATTGTTTTCAATTTCACCTATATCAATTTTATACTTACCACATCTTACTTTGGAGCTACCTTTTCCTTTCTTTTTCTCTTAACTGCTTGTTTTCCTTTCCTCTTCCCCGTAGCCTGACTTGTAGTAATGGCTTGATCTACAAAAGCTCATCCAATGCTGATTGACTAGTCTCCTTATTGCATTATAAATCACCATCCTTATCATCAAGCATAGTCAATGTACTTTGTAAAAAATTTGTCGCCTTTTGTTTGTGGATGAGTTGCAATAACAAATTATACTTAGTTCAGCACACAATAAAAATACATTATAATACAATTGAAAGTGAATTAACAAAATCATTACTCAGTCATCTTCAGCGAGCTCATCTTTTGGATCGTCCGCTACACCAATCCGCTTATCTGGATTTTGAACAGGGTTGTGGGTTCTTGTTTGATACCACTCCATGTAATTATCTACACAATCCCACAGTCTAGTCACAAGATCCCAACATTATTTGGATGCTATTGGTGGCGATTGCTATTCTTCCAAATGTTCACATTTCTATCATACGAGATTTTATAACCTTTTCCAGTGGCACCCCTAGTAGACTCTTTAGAAATTGGTTGAAGAGGTAATGGAGGGGTTGTTTGGACATAACCAAACTACCTAAGAACTCAAACTGCATAATAACTCAGACGGGGTTATAAGCTTCCCTAATTTGACAACAAAAGAGGATTTCGGAGTATAAAGAATTATCGGATAGATTGTCATGACATCTTTCCTTGTGATAAGGATCCCATTAGACCTATTAAACCAAAAAAAAGTGTAAACATAATTATACATATAGCCTACAAAACAATACATATACATCAAGTTTGTTATTACCTTCCGATAATCCATATGATCCAATGCCTCCTTGAAATCTGTCAGTTTAGAGAATGAATCTTGTGGGTGCTCCCCTTTTCAGCAAAACGCACAAGGTTGTCCTTCCCTAAACATCTTGTTAA
Source organism: Saururus chinensis (assembly GCA_035235625.1). Lineage (NCBI taxonomy): Eukaryota > Viridiplantae > Streptophyta > Magnoliopsida > Piperales > Saururaceae > Saururus > Saururus chinensis. The sequence goes on along the minus strand of CP141147.1, from coordinate 19,974,545 downwards.
GACGTGGTCTCTTAATTTTAAAATGCTTGTATGACCAAGCCTGAATAAAATTAAATAATCACTTAAAATCCCTACATTCATGCCAAGATAGATAAATGGAATTAGAAATAAATGATTCATTGTACCTCTAATAAGGTAAGATAACCACTAATTTGCCTCACATCATATCTTGATTTAACTCCCAATTGATGATACAAATATGTAAGTGCAGCCGCTCCCCATGCATACTTGGAGATGCCTTCCAAGTCCATCAGCCAATTTAAGTATTTTGCCACTATAGTGCTTCCAAACTTATCACATAATAGGGTGCAACTTAACAAAAATAAAATATATGCCCTCGTTGAGCATTCTATATCCTCCGTTGTAGCTTCTTATGGCAAATGCTTACATTTTGAGCACAACCAATTTAAGTGAAAACTTCCCCCGCCACACTTGTTCAACTCTTGTTCTATTATGGTTTGTTCCATCTCAGGGGTTACCACTGCATTGCCATTCACAGGAATCCCAATTAATTGATGAACATCATCAAGTGTGCTTGTCATCTCTACATATGGCATGTGAAAGATATTTGTCTCGGGATGCCACCTCTCTACCAAATCGGATATCCACATTCTATTTGATGTCTTATATGAAATATAAGACAAGGGATATAAATTGTTGTTCTTTACCAAGGATAAATTAACATTACCCTCTATCTCCCATTGATCAAGGACTTGACAATGTTGCAGACATCTCAAAGGGAGGAGATACTGTTAAAAAAAGTACAATATTTATTACCTAATTGGAAACTAAAAAATTAAGTAACATTCAGTGACCTCATCATGCCAAACTTTGCATGCTATGTATGTGCTATAGTTACTTAACACACTCATTTCAAGAGGACCTCCTGGAAATGGGGGACTTCTTCATTTTCTAGAGAATTATCATGTTCTTGCCCTTCGCCTTCAACATTTGGTTCTTCATCACTATCCCCTTCGTCACGGTCGCATCTCCATGATTCCCTCCTTCAATGCGGTCATATTAAACTACATTTCTATAGGGTCTTCACTGTCAGCTTGTATTGAATTCCACAACTATGTCCCAACTAATGTTGAAGTAGTCCATCATGCCCTATTAGAAGCGGTAGGATGTTCTCTTGATATTTTCGAAGTAGCTTTCTTAAAAACACATGTATAGTAAGGTTATAAAGCTAATTAAACCCAATTGAAAGTATGTATTCATTATGGAATAAATGGTAAACACACTGCAAATACAAGGGTGTGTATGCATGTCCGATACAAATAAAGGAATACCCATTGTTAGTTCATTATTATAGTTCCATAAAACTTTGACAATTTTGATGAATATATGTAAACATCATAATGCATAACGCACCAAAATGGTTGAGGCTAAAGAAAGGAAAATTTTAACCATGATGGATTACATACTTGTGCCATGAATGATAATTGTTGATCCATGCCTTAGAAGGGAAGGCATTTTATATTCAAGAATGAGACACAAAAAATTAAATCAGGAAAAAAATGCATTTGAAGAACTTGAGAAGGTTTCTATTTAACAAATTTTATTTCTATGTGTAAGACTCAAATGAAAAATAAAACTGGACGAAGCTTCATGTTATGCCTCATATCAAATACATATAAGAAAAAACATCCACACACTCCCATGCACAAAAAAATAAAATATCCACACTAAGTAACTAAGCAAAAATTTGAACTTAACCCCTCCAGAATAAAAAACCGAAAAAGCTCGATGGTTGGTGAAACAACGTCAACCACTGGCAGAGATACAAACAAAGACACAGAACCTAAAATATCATCAAGAAATTGCCTTCCCAACTAGATTATGTAGATAAACAATTCAACAAAAATACTTGAGAAGGATAAAACGTTGAAGTTTCCACAAAGTAAATACATGGTATTGTTAGACAGATACGCCATATATTGCATTGTTTGACCATGCATTATATGTAACGCCGGAGATTTTTCATCACATTTTCTTCAAATTTCACGAAAATTCACTTGCAATATAACGGTTGTATATTGGGAAAATGGCGAAATATAAAACCTGTGAAAGCAGTTTATAATTTAAAACATCACACATCAATTTTTCCCATCCAAATTTCTACTCATTTGATTAAACATCGTATGGCCAAACAAAACATCTTCAAGAGCTACTTGAAAACAAACATACGAATAAATTACCATGATCATGGGTTTTATATACAAAATTCTCCTAGGCATCCCTGAGTGTAAGTCCCATACCAAAGTCTAATCCAAATTACAAGTCCAGAAAACATAGACACCTTAATTCTCATCTCACCCAATACATCAGATTGTGGCACAGAATAATACTCGCAGTGAGTCAAAAATATACCTGAGTCAAAGGGGATCAATCCACCACAAAAACAAGCATCCGTCTCTAGGAGCTCTCCGTCATAAACCTGCAAAAGCCTCCGGAACAATAGGGCTAAAAAATAGGGTAAATGAGTATTTTCATACTCAATACGAAAATACCCGGTAGGAGAGTTCTAAACAGTGAACTCAGTATATCCATATATAGATGCGTTCTAAATAGTGAACTCAGTAAATCCATATATAAATACGTTCATGCAACTCAAACATGAAGCAGGCAGACATATAATAATCATGCACATACACATACAATCATATCAAATGCATACCATCAAACCAAACTTACACTTACACTCTTAAACAAAGTCTTACCAACATACTCTTACAATCATATGCTTACTCATACAACTTACACATACTCGTATGACCTTACTTGTAAAATCTTACTTGTACGACCTTACTCATACAATCTTACTTGTACGACCTTACTCGTACAGTTTTACTCTTACAGTCTTGCTCAGAAACATACACTTACAGTCTTTCCAGAAACATATGCTTATAGTCTTGCCCAGAATCATACGCTTACAGTCTTACTCAGAAACATACATACTCATACAATTGTACACATACTATCGACCACTGAAGCTCATTACAATTAATAAGCTCCAGCGTCGAAATAAAAAGGAATGCTACTGAGGCATCACCTTAACCTCTAGGGAGTGACTAGACGCTATAGACTTTTCCGAAGGCAAGGCACACCAATGCTCCTAGCGCACAAGATCAAACAAGCAAGTGTAGTTCCACGATACTACATACCTGAGTCCATACAATTGTGCAAACATAAACGGCCACACATTAGGGGCCATACAAATGCCCATACCGTAGGGGTCTTATAGTGCCAATGCCACTCTTGGAAAGAAATTATATAGTGTCACTCTTGGGCTGAAATCATACAGTGTCACTCTTGGGTAGAATTACACAACGCTCTCAATAGAGCATCAAACATCCGGGCTTAATGCAGCACACAGACCAAATCAAAAACATACATTGCTCTCAATAGAGCATCAAAAGTATGTGGCTCAAATACAACACACAGACAACATCCTGCGGGATAAACACCATGACAAGACATGAGAAATGTTCAGCCAACTCATTCTCAGCTTGCTCAAACATGGAACTTAATCCATCGAAACCCTCAGGTCTCAAACTCACAACACTGTCATAGCTTTGCTTATAATTCAAGTTTAAATTAAGTAAGTTATGTGGTACAATTATGCCATAAAATTCTCAAATATACAATAATCCACTTATCAAACCGAAGCTGAGTCTGATCCAAACCCCTAGTTTGTCAGGGCAACACACTTCACTTAACCCATCCATCTCATGATAAAAACTCAGTGTACACCAAAATCTTGCATATTCATACAATCTCAGCCATATGGCTAAAACATCTTACACAAAGTAATCAAACTGAGCTCCTCAGTGCCAACCCCAGTTATCACCCTCTTACTTATACCTGACATATTATGCTCACTTTTCACTTCATAATATATATGTTATGCTTGTATAATTATACAACACTCTTATTGTTTGACAATTCCTCAACATATTTTCTGAACCAACCCAATCCTCTCCAATCCTCGCTCGTCAAACTTACATCCTCTGTTTTCCGTCATATGCTTCCACATCCATGTCCAAATCCATGTCAACAACTCTGTCACCTCTTACCGTCCATTGCCCATACTTTTGCCCACACATACACATATCCATCGTACATGCATATAGCCATCATACATACGTCTATCTATCACACATACGTATGACATACACATACTTTCATGCATAGCTTACCAACATACTCGCTATCCATCACTAGCACATATATAATCCACACACATAGCTTACTAACATACTTGCTAGTCATCACTAACACGTACATATTCCACATACATCAAATATACTTACAGCTCAAATGAATGTCATATACATTTCAACATGGCATAATTTATCGTCTTGCATCATGCAAATGGATCATACTTTAACATCCAAAGCATTGAATCTTGCAATCCTAGCATGCTTCTACTTATTCAAAGCATGCTATCATGAAATTATGAGTTCAAAGCTCCCCTACCTTGTAATCTATGACGTTTGATGGCAAGTACACAACAATGGCAGCATCGGTGGCAGAGTTGGTGGCCAAAAGCATTGCTAAGTTGAGAGACCTTCTGTCCAGAGGGTTTAGGAAAAGCCAAAAGTACTCACGGTCAAATGGGGTGACACAAATTGACGCAACAAAATTTGTGATCCATAGCAATGCACTAAGGGTGGCCGGGAGAAAGGTCTTGCCAACGAGTGGCAGGTACAACCAGAAGTCGAGGTGTACTCACTGAAGATCAGCCAGTGGTTGAGAAGTACTCAGCTGGCCGTAAGACGTCAAAATTGGCTTTGGATAGCACCTAGTGACATCGATTTCATGTCTACAAGGGCCCACATAAGGGTGGAGGGCATGGGGCAACACTCAAGGATGTAGAAGAGGTGGAGGAGGGCTTTGGTGGTCAACTTAAATGGTGATGGAGTCATATGATGGTCAGGCTGTACAAATGCGGCACCTAAACCCTAAATCCAAGCACGGCTATATGCACATGTGGCCAAAAGGGGGAGGGGGAGAGGGCTGGATGGTGGTGGCCAAAAGCCCAAAAAGGGTGATAGGCTAAGGCCTTAGTGGTGGTCAACAGAGACAACAACACTGGCAATCGCCACCCCCGACCAAAACCATTGGTGCGGATGGCTGTGCATCTCACACATAAAAGGGCGAAGGGGTGTCTCAGGGTTGAGTAGTGCTGGAGCAAAGGGCACATTGAAACAAGGCTAACCCCAAGGCTTATCAACAACTGGAGGAGTCATAATGGCAAAACGGCCACAAAGGGCCATACGGGTAAGACCCAAATCGAGGCATAAGGGCAGAGTAGGAGAATAGGGGCAAAGCAGGGTTAGAAATGGTAACCCCCAACTAACACCGAGTTGAGACAGGCCGGACAGAGTATGACCGGAGTCCATTTAGTGGCCGGTGGAGGAAAACATTCCAAAGGCAAACACTTTGAGTCATCGGGCCAAAAAAACTATTTTTCAAACAGTTTGGATCAACCGATGGAGGAGATGGAATCTAGTGGCCAATATCATGGGTATAGAGGTAGCTGGGCTAGGCTAGGGTGGTGGCCATACATTTGCCAATCCAAGGACAACCGTAAGTAGGTGATTGGGAGGCCAGACAACGACCGGAAATACACTAGCATCTCAAAAAATGAATTGGACATTGAGCAAGAAAAAATTGAAGAAAAGTATCGGCAGCTCATGGAGGAGGAAGGAGGGCACGGTGGTGGCCTTGGTTGGCACCTATGGGATCTTGGTAGTTGGACGAAGATAAGTCCATTGGAGAGCAGCAAATGGCATTGAAATAGCCCTCCGACGACCTAAGAACGAAATTCAATGGTGAGAAAAATTGAGGAAAAGTTTGGTACCTCGTGGAGGAGCAAGGAGGACATGGTGGTGATCCTAGCCAGTACCAACGGACTTGTGTCGGCAAGGCGAAGTGAATTTCGGTAAGAACCAGTAGAATCCGATGATGGAGGAGGCACAATGGAGCGACCGGAACCTTCTTGGGTGTCTCTCAAACCTTCTGGACGTCAGAACTTTCTGGACGTTATGATCTTTCTGGAATGTGTCAACTGATTCTAGATTTATATATCTTTTTTTTCTTTTATGTCCCCAACACACGCTAACCTCCTATTTACGCATCGTATCTCCAAAATTCTTGCCGAAAATGCACGTCGAGGCCTGCGACCTATGACTAAGCCTCACACCCGACTCTATGGGTATAAATACCGGGGTAAATATGTTGATATAAAATACATGAAAGCATCACATTTTTCCACTGTAAATTATCAGAAAAAATAGCAAGAAAATTACAAAAAGTCGTAGAAAAATTAGGGACATTACATTATACATACACATAAACATGACTATTGAGAATAATAAATGAAAGAAAGAAAGGCATTTCATTCAAATGACATTTCAGCATATAAAAAGAAATGGTTACAATGAGCAAATCAACAAGGGAGCAACAACGGAGGTAGATTCACTGCTAGGCCGCCGACGAGGGTGATGGGAAAAGATAGAAGGGTTGAGCCAACTGACCATTCGGAATTGATGAGAGGTAGTAGTGACCTTTCCACCGCCAATGATGATGATGAGAGGTTATGGCATTCGAAACTAGAGGGGAAGATTGAGAGGCAACCAACTGGTGAAGAGGAAGAAGGGGAAACTGATGGGGAAAGTTAGGGCAAATGCTAATAGGGTATACAATGAGTAATCTAGAGGGGTAATAAAGTAAAATTAAATTAAAATTTTAGTTCAAGGTATGTTGAGAAATTGTTTTAAATTAGAACGAGGCAAAAGAGCAACAGGGTACTGAGGGGTATTTTGGGGTGTATATCGCCCGTTTATGATGAAATGTCTAGTGTACACAAAATAAAAGAGACTGCACTTTTGCACCTCTTTATAATGATCAGAGAGGCCTGCTCCCTTTTTTCTGCTGGAAAAGCGGGGAGCACTAGAAGGTCAACATCGCCAAGGAGGATTCTCAAGAATCCAACCGCTCATGAGTCATGAAAGTAGAGTGGTGGAACACTTCGGCGCACCAGGAGCAAAAAGCACTCTTCAAATCATTCAGGATCCTATTCTTCATGTATTGCATGCATGTAACATCTCGCTAGGGGTAGAATATAATGCTGATTCTTGTTGGAAGTAGTTCATGAAATAGCTTTAGGACTTGGCCAAACTTGAAGCTTTTAGTAAGAACAATGGGTGCATATACGATGATTGGATTGTTTTGATTGAGGAAGATACTGAAGAATACAAAATCTTAAGTACCCATAAAATGAGGCCCCCACTATGCGTTGTCTCTAATGGAGACCAAACTTCTTACCATGGAAAAGTTATTCTAAGTGTTAGTACAAAATCCAAGTCAGGCACATGAATGAAGAAGCATGCATCATTTTGCAACATGGATGAGGGAAGCTGAAGATGTGGGGAAGGGAAGCGTTTTCTATACTCCACTCTGACAGTGAGCCAAGCGTAAAGAACGCCTAAGAGCCATCGGATTTCAAGATCGACGACGCATACGCTAGTGTCAATATTACTTACGCTAATGTACGCTAGCATGTGCGTTGTCGATCTTTAAATTTGATGGCTCCCAGACATTCCTTACGCTCTGCACACATTGAAGATGGAGCATGAAAAACACTTCCATGGGAAAAAAGTTGGGTAACAATCCATTTCATTAGCTGATTTATCATTTATTACTTCGCAACTCAAACATGCATGGTGACTTCTACAGTTCAATTTCTATGAGTGGCCCAAGGGCTCTCGTATTTTAGTTTGGGCTTGTCTAGCCTAAGTGACCAACAGTGAGAGGCTACCACATCAAGAAGGGAGAAGGAAAATTAGGAACCTCACACGTCCAAATATTTTTAGGTGCCAAGCTTGGTCACAGTAGGCTGTCCTTTTTGTTGTATCCAGCCCAAGCTGTATGTTTTCTGATTCAAATCAGACCCACACTACACGTTCCTTCTATATGAAAGTAGAGCCACACTCCAAGTCCTTCCCAATACTTAAGGCAACCAGCCAGTTCTATGCATGAAGCCATTCGTCTCTTATACGATTAATTGAGTGTCGATTTGTTGGTAATTATTGCGTACCCTAGAGACTCTTTTTTGCTTATCCTTGAACTTTAACTTTTCCTTCAACTCATGGGAGAAACAACCATTTGTGTTTCCACAGAATTTGACCGCTCAATAAGTTGAACTAAAATTTGAAACTGCACACTAAAGTTTGTTTACATATATCCTCATATTTTGCATGCTAACTGCTTCATAATTCGAGAATGGAGATGAGCTCCAAATGGGAAGATATTTAGATGTGCCCACCTGCAATAAGCTCAAAATGAGCCTCCTATTGCAAGTGGGCACGTGGCAGTAATAACCAACTGCAACCAGTTATCATCATAGAATGACCGGTCACAATTGATTTTGATAGCAAAGTACCCACAACTAATCATGTCAAGATGTGTCGGTCAATACAGGTGCATATTGACCAATACATACTTGTATTGGTTATCACCGACATGCTACAATGAGGTGGTACACCCCCCACATAAAAAATGAAAATGTATTAATTGTATCGGTAGTATGTTATCAATAAGGCCAATGCATATCGATACGCAACCCCTTTTTATTTAATTTTTTTTCTAAAAAATGTTTGGCCACAATTTAAACCCTATTTTTTTGTAGGTTAAAACTTGAACTAACAAATTAGACTACATTGTATTAATATTGACGAGGTATAAAAATTAATTTTTTGCTTTACAATTTCATGAGATCAAAAAGGGTGTGTTCATAAATTTTAGATAAAATTCTTTTGTTTTTAATATAGTGCTATGTGCCTATACATTTACTTACATATCTAACTTATAGGCTTCTAAATAATATTCCTCTATCTTATATTAAGTATCATATTTAGTTTCAAATTGAACTAGTTTTAGATCACTTAATATTGTATAGAGTAAGAGTTTGTAGGGCCCGCATTTTTAAAATATAATTATGATGAGCCTAATGCATTACCCAAAAGGTTGGCTCACATTTTAGATTATTCATAATTTTAACTTCTCTCATCCAAAAAAAATTTATTTTGTGTTACTTACTAATGTTAGTACTCTTATACCACTTTTCCATCTATTGTGCCTCTAATAGAATTGTTAAGATAATATATTATCAATTCTAAAAAATTTAATATGTATTAGATGTCCATACCTAGTTTGATGTATATGAATTGTATCGTCGGCGTGTACCCGTATCCATAGTCTTCGATACTAATATGACCTTCCATGTCTATAAAGGGGGCTCATTTTTTGCTCATTGCAAGTGAGTACATTGAAAAATCTTCCTTCCAGATGGCTCACTACCAATGCCAAGTTTAATACTAACGTGTTGTTACCTATCAATGCCGCTATTTTCATCTTCCTCTAATCATCGATGTCGTCATTGATGTATCGATCAATTACCAAAGATCAAAGTAGATGAAAGAAAGTTCTTGTTCTAGTGCTCAATTCTTTCCCTCTTTATATAAACATTTAACCACAACATTTGTATTTATAAAAACTTTGATTTTAACTATAATTGCTACTCATATAACTATATAAAGCATGCTTATCATAAATACTCTATAATCACACTATAACAAAAAGGACTATTAGCGATGCAATACAAGTGTCGCTAAAAACTACTATTTACAACGCATATCACAGTGTCGCAAAAATTATAACCATTCGTGATGCTTGTAACAAAGCGTCGCCAATAGTACAACTATTAGTAACACTTTTTAAAAAGCATTGCTAATAGTTATAATTTTTTAAAAAAATAAAAAATTTAGAACTAGTTGCGATGTCGCAAATAGTATTACTAATAGCGACAATTTTATTAAAGAGTCACTAATAGTTATACTATTAGAGACACTTACAAAAATCCGTCGCAAATAAAATCAAATTATTATTTTTTAAAATATTTAAGACTATAGCGACGCTTTTTTAAAGATGTCGCTACTAGAATACTAATTGCAACACTTTTTAAAAAGCGCCTCTAATTGTTTTATTATTTTATTTCATATTTATTATTTAATATATATAATAAATAAATAAAATTTTAAAAAAACTTCACAAATATAATATATTTTATTTAATATTTATTATTTTTATATATAATAAAAAAGAAAAAAATAAAGTTCCCCCATTTTATCCCCACTCCTCAAAGTTGGAGAGAGGAGAGGGAAAGAAAGAGAAAGAGGAAGAAAGAAGAGAGAGATGAGAGGATGAGAGAGAGGAGAGAGAAGGGGAAGAGAAGGGTAGAGAGAGAAGTGAGAAATAAAGAAGAGAGAGGGGAGAGAGGCGAGGGAGAGGGAGACGGAGAGAGACAGAGGCAGAGAGAGAGAGGAGAGGAGAGATAGAGGGGGGATAATTTAATTTATATTTTTTGAGAATTTTTTATTATATATTATATTTTAAAATTAAAAAAATTTATTAGCGACAAAAACCAATATGCATCACTACTACCCTAGGTAGTAGCGACGTATTTTGCTATGCGTTGCTAATATATTTTTTATTAATTTAAAAATATAATATATAATAAGAGAGAGGGGGAGAGAGAAGGAGGGAGAATGGGAAGAGAGAAAGAAAGAAGAGAGAGAGAGAGGAGAGAAAAGAGAGGATGATAGATAGAGAGAAAGTGAGAGAGAGAGGAGAGAGGGTAGAAAGAGAGGATAGTAGTGATGCATAAAGTAACGCAATACAAATACATTTTAAATTTTTTTTAATAATTTTAAAATATAATATATAATAAAAGAGGGGAGAGAGAGAGAAAGAAAGAGAAAGGGAAGAGAGGTAGAGAGAGGGAGTGAAGAGAGAGTGGAGAGGGTAGAGAGAGAGTGAGAAGGGAGAGGGTAGAGAGAGCGAAGAGAGAGGGTAGAGAGAGGAGAGGATGAGAGGAAAGAGAGAGATTAAAAAAATTAAGCCTACTTGCGATGCTCAGTGAAGAACGTTGCAAATCGTTATAATAATTAGAACAAGATTACTCAGCGTCGCAAATAGATAAAATAGTAGCGACGCTAAGTCATAAATGTCACTATTTTTTTTACTATTTGTGACGCTACTTATGAGCATTGTAATTAGTTTAAAGCTATTTTTAATAAATGTTACTATTTACAATGCTCAGTAAAGCGTTGTAACTATTATAACTATTTGCAATGCTCTTTACTGAGTGTCGCAAATAGGCTTAATTTTTTTAATCTCTCCTCTATCTCTCATTCTCCTCTCTCTTCTCCCTATCTCTCTTCTCTCTCTTCACTCTCTCTCCCTCTACCCTCTTTCTTCACACACTCTCTTTTCTCCGTCTCTCTCTCCCCTCTCTCCTCTCTTTCTTTTCTCTTTCTTCACTCTCTCTCTCTTCACACTATCTCTTCCTATCTTCACTCATCTCTCCTCTCCCCTCTCTCTTCACACACTCTCTATCTCTCTTGACTCTCTCTCTCTCTCTTCTCCCTCTCTCCTATCTCTCTTCTCTCTCTACTCTTTCTTCTCTCTCTCTTCTCTCTCTCTTCTCTCACCTCTCTCTCTTTTCTCTCTCTTCACCTCTCTCTATCCTCTCTTCTCTCTCTCGTCTTTCCTCTCCCTTCTTTCTACCTTTCTCTCTTTCCCCGGCCCCTCTATGTTTTTTATTAATAGCGACATTTAGAAATAAACACTACAAATAACAATTTAATGGTGACGTTTATATCTAAACATTGTAAAAGGTTTCTTTTGTGATGCTTTCAAAGCGTTGCAAAAGTAAATTGACACAGGCAAAAATCGCCTACAAAAATTACCGTGCGCTTTTTGGCAAAAATTTGCCCTACTGTGCTTCAAATACCGCCCTCCCCCCCCCCCCCCCCCCCCTCCTTCCTATGCTCCACTCATCTCCCTCCGTCGTGACTCCACCCAAAGCCGATGCTTGCCTCATCTTCCTTGCTCCCACCAACCATTTCTCCCGGTTGCACGTTCTGCTCCAGGGCGCTAAAGTCTGGCTCCTCCCTCAGGTCTTAGGCCCCCCACCCCTTCTTCCTCTCCTCTCACCCCCTTTCTTCCTGGTCCCCCCTGTCGGTCCCGCCCTCTATTTTCTATTTCTTGCCTCCTCTCCACTGTAATTGCCAGAGGAGCCGGCTTTAGGTGCCGAATTCCCGCCACCATGCCCTCCTCTCCACTGCAGGATACAATTTCAATCAACATCATATTCTAAGAAGACGCAAGTCAAATATAAAATGTTCAAGTCTTTCTAGTGGTAGGCAGGATACAATTTCAATCAACATCATATTCAAGTGCATGTAATTTGCTCTTTAGTCAAGCTGGAATTTCTTGGCTTCTTGAAAGGGAAGCACAAGCCCAGCCCGCACTCTACGTTCTCTCTGCAAATTGAAACGAGGCCAATAGAACACGTTCTCTCCCATGAGAAAGAAACCCCCACTTCACGTTCTCTCTTATTGGGACCGAACTTCTTATCACGGAGAAAATCGAGGTCAGGCACAGGAATGAAGATGCATTGCGTCACTTCCACGGCGTGGAAAGCTGAAATAACAAACTTCAAAATGGGCCCACCCTACAGTTCGATGAATTTAGTGTCGTTTTTTCTTTGTCATTGAACTGCAACTTTGTCTTCAGCTCATGTGAGAAATGACTAGTTGCACAATAAATTAAACTCCATCACTCTTCAAGATGGAAGACATCAGGCCAAGACATTGCTTAAAAAAAGGCTGCTGATCCGTTGTTTTTCCTCACAAATTCTCTTCTGGCACGGCTTCCTTTAGATTTCCTTCTTCTTGAGCCCAAATCCCTCCGGCCAACCCAATGGGTCTCCCAACCCACCACATTTTCTTCCTGCTCATCATCTGTTACTTGATGTCGTTTTCAGCTGGAACTGCACATCTGAGCAATGAAACTGATCGGCAAGCTCTGCTGGTCTTCAAAGATAAGTGTCGACCCTCATGAGGTCCTGAACTTATGGAATGCTTCTCTCCATTTCTGCCGCTGGCCAGGAGTCTCCTGTGGGCGCCGTCACCAGCGGGTCACTGCACTCAACCTCAGCACCCTTGGTCTAGTTGGTCGTTTCTCACCCCACCTCGCCAATCTCTCTTTTCTTAGGACCATCCGTCTACCCAACAACAGCTTCCATGGAGAGATTCCACAAGAAGTGGGTCGTCTCTTTCGTCTACGAATCCTCGATATACGACATAACTCACTTGAAGGAGTCATTCCTGCCAGCCTCTCCAACTGCACCCTGCTGAGAGTTATTGGCCTCTACCACAACAAGCTTGTGGGGGAAGTCCCACCTGAGCTTGGCCTTCTACCAAAGCTAGCCGACCCTTATCTTGGACACAACAATCTTGCAGGTGTCTTCCCATCTTTTCTAGCGAACGTCTCAACTCTCGTCCGCCTTTCCCTAGGAACGAACAATTTCCATGGGGCAATCCCGGAACAGGTGGGCATGCTATCCAGCTTAGAGATGCTTTTTTTGGGTTTTAACAACTTCGTTGGTGAACTCCCGAACGCAATTTACAATCTCTCCAATATTGAGATGTTAGTATTCCAGAACAATGAATTGAGTGGAAGCATTTCCCCTCATATGGGCTATTTTTTCCCTAACCTTCAGGTTGTCAGTTTGGATTCGAACCACTTCACTGGGACTATCCCTAATTCCTTGTGTAATGCTTCTCACCTTGAAGCACTTGACTTCAGCACCAATCGCTTTCATGGGACTATACCCATTGATTTAGGGAAGTTGCAGGATTTGAACTTTGTTGCTTTTCATGAAAATGAACTTGGGACAGAAAATGGTGATGACATGCTCTTTATCACGTCTTTGACCAATTGTAGCATGCTTAAAACACTCGAAGAAGACATTAATCAACTCAATGGTCCATTGCCTGCCTCCATTGCAAACCTCTCCAGTAATCTTGATTATTTGATTCTCTCCGAAAATCAGATATATGGAATAATCCCCACAGGAATTGAAAATATCTTAAATTTGAAGGGTTTTCATTTGGAAAGCAACTTTTTGAGTGGCTCTATTCCTGACGGAATTGGGAAACTTCCAAAATTGGGAGAGCTCTATCTGAACAAAAATCGCTTGTCAGGGCAAATTCCAACATCCCTAGGAAACCTCTCTCAATTGATCATACTTTCTTTGGCGATGAATCAGTTGGAAGGCACAGTAACTCCAAGACTTGGAAATTGCTCAAGTCTGCAATTTCTTTATCTTTATCAGAACAACCTTAATGGTAACATACCCCATCAGATATTCAACCTCAGGTTTATGATTGCTCTCTCTTTGTCGAGTAACTTATTAAAGGGCACCTTGCCGTTGGAGGTTGGGAACCTTCAAGCTATGAGTACCTTACATCTTGGTAACAACAAACTATTAGGTGAAATTCCTAATACACTCGGCAAGTGCATGAGTCTTATTTACCTCAATCTGTCTTACAACTCCTTTGCAGGAACTATCCCAATGTCATCGAAAACCTTGGGTGCAATTGACGTGGTTGACTTCTCACACAATAATTTGTCTGGTACGATACCCACATTTTTTACAAAATTTAGGTTTCTGGAATTGTTAAATTTGTCTTTCAATGTCCTCGAGGGAGAAGTGCCTAAACAAGGTCCATTCAATAATGTAAGCCAATTTTCAGTGTTGGGAAATAACAAACTTTGCGGAGGCATCCTGGAGTTGCATTTGCCTTCATGTCAAAAGTATGGTGGAAAAAATCACAAAAGATCTTTCCTTCTCAAGGTTATTCTACCATTGATCATTGGAACATGCATTTTCATCTTTGCATGCCATATAATTGTATGGTATTGGAGAAAACATCCTATAAATAAACAACCTCCATTCTCTTCTATAAAAAAACAACATGTGACAGACACCTATTCGGAGCTCCATCAAGCAACCAATGGCTTCTCTTCTACCAACTTGATAGGTTCTGGAACTTTTGGTTATGTATTTAAGGGAACTTTAGATGCCTATCAAATGGATATAGCCGTGAAGGTGATAAGGATTGAGCAAACAAGTGTTCGGAGCTTCACAACTGAATGTGAAGCGTTGAAACAGATTCGTCATCGCAATATTGTCAAGATATTGACCTCTTGCTCCAGTCTTGATTTTCAAGGTAATGAGTTCAAAGCTTTAGTGTTTAAATATATGCCAAATGGGAATCTAGACTCATGGCTATATCCATATGGTGATCAAGACTTATATCTTAGCATCAACAAAAGGATAGATGTGGCCATTGATATTGCTCATGCATTGGATTACCTTCATAATCATTGTGAGACTCCAATTGTTCATTGTGACTTGGAAACCCAACAATATTCTACTTGATGAGGACTTGGTAGCACATGTGAGTGATTTTGGCCCAGCTAAAATTCTATTATTTGCAAGCAATGATTCCTCTTGCACATCTATGTTAAAGGGTTCTATTGGTTATATTCCTCCAGGTACAATCCATTATCCTTAATATATTAGTCTATAATTGTTAATCATGATATCATGTATATGTAAATGAACATATTAGTGTTTATCTTGGAAAAAGCTTATAATTATTTTACAATCCTTATAAAATTATTGCATTTATTGAGGTATGTGATTTTTCTTTAATACCAATGACAGAATATGGTATTGGATACAAGGTTACTACCCAAGGGGATGTGTATAGCTATGGTATCCTTTTGTTAGAGATGTTAATGGGGAAAAGGCCCACGGACAAAATGTTCAATGATGGTGTCAACATTTCAAAGTATGCACATATGTCATTTCAAGAAAAATCAATGGAAATCATGGACGCAAGATTGCTATTGAACGAAAATATCAGTGATAAACTCAAATTTCAAGATTGCTTCTTATCGGTCGTCAAAATTGGAATTGCATGCACGACTCAGTTGCCACAAGATAGAACAAGTATAAAAGATGTTTGTTCTGAATTACAAGTCGTAAGAGAAATATATCACAAGGACATGCTTGGGAGACACTGTATTATTTGAGTGAAGGTAGATAAAACTAAAGTTGAGTATTTGAATATAGATTGTATCCGATGTTTATCATAGTTATATCATCTTGTATGCTAGATTCTATTTCATGTGTTAAATTTTTTGCAAAGCGATGTTGTAAACTTGTTCTCCTTTGTGTCTCATTTGAATAGTAGAATTGTTGATTTTTTTGGCAATTAACAACATCCTATCTACTTGTATGTAAATAGTTACATTAGTAGACAACTATACACCAAACAAGGCTGTGAGGGTCGGCTACACAAAAAATTATCATAACCGTAAAACCTAGATTACAATTTATTCAACAAAAAAAATGGGTCCTAGATAAGTAGATGGATGAACTAAATGAATGCTACCACTATTGGAGACCATGACCAGCCACCATCTTTAAAGGTTGTTGCCCCTTTCCCTTTCAAATTCAATTTTTAAAGCAGATATCATGATCCATTGTTCATAGTTTAAAACTTAGATATCTGAGTCAAATAGGCACTAATTGTAAATATCTAAATTATAGGTTAGAGCCTTATAAGCATTTTAGTAAAATATTTATAGCAAAAGAATTTAGAGGAAGACATAACCATGTATTATGCTAATACAATTGTTGCTTTTACCTGTGCTTCAATTTAATCATAATCTAACTCATACGTCAAAACATGCAATTACCTCCAGGTAAATTCCTTCCAGCCTTAAACATCTGTTCGTCATAAATCGCATCTTCACAAGGCAAGATAAGACTAAAAACTCAACATAAAATCTGCAAACATGCCAGCAATGCCATTGGAAATTGATTTCTAATATGTTCAACGCCATAAGTACAAATGAACATATAAGTTTGCCTGCAGCCTCTTCTTATATATGAAAATGAAACAAGAGTAAAAAAGATTATATTTTAGAAGCAACAAAATTTAACTTAGACAATGGATATTGCAATTTAAGTTTTGAGAGGTCCATATAATTGGGTCTTTTTACCGGGACATGTCCTTGTGTTGTGCCCTTTCCCAAAACACAATTTGCAAGTGTAAGTCCTAGCTTTAGAAATGAGCGCCCCTACTTCGTTTAATTCAGAAACACCAACAACTTCCACTTGAGTTTTTTTAGAACAACTTCTACTATTATGGCCATGTTCACCACAGCTTACAATGATAAATCCTAGATTTCATTAAGCATGCTTGAGATCCTGCTGAGTCCAACCTAACGCAGGTTCTTCGGTTATGCCCCTTTTCATCATATATAGGGTTGGGAAAATCCAACCCGACCCGTTTACCCAACCCGCCTAACCATGTACCTGACCCGACCTGATTACAGGTAGGGTCAGGGTCAGGGTTTAGGCTTTTGACTGGTTTTAAATTTAGGCTCGGGTCGAACCTGACCTGCACAACCCGGCCAACCCAACTTTTACCCGACTATAAATAAAAAAAAATCATTATTATAGTGTCAATCTATTGTACTTATTTATACTATTATTATAATACTTGTTTAGTGCATACTATGTTGAACTAGAGGTGATGAAACATAAATTTGGGCATGAATAAGATGTTTAGAGTATAGGTGTGATCACATATATTTTGCTTTGTAGTAAATATCTATTTTGGGATAATAGAGAATGATATCTACAAGTTGTGGTTAATTTCTATATAGTTGAATTTCTTTTTTGTTACTCTTTTGGGTATGGTGAATAGAATGAAAATATGTCATATTTTGTTATATTTATTACCAATCTTCTCTTCTTCATAAGGACACATCACACACTAGATTCAGCTATCAACCCGACCCGTTTACCTAACCCGCCTAACCCTGTACCCGACCCAATTACAGGTAAGGTCAAGGACAGGGTTTAGGCTTTTGACCGGTTTTTAATTTAGGGTCGGGTCAAACCTGACCCGCACAACCCGGCCAACCCGACTTTTACCCAACTACAAATAATAAAAAAATTATTATTATAGTGTTGATCTATTGTACTTATTTATACTATTATTATAATACTTGTTTAGTGTATACTATGTTGAACTAGAGGTGATAAAACATAAATTTGGGTATGAATAAGATGTTTAGAGTATAAGTGTGATCACATATATTTTGCTTTGTAGTAGATATCTATTTTGGGATAATAAAGACTTATATCTATTTTGGGATAATAGAGAATGATATCTACAAGTTGTGGTTAATTTCTATATAATTGAATTTTTTTTTGTTACTCTTTTGGGTATGGTGAATAGAATGAAAATATGTCATATTTTGTTATATTTATTATCAATTTTCTCTTCTTCGTAAGGACACATCACACACTACATTCAGCTCTGTGTGAAAGGCCTCACAGTCATAGCTAGGAGCAACTTAAGAACATGCAACGAGATAGGCGGATAATAAAACACAATAAGGGACAACTTTTATAGGAAAAAAATTATAACTAAGTGTCACTCATTGCTAAGGAGGGTAGGGTTATAAGTAGTCATAAAGAAGTAGTTACTGGAATTTTGAAATTAAGAATCGCATGATCCTCTCTGCCATAAAAGAAATAATTAATGTTTAATTTATTTTGTGTTTATATGTGAGTTATCGAAAGCTAAGTGGGCCAATCATGAGCAAATAAATATTGAAGGTATGTTTGTTATTTTTTTCTCAGAATAATAGAAATATAACACTACACTTCTAAGGTATTCATTGATGGCTACTATAAAAATATGTCAGTCACAAATTAGCCAAAAAATCAAACATTAGAAATTAATGTTGTAATGTATTTAATTTTTTTTGTGTTTGGCCTTTGCAAAGAGAAGGTATTAATATAAGTCTAAAAAAAATTTGAAAAAAAAAAGTAAGGTTACCCACATACCCGACCCGACTCAAGTAGGGTTAGGGTTTAAATTTTCACCCGATTTAAAAATATGGTCAGGTCATAACCCAACCTGATTTCAATGGGGGTCAAGGCCAACCCGACCAGATTTGACCCGACCCAATTCCTAGCCCTAACCATATATACCACATTTATATTGATGGCTACCTTTAGTCTTGTCCTTCAATTTTGGGCAATAGTGCCTTCTATGACCTTCCTTTCCACCATTGCTGTAGTACAATTTCACTCCTATGAAATAAACAGAAATAGTGCCTTCTATGACCTTCCTTTCCCCAGTTGTTGCAGTAAAATTTCACTCCTATGAAATAAACAGAGTTTAAATCAATTGTGAAACACAAATTATATAGTACAGGAGTTAAGTCATAAACTGAAAAAATGTACCTATATATCAAGAATCATAGTTCTCTTATAGAGCTCAGCATAATCCAAAGCAATTTGCTTTGAGAACCAATTTCTAAACACAAATCTGGATACATTTTATCTTAGCAATTTTTTAAGAGTGCATATACTGTTCAATTGAACTCAGTGATGGTGGCAAACAGTGGTTTAACACAAAAATGTGTGGCCTAGAAGCTATGCAAGTACTTGTGGGACTTTGAGCTGTTTTCAAGAGTGTATATACTGTTCCTTGAACTTAATGATGGTGACAAACAGTGCTTTGCTGCTTTCACACAAAAATGTTTGGGATAGGAGCTGCGTTGGTACTTGTGGGACTTTGAGCTGTAACAGTAAATTACTATGTACACTTGCACAGCTGTGTCCATGATGCTTGAGTGTTTACCATTCATTGACATGCTTCTCTTGAGACGATTTTCTGGGCTGCTAAAAAATGTTTTAAGGGCTTCTGATGCCCTTTTCCTAGCTGCAGCAGTGCCTTTTGCTTTCTGCAGGTATAGTAAGATTAATGAAAACTTCCTCCAGGAATCATGACAGAAATATTCCAATTACAGAAGATAAATGCTTGACGCAAAACCTTAATTGCAGCTACTTGTTGGGCATGAAGCTTTGGGTTACGGTGGATAATCTTCATTCGTTTACTAAAAAGTCCTGTTTTGGCATTGAGGCTCTGCAAGCATCAAAACTAAACAAAAATATTACATTCATGATCTATAACCACCATTTGTGTCTTCGATCAAATTACTTTAGGGACAAGTATCTACTTTCAGTAAACTACCCTCTACATACAATACAATAAATATGAAACACAAATCCAAAACCGAGGTCAAACTTTATGCTCTCCATAATTATAGTACGGGCTAACAAACCGTTCAAATGGCTAGGCGTTTGAAAGGGCAATTGGGCCCATCGAATTGCTAGGCGTTCGAATGGGTTGCACAGTCGTTTGAATGGCCAAATGATAGTTTTGTGAAAATGGCTATTTTTGTGGATTTTTGGTCATTTCTTGTTCTTTTCTCATGATTTTAATTCTCTATGGCTATGATGAGTTCTTAATCCTTATAATGTCATCTTAATTGCATATGGACCTTCCTTGTATGTAATTTAGCTTAAGCATGAAAATGGCTTACTTGTCTATGTCTTACATGCTATTCTACTTGTTTCAAATCCGTATTTTTGATGATTTCTTTGCATTTACTCTATGATTCTAGTAGGTTATAACAATGATAAATTATGGATACTTGCACATATCACATTGATTATAGATGATTCATGTTCCACATGTTTTAGCTCAAATATGAACATTATCGTGTATGTATATTCATGTTTATGCTTATATGATCTCATGTATCACAAACAGACCATGTTTCATGCATATTAAGACTGATTAGAGTATGTTTACCTATGTTTGCATTTATTTAACACTCCTGACATATGTATCATGTCGCATGCATCATAAGAATGATTTGTAAGCGAAGATTATTCGTGTTTAATCACGATTAATCTATTGAATGTGTTGGTTATCCAAATTAGCCACATTGGAGGTTTGTCGAATCGGTTTTACTTCCAAAAGGACGGGGTTTCCCTTTGAGGATGGGTTTCCTCCCTGGGTGAGAAGAGCATATTTGTTATAATGATTTAAATTAATGTGTTTCTGGATAGAAGATTCTATGTTAGTTTATATGTGTGCACCAGCTTACCAGGGGGTATTTCCCCGTTATGAAACTTACCCAAACTGTTATAGTTTTCCTTTTTGGGAATTTGAACTTCCCCATTAGGGATTGTCCAAGGAGCAGGTCTACTTGTGCTTTGGCTAGATAAGCAAAGTTATTTTCTCTATCATGAGATATTCACCAGATGGCTTACGCATATGTATAGAATATAATGCTCATTGACACAGGTTGTGTAGGGACAATGATGCTTATGTTACACATGATGTGTATAGTATGATTATATTTGAACATCCAAGATGGAATGTGGTTTGGTGAACTTGATTATGCAGGGTGAATGTGAATATTGATACTTCCTTCAAGCAGGATGTGAATGAACCATGAGATTTAAATGTTTGCACAAGGTGTAAATATGTGTTATGAATTATGAATGAACCTATGATGCACAGGTGGTGTCAATGTGTGTATGAATGTGATTTATCTCATGATGCACAGGTGGTGTGAATGTGTATAGGTAATATATTTCATCTCATGATGCACAAGTGTAGAGAAGGGATATGTGATGCATGTTGAACTGAGAATGCATGTGGTGTTTTTATAAGCTTATATTTCATTTCAAAACACTTACTGAGCTAAGATTACCCCTTTTGTTTGTGGTTTTTGTTTTGGGGTTGTATATTGTGCTACACAGATGCTCCAGACAGTATTTATGTAGAGTATGAGGATGGACTTGCGCCATGATACAGGCTAAAGTTGTATGGTTTTAGACTTGATGTGATAGGTTGATCTCATATTTGACTTTATTTCATACTTTAGTTAGCCGGTGAAGGCTTTAATATGTTGTAGACCTAAGGCTTGAGATTATGTTATTATTTAGATGATGTGGGTTTTGTGTTGAACTAAGACTATTAGTTAATATATTTTACTTTCCTCTGTTTGCTTTTGCACAAAGGGCATGCGCGTTGTACTCCATTGATAAGAACCAAGGATGGTTAAATCTTCCACAACTCCACTTTGTCGCGTCACCTTCCACTTTCCTAGACCTAGTTCGGGTCAGAGAGGGGAGTGGTGGGGCATAACACGCAATCTATGACATGCTCCCCGAAAAATTCCATCGAAGTCCTTGGTGACGCTGCTCCATGAGTTAGGCTTTGAGTAGATTAGCATGGTGGTAGAGAAGTTCTTCTTCGGGCTCCCAACTATGTGGAAGGTCCCTCCATTTGATGAGGAATTTGTGAACTTTCTTCTTTCCACATTCAACTTCACGATCAGCAATAATCTCCTTTAGAACTCTGACATTGGTGGTGACTTTGGGATTGCTGTGAGCAAGGTGGTTTCTTGAGAGGTCTTCAACATCGGCATAGTATGGCTTCAGACATCTATCATGGAAGACGGGATAGATCTGCATCTAGGGTGGTAATTGAACTTTATAAAAAACCTTCCTGACCCATTGGAGAATCGGTACGAGGCCTTCATACTTGCAAATGAGGCCTTTATAACTTGGTAGAAGAGCTTGAGTTGGGCAGAATTGAGTTTGATGAGCACAAGATCCCCCACACTAAAGGTGGAAGGTTGGCGGCCTTGGTTAGCCCACTTCTTAGCTCGAGTAGCTGCCTTCTCAAGATATACACATGGAATGTCTGAGGTGATGTTCCAATCTTAAGCAAGGTGGAAGGCAGGGGCTATTGCGAGTATAGCTAAGAGCCAGGGTGTTGGGCATGGCAGGTTGGTGGCTGGTGGCAAACTCAAATGGGCTCTAGTTGGTGGCGGAGCTCTTTTACAAATTGTAGGAGAAATGGACAATGTTGAGGAGATTGACCAAAATTTTCTTGTTGGCGCTGATGAAGTGGCATAGATATTCTTCAAGGAAAGTATTAACACACTATGTTTGGTCTTCTATTTGAGGATGCATGCTCAAAGAGAAAACTTGGAACCAAGCTATTTAAATAGTTCCATCCAGAACTGGCTCGTGAAACATCCATCTTGATTGCTCACAATTGTTCCGGGCACACCCCAATACTTAATAATGTTCTTTAGAAAAAGGTAGTCAAATTCTTTAGTTGTACAATGCTTGGGGGCATGAAGGTGGCATATTTAGAGAAATGGTCGACAACCACCAAGATTGATCTGTATCCGCCATGTTTAGGCAATGTCAAGATGAAGTCAAGGGAGATACTCTCCCAAGGTCCCTGCAATTCTAGCAATGGTTCAAGGAGGCCCCGTGGTTTGTCACATTTCACTTTATCTTGTTGGCAAGTAAGACAAGTTCGAATATATGCCTCGAAATCATTGCCCATGTGAGGCTAGAAATATGCCCGCTCCAGAAGGGCTATTGTGCGATGGATACCCTGATGAGTGGCCCAAGGAGTGTCATGACACTTATGGAGGAGTTCTTTCCACAAGTATTCCGCTTTTGGAACATAGATATTTTGTCCTTTGGTCATCAGCAACCCATTGTCAAGCCAAAACTTACGAATCTTGCCTTCTTTCACTTGCTAGAGGAGGGTGCACACCAAGGGATCTTTCTCCATCGCTACTCAAATATGATGGTATAGATCACTAGAGAAAGAACTTATGCTAGCAAGATGGAGTGAAGTTAGTTCGGTTAAGTTAGTTTTCCAACCAAGTGCATTGACAACAACATTGTTCCGCCTAGGTTGTATTCCAATATGTAGTCAAATTCAGCCAAAAAGTCTTGCCATCGAGCCTGTTTTGGAGATAGCTTAGGTTGAGACTAAAAGTAACTAATCGCAATGTTTTATTTTTTTACAACAAAGAGAGAACCCAATAGGTAATGCCACCAAGTGCACAACATTGCAATTGTCATCTCCTTCTCTTATACAGTGTAGCGTCGCTCTGTTTCATTTAGTTTACGACTATCAAAGGCAACACGGTGGTCTTCTTGTGAGAGGCATCTGTATGAACTTTGAATGGCTTGAAGTAGTTTGGTAGTCAAAGTAAAGGTTCTTGTGTGATCGCTGCCTTCAATTTGGTAAAGTTGTCTGACAGTTTTCCAACCAACACCAAAGTCAATTTTCTTTCGCAAGTCAATTAAAGGGGCATCTTTTTTAGAATACCCTTGAATAAAATGCTTGTAATAATTTGAGAGGTTCAAGAAAGCCCATAATTTTTTTACTTTGGTGGGGGCTGTTAAATCATCAATGACACAGACCTTCTCTTGGTCCATTCAAACTCATCCACCTCAAATATGATGCCCCAAAAAGAGGATTTCCTATTACGCAAAGGAGCACTTCTCCAGTTTGACATATAGTTGGTTCTGTCGTCGGACATCGAACATAGCTCTCAAGTAAGTAATATGTTCAGAAAGTGTATTGTTATAAACCACAATGTCATCGAGATAGACGACAACAAAGTGATGAAGGAAGCCATGAAAAATGTTGTTCATAAGTGTGCAGAAGGTGGCTAGGGCGTTGGTAAAACTGAAAGGCATGACCAAGAACTGAAAGGCACCATAGTGAGTAACGCAAGTTGTAATATCTCTAATTTTAACTCGGTTTAATTTCCTTTTACTTATGTGAATTTATGTTGCTTTTCTTGTTTGCCGTTTTGAATTGATTTTGGGGTTAAGGGTTAGTAATTATAACTTTAATAAGGTTTAAATTCATTTTTATGTTTTAATATCAAACTTAATTTCTCCAATTTTTATGAATTTTATGGGTTTTATCATAACTTTTCCTTAATTAAGGGTGTGGACCCCATCGTGGGTCCCACGTCCATATTGGACGGTATGAAACTTCTATTAAATTATTTTAGTGGGATTTGGATTGATTAAATTCATTTTTAGACCAAAAATAACCTTAATTAACCACTTAAGGTGTTTTTAATCTGTTTTACAGCCCAATAGTTTGTAACCCAGCCTAAAACCCTTACTATTTAAAGAAACCTCAGCCCAAAACCCTTACGATTTAAAGAAACCCTAGCCCATTTGCCTAAATGGGGACGAGTTGTGTCAAAAAGGAATGAGGTGTTCTACCCTCATTTCTCAAAGAAGAAAAATGGATTAAGGTATGTTTTCTTACCCTAATCACCCCAAATCTTTCAATTTTAGTCTTACTTCTTCTTTTACTTCATTTCCAAATTTTAATTCTTGATTCCTTTCATTAAAAATCTTATTTTTAATTTAATTTAAAACCCAAAATAAGTGATTTTCATTTTTAACCAAAGGATATTCTACATCTACCTATTTTCAAGTTGATTTGAGTTTATTAGTTAATTTTAATTAAGTCTCAACAAAAACCCAAATTTTTGGATAAGATTTCTCGAGGATTGAAGTTTTTTTGTGGACCCAAAGGCTTCATAGAGGTAAGGGAGTTTTATCTTGTGTGGTTTTATCCATTAGAATGCATGATTTTATATTTATGTGGGTTCTTGCTTCATTTTGAGCTTTAATTATGATTTATTAAAAATATGTTATTTATGACTATTTTCTTGTGATTAAGCATGAAAATGATTTGATCTATCATGTTTTTGGGTTATATTTTGATTATATGATGTTCTATGGTGATATTCAAATTTATCTTAAATTTTAGAATATTTTAAGTTTGAATTTTAGAAGGTTGAAGACGAACAAGGAAAAAGGGAAAAAGTAAAATGTTAAGGGCATTCAAACGGCCAAACGATAGCTTGATGAGTTAGCCATTTTTATGCATTTTTGGCTATTTCTTGTTCTCTTCTCATAAATCTAATTCTTTGTTATTATAATGACTTATGATTACCTATAAATGTTACTGTGATTGCATGAGAACCATATTTGAATTATGATTTAACTCAAGCATGATTAGAACTATACTCATGTAGTTTTAGTACGATATTCTACTTGTTTGAAATTCATGTTTGATGATTCTTTAGAATTACTTGATGATTCTAGTAGGTCTTGATAAATATAATTTATACGTTATTTTACCCTTAATTATTATACTGTTTAGTCTCATTTTAGAGTTAATATAGTTTAAATAATTAGAAATTAAATTTAATTAGGTTAGAAAAAGCTTCCATGATGATTTGAATTAAATTGGCTTATTTTGCAGATTCTTCATTGGCGTTCGATCGGCCTCACTTACCGTTCGATCGGGATAACGTGAGTTTGATGAAAAATACAGTTCAAGCGTTCGAACGGGTATGCAATGCGTTTGAATGGGATAACGCGTAGTTTCCTTATTTCAACCAATTTTGAGTCCTTTTCATATACAACTCCTTCCTATAGCTCTTATGCCTATATAAAGACATATTTGGCTCAAAATTGGGGGTGAGCAAGTAGATTTTCTGAAGAGAAGAAGGAAGAAAAAGATGGAGAAAAACCCAAAGCTTTCAATGGAGATTCGAGTGCTTTCTTCTACAATGGAAGGCTAGACTTTTCTTTTACTTAGGAGTTGATGAAGCTATAGATAAGTTTCAATTTTTTTTCTTTTTGATTTAGATCTTAGTTATGAATTATGACAATTGTATGATAAGGATTTCCTTTTTAATGGAATAGCTTTTCAAGTTTATTCAAATCTATGTTAATTTATTGTCTTGTAGATGATAGATTGATGTGGTTTTGATATTTGCATCAATTCTAATTTCTGTGATTTAGATGAGATGGTCATGTAATAGTTTTAATGTTCAGATAATTAATGACTTGGATGAGTTATACTAAGATTAGACAAGTCATGCCTATAGCTAGTTTAGTGTAGATGATTCGTGCTATTGTCGAAGATAGTTCATACCATGGAATTTAATTAATGATTCTTTCTAAAGTAATTCCAGCTTGTAGCTGAGAATACTTGTTCATATTCACACTAGATTTAGATTAAAAGTTAAGGAATTGTTATGGTTCTATAGTGGATTCAATTTCCTAAGTAAATTCCATTATACTAATCTCTACCTTTTAAACTAGTTGATTCTTTTCTTTTGCTTAATTTAAGTTTAAGTTCTTTCTAGTTTATAATCAGCAAATTCCTCTTTAGATTTAGTAATAATTCATCCGTCCCTGAGGTTCGACAACCCTTAAATACTCATCCTAGTACAATTACCTTGTACACTTCCAAAGGGTTTAATTATAAACGATCAGGTCTTAACCATGATCTTATATGTATACTTGCACATGTTGTATTAATTTTAGATAATTTATGTCCCACATGTTTTAGTTTAAGTATGCATGTGTTTATATTTATCTAAGTCTAACATGATGTTATACTTATCTTAAACTCGTATTTTGACATTTTCTTCACATTTACTCCATGATTCCAGTAGGATATGACTATAATAAATTATGGATGCTTGCATATATAACATTGATTTTAATTTGTTCATGTTTCACATTACTTAGCTTAGGTTTGAACACTATCACTTACATACATTCTTACATAGACTTATATGATTTTATGTGACGCAAATGAACCATGTTTCATGTACATATAGACTGATTTGAGCATGTTCGCTTATTCTTGGACTCATTTATCCTTTGCTCACATATGTATCATGTTGCATGCACTATCAAAACGATTTATAAATGAGATTAATCGTAATTAGCCATGGTTGATTGATAAAATGTAATTGGATACCATTAGATGTTGGATTAATCATTCGGAGGCTTATTGAATCGGTTTTGCGTTCGAAAGGACATAAGCATATCGCTATGTGAGTTTATTTGATAAGTTACCTACACCCTGAGAGTCTAGGATGGTATGTCTGTGTGCACCGGCTTACCACGCTTTGTCTAGTTTTCCTTTCGAGGAATTCGGACTTTCCCCGTAAGGTTTGTCCTAGGTGAGCAAACTTCTCTAGTTTTCCTTCTTCGAATTCTGACCTTCCTTTCTAAGCATTGTCTTGTGTGAGTTGGGGAACCTACCCAACCGCTCTAGTTTCCTTTTATAGGAATTCAGATCTTCACCGCAAGGATTCTCCTAGGCAAGCGGGTTTGATTATTTTTCCCAATTGTAAAATATTCACCATTGATTTGTTGCATGTGTATGGGAGATAATGCTCATTGACACGGATTATGCAGGAATAATGAAGCTTATGTTACACATGTAATTATGGTAAGGATTTGTATGGATATGCAAGATGGTGTGCAGTTGATACACTTGATTTTGCAAGGTGAATGTTTTATATTGAGAAATGATTATGCATAGTATGAATGTTGAGAATTGATTCATGTAGAATGTGATTGTTATGATGAGATTCATTCGTTTACATATAATATCTATATGTTTTATAAGCTATGGATAAACTCATGATGTATAGTGGCATGTTATGTGCTTATGAAATGTGAGTTATAATAATATGCATGTGGTATGATTACGTGTTTATAGAGTATGTTATATATTATGATATACAGGTAGCATGATTATGTGTATATAGAATATATTTAACATGATGTACAAGTGGCATGAGTAATGTTGATGGAATGTGAATTAGAACATGATGCACATGTGGCACTAATGTATGTGATTGCCTCATGATGAATAGGTGTGGTGAATGATTATGTGATGAATGTTATGTTATTAATGCCTATGATATCTTCATGAGTTTATATTCAATATATAAAAACCTTTGTTGACATTAGCTCACTCCTCTTTGTTTTGTGGTTTTGTTTTGGGGATGCATGTCGTGCTATGAAGGTTCTTCAAATGAGCTCTACGTTGAGCATGAGGGTGACACTAGTCATTAAGAGAGGGTTTATAGGGATGATTGGTTTTATGCTAGATTGATTCTATGTATGTTGAGATATATACAATTAACTCTACTTCACACTTGTTAGCCATTGTTGGTTAAGACTTGTTTAGCCATGTGTGGGCTTCCTTTATTTGATGACTAGTTGATGTGGGTATGAGTGGACTAATATACTAATTAGTAGTCCATTATTTTTCTCTATTTGCTTTTGTACAAAGTGTTCGTACGCTACTCTGTTGTGTGTTCACCCAAGGATAGGTTAAGTCTTCCGCATTTAACTCCACTTAGTTGCATTGTGTGCTGCGTACTCCTTGGACTGGGTTTGATTTAGGGGTGATGTGTGTCTAGGCATGATGCAAGTAGTCTTGACATTGTCACTATTGACAATCCAAACTTGGTAGTTCCTATTTGTTGGAGGCGACGGTGGCTCTGTCGGGTACTAAATTCTACATTTTCATGCAATAATTGGGTCTTTAATTGATCCTTTAGGTCTTCCCAAGTGTTCATTTAGAGACAATCATTCAAAATTTCTTCGTACTTCATCCTCCACCAATGCTTG
This sequence comes from Saururus chinensis, assembly GCA_035235625.1. Lineage (NCBI taxonomy): Eukaryota > Viridiplantae > Streptophyta > Magnoliopsida > Piperales > Saururaceae > Saururus > Saururus chinensis. The sequence continues at coordinate 19,945,369 of CP141147.1, read as the reverse complement.
CCTTCGCCAGGTAAGTTCACGGTAGCCATCATAACCTTAGCTTCTTCATATTTTGGACGAATAGCCCAAAAGTGTTGTTCCATGTCAAATAATTTTGTTTTCAATTCTTTAGCATCTCGCGCACCCTGATAAGCCTTAGGTTTTGGCACTTTAGTGCACTTGATGACACCAGTAGGCTCTTATTGGTCCATTCTATGGAGGAGAAGGCTCAATTGTGCAACCAAGTTTTGCACCTTCTCTCACAATTTTTCAACTTAGGTTTGTGATTCTTTGACCGTCATGCGGTTTTCTATACTGATATCGTAGTTGTACAATCCTGTCTCACAATTCTACTTCTTTGCTTTTCAAGGGATTTCACTTTCTCTTCCAATGCAGAAAACTTGCTTACTAAAGGGGAAATTGCTCCTCCAAGGCTTCAACGCTGTCTTGTCATTTGAATGACTTTTTATGTCGTTGGTCTGGGATCCCTTGCTCATCCCCATTAGCTTTGCCTACCAGAGACTTCAATATCATAAGTGGAGGCTTAATAAATAATCTTTTCTTTGGCTCTGATACCAATTGTCATGGATGCGCTCATTGGGCAACCGACTGTGCGACGTAGGCAGACTTGAAGTCCAACAAGTAAACCTTTGTTTGAGATAATTAGCTTGCCTTACACTGATCATTGTCTAAATCACTTATGGGCGCTCATGCAAAGCAAAAGGTAGGGGCAAAATAGAGTCACATTATAAGGAAACAGATGAACGAAACATGGAATCCAATTGCATTCATTATCAATATGTTTATAGCAATGAGTGCAATGACACTACATCTAATAACATTAATAACTCGCTCCCCTATATAGTACAAGAGATTTATTACATGCAACTAGAGCGACAACCAAAATAATTATACCAGCATTGTAGCACCTTAAAATATAAAAAAAAATACATATAAATAAAATAATAGGGGCATTAGTAGGGTGTCCAGAATGTACTGTTACACTTGGACCATGGGATCTCCATATACACCTGGCACATATCAATAATTAATAAGACTCTTGAAATAACCTACGTGATAAAACAATTGTCTACTAACGTATTTAGCCACAAAAACTAAGGGCTATCCTATCCTCAATATTCTAAGAAAAACTGCTTTTTCATAGCGGAAAAGAAAAGTTCCTGCGACGTCAAACTTTACATGTAATGAAGCTACTTCAGCAGGTTTTACAGCGTTGATTGGTGGGTCCCAAAGTAGGTCCTACTAATCAACTGTGCTTACACTATGAAATAGCTTCATTACGTGTGAACCTTAGACGTTTTACGTCAGTGTTGCATTACTTGTCCTAAAATGATTACAACCTTGTTTACACATAACAGTTTTTCATGAGCCCGTAGGCCCAAATAGGTGTACACATAACGATATTCTATGAAATTGTTCGCCGATAGATGTAGAGCACAAGAGGCATCTGAAGACAGCTTGAATACCAAAACCAAACTCTAAGGATGGCGCCAAGCACTAATGAAGATTCGATCTAGAATGCCTAGGATAAAAACACTGCTACGAGACAAAGCAGGCAACACAAACTACGCCAAGGCAGAGAGCGTACACACAACAGCAAAAAACAACCATGGCTCCCCCTAGACCTCTACCCATTAGCTCGAGGAACGGATGGAGCACAACCATTGGAAAAGTTGACAACAAAATCACCATTCTTGATGAACTATCCAAGCTATTTGTAGTCAGGAGGGTAACAAATACCAAATTTATTCTACTAACAAGGCACTCTAGATGAAAGCTGCACTATACCAATCATAAAAAAACTAATAATAGAGTAAATTTCCAATGAGGTGCAGTAGGAAGGGGGGTGATGGAGGGGGCTACAAGAAGGTGGAATGAGGTCTGGAAGGAAGCGTTTTCTATGCTCGGCTCTGACAATGAGCCGAGCGTGATGAACGCCCGTGAAGCGTCCGATTTCAAGATCGGTTGCGCACATGCTAGCGCACGTTAGTGCGTGTAATACACACGCTAACATGCGCTAGCGTGTGCACCGTTGATCTTGAAATTGTACGTTTCACAGACGTTCCTTACGCTCGGCTCATGTTGAAGAGGGAGCATAAAAAAACGCTTCCGGTCTGGAGATGGTGGATAGGAGGGTGGATTGTTGGTGGACGGAGTGGAATAAGGGAGCTGAAGAAAGGTGGGGACACTTTCTTGGAAAAAGAGGATGGGAGGAGAAAGAATTAGTTGGGAAGATGAGGCCCAAGACCACCGGATATATTACCTAAACATCGTCGGACAAAAGGAAAAGGTGGACGGCGACGGGCTGTGGATTCTCCTTGGTGGACTGGATCAGCCACCACAGAGTACCCCTTGGCCACACCACTACCGTAGAGGTTCCTTCGCTGGATCAAGACGAATGATAGGTTCAAGGAGAACTGCCTAATTTATTCTATTGAACTAAAATTTACTATTAGTATACTCCTTGTGTCCTATATTAATAGCTTAAATAGAAAAAAAATATATTGTTATATATTAATTACTCCAGTTGGAGCAATTTAAGCCATTAGAAGGGTCTATAATGCTTCTCACTTTTATTTCGCTCCAGATGACGAAATGATCGAAACAGTGGTTTAGACCACGAAAGTTGGAACTCATATGCCATTGCTTAGTTTTAGATCGCTTCGCCATGCATCATGGTCGCTGCTTTTACTTACGAAATAGGACAAACTTCCTCATCCCGGTTCTTTCGGTAGTTGCATGAACCTGTCTCACGCTCCGTCTCAATCAAACTCTATCCGCCTCTTCCTTTCCTCTCTCTATTTCACTTCTCTCTCTTCTTGTGTTCTAGCTCTTGTTGCAGATCTAGGAAGGATGTTCCTTCCGATTTTAGTTCACTTATTGCGAGAGGAAATGAAATTGGTTTGATCTGTTTCATTGAGGATGACTTGGATTTGGCGATCGTTAGATTTTTTTTGTAGAAAATGGGGGACGATGATGCCAAGGATGGTAAAAGCTTGTCTGCGGCTGATGATGCTACCAACCCTCCGGAAGCGCAAGAGATCAAGAAGGCACAAGAAACCCTCATTTTCGGTCTGGTAAAGCAAGACGCAAGGCAAAATAGACGGTGTATGGGATACTGGTGGCCGTGTCGAAGCCCTCCTTGGTGAGAGCCGACCGATCTCCTGACCTCGATCTCTCTTCCGTCTGTCCCATCACTATAGGGTCTCACTGGAGATGCGATTTCATCTTTGTCGTTAATCCGAGAGGTGGATATGTAATCACTGTTCATCTCTCATATGTGTTTCTTCTATGCAAAGTTTTGGATACTATTGTTAGACGCGGATGAGAGTTGCTTGATAAAAATAACAAAAATTAGAAATAAAGTTATTAATATAGGACAGAGGGAGTACTATTGTAGCAATAGGTAAACCACCAATTTGTATACTCAGGCTTAAGGCTTTTTCTCCTTACAATTTGTGAAGTCTATTAAGAATAAGAATATCCAAACTAGGAAAGTAATTAAACCTACAATCAAATTAAACAAGAAAACAAGAGTTCTATTAAAATTAAAATGAGCTAAATAAGGAAAGTTTTATATGGCTATATGCGTATGCAAATAGGAGAAGGGAAATGGCAGCTTGATGTCGTTTAAAGAACCACAAGGTAAGTGAAAGAGAATATTAGAAAAAAAAAGGAGAGAGCGATAGAGACACAGAACAAACGGAAATGTGTAGCCCAAATAGGTGACCGGAAGGGCCATAGCATAGCTCCATATGTCCAGGGCTCAAATGTAACTGATCTATAGAGCAATATGAAGAATCCTCTCAAAACAAACGGCTACAATGACAGGCCCTACAAAGTCTCAAACTGCACAGCCTGTACAAAGCAAAATTATTAAACAGTTTATCAGCGAAAACCAGAACCCTAATGAATGTACAATATTTCTGTGATAACAAAGTAGAAACAAGTGAATAAAGTTGAATAATATCTAAGCAAAGTTGACACAGAGTGATGGCCATAGGCATCAATTTTGTTATAAAAAATAAAAGTTAGATATGTTTAAAATAAATATTTCTTGGTCATGCGTATGCTACCCTTCCAAGGCATGCATGACAAATAAATATTTTTTGTCTTAAATTAATAATTCTATTTGGTCAAAAAAATTACTTTATATTAATAATTTTATTTTATTAAATTTAAGTGGTTAAATAATATAAAAAAATATCATAAGCTTATTTTTTCACTTAGATTCATCATTTAATAAAAATAATATATTTTTTTTAAATGGATATGATGTCGGGGAAGATGTCTTTGTGAACAAACAAAATAATGATGAACCAATAGGCAAAGGTGAGATAATTGAGAATGGAAGAGGGGGAAGGAAGAAGAAATTACAGGTCATAATGGGGGTATTTAAGGGTTTTTGAAAAGTTTATAGCATTATTGAAAAAAAAGAGAACTTAATTAGGAAATAGAAAAACAGGAAGGACTAGACCAGTAATGGATTTTGGGTGGCATGTAAATTGTAATAGAAAATAAAGGGGCGATAATTGGGTGCAAATGACAATTTTCCTCAAATTTTTACTTTTTACTTAAAAATATGAAAGTAAAACGAATTGTGGAAACCTCCCAAAGCTACTTCATGCTGTGTAGCTCCCGCTATCTTAAAGTAAAGGTAACTCTTCAATTGGTTCTTCCCATGGAGATCGATGCAAATAAGAGGCCTGAAGCAGATGCTTTTGTCGGTCCCTCTTGACAATCCTTTTTCTACTTTTGACTTCTAATAGCCCATCCAAGCAATTTCCTTAAATTTATACTCCATGATGCCATATACAAAAATTGTATGAATGAAAATCTTAAAATATAAAATTTTATTTATAAATAAAGAAATGTTACGAGGAAAAATTTTAAAAACAAATGTATACAAACTAAGCATACGATATAGCTTATGTCTGACATCCTTCCATTGGGAAAAAAACCCAGTCCCAAAATTGCACTAGTGCCCACTTCATGGATGGCGGACCAAAAAATCTCATATGTTCACAGCCCTAGCAACTTAAAATGACACAGAAGGATCTACAAAGGACTAAGGATAGGGATTCCATAAAGCATGTCCAAACAATTGGAATGCAAGAAAAACTGGTCAAGGCAATTGAAGACAAACCAGAGGAAGGCAAATAGAGGTGCAAGGAAGTTTGTTTTCAATGCTGGTTTTATTATAAAGGTGCTGGTTGAAGGTGGTGGTGCTCGGCCTTGATGTCCTATAAAACAGGAAGAAATGGTGATCGCCCAATTGGGAGCCAAGCAGAAGTGGAGAGATAATGGTCAGCAACAGTAGGATCCACTTCACTTGTGTAGATGCAAAGCATCCGACATCTACATAACTTGTGAACTAAGAGAAAATCACGTTGATTTAAAAGAGAGAAACTGAGAGAGGGAATGAAAAATTATATAGGGTGGATTTCACTTCCAACGAGAGAATTTTATAAGTGGACCACTGGACACTAAAAGGCAATGAGACAAGCTGTTAAAAACAGAGGATCCGCCAGAACCTAAGTTTTCATACTCTTTGGGTTGTTTATATAAATTTCTTCCTCAAAAGCTCCTTTTAGAAGAGCCATCTTACATCTACTTATGCAATTCAAATCCAAATGAATAACAGCAGCCATGAGGATCCAAATTGATGAAAGTTTAGAAACAGAGGAAAGTGTTGCTTCATAATCAATTCCTTCTTTTTTAGTAAATCCTTTCGCAACTAAACCAGCATTGAATGAATTTACACAACCAACAAGTTCTAGCTTTATCTCAAAACTCCATTTGTGTCCAATGAGCTTTCTTCCTTTAGGTAATTGAACTAATTCTTGATAATTTTAACGCCACAATTTATTTCTTCATTAGCTGTTCCATAGATGCGCATCTTCAAGATTCAAAGCGTCATTATATAATATAGGTCCAAGCCTAAAGGGCATTTTATCAGCCAAATTTTCAATTAGCCCTTATTCTTTGAAGGTTTAATAAAAACCTCTAAAAGAAGATGGAGGTTGTCTTTTTTCAATATTTTTTAACGATGTCCGTGAAAAATTCTTTCCTTTATTATTATATCATTTTCATTTAATGTAAATTTGTGGTCATATTTGATAGATTCAATGAAGAAGTAAGGTTTGTGGAGAGGAAGAAGCAGTAATATTTGCATTAACTTAAGATGTACAATTACAGTTGGTCAACCTTTAATCAAGCTGCGAGGTCACCATCCTAATACAAAAGACCTAAATGCCCCCATATAAGTGAAGGGCTGATTAATCACAAAATAAGAATAAACAAAAATTATTGAACTACCCCTAATACAAAAAATACTACTAAAGACTTGGACAAGTACAAAAAAGAGCAAATATACTACTCTACCATCCGCCCTTGGAGACACCCTTGAAAGTTTACTTAACAAGAGCCGGAATCATGCAATTATGTAGAAAGAGAAAAAGGAGAGAGGATATACAGAGAGAGAGGAGAGAGCGTGAGAGAGAGAGAGAGGAGGAGAGGGAGAGAGAGGAAAGAGAGAGGAGAGAGGAGAGAGAGAGGGAGGGAGAGAGAGGAGAGAGTGGTGAGGAGAGAGTAGAGAGAGGGAATAATTTAATTTAAAAAATAATCAAAAAATAAATAAATGAAAATGTATTAGTCACGAATATGAATATGCGTCGCTAATACTCTTGTTATTAGCAACACATATTAAAGACACATTTTCTTATGTGTTGCTAATAACCTTGGCGACGCATATTCCTTTGCGTCGCTATTACCTTATAATTTATTATATTAATTTTAAAATATATAGAGAGAGAAAAAGGAGAGAGGATATAGAGAGAGGAGAGGGGGAGAGGAAGAGGGAGGAGAGAGGGAGAGAGAGGAGAGAGGAGAGAGGGAGGTGAGGAGTGAGAGAGAAGAGAGAGAGGGTGAGGAGAGAGAGAAGAGAGGGGAGAGGGGGAGAGAGGGATGGAGGAAAGAGAGAGGGGGTGAGAAGAGAGATAGAGAGAGAGGGAGTGGGGAGAGAGAGAGGGGAGAGAGGGAGGTGAGAGAGAGGAGGGAGAGAAAGGGAGGAGAGAGAGAAGAGAGAGAGGAGCTAGAGTGAGGAGAGAGAGAGTGTGTGTGGAGGGAGGTGAGAGAGAGTAGAGAATGGAAGAGAAAGTAATCGTACTTGGGACACTTGTGGATAAGCGTCACAAATAATATTGTTTTTGTGTTGCTTATTTATAAGTTTCGTAAATGAAAATAATTGGTTAAACATCGCAAATATGTAAATATTTACAACGCTTAGATAAAGCTGTCGCCAAAAGATTGATTTTTGTGATGCTTAGATTAAGCGTTGCAAATGACATTCATTTGCGACGCTTTCTAAGCGTCGTTGAAAAGAAAAAGCATGCACACAACATTAACGCGCACGTAGTGCAAAAATTGCCAGCAAGGGGCAAAAATTTTGCCCCTCATTGGCGATATTTCGACCGCGCGGGTGATATATTTTCACCCACGCAGGCGATATATATTTGCGCCTTTTGTGATGCTTAGATTAAGCATTGCAAATGACATTCATTTGCAATGCTTTCTAAGCATCGTTGAAAAGAAAAGGCGCGCACACAACATTAATGCGCACGTAGTGCAAAAATTGCCTGTGAGAGGCGAAAATTTTACCCCTCATTGGTAATATTTTGACTGCGCGGGTGATATATTTTCACCCGTGTAGGCGATATATATTTGCTAGCATGGGTGTTTTTCTCCCACTCCATCCCCCTCCTCTCCTCCCCCTGTCGTGTGCTGACCGCCGCCCTTCCAACCTATTGTGCCCCTGCCAGCCTTCGGCCCATAGCATGTTCGCCCCTAGCAACCCCATGCCGCCCATGCACACCCCCACTGCCTCTTGCCTTCTTGTTTTCCCCAGCCGCCTTCGTATTCTACCAGCCACATGGCTCTACTCCGCTACCCTTCCCCTCCTCGGTTCGCCCTTCCTACCCAGGCTCCCACCTTCCTCCCCTCCCTACTTCCTCCCTTTTCAGAGGAGGGGGGGCCCTTTGAGGCCAGATTCCAGCGGGGAGCCAAAATCTGCCCCCCTCTCTCCCCAGTCCCCCCCCCCTGTGCCCCCCCTCCTTCCCCTCCTCTGAAAAGCAAAGGGGAAGGAGGGGGGACCCTAGGAGAGATAGCGCCGGATTTCGGATCCCTGCCAAAACCCGGTTTCTCTCCCCCTCCTCCCCCTTTCGGATTCCGACGGGGAACCAAAATCTAGCCCATGCGCCCTCCTCCTTCCCACTCCCCCCTCTCTCCCCAAGTCCCCCTTTCCCCTCTGTTTTTCAGAGGAGGGGAAGGAGGGGGGATCTCATGAGAGTGGGCGCCGAATTCCGGCTCCCCGCCATAACCCCTCCCCCCCGCACTTATTGTTAAGGCGACCTCCTCCATGGCAATCCTGGACTCCCCTCTACTTGTAATCACCACCGTCTATGTGTCACTACACCCTCTCTCTATGGAAATACACTCCTATATTCCCCAATAAAAAATACATACCTGTATCTATAAACAGTTATATTGGTATTGTGAATGAAAATACTATCTTTGTCTGTTTTCATGGTATCAAAGCCTAACGACTTAATCCCTCTCCGTTTCCCGTTTCCCATTTGCCGGCAAGCCCTCCTGTCCGGCAAACTCTCCAGCACCCTCCCTCAAAGACCGACGCCCGTATCCAGGCCATCCCTCTCACCGGCCAACCTCTTTCCCCCTTTCCCCCAGTCCCGTGCTCTTTGCCGTTGCCGGACTCCCCCTCACTGTTCGGTCTCCCTTCCCGCCGAAAGCTTCCCCTCGCTCTGCCCGCCGGCCTCCTGTCCCGTTCGCCTTCGGCGCCACCTAGCCCTGCTTCGTCACCGGCACCCACCTTCCCGATCCGGCACTGCCTCGTCCAGATCTGACCTATCCCGTGCCGCCAGTCCAGCTCCGCTCCGATCCGGCACCGCTCCGCCCACCTCTGCTCCGATCCAGCCCCGCTCCGCCCACCTCTGCTCCGATCCGGCGCCTCCCACCCGGATCCGCTCCGATCCCGTTCAGCTCTGACTGAACCGGTGCTGCCCTGTCTAGATTTGCCTTATCCGTCGCCGCCCCATCCAGACCTAACCACTCCGGCGCTGCCAGGCCCAGCTCCGCTCCGATCCGGCGCCGCCCCGTCCACATCTCCTCCGATCCGCTCCGCTCCAGTCCAGATCTTCTTGATCCAGGCGCTGCCCCGTCCCGATCTGCTCAGATCCGGTGTTGCCCAGTCTCGATCCGCCCCGGTTCGGCACCGCCCAGTTCAAACTCGCTCCGTCACCGGCGCCCACCGTCCCGGCCCCGGCCCAGATCTCCCTTCAAGCAGACCTCCACCGTGTTGGCTTCCTCTTCACCCATTATCACTTGCTTATTTTGAGACAGACTAAAAACACGCACATCTCCTGAACCAGCCGAAGCCTCCTTATTCTTTTTTTCCTTGTCGCCCGGATCTGCCCTTCCCCCTCCCTCCGCAAAGCCTCTCCCGATCCCCACTCATGGCCTCTCATAACCACTCCATGACCACGTCCGGCCTCACCCCAGGCTCCCCCTCTTCCCCACCCTCCTCTATGACCCTCGATGACCTCTTTGCTCCCGTACCCGCGATGGTTCGCTTCCTCAGCTCTCACCTTTCTCAACTTGTCACCGTACGTTGTGACTCCAACACCTTCCTCATTTGGCGGATTCAAGTTCGCAACCTCCTTGAGGGTTACAGTGTCATGGGCTTTCTTGATGGCTCCACCCCCTGCTCGGCCATTGGCGACCTTACTACCCGCCCTACCGCCACCCAATGGCACTGCATTGATCGCGTACTTCTTACTGTCATTCGTGCCACCATCTCCCCGTCCTTGCTCGGCTACTTCATAGGCCTTGAGTTCGCCGCTGCCCTTTGGACCGCAGCCGAAGATTGCTTCCTCTCTACCTCCCCGGCTCACATCCTCAATGTGAAAGAACGTCTTGCCGCATACGTCCAAGGCGATGGTACTATGACCGCATATCTCGACGGACTTAAAGTCTATGCGGATCAACTCGCCGCCGTTGGGGCTCCTATCTCGAACCTTGACCTCTTTCATAAGACCTTAAATGGTCTCTCTGGCACGTACTTCGTCTTCTCCACCGCCCTCCATGCTCGCGGTGTTACCATTCCCCTCCCAGAACTGTGGACACTTCTCCTTGCCGAAGAAGCCACCCTCTCTTGCACCCCTGCCGCCCCACCGTAGGCCTACCCCCGGCGACGACCTTCACTGCCCTCCACTCATGGCGTCCCTCTCCTCCGCCAACCTATGGGCTACCTCCTACCTCTCCTTATGGCATTCCGCCTGCTCCCCTCAGCGGCCTCGCTCCTGCCTCCCCTGCTGGGGGCCCCGCCCTTGCACTCGCTGCCCCATATGGGGGAGGGGCTGCCCGGGGCCTTCTCCCCACTCCTGTTGTTCGTGGGGCACCCGGCCCACGCGGTGGTTCTCCTCGTGGACATTGGCACTCCTGTCCTTGCAATCGCGGTCCCCACCCCCCTTGTTAGATTTGCGGTGGGACTAACCACTCCACCGGCGCCTCCTCCTCGGCAACTCCCACGGAGTGGCTCCTTGACAGTGGCGCCTCAGACCACATGACAACGGATTGCAGTAACCTCTCCTTCCATGTGCCTCACTCGACGTCCAACCACATCAATGTCGGGAATGGTGCCGCCCTACGTGTCTCATCCATGGGTCACACCACCCTCAATCTTGGCCCCTCTACACTTTCTCTTCGCAATGTCTTACATACTCCATCTATCTCTCATAATCTCCTTTTTGTTCATAAACTTGCTCTTGATAATAATTGTTCACTAACCTTTGATGCCTCTAATGTTACCATCCAGGACACTAGCTCTCAGTGCATACTCTTTCGAGGACCGTGCCGACATGGTTTCTATCCGGTGTCCTCCGCACTTATCGTGTCTCCCATTGCCCTACTTGCTTATGCCTCCCCCCGCCTTTGGCATCATCGGCTTGGACATCCGCCGTCTACTATGTTTAATTTAGTTGCTTCTACTTTGTCGCCTCCAATCCAAAAAATGTCGTCCTTAGATTGTAATAGTTGCCTCACTAGTAAAGCGCACAAACTCCCCTTCTCACCCTCCCAGAAATGCTCCTCATGCCCTCTTAATCTTGTCCACTCGGATGTTTGGGGTCCCTCTCCGGTCCCCTCCTTTCTTGGCTTTCGCTATCATGTGATCTTCGTCTATGACTTCTCCCGTTACACTTAGCTCTACCCCTTCAAACTCAAATCCGATGTAACCGAATGCTTCTGCCTATTCCATGCCATGGCCGAACGGACCCTCCACCACACCCTCACCACCCTCCGCACCGACAATGGCGGTGAATACCTCAACCACCACCTCTCTTCCTACCTCTCCTCTCATGACATCTCCCACCAAACATCCTGCCCTCATACCCCCGAACAAAATGGCATTGCCGAACGAAAACATCGACACATCATAGAAACTACCCTCGCCCTCCTCTCTCATGCCCACATGCATCTCTCCTATTGGGTAGATGCTACCTGCACTGCCATCTACCTTATCAACCACCTACCCTCTCCCTCCCTACAAAACCTCTCCCCCTACCAACACCTCTTCCACACACACCCCGACCACTCCCAACTCAAAGCCTTCAGTTGTCGCTGCTTCCCCTGGACCCACCCCTACTCCTCCCATAAACTCTCCCCCCGGGCCATCCCATGCATCTTTCTCGGTTACTGCCCTAACACCAAAAGATTCCGCTGCCTCGACCCCATCTCCCATCGCATCTACACCTCCCGCCAAGTTCGCTTTCCCGAAAATGAGTTCCCTTACCACGATCACCTCCCTACCCCACACCCCCCCACCACACTCCCCCTCCCTATTTCCATCACTCCCCTCCCCTCCCCCATCCCTATTCCTTCCCCCCACCTGCCCTCACCACCCCCTCTCTCCCCTCCCCTTCTCCCTCTCCTTCTTCTCCCCTTCCTCTCCCCGTCCCACTCCTCTCAACACCCTCCTCCCTCTTCCTCTCCCCTACTCCCCCCACCTCCCCCTCACCCTATGATCACTCGTAGCAAAGCTAAGATCATATGTCCCCGTGTCCCTTTCTCCCTCCTCACTATCTCTCCACCTCAAACCGAACCCTCTTCCTTCAAAATTGCTTCCTCCATTCTTGAATGGTGTGCCGCTATGGATGAGGAAATTAAAGCCCTCCACAAACAAGGCACTTGGAGCTTAGTGGTTCCCCCGCCCTCCTCCAATGTCATTGGTTGCCGCTGGACTTATAAAGTCAAGCGTGATGCCCATGGGACTTTCTCTCGCTACAAGGCCCGCCTGGTTGCCAAAGGTTTCCATCAAGAAGAAGGCCTTGACTACAATGAGACCTTTAGCCCCATGGTCAAACCTTACACAGTTCGGATTATTCTCAGCCTCGCTGTCACCCGCTCTTGGCCCATCAAGCAACTCGACATCTCCGATGCCTTCCTTCACGACACTATCTCTGAAGAACTCTACATGGCCCAACCCCCCCGTTACCATGATGTTACTCGGCCCAACCATGTTTGTCGCCTCCACAAAGCCCTCTATGGTCTCAAACAAGCCCCTCGTGCTTGGTACCTTCGCCTTTCCACCTACCTTCTCTCCCTTGACTTCATCTCTTGTCATGCCGATACCTCACTTTTTCTTCACACCCAAGGCTCCCACATCACCATCCTTGTCCTATACATTGACGACATCCTCATCACCGGTAACCATCCCCCCACATCCACCAAGTCATTTCCCTCCTCAGCTCCACTTTTGCCATTAAAGACCTCGGCGACCTCCATCACTTCCTTGGCATTGAAGTCACTCGCACCCCCAATGGCCTCTTCCTCTCCCAACCCCAATATGCCCTTGATATCCTTGCCGGTGCCTCTATGTCCCAATGTAAAGCTTCCCCGACCCCCACCACCTACACCGATCCCCACCACCCACCCTCCCCCAACCCCTCTCACTACAAAAGCATTGTTGGCGCCTTACAATACCTCACTTCCACACGTCCCAACCTTGCCTATGCCGTCAACTTCGTTTGCCAACACATGCACAACCCCTCCACTTCTCACTATATGGCCGTTAAAAGAATCCTTCGCTACGTCAAAGACACCTTCACTCATGGGCTCCTCCTTCGACCCGGCAATCCTGCTCTCTGTGCCTTCTCTGACTCCGATTGGGCAAGTGACCGCATTGATCGCCGGTCCATTTCTGGTTACTGCCTCTACCTTGGTCCCAACCCCATTCTTTGGAAGTCCAAGAAGCAAGACACAGTGGCCCGCTCCTCCACCGAAGCAGAGTATCGGGCTCTCTCCAGCATAGCCACTGAGATCACGTAGGCCCGCATGGTCCTCACCTTCCTTGGAGTATCCCTCCCCTCCACCCCCACCTTATGGTGTGACAACAAATCCGTATCTCCCTCTCGGCCAACCCGGTGTTCCATGCCCGAACCAAGTACATCAAACTTGATCATCACTATGTTTGGGAGCAGGTTTTAGCCGGCAAGCTTGATGTCCAACATACTCCCTCCGCTCAGCAGGTGGCCGACGTCCTCACCAAGCCTCTCTCCATCGAGCGGTTTCAGCAGTTACGCTCCAAACTCATGGTTCTACCTCCACCATGAGTTTGTCGGGGGCTGTTAAGGCCACCTCCTCCATTGCCACCATGGCAATCCTGGACTCCCCGCTACTTGTAATCACCACCGTCCATGTGTCACTACACCCTCTCTGTGTGGAAATACACTCCTGTATCCCCTGTGTATTCCCCAATGGAAAATACATACCTATATCTATAAACAGCTGTATTGTGAATGAAAATACTATCTTTGTCTGTTTTCACTTCCCCCTCTGACTGGGAGAGAGAGGACCCCCACCCTTGGATTGGGAGAGATAGGATTGTCGGATTGCAACTGGGAACCGTAATCTAGCCCCCTCTCACCCCAGGGCCTGCCACGAGCTAGTTTTTTTTTTAAATGTAAGGCTTTTAGCAACGCTTCTAAAAGTGTTGCTGAAGCCTTTTTATTTTTTTATTTTCTTATTTATTAGTGACACTTGCTAGAGCGTCGCTAACACATGAAATTTTATTTTTTTGAAATATATTTTATTATTAGAGGCGTTTTCCATAAGCGTCGCTAAAAAGTTTTTTTTTCACTTTTTTTAGCAACGCCCAAATAAGCGTCACTAATAAGTAGTTGTAATTTTTTTAAATATTTTTTTATTAGCGACACTTAAAAAGGAATTATTAGCGACACATATAATTATGCATCACTAATAAGCTATTTTTAGTTTTTTGAAAATAATTTTTCTATTAGCGACGCTTATAATTATATGTCGCTAATAATTGATTATTAACGACGCTTTTCTATGTGTCACTAAAACAAAATAATAAGCGATACATAAATAAACGTCGCTAATGGTACATTATTAGCGACGCTTTGTGTTAAATGTCGATAATGAGTAATAGCTACTACAGTTTTAGTGACGATTTTAGCAACATTTTTTATTAGCAATGCTTATAGTACTATCAGTGACGTTTAAAAGTGTCGCTAATAGTACTATTTGTTGCAGTGGGTGCTCAATTCTTTCCTCCTTTGTATAAACATTTAACCACAACATTTGTATTTATAAAAACTTTAATTTTAACTATAGTTGCTACTCATATAACTATATAAATCATGTTTACCATAAATAATCTATAATCACACTATAACAAAAAGGACTATTAGTGACGTAATACAAAGCATCACTAAAAACTACTATTTGTGACACATATCAAAGTGTCACAAAAATTATAACTATTAGCGATGCTTTTTACAAAGTTTCACGAATAGTACAACTGTTAGTGACGCTTTTTAAAAAGTGTCACTATTAGTTATAACTTTTTTAAAAAAATTAAAAAATTTAGAACTATTTGTAATGATTTTATAAAAACATCGCAAATAGTATTACTAATAGCGTCGATTTTATTCAAGTGTATCTAATAGTTATACTATTAGTGACACTTAAAAAATCTATCGCAAAAAAATTAAATTATTTTATAAGAAAATATTTAAGATTATTAGCGGTGCTTTTTAAAAGGCGTCGCTAATAGTATACTATTTGCAATGCTTTCTAAAAAACATCTCTAATAGTTTTATTATTTTATTTTATTTAATATTTATTATTTAAATATATAATAAATAAATTTAAAATTTTTTAAAAAATCACAAAAATAATATATTTTATTTAATATTTTTATATATAATAAAAATGGAAAAATAAATAAAATTCCCCTATTTTAACCCCACCCCTCAAAGTTGGAGAGAGGAGTGGGAAAGAAAGAGAGAGAGGAAGAAAGAAGAGAGAGAGGAAGAAAGAAGGGAGAGAGGGGGGAGGGAGAGGGGAGAGAGGAGAGAGAAGAGAAGATATGAGAGAGAGGAGAGAGAAGGGGAAGAGAGAGGTAGAGAGAGAAAAGTGAGAAATAAAGAATAGGGAGAGGAGAGAGAGAGGGGAGAGAGGAGAGGGAGAGGGAGAGGAGAGGAGAGGAGAGGAGAGGAGAGAGAGATAGAGGGGGGAGAATTTAATTTAGATTTTTATGGGAATTTTTTATTATATATTATATTGTTAAATTAATAAAAAAATTATAATAGCGATGTATACGCATATGCGTCTCTACTACCCAACGTATTTTACTATGCGCCGCTAATACATTTTTAAATTTTTTTATTAATTTTAAAATATAATATATAATAAAAGATAGCAGGGGAGAGAGAAAGGGAAGAGAGAGAAAGAAAGAAGAGAGAGAGTGAGAGGAGAGAGAGGGGGAGAGAAAAGAGAGGATAACATATAGAGAGAAAATAAGAGAGAGAGAGAGGGGGGGGGAAGAGAAAGGGAGAGAGGGAGTGAGGAGAAGAGAGAGGAGAGAGGTTAGAAAAAGAGGATTTCATTAAATATCATATTTTAAAATTAATTAAAAAAATTTAAAAATATAGTAGCGATGCATTGAGCAATGTGTCGCTACTAACTACAGTAGTAGCAACGCATTCTACTATGCATTGTGAATATATTTTTTAATTTTTTTAATAATTTTAAAATATAATATATAATAAAAGAGAGAGGGAGAGAAGAGGGAGAGAGAGGTAGAGAGATATGAGAGAGGGGGTAGAGAGAGGAAGAGAGAGAGAGAGTGGAGAGGGTAGACAGAGTGAGAAGAGAGATAGAGAGAGAGATTTTAAGAAAATTAAGCCAACTTGCGATGCTCGGTAAAGAGCGTTGCAAATATTTATTATAATTGCAACGAGATTACTCAGCGTCAAAAATAGATAAAATAGTAGCGATGCTAAATCATAAATGTCACTACTATTTATACTATTTGTGACGCTACTTATGAGCATCGTAAATAGTATAAAATTATTATTTTTAATAAATGTTACTATTTGTAACACTCAGTAAAGAGTGTTGTAAATAGTTATAATAGTTATGTGTCACAACTATTATAACTATTTGCGACGCTCTTTACTGAGCATCGCAAATAGGCTTAATTTTTTAAAATCTCTCTCCTCTCTCTACCTCATTCTCCTCCTATTCCCCCTCTCCCCAGGTTCTCCCCTCCCTCCCCTCGTCTGCTTTCATTTTCTCCCCCCTATCCACTGAAGCTGCCGGAGGAGGGGATCTTTGAAGTGCTTTTTGTCTCCTTTTTATTTCTAAAATTTTAGTACTCCCAAACTACATCAATAGGGGATGTTATTCCACTGAGAAGATGAAAAGATCAAACTCACTATTTTTCAGAGGGCCAAATTTAGGAGATTTAAGAAATTCTCAAGTTTTACACTCATAGTAATAATAACTTTATTTTGGTTATCGGTTGTCAGTTATCAATTGTTAGCTATGTATTATTGTGAACTGTTAACAATGAAATTATGTGGAGCTAGAGAAAATTTGAAATCAAGTAAACATCAAACTCATTGTTAATTTTAAGTAGTTGAACATATTTATTGGTTCATTTTTAGATATTAGAGGTTTTTAAAAAAATAAAATTTTTAAATGACTCAATGGTTGGTTCTTTGCAAATCCCACTATATTCCTAAAAGGAGGACTGGGCTAAGAAGAAAAAGAAGAATAGGGAGGAGGAAGAGGCAGAGAAGATGGAAGAGGTGGCAGCAGATAAGGAGGAGTACTAGTAGGAAGGAGGTGGAGGAGGAGCAGGAGGAAAAGAAAGAGGAAGGGAAGGAGGAGGTGGTTATAACAGAGGAGGTGGAGTGGGTGGCCGCAACGGTGGCAAAGGAGATGGTAGTGTGGGGTTGGAAGGCAGAGCTGGTTTTAGGTACAGTGAGTTGGTGGAGATGAAGTAAAAGGGGGTAGGGGTATTTAGGTAACTTCAGCTATATGCGTAGAAGTTGCCATGTGCCTAGGGCAATTTTTAGCATTTTGATGAAATGGTATACATTTTAAAGATTTCAGCCAATTCCCCTACTTAAAATTTTAGCAGTTTGGTGAAACTTGCTAAAAAACATATTGTGAGGGGTTTGCTCCCCTTGGTTCATCTCATTCATTGTAAATGCAATATTTCATGCCAGTTAAATTTTTTTCATGTGTATCTACAAGGAAACAATGTTCCAATTGTATTGCTAATGTGGCACTATCTATAAGTAAAAGGAGGGGCTCTCTGCCATGTTTTCTATCTAGTGTTATGGAAGATGATTTTAGGGCTATGTTGCAACTTGGGCTCTCATCCTTAATTGATTTGTTTCATTTTTTGTTTTGACAATTAGACATTATAACTTGACAGAGACAGCGGTGTGCAACAACGCAGAAAATGGGGAAGAAGACGCAAGTCAAATATAAACTACTCAAAGTCTTTCTAGTGGCAGGCAGGATACATACTCAATCAACATCATATTCAAGTGCATGTAATTTGCTTTTCAGTCAAGCTGGAATTTCTTGACTTCTCGAAGGGGAAGCACAAGCCCAGCCGACACTCTACATTCTCTGCAGATTGGGCCAACTAAACACGTTCTCTCGGACGGGATAGAAACCGCCAATTCACGTTCTTTCTAATTGAGACCGAACTTCTTATCATGGTGAAAATCCAGGTCAGGCACATGAATGAAGATGCATTGCGTCACTTCCACGACGAGGAAATCTGAAACATGTGGGGAAGAAGTTGGGCAACAATCCATTTCATTACCATTTACTATGTCAAACTTAAACATGAATGGTCACTTTCGATTGGTCAATTTTTGTGTGAGGCACAAGGGCTCTTGTATTTTGGTTGTATTCAGCCCTAACTGTATGTTCTCTTATCGATATCAGACCCACCCTACAGTTCTCACTATTTGAAACTAGAGTCACACTCCAAGTTCTAGCCAAGACAACCAACCAGTTCTTTAGAAGAGCTAGAGAAAACTCGAAATCAAGTAAAAATCAAACTCATTGCTAATTTTAAGTAGTTAAATATCTCCCCCCAACATCCACTGAAGCTACCAGAAGAGGGGATCTTTGAAGCTCTTTCTATCTCCTTTTTATTTATTAAATTTTAGACCCAAAGTACATCAATAAATGATGTTATTCCACTCAGAAGACCAAAGGTTCAAACTCACTATTTTTTACATGGCCAAATTTAAGATATTTAAGAACTTCCTAGGTCTTAGGTTTTACAGTCATAGTAAAAAATACTTTATTTTGGTTGTCGATTGTCAGTTGTTGACGGTTAGCTATGTGTTATTGTGAACTATTAGCAATGAAATTATGTGGAGCTAGAGAAAACTCGAAATCAAGTAAACATCAAACTCATTGTTAATTTTAAGTAGTTGAATATATTCATTGGTTCATTTTTAGATATTAGAGGTTTTTAAAAAAAATAAATTTTTTAAATGACTCAATGGTTGGTTCTCTGCAAATCCCACTATATTCCCGAAAGGAGGACTAGGCTGATCCCACTGTATTCCCGAGAGGAGGACTAGGCTGAGAAGAAGAAGGAGGGGGAGGAGGAGGCAGAGAAGATGGAAGAGGTGGTGGCGAACAAGAAGGAGGAGTTGTAGTAGGAAGAAAGGAGGTGAAGGAGGAGGAGGATGAGGAGGAAGAGAAAAAGGAAGGAAAGTAGGCGGTGCTGAAAACAAAGGAGGTGGACTGGGTGGCCACAACGTTGGCAAAGGAGATGGTAGTGTGAGGTTGGAAGGCGGAGCTGAACAAGGCTGGTTTTAGGTTTAGTGAGTTGGTGGAGATGAAGTAAATTAAGGAGGTGGGGTTATTTAGGTAACTTCTAGCTACATGTATTGAAGTTGCCATGTGTGTAGGGCAATTTTTAACATTTTGATGAAATTGCATACGTTTTTAAAATTTCAATCAATTCCCCTAGTTAAAATTTTAGCATTTTGGAGAAAATTGAAAAAAAAAATATTGTGGGGGTTCGCTCCCCCTTGTTCATGGCATTCATTGTAAATGTAGGAGATTCATTAGCTCCTATCATATATATTTCATGCCAATTAGAATTTTTTCATGTATATTTACAAGGAATCAATGTGCCCATTGTATTGCTAATGTGGTTCTATCTATAAGTACATGGAGGGGCTCTCTGCCATGTTTTCTATCTAATATTGTCATGGAAGATGATTTTAGGGGTTTTTTCTTTTTTATGTTGCAAGTTGGGGCTTTCGTCCTTAATATATTTTTTTTTCATTTTTTGGACATGTCTCACCATTTACACTTGACATTCAATTTCAGTGGTTAGGCAATAAATGTGATCATTCAATTTTAGACGTCTCACCATTTACACTTGACAGAGACGGCCGTGTGCAGCAACGAAGAAAACGAGGAAGAAGACGCAAGTCAAATATAAACTACTCAAGTCTTTCTAGTGGCAGGCAGGATACAATTTCAATCAACATCAATTTTAGACATGTTTTACCATTTACACTTGACATTCAATTTTAGTGGTTGGGCACAAGGGCTCTTGTATTTTGGTTGAATTCACCCTTAACTGTACGTTCTCTGATTATTTGAAACTAGAACCAACCAGTTCGATGAATTTGGTGTCGATTTTTCCTTATCTTTGAACTTTAACTTTGTCTTCAGCTCGTGTGAGAAATTTAACTAAACTCCATTCACTCTTAAGAGTCAAGATCTTTCTGGGTGCATGAGTGGCCAATTGTCCTCCAAGATGGAAGACATCAGGCCAAGACATTTCTTATAAAAAGGCTGCTGATCCGTTGTTTTTCCTCACAAATTCTCTTCTGGCACTTCTTCCTTTAGATTCCTTCTTCAGCCCAAATCCCTCCGGCCAACCCAATGGGTCTCCCAACACACCACATTTTCTTCCTGCTCATCATCGGTTACTTGATGTCATTTTCAGCTGGAACTGCACATCTGAACAATGAAACTGATCGGCATGCTTTGCTGGCCTTCAAGGACCAGATAAGTGTCGACCCTCATGAGGTCCTGAACTCATGGAATGCTTCTCTCCATTTCTGCCGCTGGCAAGGAGTCTCTTGTGGGCGCCGTCACCAGCGGGTCACTGCACTCAACCTCAGCACCCTTGGTCTAGTAGGTCGTTTCTCACCCCACCTCGCCAATCTCTCTTTTCTTAGGACCATCCGTCTACCCGACAACAGCTTCCATGGAGAGATTCCACAAGAAGTGGGTCGCCTCTTTCGTCTACGAATCCTCGATATACAAAATAACTCACTCGAAGGAGTCATTCCTGCCAGCCTCTCCAACTGCTCCCTGCTGAGAGCTATTGCCCTCGTCCACAACAAGTTTGTGGGGGAAGTCCCACCTGAGCTTGTCCTTCTACCCAAGCTAGCCGTCCTTTATCTTGGACAGAACAATCTGGCAGGTGTCTTCCCACCTTTTCTAGCGAACGTGTCATCTCTCCTCCGCCTTTCCCTTGAAGATAACAATTTCTATGGGGCAATCCCGGAACAGGTAGGCATGCTATCCGGCTTAAAGGTTCTTGCTTTTGGTTTTAACAACTTCGTTGGTGAACTCCCTCCCGCAATTTACAATCTCTCGAATATCGAGGACTTAGTATTCCATAGCAATGAATTGAGTGGAAGCATTTCCCCTCATATGGGCTACTTTTTCCCTAACCTTCAGGTTGTCAGCTGTTATAAGAACCACTTCACTGGGACTATCCCTAATTCCTTGTGTAATGCTTCTCACCTTGAAGAACTTGACTTCAGTGCGAATCGCTTTCATGGGACTATACCCATTGATTTAGGGAAGTTGCAGGATTTGAACTATGTTGCTTTTCAAGAAAATGAACTTGGGACTGAAAATGGTGATGACGTGCTCTTTATCACGTCTTTGACCAATTGTAGCATGCTTAAAACACTCGCAGCAGACCGGAATCAACTCAATGGTCCATTGCCTGCCTCCATTGCCAATCTCTCCAGTACTCTTGCTAATTTGATTCTCTCGGAAAATAAGATATATGGAAGAATCCCAACGGGAATTGAAAATATCTTAAATTTGATGCGTTTTTCTTTGCGTCACAACTTTTTGAGAGGCTCTATTCCTGACGGAATTGGGAAGCTTCCAAAATTGGGAAAGCTCTTTCTGAGTAAAAACCGCTTGTCAGGGCAAATTCCAACATCCCTAGGCAACCTCTCTCAATTGATCGTACTTTCTTTGAGGATGAATCAGTTGGAAGGCACAGTAACTCCAAGACTTGGAAATTGCTCAAGTCTGCAATTTCTTTCTCTTGAACAGAACAAATTTAATGGTAACATACCCAGTCAGATATTCAACCTCAGATTTATGATTGAACTCTCTTTGTCGAGTAACTTGTTAAAGGGCACCTTGCCGTTGGAGGTTGGGAACCTTCAAACTATTGAACACTTATATCTTGATAACAACAAACTATCAGGTGAAATTCCTAACACACTCAGCCAGTGCACGAGTCTTGTTTACCTCAATCTGTCTTACAACTCCTTCACAGGAACTATCCCAATGTCATTAAAAACCTTGGGTGCAGTTGACGTGGTTGACTTCTCATACAATAATTTGTCAGGTACGATACCCACATTTTTTACAGAATTTAGGTTTCTGAAATTGTTAGATTTGTCTTTCAATGTCCTCGAGGGAGAAGTGCCTGAACAAGGTCCATTCAGTAATGCAAGCAAAATTTCAGTGTTGGGAAATAACAAACTTTGCGGAGGCATCTTGGAGTTGCATTTGCCTTCATGTCAAAAGTATGGTGGAAAAAATCACAAAGGATCTTTCCTTCTCAAGGTTATTCTACCATTGATCATCGGAACATGCATTTTCATCTTTGCATGTTGTATAATTGTATGGTATTGGAGAAAACATCCTAGAAATAAACAAGCTTCATTCTCTTCTATAAAAAAACAACATGTGACCGTCACCCATTCGGAGCTCCATCAAGCAACCAATGGCTTCTCTTATACCAACTTGATAGGTTCTGGAACTTTTGGTTACGTATTCAAGGGAACTTTAGATGCCTATCAAATGGATATAGCTGTGAAGGTGATAAGGATTGAGCAAACAAGTGTTCAGAGCTTCACAACTGAATGTGAAGCGTTGAAACAAATTCGCCATCGCAATATTGTTAAGATATTGACCTCTTGCTCCAGTCTTGATTTTCAAGGTAATGAGTTCAAAGCTTTAGTGTTTAAATATATGCCTAATGGGAATCTAGACTCATGGCTACATCCACATGGTGATCAAGATTTATATCTTAGCTTCAACAAAAGGATAGATGTGGCCATTGATATTGCTCATGCATTGGATTACCTTCATAATCATTGTGAGACTCCAATTGTTCATTGTGACTTGAAACCCAACAATATTCTACTTGATGAGGACCTGGTAGCACATGTGAGCGATTTTGGCCTAGCTAAAATTCTATTTTCTGCAAGCAATGATTCCTCATGCACATCTATGTTAAAGGGTTCCATTGGTTATATTCCTCCAGGTACAACCCATTATCCTTAATATATAAGTCTATTTTGTTAATCATGATATCATGTACGTGTAAAATGAACATATTAGTGTTTATCTTGGAAAAAGCTAATAATTGTTTTACAATTCTTATAAAATTATTGTATTTATTGAGGTGTGTGATTTTTCTTTGATACCAATGGCAGAATATGGTATTGGATACAAGGTTACTACCCACGGGGATGTGTATAGCTATGGTATCCTTTTGTTAGAGATGTTAATGGGAAAAAGGCCCACAGACGAAATGTTCAATGATGGCGTCAACATTTCAAAGTATGCACATAGGTCATTTCAAGAAAAATCGATGGAAATCGTGGATGCAAGATTGCTATTAAAGGAAAATATCAATGATAAACTCAAATTTCAAGATTGCTTCTTATCGGTCATCAAAATTGGAATTGCATGCACGACTAAGTTGCCACAAGATAGAACAAGTATAAAAGATGTTTGTTCTGAATTGCAAGTCGTAAGAGAAGTATATCACAGGGACATACTTGGGAGACACCGCGTTAATTGAGTGAAGGTAGATACAACTAAGGTTGAGTATTTGAATAAAGATTTTATCCTATGTTTATCTTAGTCACATCAACTTGTACGCTAGATTCTATTTCATGTGTTCAATTTTTTGCAAAGCATTTATGTAGTAAACTTGTTCTCCTTTGTGTCTCATTTGAATAGTAGAGTTGTTGATTTTTTTGGCAATTAACTAGATCTTATCTACTTCTATGTAAATAGGTACATTAGTAGACAACTACACACAAAACAAGGCCGCCAGGCTCAGGTACACAAAAATTATCTTAATCGTAGAACCTAGATTACAATATATTCAACAGAAAAAATAGGTCCTAGATAAGTAGAGAGATGAACTAAATGAATACTACCATTATTGGATGAAATGACCATGACCAGCCGCCATAACCCCATTCTAGAGATGAGAACAAAGACCTCTACATAAACCACCCAAGGAGGAGGAAGGAGGCACCCATAGTTATCCGAGAGAAAGCCAGAAGTGAGACATCTACATCAGTCACATAAGCAAAGGGAGGAAAGACGCATCAGGGAAGATGTTGTGAATCATTAAGCCAAATAATGAACAACCACATAGGAACACAAAGGAGAATAAAAAAAAGCCCCCAAACCCATAAAGATGGGAACTTGACACAAGAAAAACAACAAGAAGCCCAAAAGGCCATATCTTTAGTATGGAGTAGGATCCCCTTCACAAAAAAAAAGTAGGTGGAGAGGAGGGAAAAATAATAGAATGGGTGAAGATGGAGAGCAAGGGGGTAAAAGATATTGAAATAGGATAGAGGGAGTAATATATTTTCTTTTCCCATATTAATTGTCTTAAAGGGTTTTTCCCCACTCCCTGTATCATGCGTGTGTATCTCATCTCATCTCATCATCAAATGCGCCTCACGTCCCCATCCAACATGAGAGCATCTCTAACGGCAAACGCTAAATCCATTTACTATCTACCATGGAGGAAATTGAAGTTACATGGGATAGCATGGCTCCAACCGGCCCATTATTTCCTATGAATAATATCTTTGCCTCTCTTTTCATCTCTTTTACTTTTTATTTTATTTTTTAATCATCATTTCTCAATGATATGGTACTCTTTACTTGTATTTGACAAGTTTACCTTTCGTCAAATTGACACACGAGTAAATGATGATACTATTGTTGCTACTTGAGCATATCTAACAACTCAATTTGACATTCATAGTTAGAGATGCTTTGAAGGTTTTGTAGTGTACTCAATAAATTTGTACCTTTGTACCCTCACTACAACAAAAAGGACTATAGTCTACTAAATGTCGCTAATGACTATTAGCGATACATAATAAACATCGAAAAAAATGTCGTCGCTATTACATATTTGCGACGTATAATAAAAAACGTCACTAATATGACCCTTTAGTGACGTATACAAAAGCGTTGCTAATAAATGAAAATATGTGTTGCTAATACTTGATTATTAGTGACATATATATACGTCGCTAATAACTGATTTTTTTAGTGACGCTTCCGTATACGTCGTTAATAAGATATTTTCAATGTTTTTTAAATTGGTTATTCTATTAGTGACGTTTTTATATACGTCGCTAATAGAATAACCATTTTAAAAAAAATTGAAAATAACTTATTAACGACGTATACAAAAGTGTCGCTAAAAAGCAATTATTAGCAACGCTTTTCTATACGACGCTATTGGATTAATGTTTTTAAAAAAATTTCAAAGCGTCGCTAATATTATAATTTAAAAAAAAATTAATGTAATAACCGCACTTTTAAAGCATTGCTAATTCATTTTAAAATATTAAAAAAAAATAGTGACACATATAGATGCGTCGCTAAAGATGAATTTTTTGAAAAAAAAATCCTTGGTGGACCACCGGGGAAGGGAGAAGGGGGTCCGAAGCAAGGGGGAGCGGGGGGTGTCCAGAGCGAGGGAAAAAAGGGGGAAGAGAGGGGGAGCAAGGGGGTCTGGAACAAAGGGGGAGGGGAGAGGGAGAGGGAGGAGTGACCATGAAGACGGCGGCAGCATGCCGCTGTCCTCCGACACCCAACGCCACTCCCGGCTCCCCCCCCCCCCCCCACACACACACACACACACACCCCTCCTCTGAAAATCAGAGGACGGAGGAAGAGGGGGAGTAGGAGGATGGTAGCGGTGGCGCCGTCCTCCTGGCCCCCACCCTCCTCCCTGTCCCCCCCTCTCCCCATCTCCACCACCTCCTCTAAAAATAAGAGGAGAGGGGACTGGAGCAAGGGGAGGGGACGACGTCAACGGTGCCGTCCTCCGGCCCTCCTCTCCCCCACTTCGGCCATCCTCTCTCTGGCGGAGCAAGGGGAGGGATCAGGAGCAAGGGGGGTTGGATGAGGGAGGAGCAGGCACTGGATGCGAAGGGGAGGCGGGGCGGCGGAGGGGAAACGGGAAGTCAGCTGGGGGTACTGGGGTGGGTTTTTATAAGCGGGCAAAATTTCACCTGCACGGGGAGGTTTCGCCCGCGTGCGAAATTTCTCTGTGCTGGCGGAATTTTGCCCACGTAATATATTTTAAAAAAAATATATAATTAGCGACACTCTCATTGAACGTCGCTATTACTACGTATATCCGCGACGTATAATTTATACGTCGCTAATAAAATATTGTATTAGCGACGTATACATCTATACGTCGCTAATAAAACGTAGTATTAGCTACGTATACGTGTAAACATCGCTAATATTTTTTTTAAATAAAATTCATTTCCCCCCCTCTCTCTCTCTTCCCTCCCCCTCTCTCTCTCTTCCCTCCCCTCTCTCTTACCTCTCCTTTCTCTCACTCTCTCTTCCCTCTCCTCTCTCTCCTCTAATTTCAATTTTTTAAGATTTTTTATTCTTTAAAATTAATTTTAAAAAATGACAAATAAATTAAAAGAAATCATATTAGTGACGTAAATAATTATAAGTCGCTACTATGTTACGTATTAGCGACGTATAATTGTATACGTTGCTAATACATATAATAATAGCGATGTATATGAGTATATGTCACTATTAATATTTATTTTAGATTTATTTTTTTATTTTAAAAATATAAAAATTAAAAAAACTAAAATAAAATTATTCTCCCTCTCCTCTCTCTCTCCCACTCCTCTCCTTCCCTCTCTCCCCTCTCTCTATCTCTCCTCTTCCTCTCTCCCTCTTATCCCTCTCCTCTCTATCCCTCTCCTCTCTCTCTCTCCATCTCCTCTTTCTCTCCTCTCTCCTCTTCTTCTCCTCTCTCTCTCCTCTCTCCCTACACACTATTTCTCCTCTAATTTTAATTTTTTAAGAATTTTTATTCTTTAAAATTAATTTTAAAAAATTAAAAAAGAATTAAAAAAATCAAATTAGGGACGTATAATATTATATGTCGCTAAAACATATACTAATAGCGACGTATATGACTAAACTTCACTATTAGTATTTATTAAAAAAAATTTAAAAATATAAAAATTAACAAAAAAATTTTAAATTAAATTACTCTCCCTCTTCTCTCTCTCCTCTGCCTTTCCTCTCTTTCCCTCTCCTCCTCTCTCCCCTCTCTCCCTCTCCTCCCTCTCCTCAATTTCCCTCTCCTCTCTCTCTCTCTCTCCTTTCTCTCCCTCTCCTCTCCTCTCTCTCTCTCTCCCTCTCCTCTCCTCTCTCTCTCTCCTCTCTCTCCCTCTCCTCTCCTCTCTCTCCCTCTCCTCTCCTCTCTCTCCCTCTCCTCTCTCTCCTCTAATTTCAATTTTTTTATTTTTAAATAAATCTTATTAGAGACGTATAGAAATATACGTCATTAATACCTATATACTATTAGCGACATATATTTCTATATGTCGCTAAATATTTTATTTTATTTTTTATTTTTATTATAATTAATAACTATTAGCGACGTTTATTTTTAAGCATTGCTAATAGCTATAATTTGTTTCCTTTTTTTATTTGAAATATATATCTTTAAGCGACATTTGTATAAAGCATGGCAAATAGGTCAACTATTAGTAACATATATATTTATGCGTCGCTAATAGTTACTTTTATTGCGACACTTGTCTATGCATCACAAATAGTTATTTTTAGTGACACATGGTTTTGTGTCGCTAATACTACATTTTTTTGTTGTACCTTTTCCCTATTTTTACAAAACCTAATGTCATAAATGCTTGTATGTGAAGTATATTTGTTTAGAATAAGGAGCTTGTAAGAAGTTTTCCTACACAATTAAAATGGGATAAGATAGGTCAACCATTTTAAATTTTTAAAATTTTTTATTTTTAAAAATTTTATTTTTAAATAAAAAATTTCAAACTTTAAATCAATATAATTTCCTATCCTGAACTTGGAATTGCGCATTCTTTGTACCGTTGGACTCGTATGGACGAGCCCTTCAAAACAAGACCATAGAAAGGTATATTTTCTCACTAATTTAAAATGGGTCCTACCTAAACAAGCTTCTCAAGGCAAAAGTCTACTATCTCGGTATCCGTTTAACACATTCTTGGCTCAATACGCTCATCTTTTTTAGCCCTATCAAATTTCTTAGTGCTCTTTCGAACGAATCAAGGTCAAAATAATTTAATTTATAGAAAAATTATTATTAGGCCCTAAAACTCGCTAATGGGCCAACTGTTTAAATTTTAAAACATTAAAATTATGAGGAGTTATACTACGAAGAGGAACCCTTCATCCACGAGTGACAACACGCAAATGTACATTAACGTCAATATCATTAAAGCTAACATGTGATAACATATGCACCGTCGATGTTAAATATCAAGGGCTCTTATGTATGGCTTATGCTAGGCTCATTGCCAGTGAAGAGCATAAATTTTTTTTCCCATCTTCATTTATGGGGTCAGCTTAATCTTAAGATTTTTATTTGTTTCCTAATTCCGTCCTCCTCAGCTAAGGAAAGGAGATGAATCTATAGAAATTGTATCTCTCACATAACACATAATCATTCCTAATTTCTTTTAAAGGTTGTTGCCCCTTTCCCTTTCAAATTCAATTTTTAAAGCAGATATCATGATCCATTGTTCATAGTGTAAAACTTAGATATCTGAGTCAAATAGGCACTAATTGTAAATATCTAAACTATAGGTTAGAGCCTTATAAGCATTTTAGTAAAATATTTATAGCAAAAGAATTTAGAGGAAGACATAACTGTGTATTACGCTAATACAATTGTTGCTTTTCCTGTGCTTCAATTTAATCATAATCTAACCCATTCGTCAAACATGCAATTACCTCCAGGTAAATTCCTTCCAGCCTTAAACATCTGTTCGTCATAAATCCCATCTTCACTAGGCGAGATAAGACTAAAACTCAATATAAAATCTGCAAACATGCCAGCAATGCCATTGGAAGTTGATTTCTAATATGTTCAACGTCATAAGGTCAAATGAATATATAAGCTGTCGAGGCTTTTGCCTGCAGCCTCTTCTTATATATGCAAATGAAACAAGAGTAAAAAAGATTATATTTTAGAAGCAACAAAATTTAATTTAGACAATGGATATTTCAATTTAAGTTTTGAGAGGTCCATATAATTGGGTCTTTTTACCAGGACATGTCCTTGTGTTGTGCCCTTTCCCAAAACACAATTTGCAAGTGTAAGTCCTAGATTTAGAAATGAGCGCCCCTACTTCGTTCAATTCAGAAACACCAACAGCTTCCACTTGAGGTTTTTTAGAACTTCTACTATTATGGCCATGTTCACCACACAGCTTACAATGATAAATCCTAGATTTCATTAACCATGCTTGAGATCCTGCTGAATCCAACTTGACGCAGGTTCTTCGATTATGCCCTTTTTCACCACATATACGGCATTTATATTTATAGCTACCTTCAGTCTTGTCCTTCAATTCCGGGCAATAGTGCCTTCTATGACCTTCCTTTCCACAGTTGCTGCAGTAAAATTTCACTCCTATGAAATAAACAGAATTTTAATCAATCGTGAAGCATAAATTATATAGTAGAGGAGTCAAATCATAAACTGAAAAAATGTACCTATATATCAAGAATCATAGTTCTCTTAAGAGCTCAGCATAATCCAAAGAGATTTGCATTGAGAACCAATTTCTAAACACAAATCTGGATGCATTTTATCTTAGCAATTTTTTAAGAGTGCAAATACTGTTCAATTGAATTTAGTGATGGTGGCAAACAGTGGTTTAACACAAAAATGTGTGGCCTAGAAGCTATGCAAGTACTTCTGGGACTTTGAGCTGTTTTCAAAAGTGTATATACTGTTCCTTGAACTTAATGATGGTGACAAATAGTGCTTTCATACAAAAATGTTTGGCATAGGAGCTACGTTGGTACTTGTGGGACTTTGAGCTGTAACAGTAAATTACTGTGTCAATATACACTTGCAAAGCTGTGTCCATGATGCTTGAGTGTTTGCCTTTCATTGCCATGCTTCTCTTTGAGACGATTTTCTGAGCTGCTAAAAAATGTTTTAAGGGCTTCTGATGCTCTTTTCCTAGCTGCGGCAGTGCCTTTTGCTTTCTGCAGGTATAGTAAGATTAATGAAAACTTCCTCCAGGAATCATGATAGAAATATTCCAATTATAAAAGATAAATGTTTGAAGCAAAACCTTAATTGCAGCTACTCGTTGGGCATGAATCTTTGGGTTGCAGTGGATAATCTTCATTCGTTTACTAAAAAGTCCTGTTTTGGCATTGAGGCTCTGCAAGCATCAAAACTAAACAAAAAATATTATAACCATGATCAATAACCACCATTTGTTTATTCGATTAAATTACTTTAGGGACAAGTATCTACTTTCAGTAAACTACCCTCTACATACAATACAATAAATATGAAACACAAATCCAAAACCGAGGTCAAACTTTATGCTCTCCTAGGATCACAGCTATGGGAACAACTAAAGCTGATGCATACGGTGGGAATGAATTTGAGAAATAGCAGTATAAGTTGCAGAATGAACAAATTAAAAATCAAACAAAAACTAACAGCAAAACATAAACATTAGGTACATGCTATTTGTATTTTGTGCATGCATGTGAGCTCTTGTGTATGTCAATGTGAACATATTTGAATGTAATAGTATCATGATTACTCCTTATCTTGGGCCTTAGTGGTTGGTACACAAAATGATAATAGTAGAAACCTACTTGTAAGGGAAGGGAAAAGGAAAAGAAATCTACATCATCATTATCATTACAGGTATGTGCCTTCTCCTGCTTATTTGTCAGAAGTGGTGATAATAGATTATAGTTTGAAATTAACCGACATAAAACATAGTTTCAAATCCAACCATCACAAAGTTGACATCAAAATATTCAATTCCTCCTACATTAATTTCATCAAGCTGACATAGAACTGGGACAAATTGTATGATGATATGAATGATGGTGAAACTCATCGTTCTTTCCCCTTGTCATTTGGTTTCTATCTTATCATTTCCAAGTATAAAACACACAGATGCACACACAAACATGCTGTTCATGTCATTCAGTACTTCACCAGTTAAAAGTTTCAAAATGAAGCCATGGTGTTAGATGGGTGGTGGTATCATGAGTGGCTACTGGACTGCAGATAAAAATTGAAACCATAGTTGGGGTCATCATGATATGTGACCTGTTAAAGTGACTGAAGCTCATAAAAATTTCAGCCATTCAATAGTGGATGAAACATCACTTGCTGCAACAGGCGGGACACCAATTTCACAAAACCATGATGCACTTGAGTTGCTCCCAATACCACTTGGTCACAACCTCCCCAACATTATGGGGCCCACTTCTCAAATTCCTGATAGGAATTTGATGTGAGCCATGAGGGTTACAGCTGCATAAAAGGGTTTTGAGAGGAAAAGAGAGGAAAAAAAAAGGGAATAGTAAGAAAGATAACTTCTGATTGTCTGCCTTTCTAGCCCCAAATTACATAGTTTTACACAAGATAAAACATAAATGCTAATTACTATCCTAGAGAAAACCAAGGGACATAACATAGTCTCAATACAATCCAATTAATGACATGGGAAGGCTAAAGGTCACAACATAATTGTTACTTAATTAACATATTATCCACACGTACACACATACACAATCCTAAATTTATGATTAAAAAAAAGGAACTAACTCTCAAGGATCGACTGGTCTTCAAACCAACTTCTGGTGGGGGTGATTGATAGATACGCTTTGATTTCCGAGTTGGATCCAATTTAATATCTAAATCGTCAACTTCAACATCTTTTACTGTCAGAGGAGAGCTGCAACCACAATTGTTAAATAGTAAGCATCCTACTACATACTAACAACCACTCTCATGACATTCATCAAAGTTGCAAGAATACATGTGATGAACTATTATCGAGGGAGAAAATAATATTTTTGGCCCTACACTGACCCTATTAAACTATTTGTTTTTGATTTCAAACTTCCTCCCATAGCAAAAATAAGATACCCAGCTTACTTAGCCAATTAAATCGAGTAGCCAGAGTGTTTTTGTTTTTTCTTTTGCACCATACTTTTTAAAATGCTGTTTGATAATCCAATTTGTGAGAATTGCAGTGATGGCATCTAAATGCCTCCAGTCGAACTGCACATCAAGATCTCAATCTCAACTACCATCAAAGTCAAGTTTTACCATTCCAAATCTTTATATTTAGCATATATAAATCCACTTCTGTTTTTTATCCTGTTAAATGCACACAAAACAGCAAAACACAGAAGTTGAACACAAGTTATTGCAAACATAGGAGCTGCTGGACCAAACTCCACTCATGCAACCCATCTCCGATGTCAATTTGAAGTACCATTTGTATCCAACACTTTCAGGCTGAGCATTGAAAGAGCCAGACCCAACACAATACCAAGCCAGAAAGTTATACTGGTCATTTAGATACCCCCAGCCACATTCAGAAATATAAATCTAAAACATTTATAACTGCATGGGCAACTTCTTTTGGTAATCCAGATCATGAATCGCCTCCGCAAGCAACTAGCCGGCTTTTCAATTGCCTATATTTGGCAGCTTACATTTAATTGTCTAAAGTTTATTATTATGAAGAGCCCTGTTAGTATGAGCCCAGTCTCACGTGCGTCAACGTGAGACCAAGCATCGCGAGCTGTCAGATTTGAATCAAATGACACACATTACTTAACTTAGGAGGTGGGTTTGAATCACCCGCTTGGCCCCTCTATTAATAACACGCACCGTCGAATCTCAATATGATGGCTTGCGATGCCCTAGCTCATGTTGGCATGCGTGAGTTCGCACTCATGTTAACTTTCTCCTATTATAAATTAAATACAACTACATAATCTTCATGGGAAGGATGTTCAGTTGATGAAGGAAAAAAATGTGGCAACTTCAAGACATTAGAGGAGAAGAAAATTTGATACACCTTGAATGAGCTTTCACCCAAGGTCTCTCATCGACAGACTCTTCCCAGATCACACAATCCCCTAAGCATTGCTTACATGCCATTAGCCCCTGTTTTAAAACGAGAACAGTGAACAGAAAGTGTTACATGTAAAATAATCTTAACAAAAAATGTATTCATGTATATAATGGTATGTAACCAAAAATAAGGTCAACATTCCAGGCCGCCCAATCAAGACTGAATGTCATTTTGTGACAAAGAATGTGAAATTCTCTGTGTATGCACTCATCAGCATGCGTATATTATGCCCATAAAGAGTTTGAAAATAGCACTCAGAAGTTGGACAGTCCTTTTACGATACATTGTAAAGAGCTTGGTTCAAAAATAGCTTCAACTACCATAGCCAAGTACATGATACAATATATACCGAAAATTAGTGTATTTAATGCAATAATTTACTTATGATGCTAGAGTTCACCACACTTGATATAATAAGAGCAACAATTATCAAATCCAAAGCACTCATTGCACCATCTCATAGAATTACTATACAGGAGAATGAACTCCTAAAAGCATCACATCTGCTTGTCCCATTTGATCCACAAAGCCCCCCTGAGGTGCAACCTAGGGGGATAAAAGGAGGCTTGAGAAGAAGGGGGCAACAAAATTTGGTCCCATTTGGACATGTGTCTCCTCCATCTGAACCTCTAAAAATTTCAGCACTTTTTCGCTCTCAATCAACTGCTGTAACAAGGTGGAATTCAGGGGTTCAGGTAAAAGGGCCACATGGCCAAATGAGAACATGTTTTGTGGGCCCCTTAATCTCTCTTACAATCATCTTGGATCCAACAGATACGAGGTCTCTATAAGGCCCACAAACAGAGCACTGGCACAGAGATCCATATGTTATGCTTGCAGGAGATCATTGCCCTCAGTGGACAAGAATTTAAATAACCGAAGCACTTTTTCATGTCCTTTTTTTGGAATTTAGATTAAGATACACCATTCAAGTGTTGTTGATCGATTCAAACACCTGACCTCCACCAAGGGCATCAAAAAGTATCCATGTGATAGACATGAGGGCAATAAGATTGAACTAGGACGATTGATTAGAATCACTTGGATGTTTTCATTAAAGCATTCATCAAGGACTTACATCATTTGTTATAGGCTAAGTAACATTTAAATGGTACATGTTTGAAGATTACATTTACTTGATTTACATTATTATTTGTTTCATAAGTTGTTAAAAAAACAAATTGAATCCTAAAAAGATATTCAAACTATTAAAGTTAACATAATTATAATCAGAAAGATAATAGTTGAAGCCAAGTTTCCATCACAACACAATGATTTTTAAAATGTTCTAGCAATCTAGAGGATTAACATATTTCTTGCACTTGATCCATTATGTAAGAGAGCTACGCATGAAATGCAATATATTGCATAGAATATAATAAATTTCAGTACATAATGTGTGAAGCATTTGTATCAATTATTGACGGCATTTTAATCAAACCATCTGTGCAGCATGTCAAAATGACTCTTCCCAATTTTTTAGTGCCATTTTAGTATTTTCTTTAACTTAAGATGTTCCTTGGTTCAAGGAATGCCATATGGGCAATATATCACTAATTTATTGGTATCATCCAGTTTGACAATATTTGAAACAGTGTAAATGTCATTTTTCACTGTATCAGCTGATGTACCAATGAGATAGGCGGCATATCGCCAAAATTGGTGATATTCGACAATTTCTTTTTCTTTTTAATTTTTGCTTTTTCCCCAGTATGCCCCCTGAATTAATTTAGGCCCACCCTCCTTTCTTTCCCCTTGTTGTAATGTAGGGCCCCCCAATTTCCGTTCCCCGTGAACTATAGATCTACCCAACGACAACAACTGCTCAGTGTAGTGAATCCGGGACAAAATCTTTGGTACTCCCTCCTCCTTCTTGAATTGCTGGCAGATCCCAGCAATAGTTTTCTCCATAGTAACAAATTTTACAAAATTTCATTAATTTCGGAGAAATAGGCCTTCACCAAAATTTACTTCAAAATTTTGTGGCAAAATTTACGTTTTAGACAAGTTATTTTTGGATATTTTATGTTTGAGGCAGGTGAATTTTTTGTTTTTTATGGTTTAGACAAGATAATTTTAAGTTTTATACAATTTAGACAAGTTATTTTTAAGTTTTTACATTTAGGTTAGATTTGTTTTTAGGTTTTCTTGTTCTTCCTATACTTCTTCTTTTCATCCTCCTTCTTCTTCCTCTTTTTACACTTCAAAAATTTCTTGAAATTTTCTAGAAACCGAACAAAACGAATAGAACCCAAAATGGCCGCTAACCAAAATGCTTACTTGGTAAGCATGGTTTTTACCTACCGACATCTGTTGAGAGGGGTCTCAACTGTCGACAATTGCAAGAACCCATTTTTTTTAGGTTAAGGCCAATGTCTCTTGAACCAAAACGGAATTGAGCTTCCGAAAGTAATTTTTAACTATCTGAAGTTATATAAAATTTCTTTTTTTATTGACTTTACATATCTACTCTGTAAAAATTTATTTCATGATCATATGCTTATTTGACATTAATATTAGTGCTTTTTTATGTTAATGACAGAGACGGTGAAAATAAATGTTAAAAACCATTACTAGGTGAACTATATCATAAAACATGTTGATAAACACTTAGATTGTGAACAGGCGTACCCTCATGATCTTATGCTTGTTTGAGATTAATATTAGTGCTTTTAGATGTAAATAAAATTTAGATTGTGAAAATACATGTTAAAAACCCCTTTTAGATCAGTAATACGATTTCAAATGATATCTCCACTATTTTCTTTCTTTCTCCTACCGATAATCTTTGATATCTGATACGGCAAGCCTTTTGCGTTGGTTACTAGCCATAATTATATATCTAGTTATGATGAACCTATATGACCCTATCCTTTTGCATTCAACAAGAATATATTTCCACATGCAAATACAGCTTAGCTTCTTTTTAATTATTTCTGAAAAACAAATGTTAAGAAAATTTTCAATTTAAAAGAGAGAGGGGGAGAGGGAAAATTTTGTTTTAAACTTTGAGCAAAATCCACTACAAGTAGGCAAGGTACCTTGAGTCTCCACATGAAAGCAGTCAGTCAAGATATATATACAAAGAAAGCTGAGAAAATCCAATTGCCAGTTCCTCCCAGGAGGCACAGGGAAGGAGACATAAAGCAATTGAATGAGGTTGTTGTCCTCCCTATTTGTTCAAAATGATAGGATGCAGTGATCATTATTGAGAAGCAAAAAAAGGAAGGGAGATTTCTTTAGAACCTCTTTCACCATAGCTGAAGGAAGCAGTAGAGGCAAACCATAACCAGAGTGAATAGTTATTCTCCAAGCTGAGCACAACATCAAGAGAAAGTGGAAATATTCTGGGTCACAGTCCCTCTTCAGCAAACAATTGTCAAAGTTTCAAACGTCATCATATAACAAATTGCTTTTCATATAAATAAATGTGTTGTGATATGTACCTTCCCATTACACATTCGATCAAACATCATACGGCCAAAGCAAACATCCTCAGGCGCTACTCAAAAACAACCGTACGAATAAATTGCTATGATCATAGACTTTAAATACAAATCTCTCCTAGGCATCCCTGAGTGCAAGTCCCATAACAGTCCATAGTCTAATCCAAACTAAAGTCCAGAATACATAAACATCTTAATGCTTGTCTCACCCAATACATCAGATCGTGGCACAAATACTACTCATAGTAAGTCAAGCATATACCTGAGTCCAAGGGTATCAATCCACCGTGGAAACGAGCATTCATCTCCAGGAGCTCTCCATCACAAACCTGCAAAAGCCTCCTGAATAACGGGGCTAAAAATAGGGTAATGAGTATTTTCATACTCAGTAGGAAAATGCCCAGTAGGGGAGTTCTAAACAGTGAACTCAGTAAGTCCATACATAGATGCGTTCATGCAACTCAAACATGAAGCACTCAAGCAAGCATATCATAATCATGCTCATATGCATAAAATCATTCCAAATGCACCATCGTGCCAAAATCATACAATCAAACAAAACTTACACATACACTCGAAATCAGAGTCATACAAACTTACTTGTACCATCATACGCTTACTCATACAACTTACACATACTTGTACGACCTTACTCATACATCTTATACTTATTATCTTACTCAGAAGCATACGCTTATAGTCTTGTTCAGAATCATACTCTTACAGTCTTACTCATACTCTTACAGTTGTGCTCATACTCATACTCTTATAGTCGTACACATACTTATACTCTTACAGTCTTGCTCATACTCATACTCTTACAAACGCACTCATACTCTCACAGACGTACACATACTATCGACCACTGAAGTTCATTACAACTAATAAGCTCTAGCGTCGAGATGGAAAAGAATGCCACTGGGGCATCACCTTAACCTCCGGGGAGTGACTAGACGCCATGGACTTTTCCGAAGGTAAGGCACACCAGTGCTCATGGGGCACAGGATCAAACAGGTAAGAGCAGGTCCATGATACTACTTACCTGAGCGCGCAAACATAAACACCCATACATAAGGGATCATAGAATTGCCCACCAGAATGGGTCTTATAGTGGAATAGAATTGGCCACCATAATGGGTCTTATAGTGCCAATGCCACTCTTGGGCAGAATCATACAATGCCACTTGGGCAGAAACATACAATGTCACTCTTAGGTGGAAATCATACAGCGCTCTTAATAGAGCATCAAACGTCTAGGATTAATACAGCACACAGACCAAATCGAAAGCATACATCGCTCTCAAGAGAGCATTATATGTATGTGCTTAATATAGCACACAGACCAAAACGAAAACATATATCGCCCTCAACAGAGCATCAGACATCTGGTGCTCTATATAGCACACAGACAACATCTTGCAAGATAAGCATCATGGCAAGACATGAGAAACGCTCAACCGACTCATTATCAACTAGCTCAAACACAGAACTTAATCCGTCAAACCCTCAGGTCTCAAACTCACAACTCTATTATTAGTTGTGCTTATAATTCAAGTTTGAATTAAGTAAATTATGTAGTACAATTATGCCACACAAGCACTCAAACATACCGTGCTCCACTTATCAAACCGAAGCAGAGCCCAATCTGAAACCATAGTTCATCAGGGTAGCATACTTCCTTAACCCGTCCATATCTCAACAAAATTCATCGTACACCAAAATCTTACAGTTTTACATACTCAGCCATCCACCTTATGGTCAAATCATCTTACACTGACATCATCAAACTGAGCTCCTTAGAGCCAACCCCAGTTATCACTATCTTACTTAAAACTCACTTATTATGATTACTTTTCGCTTCATAATATGTACGTTATGTTTGTATAATTATGCATACTTTTACTGTCTGACAATTCCCCAACATACACTCTGATCCAAACAAACCACTCCAATCCTCTCTCCCATCATACTCATATCCTCTATCATTTGTCATACACTTACACATTCATATCCAAATCCATACCAAACACTGTCACTTCTTACCGTCCATTGCCCAAACGTCTGCCCCCACATGCATGCACATATCCATCAGATAGGCATATAGCCATCATACATGCGTATGTATATCACACATACTTATAACATACACATACTTTCATACATACGCAGCTTACAAACATGCTCGCAAGCCATCACTAGCACATACATACACATACAAAACTTACTACCAAACACGCTAACCATCACTAGCACATACTCAAACCACATACGAAGCTTACCAATGAACACGCTAGCCATCACTAGTGCATACTCAATCAACATACGAAGCTTACCAACAAACACACTAGCCATCACTAGAACATAATCCACATACGAAGCTTACCAACATACTTCAAATATACATACAACCCACATGCATGTCATATACATTTCAGCATGACATAATTCATCCACTTACATCATGCAAACGAATCATGATCTAACATCCATATCATTCAATCATATAGTCCTAGCATGCTGCTACTCATTCAAAGCGTGCTATCATGAAATTACAAGTTCAAAGCTCCCTTACCTCGTAATCATGACGTTTGATGGCGAGCACACGCCGGTGGTAGTGTCGGCGGTGGAGTTAGTGGCCAAAGGCATTGCCTAGCTAAGAGAGCTTTTGTCCCGAGGGTTTAGGAAGTGCCGAAAGACTCACGGCCAAATGGGGTGACACAGGTCAATGCGGAAAAATATGTGATCCACAGTGGCACACTAGGGGTGGCCGGGAGAAAGGTCATGCCAACAATAATGGCGGTGCGACCATAAGTCGAGGGTGCACTCACTAAAGGTTGGCCGGTGGCTAATAAGTACTCGGCCAGCCGCAAGAAGTTGAAATCGGCCATGGACAACACCCAATGGCGGCAATTTCATGTCAACAAAGGCCCACATAAGGGCGGAGGGCATGGGGCATCGCTCAAGGACAGAGGAGAGGTGGAGGAGGGCTATGTGTCAACTCCACTCGGTGGCAAAGCATCCGATGGACAGGCAGTGCAAAAGCGGCGCCTAAGCCCTGAAATACACGCGTGGCCACATGCACACACAACTACATACACACGCAGCCCAAAGGGGCGGGGGAGAGGGCTGAATGGAGGCGGCCCAAGGCCCACCAAAGGCTGACAAGGATAAGGCCCCTAGCAGTGGCCAATCAATGCGACGACATCACCGATAGTCACCCACAACCAAAAAACCTTGGTGCGGGAGGCTGTGCATCTCGCACGGTAGAGGGCAAGGGCAAGCGGCCCATTCCGACCGGAGGTGTAATTGGCTAAGTGGGGCTTGCCCTCGCTGTCACCAAGACAGCCAAATGGCCCACGGCTCGCCGATGGCCACGACCTGAGACGCACCCACAACATCTAATCGGGCAGAGCAAAACAATAAGGGTGAAGCGGGGTCGGAAACGGTAACCCCCAACCGACATTGGGCCGAGGTAGGCTGGACTGGTCTGACCGGAGTCCGTCCAGTGGTTAGACGATGACTGGAAACACCGGCGTCTCAAAAAAATGCTTCGGACAGTGAAGAAGAAAATAGGTACAAAACCCGACCAAATTACCGGTACCTCACAGAGGAGTGAAGAAAGCATGGCGGTGGCTCAAGCCAGCACCTATGGGTTCCTAGCGACCAAACAAACATAAGTCTAGTTGAGGGCGGCCGCAACCGACGTCAAAATTGCACCCCCATGGCTCAAAAACGGGATTTGAAGGAGGAAAAACCCAAAGAAAAGTTCGGTACCTCGTGGAGGAGCGAAGAGGCCATGGCGGCGGTCATAGCTGGTACCTACGAACTTGTGGAGGTGAGGCAAAGAGGATCCTGACAAGAAGAGGTGGAATCCGACGATGGAGGAGGGAGAACGGAGCGATAGGAATCAAGCTCGGGTTTTCTAAAAACTCATTGGACGTCAAAAAAAAGTTATTGGACGGCTCTGTTCTGGAATCCGATCGATGGATCTAGAACTTATATAATCTTTTTAATTTTTCCATCTACGTCCCTAACATGCGTTAACATCCCGGTTACGTGTTGTACCTCCAAAATTCACACCGTAAGCGCGCAGCAAGGCCTATTGCTTGCGACTAAGCCCTACACCTGACTCTATGGGTATAAATATGGGGTAAATACATAAATATGAATACGCCAAAGCATCACATTTTCCTGCCGAAAATGGCCAGTAAAAAATAGCAGGAAAATCAGGGACATTACACTTCCACACCCCATCTCTCTCAGCCACCCCTCTCCTTAGCATGGAGAGAGAGGCCAGCCCTCTCCTCCCCCCTTTGTGCTTTCTCCCTCTCGCCCTAGCATTGGCAACATGTCACGGATAGTCCGCTTCACTACCCAGTGACAAATAGCTCCCCTTGGCTCTGGTTGAGCCGTTGGCCATCTCCTCCCTCTCTCTCTCTTATGTGGTGGTCTAGAGAGGATCCACCTCTCTCACTTGGTGTGCCTTGGATAGCGTGCAAGGAAAACAAAGGTCACACCAAAAGGAGGGTCTTGAGGCGATCTCTTCCATCCATGCCATAGGGTTTGTGGTGATCTCATTCATATTGTCTTCAAAGAGGTAAACAACATCCCCTCTTATTTATATTGAATTGAGATTGATAAAGAGTCTTGCGCTAATGTTTGTGGGTGATCTTGGCCATGTCCTTGGGGCTCATCCCCCAAAGGCCAATACGTATTTACCCTTGGCTTGATTATTTCATGATTGTTGATTAATCTAAGGTAGATTTATTGTTTATATGAATGTGTGTTCTAGATTGCATATGATTATTGCTTTTGAAGGATTAAAAAGTGGTTTTTTGCACCTTGACCACAAGGGCTCACCCTAAGACTTCCATTGTTGTCACCCAATAGTGGTATCAAAGCCCTAGTTGGTGGAGAGAGCGCTAGACTTTTTGTTTTTTACTCTAACTGCCCCTAAGGCGGCCATGGCTAGGGTTTAGATTTTTTCCTTCTACACAAATGCAATTCGATGAGATAACCTATTATACTTTAGTTTGACTTTTCACAATAATATTTTTAGGGTTGCTTTTACTACTAATGAGGAGTATTATGGTATATTTTACTTGCATTATGAATGTAAGCAAATATTGAAATACATGATGAAGGATGTGTGTGAATAATATATAAACGAACCCTGGGTTTGGGCATGCTAAAAGGGTAGAGACCTTAACACATTATGTATGACACTTAAGGACATGGGTTGTTATGTTCTTTTGGGCTCCAAGAGTGAGTTCCCTTAGCTACATAGAGGAGATTCATGGCTTGGAAGTTCTTGTTTGTAAAACCTCTTCCACAAGTTTGGGAGATGGTTCAAATAGGTTATAGCTTTAAAAGAAGTATAACCCTAGTGTAACATAACAAAACAATTCTGGGTAATCATGAAAAACTAAAAATCTCAACTACTTTAGCCTATGAACCCTTGTGAGCCTTAGCTTCATAGTGTGGTTTGAGCAGGTTATAGTCTTCATCAAGATTCTAAAGCTACTTTGTGAAGTGATATACATTTCAAGGAGCCATGAATATCTCTTTGATATTGACACAAAATTAGTGAACCTTAATACCTTGTGTAAAGGAATAATTTAATGTACTTTACTAATTTTGGCTATTTCTATACTACTTATTTATGAGATTCTTGCTTAGCTATCTTACTGGGTATATAATATAATCAATATCTTTATGACACAAGTACTCAAGAAGAGGAAACTTCTTAGAGGAATTAGTGTGCGTGGTGAGGATGTTTGATTTAGACCACATAGTATGAAAGATTTCCTTTCTCTTTTGTGATTACACTTAGACTTGTATGGATTATTGTAGGCATATGAGTGTCAAATTATTTACGTTGGTATGCATTATGGTTTCTAGACATGCATACAAGTAAGACCTATTTCATTTTATAGTATGATTTGACGATGGCTAATATATACTCTAGTTTGATATTCATATGCTCGAAAAGAAAGTGGCCCGTACCTCGAAGTATCTTAATGAATGTATTAGCTAAATAATGATGTTATAGTTTTCACTGTGATATTTTAAAAAAAAAAAAAATTAAAAATCTCAAGTGTGACATGTAAGAGGCCACACATG
Source organism: Saururus chinensis (assembly GCA_035235625.1). NCBI lineage: Eukaryota > Viridiplantae > Streptophyta > Magnoliopsida > Piperales > Saururaceae > Saururus > Saururus chinensis. The sequence continues at coordinate 19,902,852 of CP141147.1, read as the reverse complement.
TGGTATAAAATGATCTACCTACCCCACCCAATTCTCCTTCCACTCTAACTTCAGTAACCCACTTAACCAATTATGCATAACCTCCTCCTCTACCTCCCAACCGAGTTCCACCTCTAGCTATGCTACTGCCCTATCTCCCCTACCTCCACATCTATCTCTGTTGTCGCCTCCCTTGTTTCCACTTCTAGTTCCTCAAATGACTCCTTTTTGTTCTCCTCCTTCCTGTTCCTTGTTTTAGGATTCAGCTAGACTAGATGTGATCTCATCATGTCCATCACAAAAGTTGCAACCATCTTGGCGATTGTGGCTCAAGTGGAGCCAATTTTACTTGATCATAACCTCCATTAATTTTGACACTTGTTATAACCCCATTAATGACATTTTTAAACATGGGAGCTATGTAAATTTTATATTTTGTTTCTATGCAAACTTTAAACTTAAAATTTGAACCGTAAACATCTACAAGTATTTAATATTAACAATGGGTTTATTCTTACTCGATTTGGAGTTTTTTCCGGCACCCAATAAACCCAAAACTTACATTAATAGTAGATCACACCTTTCACATCTGGCAATAGGCCGTTGGCAGTTGGCAGCTTGGAGAATAACTTTAGTAAAATAGGCAATAATACAACATATTATGGGAAGCATTTTTCATGCTCCGCTCCGACAATGAGTAGAGCGTAAGGAACACGTGGTGAGAGTCCATTTTCAAGATCGATAGAGCACATGCTAGTGCACATTAGTGCACGTGACACTTGCACTAACATGCGCTATTGTGCGTGCCATCGATCTTGAAAATTGACGCTCCACATGCGTTCCTTATGCTAGGCTCACAGTGAACAGGGAACATGAAAAATGCTTTCCATATTATGTGATTGTATCCCTCTCAATATGTGCACTTAAGCGTATGAAGAAAACCCAAGAGAGAAATAGGATAAACAAAACATGTTTAAATATGTTAATTGCAAACTTCCAACTGTCATTGCATGTCCTTATTTGTCACTAGATTCATTCTTCTTCTCTAGTGTTAGTGTAGAGAAAAAAGCCTTTGAGAAGAAAATATAGTTGGCATTTGGTAGTTGGTAGTCGACATATGTAAACATGCTTTATTTATCATGTTTCTCTCTTAGTTTTTTTAAAAAGCTTGACTACATATATTAAGGGAGATACAATCACACAATATGTTACGTTATTGCCCATTTTATTAAAATAAATCTACTAACTGCCAACTATGAAAGACGTGAACCACTATTAATGTAAGTCGTTTGTTGGGTGCTCGAAAAAGCTCTAAATCGAGTAAGAATAAAATCCATTGTTGAAATTACCTACTTGAAGAAGTTTATGGGTTCAATTTTTAAGTTTAAATCTTGTAAAGAAAGAAAATCTAAAATTTATATAGCTCCCATGTTAAAAAATGCCACTAATAGAGCTGTAACATGTGTCAAAATTAATAGAGGTTATGGTCAAGTAAAATATGGCTCCACATTGATCACAATGGCCAAGAGGGTTGCAAATTTTGCAATGATCATGGTTTGATCGCATTTAGTGCCGTTGAATACTAAAAATGAGGGAGAAGAAGAGGAAGAGAAGAAGATGTAGAAGGTGGCAGTGGTAGAACTCTAGGCGAAGGTAGGGGAAAAGGTAGCAAAAATATAGTTAGGGGCGATGGTAGAGAAGTTGGAGACAAAGCTAGGCCGGGAGGCAGAGAAAGAGGTTAGGCATAACGATTTAAGTGAGTTGCTAGAGTTAAGAGTGGAAGAAGAATGGAGTGTGGGTAGTTAGGTTATTTTATGTCACATGTGACATCTAACATTTGCATAAGTCTATTTGTGGTGTTAAGCAAGTTACACACACAATTTGGGCATTACGTGGGTTATGAAGTCTATTTACTTTAAAGAACCTAATTTCTATGTACAAGTCAAATAAGATGAGTAAAGTTGACATTAAAACCAATGTATGGATGTTATTTCATTTAAATTTTGTATACAAGGTGAAATTAACTAAGATTATAAAAATAAAACCACAATGTAACATAAAAGGTTTCACAATTTATGTCCTATTTAACTCAAATTGGTGCGGGACCTAGGTAAATCTTATGCAGGATTGTTTGATACAGTTGGGGATACTAATATGTGGGTCTCATCCACCTAAGCTTATAAATCTTGTGGTTATTAGGTAATAAGACTGTGATGTTCGTTGTATCCATATAAATAAGTGGGGGTCCTTGAATCATCAAGTGGCAGCCCTTATTTATCATCCCTTACCATGGGTGATAAATGATGGTCGTCAGATAATGGTTGCATGGCTGCCAAGGATACAACTAGCATCTCATGATCAAATGCTTGTTTTCTTCTTGAAATAAAAATTACAAAAATGTAATTATATGAAAGTAATTTTATATGGTAGGACATGCATATGCGAGTTGTAACTAACTCTTGTCAATTACTTAGTTGAAGGGTAAAAATTGTGAATTACTTAGTTGCGCTTTTTTTTAGCAAGAAAGACATAATATCCACTAAACCGGAGGATGTTCTTAGGGGTTTTTTACAAAGCAAACAATTGTGAGAAGGCAGAGCAACACAAACACCAAAACAAACACACATACAAACAAACAACGTTCACCCAAGTAGAACAAAATATACATTAGAAGGCACAACATTGATGTTGAAGATGGAAATCCGAATGAACCACCACCTCTACGATAGAACCACTAGTGCAGTCCATAGGGGTTGCCTCCAAGGGTCAAACACACGCCAATAACCAATAACCAAACCAAACACGCCTCTACAACCTAAGAGGAGGCCAAACACAATTAAAACAAATTACTAAGAACAAAAAGGTGGAGACCACTATGAAATACCCCTTGCCACAGCAATGGATGGCATCCACCCTATGGATCGTTACCCATCTGTTGCATCAAAAAATAAAGGAAAATATGAATTTAACACTCTTCATAAACTACAAGGGTCACCACATTGCCTCTATCCTAAAACCAATAAAGGTAAAGACCTATCAGATGTGGCTTCTTATATAGAAATCTGTATGCTACTAATGTGGAAAACTAAACAAATAATCATACTAAGAAATTACACGAGGTTTTTGATGTAGAAACCTAAACGGAAAATACCACGTGACTAACCCTTGGTCAATTAGCCAATGAATATGAATCTTAAAGACTTACAAGGCATAACGTTACCCAACCCCTTCTAGAAGTCCATCTCTAAATCACTTTGACCACCAGAATCCATCTTGGTACTTGCAAACTTTGTCTTGATCTTCTTCTTAAATAGCATAACCACCTAATCTCCTTAGATACTTTAATTAGTGTCTATCTTAATTTGTTCCTCTAATCAACTTGTGTGTGTTTGTCTCTTATAAACCTCAATTCAATTCCTAAAGAGTTTATGGAAGAAAATCTTACTTTTTTTATTTTCCTTCAAATTTTCTGAAAATTGGTAGAAGGAAATTAGCATACTTACTATCTATTTTGCCTCTCAAAATATCCTTCCTTTCTCTCTAATTTTGCCCTCTTTAGGTTCTTAAATAGTGGTATTAGTGGGTTTAGGTCTTTTTCTTTCACCAGGAAAGAAATTGTTCCCAGAATGACCTATTTCAAGTAACTATACTGTAGTGTATTGATTGTTTTAGAGGCAATTTATTGTTTCTAGTATTATTCACAAACCCTAGCATCCTAATTGATTGTTCATAGTATCAGACCTGATGAAATTCATTATGGTTGGCATATTCTACTAGTTGATCGATCATTTGATGTTTAGAAAAAAATCTCAAAAATCCACAAGCTTAATCGATTGTTGTTCAAGGACAATTGATCACTTACGAACTCTTTTCCAAGTTTTTTTCTTTTTTCATCTATTCTTTTACTAATACTCACACAAAAATACAATGAGTAGATATTTACTCTTTGTCTATAGCACATATGGTAAATATTTATTCTTTATGTAGCAATGAAACGACACCCTCGTACTAATTTGGCCACCAACAGTGAGAGTTTAATATCTAACTAGACGGCGATAGTGGATCACTAGATTGCTCTTTAAACTTATACTTTATAAAAGTAAAAGATTAAGAGTTCTAACCTATATGCACATGAATTTCTAATTAACAATGGAAACAAATTATCTACGCCTAAACCATCGAACTATCAACTAATTAATCAATCCAAGCATGCAATCCACACAATAACTCACATATATTTAACGTAAAAGAACCAACTTAGGTTAAAAACCACGACTACCTCAACAATGTCAAATCAATGAACAAGTAAGATAGAACTTACAAGACACAAGAACAACTAACCAACCTCTACACTTGACACAAACGAGAATACCTTCTCTTTGTTCAATCTTCTTCATTGTTGACCTTCAATTCTTCTCCCTCAGAATCCTTGAAGTTTTCCCTCTTCGTGTTCTGTTCTTTTTCTTCTAGCAACTCAATCAAAGACTCCTTCAATTATTAATCCACCTTCTAGATTCTTCAACTAGCTTGAAGAATTTATTTTGTCTCCTCCTTTATTTGTTGTGTGAAAATCTTCTCTTTCAGTTGTGCATTTTCATGAATCTACCATTGACATGTGCTTGAAGCTTTTAGTGGACTCTCTAAGAAAACAATAATAAATGACCTCTTCTTTCTTCTCTAATATTTTTAAATTAGGTATATGAAACTGTTAGCGATCAATCTTCACTATTTCCTTAGGGCACGATACTTCGAGCAATCAATCTCTCAACATACCGATCGTTCAATAAACTCTTTGCTTCATTTTATAAAATGTTGTTTCAGGTATCGATCGATCATTTTCTTAAGAGATCAATCATTTCAACTCTTCCGTGCTATAGTTCATAACCGACCGATCAATAAAATCAGTATATGTTGCAACGATCTATTGATGATACTATTCATTTATAGTTTTACCTTTTTTACCCTAAATTAGTACGAAACTACCAAAATCACTTCTAAAACTTTTTCAAATTACTTTTGTATGAGAGTGTGTGTTGAATATACTTCTTTTACCTTCAACACTCTTTAGTTTTCAGCCTTGATTCATAAAAACATGCCTGCTCTTATTTTCAAGTCGATTAATTTTAAACTTAACTCTACCACAACTAAATCTAGTCATATTCCTAAAATAAATTGTATACTTTAAGTTTCGACATAATTTTGATTAACAAAAACAATTAATTATAATACAAATGACATATGTTCTTTCAGACACCACACATAGCAGTCGAGTCATGGCAAGCTAAGAAGCTAATAGCCAATGGTCTTTCCAGGGAGCGATTTTTCTTGCTAGTTGGGGCCAAAAGGTTGCAACGATTAGGTTTGTGTTGGAAGTACCATAGCTGGCCAAACCGAAGACTATGTTGGGTAATCTAGTTGCAACTAAAGGCCATATATTTGACACCCGGTAGACACTTTTTTGGTAACAATGAAATCTTGCTACAACGAGCCATCAAGAGAAATGGGGGGTCTCTTCTGGCTAGACCTAGAGAAGACAATCATCTTCTATGTTGTCTTCTTTGGTTGCAGGTCCAACTCTAGCTCTATCTTTGGCTAGAGAAAATTGTTGTCTTATCTTATTACGACCAACAAGTTAGAGCAAGAAAAGGTAGACTATCTTCTATGTACGGAGGCAGCCAGATCTGGCTCAGCTAAGCTCCTCATGACTAGGGATGCCACCGGGTAGAGTTCGGGCCAGGTTTTGCCAAACCTGAACCCGATTCCATTTAAGAAATGGTAAACCTGAATCTAACCCGAATAACTATTCTGGTTGAATTTGGAAACCTAGACCTGACTCATTAAGGTCAAGTCGGGTTTTATCTAAATATATATTTATAACCTTATTAGGGTTAGGCTTTGCTAAACCCGAACCCGATACCATTTAAGAAATGGTAAACCCAAATTTGGCTCAAATAAATATTCGGGTTGAATTACAAAACCCAAACCTAACCCATTAAGGTTGGGTCAGGCTTTACCATATACCCAACTCGAGTGGCATCCCTACTCCTTACCTCCAAGAGCATAAAAACAAAATTTACATAACTTTTGTAAAATTTTGTTTCTTTTGGTGAAATGGGCCTTGATCAAAATTTATTAAAAATTTTTGCCTATTTTGCAATTACAAAAAAAATTACCAAAATTTATATTTTAGAAAGGTTTTTTACACCTAATATTGGTTAAATTTTAATTTTTATGATTTAGGCAAAATATTTTCAAGATTTTACCAATTCAAAAAAGCTACTTAAGTGTTTTTGAGGCAAATTATTTTTGTCCCCTCTTTCCTATTCTTCTCTTTCCCCCTTCTAATTCTTTTCATACTTCCAAATTTCCGCGAAACAAAATAAACTGAACCCGAAATACCCCAGCTATAATGAACCGATTAATATGCCAAAGAAGAGGAGAACTGGGGATTGGGTGAAAGAATGTGGCGGCAGCGGCAGCGGAAATCGAGGCTTAGTGGCGGCGGTCAGTTCCAATCTAAGTCAGTTGAGCCAAGTAGGGGCGATTGGATCCTAGCAATGGAGGTTTGCTTTGGTTAGAGGGGGCCGATGTTGCTATCGAAGGAAATGGAGCCAGGGAAGCACAAACTATGCCAAGGCAGAGAGCGCACCCACAACAACAAAAAACAACCATGGCTCCCCTAGACCTCTACCCATTAGTTCGAGCAACAGATGGAGCACCACCATTGGATAGGTTGACAACAAAATCACCATTCTTGATGAACTATCCAAGCTATTTGTAGTCAGGAGGGTAACAAATACCAAATTTATTCTACCAACAAGGCACTCTAAGTGAAAGTTGCACTATACAAATCATAAGAAAACTAAAAATAGGGTGAACTTACAATGAGGTGGAGTAGGAAGGGGGGTTTGTGGATGGAGGGGGCAAGAAGAAGGTGGAATGAGGTTGGGAGATGGTGGATGGGAGGGTGGATTGTTGGTGGGCGGAGTTGAGTAAGGGGGCTGAAGAAAGGTGGGGACGCTTTCTTGGAAAAAGAGGATGGGAGGAGAAAGAATTAGAGTTGGGACGATGAGGCCCGAGACCATGGGATTTATTACCTAAACATCATCGGACAAAAGGAAAAGGAGGATGGCGATGGGCTGTGGATTCTCCTTGGTGGTCTGGATCAACCACCAAAGAGTACGCCTTGGCCACACCACCACCGCAGAGGTTCCTGCATGTCAATAGGAACTGGATGGCCAAGGCAAAATGCCACCAGCTAGCCAAGAGGAAAGGAGCTCTTCACAAGTGCCCCCGCTCTGAAACCCTAGCAGAGTGGATAGTATACACTTTTTAAAGGCAATTACCTATCCTAAATTAATATTTATTTTTTATTTTTTTAAAATAAATTAATTTTAATTTAATTTTAAAAAATTATATATTGCTTTTAATTGATGACAGAGGAAGCATTTAAAGAAAGAAAAAGTTATTTAAATAATAATTACCAAACTAACCCACTTTTGGGAAATATTTTCCAAAGTGGTGTTGGTTTTTGCTACGTAGGTGTAGCTTTTTTTAAAAAAATTTAACTGATTTGTAAAGAACGAAATCAACTTAAAACGATTTCATCCTTCCAACGGACGAAATTGTCTACAAAAAATTAAGTGATTTCGTCCGATCACATTGAATTTTTTTTCAAAATAAGAACTGCATGGAGTTGTGGGTGCTCTGCGGGATAGACTTCTACATGAAGACGCACACTCTCGCCGGCATGCTGGGGGAGGAGGCTGGACCTACAAGGTGGCCAACCTGGATGAGCTGACAACAGAGAGTTGTCCCTTCCGGCACTGAACGGGGAGGGGAAGCTGGAGAGGAGGCTGTCACCGGTGAAGAACAGCCGCAAGTCGATGATGAGGAGTACTTACCTAGCTACTTCAGTCTGAACAAGGTGGGGGCCGACTTCGTCAAGGACATGAGGCAGGTGAAGCGCTAGTACAATGAGTTCAAGGTCCGCATCAATGGCCTCCCGGCCTCAATCCGCAGCCGCTCCGATGCCTACCAGCCCCGGCGGGGGGGGGGGGGGGGGGGGGGGAGATTAAGCGCGAGTCGATGATCTTATTTGAATCAGGTGATGCTAAAGCTACCAAGTGATGCGCCACTGAGAGAAACCCAGGAGGATAGCAACCTGCTTGATTTCTCACAAGTGGACATTCGGATGCCATTGCTGGTTTATGTGTCAAGGGAGAAGCGGCCAGGGTAGGACCACAACAAGAAGGCGGGAGCCATGAATGCGCTGGTGAGGGCGTCAGCGATCATGTCAAACGGGCCTTTCATCCTCAACCTAGACTGCGACCACTACATCTACAACTCAGCGGCCATAGGGAGGGGATGTGCTTCATGATGGACAGGGGTGACGATCGCATCTGCTACGTCCAGTTCCGGTTGCTGCAGCTCCTGCTTCGCCCACCGCCGTAGGCAGAAGACCTCTGCCTCTGTTGCCACCGCAGAGGAGGAGAACCGGGCTTTTAGAATGATGGGCAGCTGTGGCGGCAACTTGGAGGATGAAGAAGACATAGTCCCATGTCCGGCCGAGGGTGTCGTTCTTTGGCGTGAGCTTCGGGCCGCCGACGTTGAGCCGGTAGACCGTTTGGAAGGCGTAGGCCGATAGCCCAGGGAAGAAGCCGACAGGGGCTACGGTGGGGGCAGAATCTGAGATTAGGACGGCCGGCGCTGAGACAACTCGATCGCGTTGATGAAGGCATATGAGTTGCACATGGGTGAAAAATGCAGGGACAGCTTCTCGCCGGTGGCGTTGAGTAGGTACTCCCGGAAGACTGGAGTGGAGGGGCACTAACGCTGTGGAGAAGGACTATGTCATCAGTGTCGACAGAGAAGACAGAGGCATATAGGTCATAGCCGGTGGCTTTCACAGGGAGGAAATGGAGTCGGAGCCAATGCCACCCGGGCTTCGACCCAGTGAGGTATAGCGGGGAGGGGGCCTGGGGTGCGGACGCGGCAGGGACGGAGATAGAGATGCCATCCTTGGTAGAGAGGAGAGACTCAAAGTCGATGAATCGGAGGTCGAGGCACTTGAGGGCAGGGAGGCCCAGGACGACTTCTGGGAATGGGCGGACGAAGTGGTTGTTGCTGAGGTCCAGCTTGTGGAGGACCATGCGGGAGATGCTCTTGGGGACGATGCCACAGAAGTGGTTGGAGTTAATATGGAAGAGGCCCAGGTCGGTCATGAGACCCAGCTCCACAGGGAGGTACCCGGCAATGTCACCATGGTTGAGGTCGACCCCGGCAACAACGTTGATAGAGGGGTCCATCGAGTGCTCGGCGCAGAAGACCCAATTGCCAGTTAAGTTGAAGGGGTTGGAGAAGATGGCCAGTTTCGGTTTATTAGTTTCTCGTCTTCTGGTTGGTAACTGGGGCGGCAGGCAAAGCTAACACGAAAGCGGTTTTCTAACCTTTCAATGTCCCCGTCTCAGATAACTCTTTAACTCTCGGTTATCGCTTCAAAGGAAATGAGGCGACCGATGAACATGTGCCACAATTGAACTGCACGCGAGGAGGCTGCGGGGGCAGTGAAGAAAGCCGCTGATACGGTCAGACAGTAGGCTGAGAAGGCGAAGTCAGTCGGGGAGAAGGTGGTGGAGGGCATCAAGGGAGGGACGAAGATGGCCATCGATAAGGCGAAGTCAGTCGGGCTGGCGCACTTGATAGCCTTCTTGGCCACGTATGGGATGTACATGGGTCACGTTCATGTAGTATTACCCACCCACGAAATTATTTAATAATTATTAAAATTTAATTTCGTCCTTCGGAACTTTACGTGAGATTTCATCCTCCCAAATGATAAAATCAGTTAAATTATTTTAAAAAAAATCATGTAGGTGCCCGCACTTGGCTGGCGCTTATATGGCACAAACCAACACCATTTTAAAAAAAAAAATTAAAATAAATTAGTTTAGTAATAATTTTTTTTAAAATTATTATTTAAATAATTTTCTCTTAAAAAAATTCCTACTAAACATATTACAATGGCAGGGGTTTCATTATAAAATTGCAAGTTCGGTTAACCGCAAAAAACTTAGACGAAGAAAGTTAACTGCGTAAGAACAAATAACCGGACAGGCTCCATCATATGCAAGTCACTTCTCACTTCTCCCCATTTACCTCTTTACCTGCACCAACAGTTGACTAGGGAAAGACTATGGGGGAGATGAGAGTTGCGAATGATTATTTGGCGTGATGGTTCCATGCGTCGGCCTGTTTAATGTATTTGCCAGTTACATAACAGTTTATTGCCATTTTCCACATAAATTTAAAAAGGAACAGCAACAGGATTGCAAAATTCGACCAAAGAATGCCTTATAGAAAAAGCCAATTCTCTAAAGGTTATTTTCGTTCCTGAATCTGCAGCTAGGTAAGTACAAGAGATTCTTGGACCAAAGGGGAAGTTTTAGCGAGAGGAGAGAGTAGGCACGAATGATAGGTTGAAGGAGAACTGCTTAATTTATTCTATTGAACTAAAATTTACTATTAGTATACTCTCTGCGTCTTATATTAATAGCTTTAATAAAAAAATATATTATTTTATATTAATTATTCCAGTTGGAGCAATTTATGTGGTTAGATGGGGCTATAATGCTTCTCACTTTTACTTTTACTTCCCTCCATGTGACGAAACGATCAAAACAGTGGTTCAGACGACGAAAGTTGGAACTCTTCTGCAATTGCTCAATTTTAGATCGCTTCGCCATGTCTCATGGTTGCTGCTTTTACTTGCAAAATCGGACAGACTTCCTCATCCCGGTTCTTTTGGCAGTTGCACAAACCTGTCGCACGCTCCATCTCAATCGAACCCAATCCGCCTCTTCCTTTCCTCTCTGTTTCACTTCTCTCTCTTCTTGTGTTTTAGCTCTTGTTGTAGATCTGGGAAGGATGTTTCTTCCGATTTCAGTCCACTTATTATGAGAGGAAATGAAATTGGTTGATTTGTTGCATTGAGGATGACTTGGATTTGGTGATCATTGGATTTTTTTCTAGAAAATGGCGGACGATGATGGCAAGGACGGTAAAAGCTTGTCTGCGGCTGATGATGCTACCAACCCTCCGGAAGCGCAAGAGGGCACAAGAAACTCTCATTTTTGGTCTGGTAAAGCAAGACCCAAGGCAAAATAGATGGTGTATGGGATACCAGTGGCCATGTCGAAGCCCTCCTTGGTGAGAGCCGACCGATCTCCTAGCCTCGATCTCTCCTCTGTTTGTCCCATCACTAGAGGGTCTCGCCGGAGATGCGATTTCATCTTTGTCGTTAATCCGAATGGTGAAATTGTAATTACTGTTCATTTCTTATATGTGTTTCTTCCCTTCAAAGTTTTGGTTACTATTGTTAGATGCGAAAGAGAAATGCTTAATAAAAATTAGAAATAAAGCTATTAATACAGGACGGAGGGTGGTAAAACGACCAATTTGTATACTTAAGTTTAAGGCTTTTCCTCGTTACAATTTGTGAAGTTTATTAAGAATAAGAATATCTAAACTAGGAAAGTAAATTAAACCTACAATCAAATTAAACAAGAAAACAAGAGTCCTGTTAAAATTAAAATGAGCTAAATAGGGAAAGTTTTTTAGGGCTTTATGCGTAGGCAAATAGGAGAAGGGAAACGGCAGCTTGATGTCGTTCAAAGAACCACAAGGTAAGTGAAAGAGAATATTGGAAAAAAATGGAGAGAGACAGAGAGAGGGGAGGGACTGCGTTCTATTGAAATGAAATTCAATATTCACGTACTAGTTTAGCAATGGGTACAAGCCCAATTTTTAGTGTCGGGCTTGCTTAAGGCCTTTCCTCGTTACAATTTATGAATTCTACTAACAATAGGAATATCCAAACTAGGAAAGTAAACTAAAACTAGAATATATTTAAACAACTGTACAAGAGTCCTATTAAAATTTGAATGAGCTAAATAGGGATTGTTATATATGGCTAAATGTGTAGCCCAAATAGGTGACCGGAAGGGACATAACATAGCTCCATATGTCCAGGGCTCAAATGTAACTGATATATAGAGCAATATGAAGAATCCTCACAAAACAAACAGCTACAAAGACAGGCCCTGCAAAGTCTCCAACTGCACAGCCTGTACAAAGCAAAATTATTAAACAGTTTATCAGCGAAAACCAGAACCCTAATGAATGTACAATATTTCTGTGATAACAAAGTAGAAACAAGTGAATAAAGTTGAATTAACTAAGCAAAGTTGACAGAGTGATGGCCATAGGCATCAATTTTGTTATAAAAAATAAAAGTTAGATATGTTTAAAGGGATCAAGTTGCCAAAAAGTAAAGGTCTTCAATTGGTTCTTTCCATGGAGATCGATGCAAATAAGAGGCTTGAAGCAGATGCTTTTGTTGGTCCCTCTTGACAATGCTTTTTCTACTTTTGATTTCTAATAGCCCATCCAAGCAATTTCCTCAAATTTATATTCCATGATGCCATAAACAAAAATTGTATGAATGAAATTCTTAAAATATAAATTTTTATTTATAAATAAAGAAATGTTACGAGGAAAAATTTTAAAAACAAATGTATACAAACTAAGCATAAGATATAGCTTATGTCTGACATCCTTCCATTGCTGAAAAAAACCCAGTCCTAAAATTGCATTAGTGCCGACTTCATAGATGGCGGACCAGAAAATCTCATACGTTCACAGCCCTAGCAACTTAAAATTGTTATAAATATATCTTCGTACCTTTGCCTGGTTTTTGATGAGAAATCTTACTAAAAGAAGTATGTCTGAATCAAGTAATTCACTCTGTCCTTAAGACAGAATTCGCCCTCCCTTATAAGTGCTTAGAATTTCGCAGGCGTCTGTCTCCCAGGATAAGACGGTCAACCATACACCATAGGAGCACTTCCAAGACGGTATATGTAGCGAACCACAGTGAGTGCGCTAACACAGACACAGAGAATGACAATGACGGTACTTTTCATGATTTTATAGGAAAGCCCGTTGAAAAAGACAACCATTCCCGTCCAAACGGATGCGTCCATCCGTGAAGGACACAACCAGTAGCGAAAACAAACCGGACCCAAATCAATTCAATAGACCAAATGAATTTGTCCCAAAATAATATTATCATGTTGACCCAACCCAACCCGACCCGGCCGGCCGCGCATGCGAACCGAGCCGCCCGGACGGCGGCGGCGGCGGCGCGCGCGTGTGGGTTAGCCCACCTAGGTGCATTGGTCCAACATCTCTCTCCCCCACAAAAGTGGGTTGGCTCAAGGGCCTAACATGTAAGGCCAAACTAATGCCTTATATATCAACACCATCAACTTCACCTAAGCGATGTGGGACTATTCACTCCTTCAGCCAATTCCCATGTGTTATTCTCATTCAATATGAAGTTGGTTTGGGCTCTCTCTACCAAATGGGCTTGACCCACTTGAACAATATGGGCTTGACCCACATATCCATTATCATGCCCATTAAATTAATATGGGCTTAACCCATTTCACAATACCCACTTCCAACAATCCCCCACATGAATGAAAATTGGCTGGATAACTATACAAAATAATGCAGATAAACCGTGAAAGCAATATTAAAAAGATCATGCATGGGGGTGAGGTAGCTTTTGGCTTTGAACCTTCCCTTGTGAAAACTATCGGGTCTACTAGCTAATCAGTGAACATGATGTCTTAAACTGTTCAGCCGTTTGTGTAAACCAAGACAATAGAATTCACACAATCACTTCTCAGACACACTGTAGTTCTCATGATTGTGTTCATTTTGGCCCTAACAAACCTGGTTTCATGAGTGCTCTAGAAGATTTAACCTTAAAATCCTCATAGAAGCGGCCCCTTCACACTCATATAGGTGATTCTCATTAGGAGTATCTTGCAATACCCCACTCAAATTAATTCAAGCTATGAGAACCATTAAAAGCAAAGCTTATCCTGATTCACTCTGCAAGCATCACTATCTCATCATAGGAATGGGGACGAGATTTTATCTCAATAGTGATTCCCCTTAAATCCCCCACAATTCGATTGTCCCTTTAAACCTAGATCTTGGGATCTCCAGTCAACTAAGTTAGGTTGCCATTATGGTGATTCTTAATGTATAGGCTTCAAGCCCATTCCCCTCGATGAATTGCTCACTTGTTCTTTGGTCAAACCCTTAGTAAGCGGATCCGCAATATTTTCTTTTAACCTAACATACTCAATGAAAATTATTCCATTAGAGAACAATTGTTTTATAGTATTGTGCCTCTGACGTATATGTCGAGACTTACCATTATACAAGTTACTTTGTGCCCTTCCTATAGCCAATTGGCTATCACAATGTATGCAAATAGGTGGCACAGGTTTCCCCCACATTGGAATATCCTCTAAAAAATTACGAAGCCACTCAGCCTCTTCGCCTGCTCTATCAAGAGCTATAAATTTAGATTCCATGGTGGATCTTGCTATACATATTTGTTTCGAGGATTTTCAAGACACTGCTGCACCTCCAAGAGTAAAGACATATCCACTAGTGGATTTCGAGTCTTTTGTATCAAATATCCAGTTTGTATCACAGTAACCCTCTAGGACTGCTAGATACCTTGTATAATGCAGCCCATAGTTCAAAGTATATCTCAGATATCTAAGAACCCTTACTACAGCCTTCCAGTGGTCTGCCCCTGGGTTGCTATTAAATCTACTCAGTTTACTTACTGAGTACGCTATGTCGGGTCTCGTACAATTCATAATGTAATTGAGACTGCCAATAATTTGAGAATATTGAAGTTGTGATATGCTCTCACCCGTGTTTTTGCTTAAGTGCAATGTCACATCCACAGGTGTTCTCGCTGGACGATTATCATTCTGATTAAATTTTTCTAAGATTTTCTCAATGTAATGAGATTGTGATAATACATATCCATCAGATGTTCTAGTGATTTTCATCCCTAGTATGACATCTGCAACACCTATATCTTTTATGTCAAACTGTTTGTTCAACATCTTCTTTGTAGCTTTAATGATATTATCATTGCTACCAATAATGAGCATATCATCCACATAAAGACATACAATGACATAGCCTTAAGGTCTATCTTTCACATAAACACATTTGTCACATTCATTAATTTTGAATCCATTTAACATCATCATTTTGTCAAATTTTTCATGTCATTGCTTAGGTGCTTGTTTAAGTCCATAAAAAAATTTAACAAGTCTGCACACTTTATTTTCTTGACCCGGTACAACAAACCCTTCAGGTTGTTACATATAAATTTTCTCATTCAAGTCACCATTCAAGAATGCGGTTTTCACATCCATTTGATGTATTTCAAGATTATTCAAAGCAGCAATAGCGATTAACATCCTAATTTAAGTTATCCTTGTGACAGGTGAATATGTATCAAAATAATCTTAACCTTCTTTTTGCTTGTATCCTTTGATAACAAGTCTAGCTTTATATTTGTCAATTGATCCATCAGTCTTCATTTTCCTCTTAAATATCCACTTGTATCATACAGGTTTACTCCCTGGCGATAAATCTACCAACTCCCAAGTATGATTTTGCATAATGGATTCAATTTCACTGTTTACTGCCTCCTTCTAATATTATGCTTTAGGAGAAGACATGGCTGCCTTAAAGCTTTGAGGCTCATTTTCCAACAAATAAGTTAGAAAGTCTGGACCAAACGATTTTAATGTTCTAGCACGTTTGCTATGTCTAGGTTCATCATCCTCTCCCTCTTAATCTTCACTATTGTCCTTTTCAACGGGAAAATATGTTTAAAAAACGAAGCATTCCTGGATTCAATCACAGTATTGACATTTACATCAGAAATATCCGATTTATAAACAAGAAAGCGATATGCACTGCTATTATTAACATAACCAATGAATACACAATTAATGGTCATTGGTCCAATTTTTATCCTCTTAGGATTAGGGACCGCCACTTTTGCCAAACACCCCCACACTTTTAAGAATTTATAGGAAGGCTTTCAACATTTCCATAATTCATATGGTGTTTGCAAGGTTTTCTTATGAGGTATTTTGTTGAGAATATAATTTGCTGAAAACAAAGCTTCCCCCCACATGTTCTGAGGTAACCCAGAACTTATTAACATGGCATTCATCATTTCTTTTAAAGTTCTATTTTTCTGTTCAGCAACTCCATTTTGCTGAGGTGAATAGGGTGCCGTCTTTTGGTGTATAATACCGTGTCGTGAACAAAAATCACCAAAAGGTGATTCATATTCCCCACCTCTATCACTTCTTAGAACCTTGATTTTCTTGCCAAGTTGATTCTCAACTTCTGTTTTATATAAAATAAACATGTCAATGGCCTCATCTTTACTTTTCAACAAGTAGACATAACAAAAACGAGTGCAATCGTCTATAAATGTAATAAAATACTTTTTACCTCATCTTGTTTAAACAAGTTCTAAATCACATACATTGTTGTGAATTAACTCAAGAGGTGTAGTACATTTCTCAATATTTTGGAAAGATTTCCTTGTTAATTTCGATTCCACACAAGTTTCGCATTTATGACTTGAGTCAATATTAAACTTAGGCAAATAATCCATATTAATCAATCTTCGTAAAGCATTATAATTAACATGGCCTAATCTAGCGTGCCACATATCACATGACTCAATCATATACGAGGAAGAAGCATTTGCATTCTTAATAACAGAAATCGGTACAATGGTGAGTACATTGAGCTTGAAAAGCCCCTCATTTATGTACCCTTTACCTACATACAACCCTCCTTTGGTTAATACAAATTTATCGGACTCAAAAACCAACTTAAAGCCATTCTTGCTCAACAAGGATCCGGACACCAAATTCTTTCGAATTTTCGGCACATGTAGCACATTATTGAGTGTGAGCTCTTTTCCTGAAGTCATCTTCAACACAACCTTGCCAAGTCCTTCAACCTTCGCAGTAGAGGAGTTGCACATAAACAGCTGTTCACCATTCTCCACGGGCTGATAAGTGGAGAACATCTTCCTATTAGAGCAAACATGTCGAGTAGCCCCGGTGTCGACCCACCATTCACGAGCGTACGTGGCCATGTTCACTTCCGAAACAACAGCGAAAAGGTTGATGTCATTCACATCAGAGGAGAAAGTCTCCACTTCAGTCATGTGGGCTTGTGCATTCTTCTTCTTGGAATCATCTTGTTTCTTCCGTTTCCGACAATCCTTAGCTTTGTGGCCCATTTTGTCACAGGCATAGAACTTACCCTTGAATTTGGCTTTGTTGGAGTCATTGTTCGACTGTCCAGCATGTTGCTTCCTCTTCTTGTTGTTGAAGTTATTGCTTTTATGGCCTTGTTCCACAATATTGACCTTGGTTTCCATGCCATAACCCCCGGTTTTCTTTTCAGAAGCACGGTTGTCCTCTTCAATCCTTAACCTCACAATCAAGTCTTCCATGTTCATCTCCTTTCTCTTATGCTTTAAGTAGTTCTTAAAATCCCTCCAGGATGATGGTAATTTTTCTATTATAGCTGCCACCTGGAAAGACTCACTTAAAGTCATTCCTTCTGCATGAATATCATGCAGGATAACTTGGAGGTCTTGAACTTGAGTGATCACAGTTTTAGAGTCCACCATTTTGAAGTCAAGAAATTTGCCGACCACGAACTTCTTCGTTCCAGCATCCTCAGTCTTGTACTTCTTGTCTAAGGACTCCCACAGTGCCTTAGCACTTTTCATCGAACTGTACACATTGTATAATGTGTTGTCCAACCCGTTAAGGATATAATTACAACATAGGAAATCTGCATGTTTCCATGCATCAACTGCCGCAACAGCCGTCTTGTCTTCCCTTTTCTCCTCAGTGAGATTAGGGACTTCCTCTTGAAGAAAGCGGGCTAAGTTCAGGGTGGTGAGATAGAAGAACATTTTCTGCTGCCATCGTTTAAAATCCTCCCCATTGAACTTCTCTAGTTTCTCCCCTTTAATTTGAAGAGGAGCAGTCACCGAAGTAGGCATAAGTACCGATGTCAAGTGGGTACCTTCAGCATCCATTTCTGTTCCAAAGAACAGAAGATTAACTCAGCTTTATAAAATCAGTGAATTTCGAAATCCAGGTACAATACAGTGAATTTCAAAATCAATAAACGTCTAAAATTTATGAACAGTACACTATTTGATGAATAGTAAATTTTCGAAATTTTGAAAAATAAATTTTTCCGAAATTTTTGAACAGTAACCTTCAGAAAATAATCAACAGGAAACTTCTGAAAATTTTTGAACAGTTACGTCGAATAATTTTTTGAACAGTAAACTGTAAAATTAATGAACAGTAACTTCGAAAATTTTTGAACAGTTAACTGAAAATTTCGGAACAGTAAACTTCAGAAAAAGTTACGTACTGTATAATATAACGATGAACAGTAAACTTCTGAATAATGAACAGTAAAACTTTCAGAAAAGTTCAAACAGTAAACTATAAAATTTCTGAACAGTGGACGTCCAAAGTGATGAACAGTAAAATTTTACTTTCTAAACAGTAAAAATTCAAACTTTACGCACAAAAGAGTCAAAAGATGAATAGTTACGCACAGAACTTTCAAAGTCCGAAAATTCGTACACAGAACAGTAGAATAGAATATCCAGAAATGAACGTAAAGTATGGAAAAATCTCAAAAAAAAATTTTGCACAGTACTTTCTAAAGTCGTAAATTTTCATGCAGTGTTAGAAATGGAAAATTTTGCGCACTGGATTGTCCAATTTCAAAAATATTCCACGTAGAATAGTAAAATTTGAAAACAGTCACATCGAGAATGAAATTTTGTGAAAAATTGCATGCACAGGAAATTACGCACAGTGTGAAAAAATTTCAAATTTCACATGGAGAACAGTAAAATTTCAAATTTCACATGGAGAATAGTAAAATTTCAGCATAATACGCAAGGTAAAATAAAAGCAGAAATTTTTCCTACTGTTTAGGCACAGTGAAACATATTTTGCATATCAGTAAAATACGAAAATACATAGAAATTCTATCTTAAGATTGTTATAAATATATCTTCGTACATTTGCCTAGTTTTTTATGAGAAACCCAACCCAACCCAACCCGGCTGGCCGCGCGTGCGAACCGAACCGAGCCGGACGGCGGCGGCGCGCACGTGTGGTTTAGCCCACCTAGGTGCATTGGTCTAATATCTCTCTCCCCCACAAAAGTGGGTTGGCTCAAGGGCCTAACATGTAAGGCCAAACTAATGTCTTATATATCAACACCATCAACTTCACCTAAGCGATGTGGGACTATTCACTCCTTCAACCAATTCACATGTGTTATTCTCATTCAATATGAAGTGGGCTTGGGCTCTCTCTACTAAATGGGCTTGACCCACTTGAACAATATGGGTTTGACCCACATATCCATTATCATGCCCATTAAATTAATATGGGCTTAACCCATTTCACATTACCCACTTCCAACAAAAATGACAGAGAAGGATCTACAAAGGACTAAGGATAGGAGTTCCATAAAGCATGTCCAAACAATTGGAATGCAAGAAAAACTGGTCAAGGCAATCGAAGACAAACCAGAGGAAGGCAAATAGAGGTGCAAGGAAGTTTATGTTCAATGCCGGTTTTATCATAAAGGTGCTGGTTAAAGGTGGTGGTGCTTGCCCAATTGGGAGCCAAGCAGAAGTGGAGAGATAATGGTCAGCAACAGTAGGATCCACTTCACTTGTGTAGATGCAAAGAACCCGACATCTACATAACTTGTGAACTAAGAGAAAAATCACGTTGATTTAAAAGAGAGAAACTGAGAGAGGGAATGAAAAATTATATAGGGTGGATTCCACTTCCAACGAGAGAAGTGGACCACTTTACACTACAAGGCAAGTAGAAAGATTTTCTCAAACACATCTTGGTGAGCTAAGATTATCATGTCGCATAAAGCTATCCAGCTCTAACAGGCAACTCCAGCAATGCACTCACATAACAAATTTTTTTACTGTCGTTTAATCCTTGATTGTATTAAGACCTGCAAATTTCAAACCATGCCATATTTGGCTTAAGTTTTGATTAAATTGAACATAAGATTCGAACCAGAGGCCAAATCCGGACTCAGAAGGCCCCCCTCCTCCCTCCCGCTCGCCCCCTCTCTCCCCGGTTCTCCCCCTCCCACCCGCCCGCCCCCCCCCGCGGATTGGGAGAGATAGGATAGTCGGATTCCGACCCGGAGCCGGAATCCGGCCCCCTCTCACCTCCCACGGCTCGCCACTGGGCTACTTTTAAAAAAAATTTAAGGCTTTTAGCGATGCTTCTAAAAGAGTCGCTGAAGCCTTTTTTATTTTCTTACTTATTAGTGACGCTTGCTAAAGCGTCGCTAACACATGAAATTTTATTTTTTTTAAATATATTTTATTATTAGCGATGTTTTCCATAAGCATCGCTAAAAGGTTTTTTTTCACTTTTATAGCGATGCCCAAATAAGCGTCGCTAATAAGCAGTTATAATTTTTAAAAAATATTTTTTTATATTAGCGACACTTAAAAATCGTCGCTAATAATGAATTATTAGCAATGCATATAATAATTATGCGTCGCTAATAAGCTATTTTTATTTTTTTAAAATATTTTTTCTATTAGCAACGCATAGAATAACATCTCTAATAATGGTTCATTAGTGACGCTTCTAATTATACATTTCTAATAATTGATTATTAACGATGCTTTTCTATGTGTGGCTAAAACAAAATAATAAGTGACGCATCAATAAACATTGCTAATGGTACATTATTAGCGACACTTTCTGTTAAATGTCGCTAATAGTACTATTTGTTGTAGTGGATGCTCAATTCTTTCCGCCTTTATATAAACATTTAACTACAACATTTGTATTTATAAAAACTTTAATTTCAACTAGAATTGCTACTCATATAACTATATAAATCATGCTTACCATAAATACTCTATAATCACACTATAACAAAAAGGACTATCAGTGACATAATACAAAGCGTCGCTAAAAACTACTATTTGTGATGCATATCAAAGTGTCGCAAAAATTATAACTATTAGCGACGCTTTTTACAAAGTGTCGCCAATAGTACAATTGTTAGTGATGCTTTTTAAAAAGTGTCGTTAATAGTTATAACTTTTTTAAAAAAATAAAAAATTTAGAACTATTTACGATGATTTTATAAAAGCATCGCAAATAGTATTACTAATAGTGTCGATTTTATTAAAGCGTATCTAATAGTTATACTATTACTACAACAAAATGTAGTATTAGCGACGCAACTATAAGTGTCGCTATAAACTGATATTTGTGACGCATAAATAAGCATCGCAAAAAAAAATAACTACTAGCGATGCATAATACCTAGCCTCTCTATTATTATAATTATTAGCGACGCATAAAACCAAATGTCGCTAATATATATCTATTAGCGACGCATACACCATGCGTCGCTAAAATATATTTATTTATTTTTTTAAAAAGAAAAAATTATTACTATTAGCGACACTTATCCAAAGTGTCGCTAATAGTTACAATAATACCGACACTTATTTAAAAGCATTGCAAATAGTTATGAATTTTAAATTAAAATAAAATAAACACTATTAGTGACGTATAGCATATGCATCGCTAATAGTTTAAGTATTTGCGACATATAATAATATATGTCGCTAATACCCACACTATTAGCGACGCATATTAGTATGCCTCCCTAATAGTATTTATTTTATTTATTTTTAAAATTAATTTTTAAAAATAAAAAAATCATAAAAAATTAAAATTAGAGGAGAGATATTGTGTAGAGAGAGGAGAGGGGATAGAGAGAGAGGGAGGAGAGAGAGAGAGGAGAGGGGGATAGGAAGAGAGAGGGGGTAGAGAGAGGGAGGAGATATTAATTAATTTTAATTTTTTAAATTTTTTTTATAAATTATTATATTTTTTAAATTAAAATAAATAAATACTATTAGCGACATATATTCCTATACGTCTCTAATAGTGTTTATTTTTTCTCTTATTTTTATTTTAAAAATTAATTTTTAAAAATAAAAATTATAAAAAATTGAAATTAAAGCATACATATTGTGTAGAGAGAGGAGATAGAGAGAGAGGGGAGAGAGAAGAGGAGAGAGAAAGGGAGAGAGCAGAGAGAGAAGAGGAGAGAGAAAGGAAGAAAGCAGAGAGAGAGGGAGAGAGAAGAGGAGAGAGAAAGGGAGAGAGTAGAGAGAGAGGGAGAGTGAAGAGGAGAGAGAAAGGGAGAGAGTAGAGAGAGAGGGAGAGTGAAGAGGAGAGAGAGAAAGGGAGAGAGCAGAGAGAGGGAGAGCGAAGAGGGAGAGAGAAAGGGAGAGAGAAGAGAGAGAGAGCAGAGAGAGGGAGAGCGAAGAGGAGAGAGAAGAGAGAGAGGGAGAGAGAAGAGGAGAGAGGGGAGGAGAGAGAGGGGGTAGAGAGAGGGGAGGAGAGAGAGGGGGCAGAGAGAGGAGAGGGAGAGAGGAGAGAGAAAGGGAGAGAGGGGAAAGAGAAGAGGAGAGAGGGGGTAGAGAGAAAAAGGGAGGAGAGGAGAGAGAGGAGAGGAGAGAGAAAGGGAGAGAGGGGAGAAAGGGGGTAGAGAGAGGAGAGAGAAGGATATTAATTAATTTTTATTTTTTTATTATTTTATAAATTATTATATTTTAAAATAAAAAAATAAAAAAATATTATTAGCGACGTATAGTAATATACGTTGCTAATAGGTTGGGTATTAGCGACGTATAGGAGAGAGGGGAGAGAGAGGGAGAGGAGAGGATAGAGAGGGGGTAGAGAGAGGAGAGGAGAGAGAAAGGGAGAGATGGGAGAGAGAAGAGGAGAGAGAGGGAGAGAGAAGAGGAGAGAGAAAGGGAGAGAGAAAGGGAGAGAGAAGAGGAGAGAGAGAGGGAGAGAGGAGAGCAGAGAGGAGAGGAGAGAGAAAGGGAGAGAGGGGGAGAGAGAAGGGAGAGGGGGTAGAGAGAGGAGAGGGAGAGGGAGAGAGGAGAGAGAAGGGGTAGAGAGAGGAGAGGGAGAGAGGAGAGGAGAGGAGAGGAGAGAGAAAGGGAGAGAGGGGAGAGAGAAGAGGAGGGTGGGGAGAGAGAAGAGGAGAGTGGGGGAGAGAGAAGGAAGAGAGAAGAGGAGAGTGGGGAGAGAGAAGGAGAGAGAAGAGGATAGAGGAGAGGAGAGGAGAGGAGAGGAGAGAGAGGGGGTAGAGAGAGGAGTGGAGAGAGAGGGGTAGAGAGTGGAGAGAGAGAAGAGGAGTGAGGAGAGGAGAGAGGGGGTAGAGTGAGGAGAGGAGAGAGAGGGGGTACATAGAGGAGAGGAGAGAGGGGTAGAGAGAAAGGGAGAGAGGGGAGAGGAGAGAGAAAGGGAGAGAGGGGAGAGAGAAGAGGAGAGAGGAGAGGAGAGAGAGAGAGAGGGGTAGAGAGAGGAGAGGAGGAGGGGGAGGGAGAGGGAGAGAGGTAGCTAAAATTATTTTAAAGATAAAAAATTGAAATTAAATGAGATATATTGTGTAGATAGAAAGGAGGGAGAGAGGGGGTAGAGATAGGAGAGGAAGGGGGAGGAGAGAGAGGGGCTAGACAGAGGAGAGGAGAGAGAGTGGAGCGGTAGAGGAGAGAGAGTGGAGCGGTAGAGGAGAGAGAGGGGGTAGAGAGAGGAGAGGAGAGAGAGTGGAGAGGTATTGGAGAGAGAGAGGAGTGGTAGAGAGACAAGAGAGAGGAGAGAGGGTAGAGAGAGAGAGAGAGGAGGGGGAGGGAGAAGAGAAGAGGAGAGAGGGAGAAAGGAGAGGAGAGGAGAGAGAGGGGTAGAGAGAGGTGAGGGAGAGAGGAGAGAGAAGGGGTTGAGAGAGGGGGTAGAGAGAGGAGAGAGAGGGGGTAGTGAGAGGAGAGGGAGAGGGAGAGGGAGAGAGAAGAGAGAAAGGGTAGGGAGAGGAGAGGGGAGAGAAAGGGAGAGAGGGGAGAGAGAGGGAGAGAGTAGAAAAGAGAGGAGAGGAGAGGAGAGAGAGGGGTAGAGAGAGAAGAGAGAAGAGGAGAGATGAGAGGAGAGGAGAGAGGGGGTAGAGAGAGGAGAGGGAGAGAGAAGAGGAGAGACGGGAGGAGAGGAGAGAGAGTTGGTAGAGAGGGGAGGGAGAGTGGAGAGGAGAGAGAAATGGAGAGGAGAGAGAGGGGGTAGAGAGAGGAGAGGGAGAGGGAGAGGAAGAGAGGTAGCTAATATGAATATACGTCGATAATTTTCCTACACGTCGCTAAAAGTATTTATTTATTTTTTCTTTTTCTTATTTTAAAAATTAATTTTTAAAAATAAAAAATTGAAATTAAAGGAGATATATTGTGTAGAGAGAGAGGAGGGGAGAGAGGGGGTAGAGATAGGAGAGGGAGAGAGAGGGGTAGAGATAGAAGAGGGAGAGAGAGGGGTAGAGATAGGAGAGGGAGAGGAGAGGGAGAGAGGAGAGGAGAGGTAGAGGAGAGAGAGAGGAGTGGTAGAGAGACAAGAGAGAGAGGAGAGAGGGTAGAGAGAGAGAGAGAGAGGAGAGGGAGAGAGAAGAGGGAAAGAGAAGAGGAGAGAGGAGAGGAGAGGATAGAGAGGGGGTAGAGAGAGGAGAGTGGAGAGAGGAGAGGGAGAGAGAAGAGGAGAGAGAGGGAGTGAGAAGAGAAGAGAGATAGGGAGAGAGAGGAGTGAGAAGAGGAGAGAGGAGAGAGAGAGAGAGAGAGAGAGAGGGAGAGAAAAGAGGAGAGAGGAGAGGAGAGAGGAGAGAGAAAGGCAAAGAGGGGAGAGAGGAGAGGGAGAGAGAAAGTGAGAGAGGGGAGAGACAGGAGAGAGAAGAGGAGAGAGAGAAGAGGATAGAGGGGGGTAGAGAGGAAAGGAGAGAGGAGAAGAGAGGAGAGGAGAGGAGTGGAGAGAGGTGGTAGAGAAAGGAGAGGGGGAGAGGAGAGGAGAGAGAAAGGGAGAGAGGGGAGAGAGAATTGGAGAGACGGGAGTCAAAGGGAGAGACGGGGAGAGAGAAGAGGCGAGTGGGGAGAGAGAAGAGGATAGAGGGGGTGTAGAGAGAGGAGAGAGAAGAGGAGAGAGGTTAGCGGAGAGGAGAGAGGAGAGGAGAGGAGAGAGAGGGGGAGAGAGAAAGGGAGAGAGAAGAGAAGAGTGGAGAGGAGAGAGAGGGGGTAGATAGAGGAGAGGAGAGAGGGGGTAGAGAGAGGAGAGGAGAGCGAAAGGGAGAGAGGGGAGAGAGAAGAGGAGAGAGGAGAGGAGAGAGAGGGGGTAGAGAGAGGAGAGGGAGAGGGAGAGGGAGAGAGGTAGCTAATATGAATATACGTCGCTAATAGGAATATACGTCGATACTGTTCTTATATGTCGCTGATAGGAATATACGTCGATAATGTTTTTATACGTCGCTAATAGTATTTATTTTTTTTTTCTTTTTTATTTTAAAAATTAATTTTTAAAAATAAAGAATTAAAATTAAAGGAGATATATTGTGTAGAGAGAGAGAGGAGTAGAGAGAGTTAAGGAGAGAGAGTGGAGAGGTAGAGGAGAGAGAGAGGAGTGGTAGAGAGACAAGAGAGAGAGGAGAGAGGGTAGAGAGAGAGAGGAGACGAAGAGAGGAGATGGAGAGGGGGAGAGAGAAGAGGAGAGAGAAGAGGGAGAGAGGAGAGGAGAGGAGAGAGAAGAGGGAGAGTGGGGCTAGAGAGAGGAGAGAGACAGAAAGGAGGGAGGAGAGAAAGAGAGGAGATTGGAGAGAAAGAGAGGAGAGAGGAGAGTGAGAGAGAAGAGGAGAGAGAAAGGAGAGGATAGAGAGAGAGATGGAGGATAGGGGGGAGAAAGGAACATTCTCACAAATAAGACAGTTTTTGCGACTTTTATTTATAAGCGTCTCAAATGAATGCAATTGGCGACGCTATACGAATGCCGTAAATATTGTAATCATTGCGACAGATTTTAATGAATCGTTAAAAGAATTATGTTTGTGACGCTTGTATTAAGTATCATAAATGAATATTATTTGCGACGCGGACTAAACATCGTTAGAAAGAAGACGGCCGCGCAAAAGCTTCATGCACGTGCCGTGTGAAATTTGCCCGTGCAGGGCAAAATTTTTGCCCCACGCATGCCGAATATATTTTGCCCACGCGGGTCATTAAATTGCCCGCGCGGCTCCCGGCCCACTCCTCTCCTCCCCCCCTCCAACTTCTGCCTTCCGTCTCCTGTCCGCAGCTCGTTTCCGCCGTCCGCAGCCTGATGCCACCGGTCCACCTTCATCTGCCGCTCCTCCCCTCCTTTGCCCCACCCCTAGCCACCATCCGACGCCCACGTCCGGCCCAGGCCACCCCACCTCCGCCCCCATCTCCCCGCTGCTCCGGTCCCCCCTCTCCCCCTTCTTCCTTTGATTTTCATAGGAGGGGGATGGGGGGCCAGAGGGAGCCCGAGGATGGCGCCGCCGTCGCCGTCCTCCCGCTCCCCCTGCTTTGGTACCCCTTCCCCCCCCCCCGCCCTTTGATTTTCAAAGGACGGGGAAGGAGAGGGGCCGGATTCCGGCGCCCTGCCGTCCTCCAGCCCCCTCTCCTTTCCTCAATGGGGCACCAGGGATGTTTTTTCTAATTTTTTTTTGTTTTTAGCAATGCTTTTAGAGTATCGCTAAAGTTGATATTAGCATCGCTAATATTATGTTATTAGCAGCGCATTGAATAAGTTTTTTTTTTAAAAAAAAAATTCTATTAGCGACGCATAATTATACGTCGCTAATAACTTTTTCTAATTTTTTTTAAAATGATTTTTATATTAGCGATGTATAATTGACCGTCGCTAATAAGGACTTATTAGCGACGCTTATACGTCGCTAACAAGTTTTTTTTAAAAAAAAGTTTAATTTTTAGCGACGTATATAATAACGTTGCTAATAATTGATTATTAGCGACACAAAAAATTAAGCGTCGCTAATAATTTATTATTAGCAACGAAGTTTTACTAATAGTGATGCATAATTATGCGTCGCTAATAGGCACTATTAGCGACGTTTTTTTATTATGCGTCGCTAATAGGCAATAGCGACGACACTTTTTGCAATGCTTTTAGGGATGTTTTTTATGCATCGCTATTAGTCATTAGCGACACTTTTGAGGCTATTAACAACGCATAAATGTGTCACTAAAAGTCTTTTTTGTTGTAGTGTATTAGAGACACTTAAAAAAATCCGTCATAAATAAAATAAAAATATTTTTTAAAAAAATATTTAAGATTATTAGCGACGTTTTTTTAAAGGCATCGCTAATAGTATACTATTTGCAATACTTTCTAAAAAATGTCTCTAATAGTTTTATTATTTTATTTTATTTAATATTTAAATATATAATAAATAAAAATTAAATTTTTTTTTAAAATTTCACAAATATAATATATTTTATTTAATATTTAATATTTTTATATATAATAAAAAAATAAATAAAATTCCCCTATTTTAACCCCACTCCTTAAAGTTGGAGAGAGGAGTGGCAAAGAAAGAGAGGATGGAAGAAAGAAGAGAGAGAGGGGAGACAGGAGAGAAAGAGAGAGGATGAGAGAGAGAGAGGAGAGAGAAGGGGAAGAGAGAGGTAGAGAGAGAAAAGTGAGAAATAAAGAATAGAGAGAGGGGAGGAGGAGAGGGAGAGAGGAAAGGGAGAGGGAGAAGGAAAGGGAGAGGAGAGGAGCGATAGAGGGGGAGAATTTAATTTAGGCTTTTTTGGAAAATTTTTATTATATATTATATTTTTAAATTAATAAAAAAATTTATAGTAGCGATGCATACACATATGCGTCGCTACTACCTAGCGTATTTTCCTATGCATCGCCTAATATTTTTTAAAATTTTAAAATATAATATATAATAAAGAGAGAGAAGGGGAGGAGAAAGAAAAAAAGAAGAGAGAGATGAGAAGAGAGAGGGAGTGAGGAGAAGAGAGAGGTTAGAAAGAGAGGATTTCATTATATATTATATTTTAAAATTAATTAAAAAAATTTAAAAATATAGTAGTGATGCATTGAGCAATGCGTCGCTACTACTTAGGGTAGTAGCAACACATTTTGCTATGCGTTACGAATACATTTTTTAATGTTTTTAATAATTTTAAAATATAATATATAATAAAAGAGAGGGGGAGAGAGAAGGGGAAGAGACAGGTAGAGAGATATGAGAGAGGTGGTAGAGAGAGAGGAAGAGAGAGAGTGGACAGGGTAGAGAGAATGAAAAGAGAGATAGAGGCGAGAGAGGAGAGAGAGTAGAGAGAGAGGAGAGAGAGAGATTTTAAAAAAAATAAGCCAACTTGCGATGATCAGTAAAGAGCGTTGCAAATAGTTATAATAATTGCAACGAGATTACTTAGCGTCACAATTAGATAAAACAGTATCGACGCTAAATCATAAATGTCACTATTGTTTATACTATTTGCGATGCTACTTATGAGCATCGTAAATAGTATAAAACTATTTTTTTAATAAACATTACTATTTGCAATGCTTAGTACAGAGTGTTGCAAATAGTTATAATAGTTAAGTGTCACAACTATTATAACTATTTGCGACGCTCTTTACTGAGCATCGTAAATAGACTTAATTTTTTAAAATCTCTTTCCTCTTTCTCATTCTCCTCTCTCATCCTCTCTTCTCTCTCTCCTCCCCCCTCTCTCTTCTCGTTATCTTTCTTCTCTCTCTGCCTCTACTCTCTCTCTCTTCACACACATGCTATCTCAAAATTGCCCAAGAAAATTACCATGAGGTGCCTGATGAAATTTTGCCCGACTGCGCTTCAAATACACCCCCACTCCTTTCCGCGCTCCACTCATCTCCCTCCATTGTGACTCCACCCAAAGCCGATGGTCACCTCATCTTCCCCGCTCTCCACTGCTCCCACCCTCTCTCCCTTCCTCCCGGCTGCACGTTCTGCTCTGGGGCACTCGAGTCTGGCTCCTCCCTCCAGTCTCAAAGAAGAAGAACGAGGAGGAGGAGGCAGAGACGATGGAAGAGGTGGTGGCGGACAAGGAGGAGTAGCAGTAGGAAGGAGGTGGAGGAGGAGGAGGAAGAGGAAAAGAAAGAGGAAGGAGTAGCATGCTTAAAACACTCGTAGCAGCCAGGAATCAACTCAACGGTCCATTGCCTGCCTCCATTGCCAACCTCTCTAGTAATCTTGATAATTTGAATCTCGCGAAAAACTAGATATATGGAAGAATCCCCACCGGAATTCAAAATATCTTAAATTCGAAGACTTTTTCTTTGGAAAGCAACTTTTTGAGAGGCTCTATTCCTAACAGAATTGGGAAGCTTCCAAAATTGGGAGTGCTCTTTCTTGGTGAAAACCGCTTGTCAGGGCAAATTCCAACATCCCTAGGCAACCTCTCTCAATTGAACTTACTTTCTTTGGCTACGAATATGTTGGAAGGCACAGTAACTCCAAGACTTGGAAATTGCTCAAGTCTGCAATTTCTTTATCTTCATGAGAACAACCTTAATGGTAACATACCCAGACAGATATTCAACTCAGATTTATGATTGAACTCTCTTTGTCGAGTAACTTGTTAAAGGGCACCTTGCCGTTGGAGGTTGGGAACTTTCAAACTATGAATAGTTTACTACTTGATAACAACAAATTATCAGGTGAAATTCCTAATACACTCGGCAAGTGCATGAGTCTTATTTACCTCGATCTGTCTTACAACTCCTTTGCAGGAACTATCCCAATGTCATTGAAAACCTTGGGTGCAATCGAAGAGGTTGACTTCTCACACAATGATTTGTCTGGTACGATACCCACATTTTTTACAGAATTTAGGCTTCTTGAATTGTTAAATTTGTCTTTCAATGTCCTCGAGGGAGAAGTGCCTGAACAGGGTCCATTCAGTAATGCAAGCAAAATTTCAGTGTTGGGAAATAACAAACTTTGCATAGGCATCCTGGAGTTGCATTTGCCTTCATGTCAAAAGTACGGTGGAAAAAATCACAAAACATCTTTCCTTCTCAAGGTTATTCTACCATTGATCATCGGAACATGCATTTTCATCTTTGCATGTTGTATAATTGTATGGTATTGGAGAAAACATCCTAGAAATAAACAAGCTTCATTCTCTTCTATAAAAAACACAACATGTGACAGTCACCTATTCGGAGCTCCATCAAGCAACCAATGGCTTCTCTTCTACTAACTTGATAGTTTCTCGAACTTTTGGTTATGTCTTCAAGGGAACTTTAGATGCCTATCAAATGGATATAGCTGTGAACGTGATAAGGATTGAGCAAACAAGTGTTCGGAGCTTCACAACTGAATGTGAAGCATTGAAACAGATTCGCCATCGCAATGTGGTCAAGATATTGACCTCTGGCTCCAGTCTTGATTTTCAAGGTAATGAGTTCAAAGCTTTAGTGTTTAAATATATGCCTAATGGGAATCTAGACTCATGGCTACATCCACATGGTGATCAAGATTTATATCTTAGCTTCAACAAAAGGTTAGATGTGGCCATTGATATTGCTCATGCATTGGATTACCTTCATAATAATTGTGAGACTCCAATTATTCATTGTGACTTGAAACCCAACAATATTCTACTTGATGAAGACTTGGTAGCACATGTGAGCGATTTTGGCCTTGCTAAAATTCTATTATCTGCAAGCAATGATTCCTCATGCGCATCTATGTTAAAGGGTTCTATTGGTTATATTCCTCCAGGTACAACCCATTATCCTTAATATATAAGGCTATTTTTGTTAATCATAATATCATGTACATGTAAATGAACATATTAGTGTTTATCTTGGAAAAAGCTTATAATTGCTTTACAATTCTTATAAATTTATTGCATTTATTGAGGTGTGTGATTTTTCTTTCATATCAATGCTAGAATATGGTATTGGATACAAGGTTA
The DNA here is from genome assembly GCA_035235625.1 of Saururus chinensis. Taxonomy (NCBI): domain Eukaryota; kingdom Viridiplantae; phylum Streptophyta; class Magnoliopsida; order Piperales; family Saururaceae; genus Saururus; species Saururus chinensis. Next base: position 19,871,996 of record CP141147.1, on the reverse strand, counting down.
CTACCCACGGGGATGTGTATAGCTATGGTATCCTTTTATTAGAGATGTTAATGGGGAAAAGGCCCATGGATGAAATGTTCAGATGGTGTCAACATTTTGAAGTATGCACATATGTCATTTCAAGAAAAATCGATGGAAATCATGGACGCAAGATTTCTATTAAACGAAAATATCAATGATAAACTCAAATTTCAAGATTGCTTCTTATCGGTCATCAAAATTGGAATTGCATGCACGACTAAGTTACCACAAGATAGAACAAGTATAAAAGATGTTTGTTCTGAATTGCAAGTCGTAAGAGAAGTATATCACAAGGACATACTTGGGTGACACCGCGTTAATTGAGTGAAGGTAGATACAACTAAAGTTGAGTATTTGAATAAAGATTGTATCCTACGTTTATCTTAGTCACATCAACTTGTACGCTAGATTCTATTTCATGTGTTAAATTTTTTGCAAAGCATTGTTGTAAACTTGTTCTCCTTTGCATCTCATTTAAATAGTAGAGTTGATTTTTTTGGCAATTAACTAGATCTTATCTACTTCTATGTAATTAGTTACATTAGTAGACAACTATACACAAAACAAGGCCGCGAGGGTCAGGTACACAAAAAATTATCATAACCGTAGAACCTAGATTACAATATATTCAACAATAAAAAATAGGTATTAGATAAGTAGATAGATGAACTAAATGAATGATACCACTATTGGGGGAAATGACCGTGACCAGTCGCCATCACCATAGGCTCGACCCCACTCTAGAGATGAGAACGAAGATCTCTACACAAACCACCCAAGGAGGAGGAAGGAGGCATCCATAGTTATCCAAGAGAAAGCTGGAAGTGAGACATCCACATCAGTCACATGTGTAAAGGGATGAAAGAAGCAGCAGGGGAAACGTTGTGAATCATTAAGCCAACTAATGAGCAACCACATAAGAACACAAAGGAGGGTAAAAAAAAGCTCCCAAACCATAAAGATGGGAACTTGACACAAGAAAAACAACAAGTAGCCCAAAATGCCATATCTTTAGTATGGAGTAGGATCCCCTTTACAAAAAAAAAAGTAGGTGGAGAGGAGGGGAAAATAATAGAATGGGTGAAGATGGAGAGCAAGGGGGTAAAAGATATTGAAATAGGATAGAGGGAGTAATATATTTTCTTTTCCCATATCAATTGTCTTAAAGGGTTTTTGCGTTTGTATCTCATCTCATCTCATCTCATCATCAAATGCGCCTCACATCCCCATCCAACATGAGAGCATCTCTAACGACAAACGCTAAATCCATTTACTATCTACCATGGAGGAAATTGAAGTCCCAGATGGGACATCATGGCTCCAACCAGCACGTCATTTCCTATGAATAATCTCTTTGCCTCTCTTTTCATCTCTTTTACTTTTTATTTTATTTTTTAATCATCATTTCTCAATGATATGGTACTCTTTACTTGTATTTGACAAGTTTACCTTTTGTCAAATTGCCACATGAGAAAATGAAGATACTATTGTTGCTACTTGAGCATCTCTAACAACTCAATTTGACATCCATAGTAAGAGATGCTGTGAAGGTTTTGTAGTGTAAATAAATTTTTACCTTTGTACCATTTTCCCTATTTTTACAAAACTTGATGTCATAATTGCTTGTATGTAAAGTATATTTGTTTAGAATAAGAAGCTTGTATGAAGTTTTCTTACATAATTAAAATGGGATAAGATAGGTCAACCACTTTACTTTTTTTATTTTTAAAAATTTTATTTTAAAATAAAAAATTTAAAGCTTTAAATGGACATAATTTCCTACCCGAACTTGGAATTACGCATTCTTAGTACCGTTAAACTCATATAAATGAGCCCTTCAAAACAAGACCATAGAAAGGCATATTTTCTCACTAATTTAAAATAGGTCCTACCTAAACAAGCTTCTTGAGGCCAAAGCCTACTATCTCGGTATCCGTTTAACACATTCTTGGCTCAATACACTCATCTATTTTAGACCTATCTAATTTCATAGGGCTCTTCCAAACAAATCAAGGTCAAAATAATTTAATTTTTAGAAAAACTATTATTAGGCCCTAAAACTAGCTAATAGGCCCAACCGTTTAAATTTTAAAACATTAAAATTATGAGGCGTTATACTATGCAGGGGAGCCCTTCATCCATGAGTAACAACACACAAGCGTACATTAACATCAATATCACTAAAGCTAACATGTGCTAACATATGCACCGTCGACATTAAATATCAAGGGCTCTCATGTATGACTTATGCTAGGCTCATTGCCTGTGAAGAGCATAAAAAACTCTTCCCATCTTGATTTATGGGATTAGCTTAATCTTAAGCTTTTTATTTGTTTCCTGACTCTGTCCCTCCTCAGCTAAGGAAATGAGATGAATCGGTAGAAATTATAACTCTCACATAACACATAATCATTCCTAATTTATTTTAAAGGTTGTTGCCCCTTTCCCTTTCAAATTCAAATTTTAAAGCAGATATCCTGATCCATTGTCCATAGTGTAAAACTTAGATATATGAGTCAAATAGGCACTAATTGTAAATATCTAAATTATAGGTTAGAGCCTTATAAGCATTTTAGTAAAATATTTATAGCAAAAGAATTTAGAGGAAGACATAACCGTGTATTACGCTAATACAATTGTTGCTTTTCCTGTGCTTCAATTTAATCGTAATCTAACCCATTTGTCAAACATGCAATTACCTCCAGGTAAATTCCTTCCAGCCTTAAACATCTGCTCGTCATAAATTGCATCTTCACTAGGCGAGATAAGACAAACAAAATATAAAATCTGCAAACATGCCAGTAATGCCATTGGAAGTTGATTTCTAATATGTTCAACGCCATAAGGACAAATGAACATATAAGCTGTCAAGGCTTTTGCCTGCAGCCTCTTCTTATATATGAACATGAAACAAGAGTAGAAAAGATTATATTTTAGAAGCAACAAAATTTAACTTAGACAATGGATATTGCAATTTAAGTTTTGAGAGGTCCATATAATTCGGTCTTTTTACCAGGACATGTCCTTGTGTTGTGCCCTTTCCCAAAACACAATTTGCAAGTGTAAGTCCTAGATTTAGAAATGAGCGCCCCTACTTCGTTCAATTCAGAAACACCAACAGCTTCCACTTGAGTTTTTTTAGAACAACTTCTACTATTATGGCCATGTTCACCACACAGCTTACAATGATAAATCCTAGATTTCATTAAGCATGCTTGAGATCCTGCTGAGTCCAGCTTGATGCAGGTTCTTCGATTATGCCCTTTTTCACCACATATACGGCATTTATATTTATAGCTACCTTCAGTCTTGTCCTTCAATTCCGGGCAATAGTGCCTTCTATGACCTTCCTTTCCACAGTTGCTGCAGTAAAATTTCACTCCTATGAAATAAACAGAATTTAAATCAATCGTGAAGCACAAATTATATAGCAGAGGAGTTAAATCATAAACTGAAAAAATATACCTATATATCAAGAATCATAGTTCTCTTATAGAGCTCAGCATAATCCAAAGCAATTTGCATTGAGAACCAATTTCTAAACACAAATCTGGATGCATTTTATCTTAGCAATTTTTTAAGAGTGCAAATACTGTTCAATTGAACTTAGTGATGGTGGCAAACAGTGGTTTAACACAAAAATGTGTGGCCTAGAAGCTATGCAGGTAGTTGTGGGACTTTGAGCTGTTTTCAAAAGTGTATATACTGTTCCTTGAACTTAATGATGGTGACAAACAGTGCTTTCGCACAAAAATGTTTGGCATAGGAGCTACGTTGGTACTTGTGGGACTTTGAGCTGTAACAGTAAATTACTGTGTCAATATACACTTGCACAACTGTGTCCATGATGCTTGAGTGTTTACCTTTCATTGCCATGCTTCTCTTGAGACGATTTTCTGGGCTGCTAAAAAATATTTTAAGGGCTTCTGATGCTCTTTTCCTAGCTGCGGCAGTTCCTTTTGCTTTCTGCAGGTATAGTAAGATTAATGAAAACTTCCTCCATGAATCATGACAGAAATATTCCAATTACAGAAGATAAATGCTTAACGCAAAACCTTAATTGCAGCTACTCGTTGGGCATGAAGCTTTGGGTTGCGGTGGATAATCTTCATTCGTTTACTAAAAAGTCCTGTTTTGGCATTGAGGCTCTGCAAGCATCAAAACTAAACAAAAAATATTACAATCATGATCTATAACCACCATTTGTTTCTTCGATCAAATTACTTTAGGGACAAGTATCTACTTTCAGTAAACTACCCTCTACATACAAGACAATAAATATGAAACACAAATCCAAAACCGAGGTCAAACTTTATGCTCTCCTAGGATCACAGCTATGGGAACAACTAAAGCTGATGCATACGGTGGGAATGAATTTGAGAATGTAGCAGTATAAGTTGCAGAATGAACAAATTAAAAATCAAACAAAAACTACCAGCAAAACATAAACATTAGGAACATGCTATTTGTATTCTGTGCATGCATGTGAGCTCTTGTGTATGTCAATGTGAACATATTTGAATGTAATAGTATCATGATTACTCCTTATCTTGGGCCTTTGTGGATGGTACACAAAATGATAATAGTAGAAACCTACTTGCAAGGGAAGGGAAAAGGAAAAGAAATCTACATCATCATTATCATTACAGGTATGTGCCTTCTCCTGGTTATTTGTCAGCTTCCTGAAGTGGTGATAATAGATTATAGTTTGAAATTAACCGACATAAAACATATAGTTTCAAATCCAACCATCACAAAGTTGAAATCAAAATATTCAATTCCTCCTACATTAATTTCATCAAGCTGACATACAACTGGGACAAATTGTATGATGATATGAATGATGGTGAAACCCATCTTTCTTTCCCCCTGTCATTTGGTTTATATCTCATCATTTCCGAGTATAAAACACACAGATGCACACACAAACATGCTGTTCATGTCATTCAGTACTTCACCAGTTAAAAGTTTCAAAATGAAGCCATGGTGTTAGATGGGTGGTGGTATCATGAGTGGCTACTGGACTGCAGATAAAAAATGAAACCATATTTGGGATCATCATGATATGTGACCTGTTAAAGTGACTGAAGCTCATAAAAATTTCAGCCATTCAATAGTGGATGAAACATCACTTGCTGCAACAGGCGGGACACCAATTTCACAAAACCATGATGCACTTGAGTTGCTCCCAATACCACTTGGTCACAACCTCCCCAACATTATGGGGCCCACTTCTAAAATTGCTGATAGGAATTTGATGTGAACCATGAGGGTCACAGCTGCATAAAGGGGTTTTGAGAGGAAAAGAGAGGAAAAAAAAGAAATAATAAGAAAGATAACTTCTGATTGTCTACCTTTCTAGCCCCAAATTACATAGTTTTATAGGAGATAAAACATAAATACTAATTACTATCCTAGAGAAAACCAAGGGACATAACATAGTCCCAATACAATCCAATTAATGACATGGGAAGGCTAAAGGTCACAACATAATTGTTACTTAATTAACATATTATCCACACGCACACACATACACAATCCTAAATTTATGGTTAAAACAAAGGAACTAACTCTCAAGGATCGACTGATCTTCAAACCAACTTCTGGTGGGGGTGATTGATAGATACGCTTTGATTTCCGAGTTGGATCCAATTTAATATCTAAATCGTCAACTTCAACATCTTCTTTTACTGTCAGAGGAGAGCTGAAACCACAATTGTTAAATAGTAAGCATCCTACAACATACTAACAACCACTCTCATGACATTCATCAAAGTTGCAAGAATACATGTGATGAACTATTATCGAGGGAGAAAATATTTTAGCCCTACACTGACCCTATTAAACTATTTGTTTTGGATTTCAAACTTTCTCCCATAACAAAAATAAGATACCCAGCTTACTTAGCCAATTAAATCGAGTAGCCAGAGTGTTTTTGTTTTTTTCTTTTGCACCATACTTTTTAAACTGCTGTTTGATAATCCAATTTGTGAGAATTGCAGTGATGGTATCTAAATGCCTCCAGTCGAACTGCACATCAAGATCTCAATCTGAACTACCATCAAAGTCAAGTTTTACCATTCCAAATTTTTATATTTAGCATATATAAATCCACTTCTGTTTTTTTCCCCTGTTAAATGGACACAAAACAGCAAAACATAGAAGTTGAACACAAGTTATTGCAAACATAGGAGCTACTGGACCAAACTCCACTCATGCAACCCATCTCTGATGTCAATTTGAAGTACCATTTGTATCCAGCACTTTCAGGCTGAGCATTGAAAGAGCCAGCCCCAACACAACACCAAGCCAGAAAGTTATACCGGTCACTAGATACCCCCAGCCACATTCAGAAATATAAATCTAAAACATTTATAACTGCATGGGCAACTTCTTTTAGTGATCCAGATCATGAATCGCCTCCGCAAGCAACTAGTCGGCTTTTCAATTGCCTATATTTGGCAGCTTACATCTAATTGTCTAAAGTTTATTATTATGAAGAGCCCTATTAGTATGAACCCAGTCTCACATGAGACCAAGTATCGCAAGCTGTCAGATTTCAATCAAATGGCACACATTACTTAGGAGGTGGGTTTGAATCACCCGCTTGGCCCCTCTATTAACACGCACCGTCAAATCTCAATATGATGGCTTGTGATGCCCTAGCTCATGCTGGCACGCGTGAGTTCGGACTCATGTTAACTTTCTCCTATTATGAATTAAATACAAGTACATAATCTTCCTGGGAAGGATGTTCAGTTGATGAAGATGATGAAGGAAAAAAATGTGGTAACTTCAAGACATTAGAGGAGAAGAAAGTTTGATACACCTTGAATGAGCTTTCTCCCAAGGTCTCTCATCGATAGACTCTTCCCAGATCACACAATCCCCTAAGCATTGCTTACATGTCATTAGCCCCTGTTTTAAAAGGAGAACAGTGAACAGAAAGTGTTACATGTAATATAATCTTAACAAAAAATGTATTCATGTATATAATGGTCTGTAAGCAAAAATAAGGTCAACATTCCAGGCCGCCCAATCAAGACTGAATGTCATTTTGTGACAAAGAATGTGAAATTCTGTCTGTGTATGCACTCATCAGCATGTGTATATTATGCCCATAAAGAGTTTGAAAATAGCACTCAGAAGTTGGACAGTCCTTTTACGATACATTGTAAAGAGCTTGGTTCAAAAATAGCTTCAACTACCATACCCAAGTACATGATGCAATATATACCGAAAATCAGTGTATTTAATGCAATAATTTAGATATGATGCTAGAGTTCACCACACTTAGTATAATAAGAGCAATAATTATCAAATCCAATGCACGCATTGCACCATCTCATAGAATTACTATACAGGAGAATGAACTCCTAAAAGCGTCACATCTACTTGTTCCATTTGAACTACAAAGCCCCCCTGGAGGTGCAACCTAGGGGGAGAAAAGGAGGCTTCAGAAGAAGGGGGCAACAAAATTTGGTCCCATTTGGACATGTGAGTCCCCTCCATCTGAACCTCTAAAAATTTCAGCCCTTTTTTGCTCTCAATCAACTGCTGTAACAAGCTGGAATTCAGGGGTTCAGGTAAAGGCCCACATGTCCAAATGAGAACAAGTTTTGTGGGCCCCTTAATCTCTCTTACAATCATCTTGGACCCAACAGATACGAGGTCTCTATAAGGCCCACAAACAGAGCACTGGCACAGAGATCCATATGTTAATGCTTGCAGGAGATCATTGCCCTACAGTGGACAAGAATTTAAATAACCGACGCACTTTTTTCATGTCTTTTTTTTGGAATTTAGATTAAGATACACCATTCAAGTATTGTTGATCTATTCAAACACCTGACCTCCACCAAGGGCATCAAAAAGTATCCATGTGATAGACATGAGGGCAATAAGATTGAACTAGGACAATTGATTAGAATCACTTGGATCTTTTCATTAAAGCATTCATCAAGGACTTACATCATTTGTTATAGGCTAAGTAACATTTAAACAGTACATATTTGAGGATTACATTTACTTGATTTACATTTTTATTTGTTTCATAAGTTGTTAAAAAAACAAATTGAATCCTAAAAAGATATTCAAACCATTAAAGTTAACATAATTATAATCAGAAAGATAATAGTTGAAGCCAAGTTTCCATCACAACACAATGATTTTTAAAATGTTCGACCAATCTAGAGGATTGACATATTTCTTGCATTTAATCCATTATGTAAGACAGCTACGCATGAAATGCAATATATTGCATTGAATATAATAAATTTCAGTACATAATGTGTGAAGCATTTGTATCAATTATTGACAGCATTTTAATCAAACCATCTGTACAGCATGTCAAAATGACCTTCCCAATTTTTTAGTCCCATTTTAGTATTTTCTTTAACTTAAGATGTTCCTTGGTTCAAGGAATGCCATATGGGCAATATATCACTAATTTTTTGGTATCACCCAGTTTGACAATATTTGAAACAGTGTAAATGCCATTTTTCACTGTATCAGCTGATATACCACTGAAATAGGCGGCATATCGCCAAAATTGGTGATATTTGACAATTTCTTTTTAATTTCCGCTTTTTCCCCTGTTTGCCCCCTGAATTAATGTAGGCCCACCCTCCTTTCTTTCCCCTTGTTGTAATGTAGGGCACCCCAATTTCCGTTCCCCCGTGAACTATAGATCCACCCAACGACAGCAACTGCTCAGTGTAGTGAATCCGGGACAAAAGCTTTGGTACTCCCTCCTCCTTCTTGAACTGCTGGCAGATCCCAGCAAAAGTTTTCCCCATAGTAACAAATTTTACAAAATTTCATTAATTTCGGAGAAATAGGCCTTCACCAAAATATACTTCAAAATTTTGTGGCAAAATTTACGTTTTAGACAAGTTATTTTTGGATATTTTATGTTTTAGGCAGGTGAATTTTTCATTTTTTATGGTTTAGACAAGATAATTTTAAGTTTTATACAGTTTAGACAAGTTATTTTTAAGTTTTTACATTTAGGGCAGATTTGTTTTTAGGTCTTCTTGTTCTTCCTATACTTCTTCTTTTCATTCTCCTTCTTCTTCCTCTTTTTACACTTCAAAAATTTCTCAAAATTTTCTAGAACCAAAACAAAACGAATAGAACCCAAAATGGCCGCTCACCAAAACTCACTAAAATGCTGACTTGGTTAGCATGGTTTTTACCTACCGACATCTGTTGAGAGGGGTCTCAACTGTCGACAGTTGCAAGAACCCTTTTTTTTTTAGGTAAGCCATTGTCTCGTGAACCAAAACGGAATTGAGCTTCAGAAAATGATTTTTAACTATCGGAAGTTATATAAAATTTCTCTTTTTATTGACTTTACATATCTACTCTATAAAAATTTATTTCATGATCTTATGCTTATTTGACATTAATATTAGACAGAGACAATGAAAATAAATGTTAAAAACCATTACTAGGTGAACTATATCATAAAACATGTTGATAAGCACTTAGATTGTGAAAAGGCGTACCCTCATGACCTTATGCTTGTTTGAGATTAATATTAGTGCTTTTAGATGTAAATATAATTTAGATTGTGAAAATACATGTTAAAAACCCCTTTTAGATCAGTAATACGATTTCAATTGATATCTCCACTATTTCCTTTCTTTCTCCTACCGATAATCTCTGATATCTAATACGGCAAGCCTTTGCGTTGGTTACTAGCCATAATTATATATCTAGTTATGATGAACCTATATGACCCTATCCTTTTGCATTCAACAAGAATATATTTCCACATGCAAATACAGCTTAGCTTCTTTTTAATTATTTCTGAAAAACAAATGTTAAGAAAATTTTCAATTTAAAAGAGAGAGGGGGAGAGGGAAAAATTTGCTTTGAACTTTGAGCAAAATCCACTACAAGTAGGCAAGGTAGCTTGAGTCTCCAGATGAAAGCAGTCAGTCAAGATATATATACAAAGAAAGCTGAGAAAATCCAATTGCCAGTTCCTCCCAGGAGGCACAATGAAGGAGACATAAAGCAATTGAATGAGGTTGTTGTCCTCCCTATTTGTTAAAAATGATAGGATGCAGTGATCATTATTGAGAAGCAAAAAAAGGAAGGGAGATTTCTTTAGAACCTCCTTCACCATAGCTGAAGGAAGCAGTAGAGGCAAACCATAACCAGAGTGAATAGTTATTCCCCGAGCTGAGCACAACATCAAGAGAAAGTGGAAATATTCTGGGTCACAGTCCCTCTTCAGCAAACAGTTGCCAAAGTTTCAAACATCATCATATAACAAATCACTTTTCATATAAATAAATGTGTTGTGATGTGTACCTTCCCATTACACTGGGCACAATCTAATCTTGATCTTTCTATTCCGCATTCTGTACAAGGTGTATAGCCTCTTCCTCGGCAACTAGGGCAAGGTAGCTCTCTGATATACTGACCATTTGGTCCAAACCACGACCTTGTTTGCGATGACCCGGAAGCCACATCTCTGACAAAAGTGAGGTGGCAATTGACAGTAAGGTTTGTGAAAAAGTTATGGACTTCCATTTAGTAACATAGCTGAATTCACCTTTCTCAAATTTCTAATTACAAGGCCATGGGCCATCACTCAAGTTATCAAGAAATCACTTAAAAACTCTACTACATGATCGTGAGACTTAAAGAGAATTTTATCAAATTTCAGCACAACATTCCATAAGCATAGAGCAAACAAACTACTACCTACAACTCAGTGTGTGTTTTTTATAAGATAAAGATAAAAACTAATACTCAACAACTAATTAGTTAGTTAAAATTAAATTGTTTTGGGCATGGCCTGTAAGAGAATAATATGGACGGGGAAGACATTAATTTTGCAAACAGAAACTTGGAAGGAGCGGTATTTAGAAAGTGAGGCACTTAAAAAACTCAACTACGTGATCATGAGACCCAAATAGAGACTTTACCCAATTTCCATTAGTATAGACCAAACACAGTACTTCAAACAACTCAGTGTTTTTTCTCTAAAAATGATAAAAGTAATACTCAAGAACTTGTAAATTATTTCAAAATGAATTGGTTTAGGCCTGGTCTGTAAAAGAAGAGGATAGGCAAAGAGGTTATTAGTTAAGCAAGAAGAAACTTGAACGAGCAGTGTCTAGAAAAGGCATACAATTGCACAGGGTTCTAATCCGTGACCCCATATAGTTCGATTAGATTTATCAATTATATAACAAAAGCTAAGGTTGTTCCCCTGATCAAAATTCCATTATATATCAGCAACACACACGAACCAGTTTCTTCCCTGTTGCATTAAAATTTGCAAAAAGTTCTGTCATACAATTTCATCAACAACATGAAAAAGTTGATGAATGCAGTAAATTTTGCAACAACAAAAAAAGAGTCACGCAATGTCACCAACAACATGAAATTGTTGAAGCAACACGAAAAGTACCAACAACCTTCGCGTAACACCCGCTTCGACTCCAAACAGCTCCTCAGAAGGGTCGAAATCAACCTGAAACAACACAAGAACGGGAAAGAAATGTGATTGATAAGCTCATGAAAGTAACAGCAGCAATCTTGCAAGCCAGACAGAAGAATCGGCAGAAAACCGTGCCTGGCGCTGAGTTGACAAGGAATTCGATTCCTCGTTGATGGAAGAGAACATTTTCTGCGACACTGCGACCACCTTCCGGTGGGAGAAGAAAAGGGTGTGGAGAGGTTTAGGCCTTAAAGGAGCGGAGGATGCCCGAAGGGGAAGAAGATGGAGAGCATTTGAAGGCATTTGTGGGGAAGGAAGAGAGGGACTGGGAAGTGGGAAGGAAGTGAGAGAGAGAACGGTTATACAGAACACTGGTTTTTGTGGCTGCGAAAATGACAAGCTGGCCCTCTATTGATATAGGCGAAGATGTGTCGGATCAGATCGAGGAAATTTGGTACGTGCTTTGAATGTGAGTAAATTCAGGTTTTAACTCAAATAGAATGGTTTCACTCGATGCCTTCTCTGGATCGGGGAAGAGTTTTCCTGGCTCCTTGTTAAAGATTGTGGAAGAGCTTTTCATATTAGTGCATATTAGTGCTACTATCATCATACATTTCTTACACTTTGGCTCATTCTCATATTGGAGCATTAAAAATATTTCCTTCATCATGAGCCTAATGTATGGAATGTGCTTATTTTTAAGATCAATCACATCAGTGTATGTGCCCTTAATCTCATGAATGATCTCTTGGACTAAGTTATAGGATCTCATGAATGATCTCTTGGACTAAGTTATAGGTTCTGATCATATTGGTCAATTGTGACCGGTTAGGATGAACCGATTAAGGTTCTAGGGGCCTAGGTATGTTAGGGTAAACCTATGGCCTTGTATATGTGTTGCCTTAGTTTAGTGGGCCCGAGTTATATGCATACACTCATATATATATTAGCAAAATATACATGCATTATGCATGCAAATATATATTAGAAAAAATAAATTAAAATTAAATTAAAAATAAAAAATATAGGGAAAATTATTAAATAATAATTAAAAAAATATTTACCAAACTAACCCGCTTTGGAAAATATTTCTAAAAATGGTGTTGGTTTTTGCCACATAGGCGCGAGCCAAGCGCTGGCGCCTAAGTAGTTGTTTTTTTAAAAAAAATTAAGTTGATTTTGTCATTCCAAAGGATGAAACAGGTTAGAAAAAATAAGATGATTGGACGAAATCAGTTGATTTCAGCATCTGGCCAGTCTAAGCAGGTTTCCACAGGGCGCACCCCGCCTCATCTCCCTCCTTCCGGTCTTCTACCTCTTCTCCCACCTCCCATCGACCTTCTCCTCCATTCAGCTCTGAGGCACCTCCGCCTTCTTCCTCACCTGGCTCGCCAACTTCAAGCTCTTCCTCTTCTCCTTCCACCAGGGCCCCCTTGTCGGTGCCTCTTCTTTCCTCCATTGACACAGCCAACGAAGGCCAAGGTAGCCACCGTTGACACAGCTAACGGCAAGCTGAAGTGGGCCACTGCCTTCTTCACAACGACCTCGGCAGCCGTAGGGATCCCGTGCAGGAGGAAGAAGCAGGTTACCTCCCTTGTCGGGGTCACCGTCATGAGGTAATGGAACATGGCCTCATGCATAATATTGGAGACGGTGAAGACGGCGAGAATGCCAAGCAGCTGGGCCGACCTGGCGCTTGTGACGGGTCGGGCCTAGCGAAGTACCGGGTGGTAGACAGTGGGTCGGAGAATGGCAGACACCATGAGATTCCACCGGTGGCCCCAAAAGTCTTGAAGGGAAGTGGAGAGGTAAGGCTGGTTGAACTGAGGCTCCAACTCTAGCCCGGTCATGGCTACCAACAACATGAATGACCACCATTAGATTAGCGACCACGATGAGCCACTCCGGCCGCCGGAGTGAAGAGAGCACATTATCGTCCACTTCCTGCCCGAATAACCAGTAACCCACCATGGCCGTGGGGAAATAGCAGATAGCGGTGATAAAGTAGGCCATCACTGCTCCTCTCCACACGGAACCCTCAACGGCTTGCTTCGGCTGGACTAGATCGTCGCCTGGATCTCAAGCACCACCATGTGCCCGACATAGGCGAACGATATTTGGCCAAAGAGTTGAACACTCGAAACACCTTGTTGGCCTCGGTGGTCGTCTTGTCCGAGTAGCTCATGTCAGGAACCGGACCACGGCTCAAGCATGCCACCCAGGAGATGGTGGAGTAGCTGAGCGACATGACAACTGATGCCACGGAGATGGCAGAGACGAAGCTGAAGTTGGGGAGCTGGGAGAGGAAGAAGTGGACATAGCCGAAGATGCAGATCCAGTAGGACTGGTGGAGCCTGGTGTAGGTGGGCCAAGCTATCTCCATGAACTTTTGCAAGCACTTGCCCCCGGTGACCATGTAGACGATGTTTTACCCCACCTGCACAATCAGCTGCTGCGGCAGCACCACCCACAAGCCCAGCCTGTGGCCAAGGGCGTATTGTCCCAGCTCATGGTACGGGTCGAACCTAGTCCCCGACACCAATTTGTGTAGTTGAATCATCTGCCATGTTGTGTACAGAGTGATACACCATGATAGCACCATGAAAAGCGTTCCAGGTCCCCTACATGTATATATATATTTAAGAGCAGTCAGCTGATCTGGGATGAATAGAGCTGGACAAAGAGAAGATTCATCTATATATGAAGAGCAGAGAGAAGGGGAGGGCTTGCCATCCAAGATGGGCCATGGCATAAGGCAAGCCGAGGACATCGGCGCCCACCATTGCAGTGACGGTGTGGAAGGTCAAGTGATCATGTTGTTGGTAGCTATCAGGTTCGTCATGGTAGATAATATAGCAAGCAAGGAGCGCGTAGTAGGGGAGGCGGTGCTTGTATTGGTAGAAGGCGATGATTGTCCCCAGGAGGATGACTTTCATGACTAGCGGGAGATCCCGGCGGGCGGCCTGAGACTTCCGAATGGCATCACACTCTTCGAGGGAGTAGCGCTTGACGGGGAGAGAAGTGAGGGAGGCGAAATGGAGAAAAGAAGAAGCGTTGGCAAGGGGGCCCTAGTGGAAGGAGAAAAGGAAGAGCTTGAAGTTGGCGAGCTAGGTAAGGAAGAAGGCGGAGGTGCCCTGGAGTTGAATGGAGGAGAAGGTCCATGGGAGGTGGGAGAAGAGGTAGAAGACCGGAAGGAGGGAGATGAGGTGGGGTGCTCCCGGTGGAAACCTGCTTAATGTTGAAATCAACTGATTTCGTCCAATCATCTTATTTTTTTAAACCCAGTTTCGTCCTTTAGAATGACAAAATCAACTTAGCTGATTTAGTCCTTCTAAAGGATGAAATCATCTTTTTTTTTTTTAACGTGGTTTCGTCCTTTAGAAGGACGAAATTAACTTAAACTTGATTTCATCCCTCCAAAGGACGAAATCAAATAATTTTTTTTTAAAAAAAGTCATGCATGCGCTAGTGCTTAGCTGGTGCCTATATGGCAAAAACCAACACCACTTTGGGGAAATATTTCCCAAAGCGGGTTGGTTTGGTATTTTTTTTAATTATTATTTAAATAAATTTCCCAAAAATGTATTAAGTAAAGAGTCTCTTTTGCATGTTATAGTTACAACATATTGCTTTGATGATCATACTGATCATTAATTATACACACAAGTTTCATACAAACCCATATGCACTCATAGATAACTATGAATCCAAATTTTATAAGCTAAATATCATGTCATAGACCGGCGAAGACAATGGTGTTAAAGGATTTTGTATCATGGATCACGTTATTCATATTTAGAACTAGTTTTGCTATGAGTCATATTTGATAGAGCTCTTTTGAAAATTTCCATGGCCGTTAAAAATGGATAAATATGAATGTGTACAATATACGTAAAAATATAATTAATTATTATTAAGAAGTGTGCTATATACTGGGGCCTACAAAACATTTTAAAAAAATATAGTCATGTGGGATCTCATTTGATAGAGTTCATCAAGAGCTTTCTAATAGTGCCAAGAATGTGCAAATCCGTGTTTGACAGTACAATATATAATATTTTAATGTTAAAATCAACATACCATAAAATATAAGGATTATGATTGTAATATCTTTAGCTTTTTTAGGATTAGGATGAATCAAGTAGGGGTAAAATAGGGATTAATGGTATAAAACATGGGTTATGTAGTCATAATTTAAAATTTCTAAAGTACACCAATTTGCTTTATATTATAGTATGATTAGTTATATAATTAAGTGTGCACGCATGCATACACCATGTGGGCCCTTGTGTGTTACCTAGTGCGGGCCCGCTTGAACTTCCTAGGGGTTAGTTCCCACATAGGCATGGCCATGAGAGGTGTGCAAGGGATCCATGGGCTCATGGATTTGAGCCCATACACTTCAATGAGACACTGCAAAAAAAAAACTCATACAGAAGTGTCTGGTTAGGCCTTAAGCCCAAGCCCAACATGGAGAGGGTTGCCCTATCTAGCCCTCTCTCCCTCAGTTCCACACCCCATCTCTCTCAGACACCCCTCTCTCCTTAGCTTGAAGAGAGAGGCCAGCCCTCTCCTCCCCCCTTTGTGATTTCTCCCTCTCGCCCTAGCATTGGCAACAGCTCCCCTTGGCTCTGGTTGAGCCGCTGACCATCTCCTCCCTCTCTCTCTTATGTGGTGGTCTAGAGAGGATCCACCTCTCTCACTTGGTGTGACTTGGACAGCGTGCAAGGAAAACAAAGGCCACACCAAGTGGAGGATCTTGAGGCAATCTCTTCCATCCATGCCATAGGGTTTGTGGTGATCTCATTCATATTGTCTTCAAAGAGGTAAACAACATCCCCTCTTATTTATATTGAATTGAGATTGATAAAGAGTCACGCGTTATTGCTTGTGGGTGATCTTGGCTATGTCCTTGGGGCTCATCCCCCAAAGGCCAATTTGTATTTACCCTTGGCTTGATTATTTCATGACTGTTGATTAATCTAAGGTAGATTTATTGTTTATATGAATGTGTGTTCTAGATTGCATATGATTATTGCTTTTGAAGGATTAAAAAGTGGTTTTTTGCACCTCGACCACAAGGGCTCACCTTAAGGCTTCCATTGTTGTCACCCAATAGTGGTATCAAAGCCCTAGTTGGTGGAGAGAGCGCTAGACTTTTCGTTTTTTCCTCTAATTGCCCCTAAGGAGGCCATGGCGAGGGTTTAGATTTTTTCCCTCTACACAACTGCAATTCGATGAGATAACCTATTATAATTTAGTTTGACTTTTCACAATGATATTTTCAGGGTTGCTTTTACTACTAATGAGGAGTATTATGGTATTTTTACTTGCATTATGAACGTAAGCAAATATCAAAACACATGATGAAGGATGTGTGTGAATAATATATAAATGAACCCTAGGTTTGGGCATGCTAAAAGGGTAGAGAGCTTAACACATTATGTATGGCACTCAAGGACATGGGTTATTATGTTCTTTTGGACTCCAAGAGCGAGTTCCCTTAGCTACATAGAGGAGATTTATGGCTTGGAAGTTCTTGTTTGTAAAACCTCTTCCACGGGTTTGGGAGATGGTTCGAACAAGTTATAGCTTTAAAAGAAGCATAACCCTAGTGTAACATAATGAAAGAGTTCTTGGTAATCATGAAAAACTAAAAATCTCAACTACTTTAGCCTATGAGCCCTTGTGAGCCTTAGCTTCATAGTGTGGTTGGAGCAGGCTATAGTCTCCATCAAGATTCTAAAGCTACTTTATGGAGTGGTATACATTTCAGGGAGTCATGGAGATCTCTTTGATATTGACACAAAATTAGTAATTAATTTAATGTACTTTACTAATTTTGGCTATTTCTATACTACTTATTTATGAGATTCTTGTTTACCTATCATACTGGGCATATAATATAATCAGTATCTTTATGATACAAGTACTCAAGAAGAGGAAACTTCTTAGAGGAATTAGTGTGCGTGGTGAGGATGTTTGATTTAGACCACATAGTATGAAAGATTTCCTTTCTCTTTTATAATGACACTTAGACTTGTATGGATTATTGTAGGCATACGAGTGTCAATTTATTTACGTTAGTATGCATTATGGTTTCTAGACATGTATACAAGTAAGACCTATTTCATTTTATGTTATGATTTGACGATGGCTAATATATACTCTAGTTTGATATTCATATGTTCGAAAAGAAAGTGGCTCATACCTTGAAGTATCTTAACGAATGTATTAGCTAAATTATGATGTTATAGTTTCCACTGTGATATTTTTTAGAAAAAATAAATTTAAAAATCTCAGGTGTGACATGTAAGAGGCCACACATGTGGTATAAAATAATCTACCTACCCCCACCCCATTATCCTTCCACTCTAACTTCAGTAACCCACTTAACCAATTATGCATAACCTCCTCCTCTACCTCCCAACCAAGTTCCACCTCTAGCCATGCTACTGCCCTATCTCCCCTACCTCCACATCTATCTCTGTTGTCGCCTCCCTTGTTTCCACTTCTGGTTCCTCAATTGACTCCTTTTTGTTCTCCTCCTTCTTGTTCCTTGTTTTAGGATTTAGCTAGACTAGATGTGATCTCATCATGTCCATCACAAAAGTTGCAACCATCTTAGCGATTGTGGCTCAAGTGGAGCCAATTTTGCTTTACCATAACCTCCATTAATTTTGACACTTGTTATAACCCGATTAATGGCATTTTTAAACATGGGAGCTATGTAAATTTTATATTTTGTTTCTATGCAAGATTTAAACTTAAAATTTGAACGGTAAACATCTACAAGTATTTAATATTAACAATGGGTTTATTCTTACTCAATTTGGAGTTTTTTTCTAGCACCAAATAAACCTAAGACTTACATTAATAGTAGATCACACCTTTCACATTTGGCAATAGGCCGTTGGCAGCTTGGAGAATTACTTTAGTAAAATGGGCAATAATACTACATATTATGGGAAACATTTTTCATGCTCTGCTCTGACAATGAGTAGAGCGTAAGGAACATATGGGGAGTGTCCATTTTCAAGATCGATAGAGCACATGCTAGCGCACATTAGCTCACGTGATACTTGCACTAACATGTGCTATTGTGTGTGCCATCGATCTTGAAAATGGACGCTCCACATGCATTCCTTGTGCTAGGCTCACAGTGAGCATGGAACATGAAAAATGTTTTCCATATTATGTGACTGTATCCCTCTCAATATGTGCACTTAAGCATATGAAGAAAACCCAAGAGAGAAATAGGATAAACAAAACATGTTTAAATATGTTAATTGCCAACTTCCAACTGTCATTGCATGTCCTTATTTTTTGCCAGATTCATTCTTCTTCTCTAGTGGTAGTGTAGAGAAAAAAGCCTTTGAGAAGAAAATATAGTTGGCATTTGGTAGTTGGTAGTTGACATATGTAAACATGCTTTATATATCATGTTTCTCTCTTAGTTTTTTTTAAAAGCTTGAGTACACATATTAAGGGAGATACAATCACACAATATGTTACGTTATTGCCCATTTTATTAAAATAAATCTACTAACTGCCAACTATGAAAGATGTGAACCACTATTAATGCAAATCTTAGGTTTGTTGGGTGCTCGAAAAAGCTCTAAATCGAGTAAGAATAAAATCCATTGTTGAAATTAACTACTTGAAGAAGTTTATGGGTTCAATTTTTAAGTTTGAATCTTGTAAAGAAAGAAAATCTAAAATTTATATAGCTCCCATGTTAAAAAATGCCACTAATAGAGCTATAACATGTGTCAAAATTAATAAAGGTTATGGTCAAGTAAAATCTGGCTCCACATTAGTCACAATGGCCAAGAGGGTTGCAAATTTTGCAATGATCATGGTTTGATTGCGTTTAGTGTCGTTGAATACTAAAAATGAGGGAGAAGACGAGGAAGAGAAGAAGATGTAGAAGGTGGCAATGGTAGAACTCTAGGCGAAGGTAGGGGAAGAGGTAGCAAAAATATAGTTAGGGGCGCTGGTAGAGAAGTTGGAGACAAAGCTGGGCCGGGAGGCAGAGAAAGAGGTTAGGCATAACGATTTAAGTGAGTTGCTAGAGTTAGACTGGAAGAAGAATGGAGTGGGGGCAGTTATGTTATTTTATGTCACATGTGACATCTAACATTCGCATAAGTCTATTTGTGGTGTTAAGCAAGTTACACACATAATTTGGTCATTACGTGGGTTATGAAGTCTATTTGCATTAAAGAACCTAATTTCTATGTACAAGTCCAATAAGATGAGTAAAATTGACATTAAAACCAATGTATAGATGTTATTTCATTTAAATTTTGTATGCAAGGTGAAATTAACTAAGATTATAAAAATAAAACCACAATGTAACATAAAAGGTTTCACAATTTAAGTCCTAATTTCTTGGGCCCATACAGGTTAGAAACTCAAATTGGTGGGGGACCTAGGTAAATCTTATGTAGGATTGTTTGATACAGTTGGGGATACTAATATGTGGGTCCCATCCACCTAAGCTTATAAATCTTGTGGTTATTAGGTAATAAGACTGTGATGTTCATTGTATCCATATGAATAAGTGGGGGTCCTCGAATCATTAAGTGGCAGCCCTCATTTATCACCCCTTACCGTGGGTGATAAATGATGGTTGTCAGATAAAGGTTGCATGGCTGCTATTAGCCCCTCCACTTTTTGCATAGAGAAGGGGGCGGTTACCCCCTATACTTGGCAGTAAACAGCCAAGTTAGCCTGGGCAACGGACATCCGAGGTAGCCCCTTGGGCACAGATGGATGCTTGGAGCAGACTTGGAGCGGTTCTGGGTGCGCACTCGCCTTGCAGAGCATGTGAGGCAGAGTCCTGCGCAGACATGACTCTAGGTGGCGTGCTAGGCACCACAACCCCTTAGTACGGATTCCTAAGGGCGCTGGGATGCATTTAGGCAGCACAGCCAGACTCCTAGTGCAGATAGGAGCGAAGGCAGTAGTTTTCCCTGGACGGATGGACTCTAGAAGCAGTAGGGCGCTGGACTCCTAGCCGAAGATGGACTCCTTGCTTGGTTTCCTGATTTGTGTTGGGACGCCCCTATTGGACTGGGAGAGTTGGGATAGGGAGGGACTCTTGTATACATGGGTTGGGTTGTTGTATTCCTAGCGTAATACGGACCAGCAGAGCTTAGTCTATATAAGGGGAGAGGATGGGGCGGCCATGGCTGACAAAGACTTGGTGAGGACAAACCAGAGATAGCTCAGAGAGATTGAACAGCGACTTGGCTTGTCAGCCCCGGCCCTCTCCCTGCCATTATAACCGACAGAATGAGTTTACATAGCATAGGGCGGAGCGCTTTGCACCAAAGATGGTTGTGTTGGTTGATTGCTTGTTCCCCTTGTGTATACGAGAGTAGGCTGCTGGCTACACGCTGCAGTTAGGCCATCACGGGTGTGGACGTTAGGCAAAGCTCTGCGTCTGTGACTGTTGGTTCCATTGTCGGCATCCCCAACGAACCAGGTACGTTTGAAGGGGATTTGGCAAGCGAGGACCCAGGGATTCCTTGCTGATTATAGACAGATAAGGTACCACCATGACAGGCTCCATGTTGCAGTGCCTTACAGACATGGAGGCGAAGTATGAAGCTTTGAAGACGACTCTAGGGACGTTGATCAAAGTCCAGGCTTCTCTGCGATCTGTCCAAGATCGCATTGGTGCCTTTGACTAGCATCTCTCCTTAGTTGAGATCAGTTCCTATGCAGACGGGTCTAGAGGAGGCACTTCCACAGGAGGTGCTGCCCGAGTCAATTCTCTGGCTTCGAACATGGCAGCCACTACATATTATTTGAAGGACAAGTTGCAAGAATTGAGGATGGAGACTGAAGGGAAGGTTCAAGAGCTGATGGACAAAATAGCTCTCCTTGAGCGGGCTATTTTGAACTCAGCACCTTTAGGGACGGAGGCAGAACCTAGACCTAAGACATGACAGTCTATGAAGAAAGCAAAGGTGCCTGAACCGAAATCCTACTTTGGCTCACGGAGTGCTAAGGATATCGAGAACTTTATTTGGGATATAGAATAGTTCTTCGCGATCACCCATACCCCGGACGAAGAGAAGGTCATGGTGACGAGCTTGTATCTCTCAGGAAATGCCAAGCTTTGGTGGCGAATTAGGCTGGAAGACGACACTGCTGTTGGGGGTCCCCCTATCCAGACTTGGGTTGTGATGAAGAAGGAACTCAGGGAGCAGTTCCTCCCCACGAACGCGGCGTGGGTTGCACGAGACTCTCTCAGGAAATTGAAGTAGACAAGGACGGTTAGGGAGTACGTGAAGCAATTCCAATCCCGCCTCTTGGACATCAAGCACATGACAGAGGAGGACAAGTTATTCAACTTCCTGACTGGTCTCCAGAATTGGGCATAGAATAAGTTACGAAGGCAGAATGTTCGAGACCTCCCCTCAGCTGTGAGAAAGGTTGGTCGACTACAAGTCAGAGCCAACCACGCAGAAACAAGACAAAGGGCCTTCTTCCTCTAGGGGAGGTCTCAGGCGGAATGGCGAGACACGCAGAAACGATTTTAAGGGTAAGCGCAGTGAGCAAGCTGAACCCAACAAATCCAAGGGGATAGCTTGTTTCATCTGCCAAGGCCCTCACCGCGCCAAGGAGTGCCCGAAGAGGGAGAAACTGAATATTATTGTTGTTGAGAATGACTCTTCTTCGGAAGAGGAGGTCACTGCCCATATGAACCCCATGCAAATTGTGAGTGCTATTTGAAAGGAGAAGTTAGATCATGGCGGGATGATATACGTTGAGGCCATTCTGGACAAACACCTGGTGTGAGCGCTGGTTGACACCGGTGCTTCCGATAATTTCCTAGCAGAGACGTGCGTGAAGGCATGGAGCCTGAAGACGGAGAAGGCTCAAGCCCAGATCAAGGCAGTTAATTCAGAGGCAGCCCCAGTCTTGGGAGTTGTCCATGACATTCTGGTGCAGATTGGTGAATGGACAGGCATAGTTAACTTCACCGTTGTTCCATTGGACGACTTCGAGTTGATCCTTGGGCTGGACTTCATGAGGGTGGCTAGGGTGTCTGTGATGCCACACCTCAGGGGCATTCTCATCGGCGATGAGAGAATCCCCTACTTTGTTGCTGAGAACAAAGGCGAGACAGAGGTGCAGGTTGTGTCTGCCCTTCAGCTGATGAAAAGCCTTGAACGGGGCCATAAGACCTACTTGGTCACGATGGTGGAAGCTGAGAACATAGTCGTGGACGTTCCAGAGAAGGTGGAGAAGTTGCTAAGAAAGTTTGCAAATGTGATACCACCAGAGTTGCCACAAACCCTTCCTCTACGACGTGCTATGGATCATGTCATTAAGTTGATGCCAGGAGCTTGCCCTCTAGCTAGAGCTCCCTATTGCATGGCTTCACCAGAGTTAGCTAAACTCATAAAACAGCTTGATGAGCTGTTGAAGGCAGGTTTTATCAAACCATCTAAGGCTCCCTTCGGAGCCCTAGTCCTTTTTCAATGGAAGCAGGATGGTTCCCTACATTTATGTGTGGATTATCGAGTGCTGAATCAGATCACCGGTAAGAACAAGTACCCAGTCCCTCTAGTGGCTGACTTGTTCAACCACTTGGCTAAGGCTTCCTATTTCACCAAGCTGGATCTTAGGTCGGGTTATTGGCAGGTGCGCATTGTTGTGGGCGATGAGGCGAAGACAGCGATGGTGACACGCTATGGGCTGTTTGAGTTTCTGGTCATGCCCTTTGGCTTGACGAATGCACCAGCCACCTTTTGCACACTGATGAACGATGTTTTCAGACCCTACTTGGACCGGTTTGTGGTCGTCTACGTTGACGACATCGTGGTGTACAACGCTTCCCTGGATGAACATGTTGGGCATCTCAGGATTGTGCTGGAAAGGCTAAGGGAGCACAAGCTATTTCTGAAGCTCGAGAAGTGCCGCTTTGCGCAGGCAGAGATTGAGTTCCTTGGGCACTACATAGCGGAGGGAAGAGTAAGGATGGATGGGCGGAAGGTCAGGGCCATCGCAGAGTGGCTAGTCCCAACTAAGGTGACAGAGCTGAGATCATTCTTACGACTCGCGAACTACTACCAGAGATTCATCAGGAACTACTCGAAGAAGGTAGCAGCACTGACCAACCTTCTGAAGAAAGACAGGCCTTGGTGCTGGGCCGAGGCGTGCCAAGCAACATTTGAGCGGCTGAAGGAGGCGATATCCTTCGAGCTTGTGCTCAAACTTCCCAAGTTTGATGCACCCTTTGAGGTGCAAACAGATGCTTCCGATCGGGTGATTGGAGGAGTGCTGATCCAATCCAATCACCCTGTTGCATATGAGAGCCACAAGCTCAATGAGATGGAACAAAGATATTCAGTCCATGAGAAGGAAATGATTGCGGTCATCCAATGCCTTAGAACTTGGAGGTATTACTTGCTGGGAGCAAAATTTCTTGTCCGAACAGACAACGTAGCCACGAGCTACTTTACTATGAAGAAGAAACTTTCTCCCAAGTAGGCACGTTGGCAGGAAATCTTGGCTGAGTTCAATTTCGTGTTGGAGTATAAGCCGGGCAAGGCTAACATTATGGTTGATGCCCTCAGCCAACGAACAGACACAGAAGCAATGATGGCGGCATTAGTGCAGATTGTAGGGGATATGTTGGAGCAGATACAGGAAGCCACGGAGAAATATCAAGTCTGCCTAAGGATGATCAAGTCTGTGAAGGATGGGTCTATACTGCGATTTTGGTTGGAGGAGGGGGTGTTGTATGCGAAAGGAGGACGACCTTATATCCCCTTGGCTAGTGGTTTGAGGTGTCAGTTGCTGAAAGAGACCCATGACTCTGCGTGGGCAGGTCATCCCAGGCAAGAGAGGACTCATGCACTCTTGTCCTGGAACTGCTTCAGGCCGCAGATGCTGGAGGATGTTGAGCATTATGTGAGAATGTGTATGGTTTGCCAACAGGACAAGATGGAGAGGTAGAAGGAAGCAGGTATGTTGCAGCCCCTTCCCATCCCAGACCGACCATGGGTCAACTTGTCCATGGACTTCATAACTAGTTTGCCAATTGTGTTGGGATTTGGATCGATTATGGTGGTAGTAGACCGCTTCTCCAAGTACGGGACCTTCATTGCAACCCCAGAGACTTGTAGAGCTGAGATGACCGCGGACCTATTCTTCCCGAATGTTGTCAAGTATTGGGGACTACCAGCGGACATTGTAAGCGACAGAGACACTCACTTCACAGGCAAATTTTAGACTTAGCTGTTCGAGATGTTAGGCACTAAGCTTAACGTTTTGACCAGCAATCACCCTCAGACGGATGGGCAGATGGAGCAGGTGAACGGTATCTTGGAGGAGTATCTACGCCGCTTTGTCACAGCAAACCAGAAAAATTGGGTCGACTTGTTGGAGGTTGCCTAGTTTTGCTATAACCTACACACGAGCTCAGCCACTGGTAGCAGTCCCTTTGAGTTGGCCACATGCCAGCAAACTCTTACGCCAACAGATGTGGCCTTGCAGCAGATAGGAGGCAGGTGTCCTGCTGCCTATCGCTTGGCTAGGGAGCGGACTGAAAGGATGGAGGTGGTGCATGACTTCCTGGCCAAGGCAGTTAAGTGGATGAAGAAACATGCGGACAGAGACTGGAGACCTCTTGAGTTTCAGGTTGGGGACAAAATTATGCTGAAGCTTACTCCCCAACTTTGGAAGAAGCTGCAAAGGAAAGACGTGCACAAAGGATTGATACAATGGTATGTGGACCCTTTGAGGTGAAGAGGCGAGTTGGTCAACTAGCATACCAACTCGAGTTGCTTGAACGCTTCAAGCTTCATCCTATTTTCCATGTTAGTTTCCTTGAGTTGTTTCATTCAGACTTAGAAGATTTCATCAAAGGTACTTTGAAGAGAGCCCCGCCTATGATAAGAACCTCTTTTGAAAAGGAGGTTGATGTTATTCTTGACAGGAGGGTCGAAGGAATGAGCAAGAAGAATAGGAGGATCTTCTACTTGGTTAAGTGGAAGAGTCTTCCAGAGTCGGAGAACAACTGGGAGCGAGACGTCGCATTATGGCAGTTTGAAGACAAGGTTCGAGATTACTTAACCTCGACAAGGGCGTCGAGCGGATTTGTTGGGGGAGGCCTATTAGCCCCTTCACGTTTTGCATAGAGAAGGGGGCGGTTACCCCCTATACTTGGTAGCGGACAACCAAGTTAGCCTGGGTGACGAATAACCTAAGCAGCCCCTTGGGCACGGATGGATGCTTGGAGCAGCGTTGGAGTGGTTCCTGATGCGCACTCGCCTTGCAGAGCACAACAAGACTCCTAGTGCGTGCTAGGCGCCATAACCCCTTAGGGACTGATTCCTAAGGACGCTAGGATGCATTGAGGCAGCACAACAAGACTCCTAGTGCGGATAGGAATGAAGGTAACAGCTTTCCCTGGACTGATGGACTCTAGAAGCAGTAGGGCGCTGGACTCCTAGCTGAAGACAAACTCCTTACTTGGTTTCCTGATTTGTGTTGGGACGCCCCTATTGGGCTAGGAGAGTTGGGACAAGGAGGGACTCTTGTATACATGGGTTGGGTTGTTGTATTCCTAGCATGATACGAACTAGCAGAGCTGTGTCTATATAAGGGGAGAGGATGGGGCGGCCATGGCTGACAGAGACTTGGTGAGGATGAACCAGAGAGAGCTCGAAGAGATTGAGCAGTGACTTGGCTTATCAGCCCCGGCCCTCTCCCTGCCATTGTAATTGACAGACTGAGTTTACATAGCATAAGGGGGAGCCCTTTGCACCAGAGACGGTTGTGTTGGCTGATTTCTTGTTCCCCTTGCGCATACGAGAGGGAAGGTCACGAGAAGAGGCTGCTGGCTACACGCTACAGTCAGGCCATCATGGGTATGGACGTTAGGCAAAGCTCTACGCCTGTGACAGTTGCCAAGGTTCAACTAGCATCTCGTGATCGAATGCTTGTTTTCTTCTTGAAATAAAAATTACAAAAATGTAATTATATAAATGTAATTTTATATGGTAGGACATGCAGATGCGAGTTGTAACTAACTCTTGTCAATTACTTAGTTGAAGGGTAATAGTTGTGAATTACTTAGTTGCACTTTTTTTTAGCAAGAAAGACATAATATCCACTAAACCGAAGGATGTTCTTAGGGGTTTTCTACAAGGCAAATAATTTGTATGCTACTAATGCAGAAAACTAAACAAATAATCATACTAAGAAATTACACATGAGGTTTTTAATGTAGAAACCTAAACAGAAAAACCACATGACTAACCCTTGGTCAATTAGCCAATGAATATGAAGCTTAAAGACTTACAAGGCATAACGGTACCCAACCCCTTCTAGAAGTCCATCTCTAAATCACTTTGGCCATCAGAATCCATCTTGGTACTTGCAAACTTTGTCTTGATCTTCTTCTTAAATAGCATAATCACTTAATCTCCTTTGAAGCTTTGATTAGTGTCTATCTTAATTTGTTCATCTATTCAACTTGTGTGTGATGTGTTTGTGTCTCTTATAAACCCTCAATTCAATTCCTAAAGAGTTTATGGATCAAAATCTCACTTTTTTTATTTTCCTTCAAATTTACTGAAAGTTGGTAGAAGGAAATTAGCATACTTACTATCTATTTTGCCTCTCAAAATATCCTTCCTTTCTCTCTAATTTTGCCCTCTTTAGGTTCTTAAATAGTGGTATTAGTGGGATTAGGTCTTTTTCTTTCACCAAGATAGAAATTGTTCTCGGAATGACCTATTTCAAGTAACTATATTGTAGTGTATTGATCATTCTAGAGGCAATTTATTGTTTCTAGTATTATTCATAAACCCTAGAATCCTAATTGATTGTTTTGATAGTGCAAACAATTGTTCATAGTATTAGACCTGATGAAATTCATTCTAATTGGCATATTCTACTAGTTGATCGATCATTTGATGTTTAGAAAGAAATCTCAAAAATCCACAAGCTTAATTGATTGTTGTTCAAGGACAGTTGATCGCTTACGAACTCTTTTACAATTTTTTTTCTTTTTTCATCTATTCTTTTACTAATACTCACACAAAAATACAATGAGTAGATATTTACTCTTTGTCTATAGCACATATGGTAAATATTTATTCTTTATGTAGCAATGAAACGACACCCTCGTACTAATTTGAGCACCAACAATGAGAGTTTAATATCTAACTAGACGGTAATAGTGGATCAGTAGATTTCTCTTTAAACTTATACTTTATAAAAGTAAAAATCAAGAGTTCTAGCCTTTATGCGTAGGAATTTCTAATTAACAACGGAAACTAATTATCTACGCCTAAACCATCGAACTATCAACTAATTAATCAATCCAATCATGCAATCCACACAATAACTCACATATATTTAATGTAAAAGACCCAACTTAGGTTAAAAACCACGACAACCTCAACAATGTCAAATCAATGAACAAATAAGATAGAACTTACAAGACACAAGAACAACTAATCAACCTCTACACTTGACACAAATGAGAATACTTTCTCTTTGTTCAATCTTCTTCGTTGTTGACCTTCAATTCTTCTCACTCAAAATCCTTGAAGCTTTCCCTCTTCGTGTTCTATTTTTTTCTTCTAGCAACTCCTTCAATTATTAATCCACCTTCAAGATTCTTCAACTCGCTTGAAGAATTTATTGTGACTCCTCTTTTATTTGTTGTGTGAAAATCTTCTCTTTCAGTTGTGCATTTTCATGAATCTACCATTAACATGTGCTTGAAGCTTTTAGTGGTCTCTCTAAGAAAATAATAATAAATGACCTCTTCTTTCTTCTCTAATATTTTTAAATTAGGTATATGAAACTGTTAGCGATCAATCTTCACTGTTTCATTAGGGCATGATACTTCGAGCAATCAATCTCTCAACATACCGATCGTTCAATAAACTCTTTGCTTCATTTTATAAAATGTTGTTTCAGGTGTCGATCGATTATTTGCTTAAGAGATCAATCATTTCAACTCTTTCGTGCTATAGTTCATAACCGACTGATCAATCAAATCAGTATATGTTGCAATGATCTATTGATGATACTATTCATTTATAGTTTTATATTTTTTACCCTAAATTAGTACGAAACTACCAAAATCACTTCTAAAACTTTTTCAAATGACTTTTGTATGAGAGTGTGTGTTGAATAAACTTCTTTTACCTTCAACACTCTTTAGTCTTCAGCCTTGATTCATAAGAACATGCCTGCTCTTATTTTCAAGTCGACTAATTTTAAACTAAACTTGACCACAACTAAATATGGTCATATTCCTAAAATAAATTATATACTTGAAGTTTCGACATAATTTTGATTAACGAAAATAACTAATTATAATACATATGACACATGTTCTTTCAGACACAACACATAGTAGTCGAGTCGTGGCAAGCTAAAAAGCTAATAGCCAATGGTCTTGCCAGGGAGCGATTTTTCTTGCTAGTTGGGGCCAGAAGGTTGCAACGATTAGGTTTGTGCTGGAAGAGACCATACCTGGCCAAACTGAAGACTATGTTGGGTAATCTAGTTGCAATTAAAGGCCATATATTTGACACCCGCTGGACACTTTTTTGGTAACAACAAAATCTTGCCGCAACGAGCCATCAAGAGAACTAGGGCATCTCTTCTGGCTAAACCTAGAGAAGACAATCATCTTCTATGTTGTCTTCTATGGTTGCAGGTCCAACTCTAGCTCTAGCTTTGGCTAGAGAAAATTGTTGTCTTATCTTATTACGACCATCTAGTTAGAGCAAGAAAAGGTAGACCATCTTCTATGGACGGAGGTAGCGAGATCTTGCTCAGCTAAGCTCCTCCTGACTAGGGATGCCACCGGGTTGGGTTCGGGCCAGGTTTTGCCAAACCTGAACCTGATACCATTTAAGAAATGGTAAACCGGAATCTAACCCGAATAGCTATTCGGATTGAATTTAGAAACCCAGATCTGACCCATTAAGGTCAGGTCGGGTTTTATCTAAATATAAAAAATTTATATTTATAACCTTATTAGGGTTAGGCTTTGCTAAACCCCAACCCGGTACCATTTAAGAAATGGTAAACCCAAATTCGGCTCAAATAAATATTCGGTTTGAATTTGAAAACCCAAACCTAACCCATTAGGGTCGGGTCGCATTTTACCATATACCCAACTCGAGTGGCATCCCTACTCCTTACCTCCAAGAGCATAAAAACAAAATTTACATAACTTTAGTAAAATTTTGTTTCTTTTGGTGAAATGGGCCTTGATCAAAATTTATTAATTTTTTTTACCTATTTTGCAATTACAAAAAAATTACCAAAATCTATATTTTAGACAGGTTTTTTACACTTAATATTGGTTAAATTTTAAATTTTATGATTTAGGCAAAATATTTTCAAGATTTTACCAATTCAAAAAAGCTAATGAAGTGTTTTTGAGGCAAATTATTTTTGTCCCCTCGTTCCTATTCTTCTTTTCCCCCTTTCTAATTCTTTTCATACTTCCAAATTTGCGCGAAACAAAATAAACCCGAAATGACCCCAGCTATAATGAACTAGTTAATATGCCAAAGAAGAGGAGAACCAGGGATTGGGTGAAAGAATGTGGCGGCAGCGGCAACAGAAATCAAGGCTTAGTGGTGGTGGTCAGTTCCAATCTGAGTCAGTCAGGCCAAATAGGGATCCTAGCAATGGAGGTTTGCGCTAGTTAGAGGAGGCCGATGTTGCTGTCCAAGGAAATGGAGCCAGGGAAGCACAAACTATGCCAAGGCCCACAACAATAGAAAACAACCATGGCTCCCCTGGACCTCTACCCATTAGTTCGAGCAATGGATGGAGCACCACCATTGGATAGGTTGACAACAAAATCACCATTCTTGATGAACTATCCAAGCTATTTGTAGTCAGGAGGGTAACAAATACCAAATTTATTCTACCAACAAGGCACTCTAGGTGAAAGTTGCACTATACCAATCATAAGAAAACTAAAAATAGGATAAACTTCCAATGAGGTGGACTAGAAAGGGGGGAAAGTGGGTTTGTGGATGGAGGGGGCAACAAGAAGGTGGAATGAGGTCAGGAGATGGTGGATGGGAAGGTGGAATGAGGTTGGGAGATGGTTGATGGGAGGGTGGATTGTTAGTGGGCGGAGTGGAGTAAGGGGGCTGAAGAAAGGTGGGGACACTTTCTTGGAAAAAGAGGATGGGAGGAGAAAGAATTAGAGTTGGGACGATGAGGCCTAAGACCATCGGATTTATTACCTAAACATCGTCTGACAAAAGGAAAAGGTGGACGACGATGGGTTGTGGATTCTCCTTGATGATATGGATCAGCCACCATAGAGTACGCCTTGGCCACACCACTACCGCAGAGGTTCCTTTGCGTCACTAGGAATGGATGGCCAAGGTGAAATGCCACCAGCTAGCCAAGAGGAAAGGAGCTCTTCACAAGTGCCCATGCTCTGAAACCCTAGCAAAGCGGATAGTATACACTTTTTAAAGGCAATTACCTCCTCTATCCTAAATTAATATTTAATATTTATTTTTTAAAATAAATAAATTTTAATTTAATTTAAAAAAATTATATATTGCTTTTAATTGATGACAGAGGAAGTATTTAAGGAAAGGGAAATTTATTTAAATAATAATTAAAAAATAATAATTACCAAATTAACCCACTTTGGAAAATATTTCTCAAAGTGGTGTTGATTTTTGACATGTAGGCGCTAGCGCCTACGTTGCTTATTTTTTTAAAAATTTAACTGATTTCGTCCTTTAGAATGATAAAATCAACTTAAAAGGATTTCATCATTCCAAAGGTCGAAATCATCTAAAAAAAGTGATTTCGTCCTAATACATTGAATTTTTAAAAAAAATAAGAACTGCATGGAGCTGTGGGTGCTCTGCGGGATAGACGTCTCTACATGAAGACGCACACTCTCGCCAGCATGCTGGGGGAGGAGGTTGGACCTACAAAGTGGCCGACCTGGACAAGCTGACAGCGGAGAGTTGTCCCTTCCGGCACCGAACGGGGAGGAGAAGCTGGAAAGGAGGTTGTCACCGGTGAAGAACGGCAGCAAGTCGATGATGAGGAGCTACTTTAGTCTGAAGTGGGACCTGACAAAGAACAAGGTGGGGCCCAACTTCGTCAAGGACAGGAGGCGGGTGAAGCGCGAGTACGATGAGTTCAAGGTCCACATCAATGGCCTCCCGACCTCAATCCGCAGCCGCTCCGATGCCTACCATGCCCGGGAGGAGATTAAGCGCGAGTCAATGATCTTATTTGAATCAGGTGATGCTAAAGCCATCAAGTGATGCGCCACTGAGAGGAACCAAGGAGGAAAGCAACCTGCTTGATTTCTCACAGGTGGACATCCGGCTGCCATTGCTGGTCTATGTGTCAAGGGAGAAGCAGCCGGGGTAGGACCACAACAAGAAGGCGGGAGCCATGAACGCGCTGGTGAGGGTGTTGGCGATCATGTCAAATAGGCCTTTCATCCTCAACATGGACTGCTACCACTACATCTACAACTCAGCGGCCATAGGGAGGTGATGTGCTTCATGATGGACAGGGATGGCGATCGCATCTACTCTGTACAGTTTCGATTGCTGCAACTACTACTTCACCTGCCGCCGTAGGCGGAAGTCCTCTGCCTCCGTCGCCACTGCAGAGGAGGAGAACCAGTCTTTTAGAATGATGGGCAGCCACGACGGCAACTTGGAGGATGATGAAGACAGAGTCCCATGTCCAGTCGAGGGTGTCATTCTTGGGCATGAGCTTTGGGCCGCCGACGTTGAGCCGGTAGACCGTTTGAAAGGCGTAGGCCGATAGCCCAAGGAAGAAGCCGACGGGGGCTACGGTGGAGGCGGAATTTGAGATTAGGCCGGCCGGAGCCGAGACAACTCGATCACATTGATGAAGGCATACAAGTTGCACATGGGTGAAAAATGCAGGGACAACTTCTCACCGATGGCGTTGAGTAGGTACTCCCGGAAGACCGGAGTGGAGGGGTCCGAAGCACTAACGCTATGGAGAAGGACTATGTCATTGGTGTAGACAGAAAGGACGGCGACAGATAGGTTGTAGCCGGTGGCTTTCACTGGGAGGAAATGGAGTCGAAGCCAGTGCCACCCGGGCTTCGACAAAGGGCTTCGACCAGGTGAGGTACAATAGGGAGGGGGCCTGGGGTGCGGACGCGGCAGGGACGGAGACAGAGATGCCGTCCTTGGCAGAGAGGAGAGACTCAAAATCGTTGAACCAGAGGTTGAGGCACTTGAGGGCAAGGAGGCCCAGGACGACTTCTGGGAATGGGTGGACGGAGTGGTTATTGCTGAGGTCCAACTCGTGGAGGAGGACCATGCGGGAGAAGCTCTTGGGGACGATGCCGCAGAAGCGGTTGGAGTTGATATGGAAGAGGCTCAGGTCGGTCATGAGACCCAGCTCCATGGGGAGGTACCCGTGTCACGACCCGGATTTTTTAACCCTTTTTAATAAAGGTCAATCGATTAAATCATGATAAATTTTTTTTTCTTTAATTACATCAAATTAAATCAAATCAAATCAGCCAACTAAATATCTAGGTCATAATCATTGGGATTCATAAATATGGATAGCAAATCATGTTATATCATAAGAGTATCCAAAAAAATCCACAAATAAGTAAACCATCCATCTAAGTGCAACCCTTACATCTGTCTGGAAATAAGCAACTAATCAAAGTTGGCTCTCTCGCCATTATTACAACTATTTAAAATATAATGAAATAATGGAACTAAAGCCTACTAGAGCTAAGTCGTCCTCAATCTAAAAGTCCGGTCCCGAACCCGCTAATCCTCACCAAAAGATCCTGTAAAACCAGGTTGTTGAGTATACTAATACCCAGTAGAAAAGCTAAATAATATGAATGCAAAATATTATTACATTTTACTCAAAATTGTTAAGTTTCCACTTGAACCAATTATCAAACAGTTCTCCTTATAATTTCCCTTTAGGTTTTCCCTCTTGGGAAAACCAATAATCCACCTAACTTCATAGATAATTAAATACATCAGAAGTCATCGTAAGTGACAAATGATATTCACCATAGACCACCCCTTAAGGATGATCCACAATAAAACCCTGGAATCCACCAGGAAGTGTCATCTCCCAACCTAGCCCATAAGGACCTGACCGGAGTGGAAGGGCATGACCCACAACTGCACCTGAACAAAAGTGGTCAGAGACGCCAACCAAGCAGGATGTCAGCGACCCTAAATACGTGTACACTAAATGATCCTCAATAGACCAGTGTGAGCCTAGCTCACGCAGAACTCCCTCCAATGGGGAGGTACAACTACACGGTCAAATCAAATGGCTCACCAATAGAGCAAAGACTCCTAGGTAAACCCTAACCCCATTAGCCTCAACAAATTGGGTTAAAGCCCCCCAAAAACATCCTTGGTTCATCAACCAATTCAGTTGTCAGGTCAAAAACCCCATTCAATTCATAAACGGGTTTTCGACCCCTCTAAGGGTAAATTAGTCTTTATCTTAATTAGGTTTCAACTCCTAATCCAAAGCCTTCTACCCTTAACAATTATTCTTTATTAATTTTTATGCATTGATTCTCAAGATGCAACTATACACGTAGAACAAATTAATAAAGTCTAACAACTCCTAAATAATTTAGTCATATCATTATCAGTGTTTAGGCTAAAAATCACTAAGAAGCCCAGCTTTACTCCCTGGGTAGGGCTTGGGCCGAAAGAACGGTTAAATTCTGCTTAAATTTCAAAAACAGTTCATATGTACCATACTGCACATATATGTACTATGTAAGATATGTTATGTCATTCATACGATTCAATTAACCAAAGTGGCACATATGCACAGAACAAGTTTAATTTAATAAACTTTAATTTACTCTAATTCCTTTCCTTTCCTTTTTTTTTTTTACCCCGGCCCTGAAACCCGGCCCACTGGGCCCAGCCCAGCGGCCCGGTTCGGGCCGGGTCAAAATTGATGACCTCAGGCCGGGTCGACCCGGCCTGGCCTGAGGTCGTCTTCAACCTCCAGACGCACTGCGTCTCTTTTTTTTTTTTTCCTTTCAAACAAGAGTTCCAACAGAGCTCGCCGGCGGCGTTCGACCATATTACGACGGGGCTTCGTCAGACAACGGATAAACAACACGGAACGCCACCCCCAGCCCACACGACCGGCGTCTCCTCCTTCGCCATCCAACAGCTATCCCGACCCTTCTGGGAGACTGAGATCCACCCAGCGAAGCAAGGCCAACCGGGGTGATCTCAATCCTCCGGTCATCAGTCGTCGGTCAAGTGAGATTAAGACGGTTAATCGAATTTTCGCTGTTCAGACGCAACATAAGTTCTGATCGACAACCGGTTACTAAAAAATTTCCGCTGTCCTCCTGGGATTCCGCCGTCCGATCTACATATGCCAAGAGGCATCAGGTCGCTACAGCTGGTGGTAGAAGGCAGCCTCTTCATCCTACTTCTTCTCGCCAGTTAATGACGGTCAAGCCGCTCTGGCCCAAACAGAGCAGA
Organism: Saururus chinensis; assembly: GCA_035235625.1. NCBI lineage: Eukaryota > Viridiplantae > Streptophyta > Magnoliopsida > Piperales > Saururaceae > Saururus > Saururus chinensis. The sequence goes on along the minus strand of CP141147.1, from coordinate 19,836,968 downwards.
GCCACCGGAAAGTCCCCCTTTTTTTTTTACTTTTTTGTTTGCGTGCAATTCCCTTCCGGCGACCAAAAATTTGGGTTGGAAGTGAAGATCCGACCACTCAAGGAAGAAGGGTCGGCCGACCGGTGGTTGGCTGGCCGGTAGTCGGCCAGCAACCGATCCCTTAAAACAACACCGATATATTGTTCCAAAATTATTAAACAGTAATCTCTGCACTACAGTAATCTCTGCATTTTAAACCGTATTCTCCACGCTACAGTAATCTCTGCATTCTATTTATCGAAATACACTACTATATGCAGATTTTCATAACCATCTAATCTATACCTTAATTATTTAATAAACAGTCATTAATCTCGACTCTAAACTAAGACAGCGAACCTACCTCAAACGCCGATTTGCCGTCGATCCACAAGCGCCGGAGCTCCACCTTCAATCACCTTCTTCTCTAATTTTTCTAAGGCAAAATTAGAGTTAGAATTAGGGGAACATCTAAATTTATAGAGAGAGGATTAGGGTTTAATTGGGTAAGGATTAAACCAAGTAGGATAGGGAATCCTAAGTGGTTTGGTCCCTCCCAAATTAAGTGGTCTGTCCACCACTTAATTGGGCCTGCAATGGCTCTGCAGATCTTTCTACACAGCCCAAAAACTATTCTACATACCCCAAATCCAATAAATTCCTAAAAAATCCAGAAAATAGGGAAAAATCAGGAAAAATTCTAGAAAAATACCTAAAATTTCCTGGACATTACAACCCGGCAATGTCACCATGGTTGAGGTCAATCCCGGCAACAACATTGATAGAGGGGTCATCGAGTGCTAGGCGCAGAAGACCTAGTTACCGGTGAAGTTGAAGGGGTAAGAGAAGATGGCCAGTTCCAGTTTATCAGTTTCCCGTCTTCCGGTTGGTAAGTGGGGCGGCGGGCAAGGCTAACATGAAAGCGGATTTCCCCATTCAATGCCGATTTCTTTCTGTTTTTCTGGACTTCGCAACAATACTATCTCCAGCCTCCGATGACTATTGCCAGTGCCGCCATTTCTAACTTTTCGATGTCCCCGTCTCAGATAACTCTTTAACTCTCGGTTATCACTTCAAAGGAAATGAGGCAACTCACAAACGCGCGCCATGATTGAACTGCATGTGAGGAGGCTGTGGGGGCAGTGAAGAAGGCCACTGATACGGTGAGACACTCGACTGAGAAGGCAAAGTTAGTTGGGGAGAAGGTGGCGAAGGGCATCGAGGGAGGGACAAAGATGGCCGTCGACAAGGCGAAGTCAGTTGGGCTGGTGCACCTGCTGACCTTCTCGGCTATGTATGGGATGTGCATGGGTCACGTTCATGTAATATTACCCACCCACAATTTTGTCCTTTGAAATGACAAAATTAACCTTAAGTTGGTTTCATCCTTCCAAACAACGAAATCACTTAATTTTCATTAAAATTTGATTTCGTCCTCCCAAATGACAAAATCAGTTAAATTTTTTTAAAAAGCTATGTAGGCTCTAGCGCTTGGCTAGCGCCTACATGGCAAAAACCAACACCACTTTGGGAAATATTTCCCAAAATGGGTTGGTTTGGTAATTATTTTTTAAAAAATTATTATTTAAATAATTTTCCCTTTAGAAAATCCCTACTAACATATTACAAAAACATGGGTTTCATTATAAAATTGCAAGTTTGGTTAACCACAAAAAACTTGACGAAGAAAGTTAACTGTGTAAGAACAAATAACTGGACAGTCTCCATCATATGCAGGTCACTTCTCCCCATTTACCTCTTTACCTGCACCAACAGTTGACTAGGTAAAGACTATGGGGGAGATGAGAGTTGCAAATGATTATTTGGCGTGACGGTTGCAGGAATGCGTCGGCCTGTTTAATGTATTTGCCAGTTACATAACAGTTTATTGCCGTTTTCCACATAAAATTAAAGAGGAACAGCAACAGGATTGCAAAATTCGACCAAAGAATGCCTTACAGAAAAAGCCAACTCTCTAAAGGTTATTTTTGTTCCTGAATCTGCAACTAGGTAAGTACAAGAGATTCTGGGACCAAAGGTAAGTACAAGAGAGTAGGGTCGAACGATAGGTTGAAGGAGAACTGCCTAATTTATTCTATTGAACTAAAATTTACTATTATATATTAATAACTTTAATAGAAAAAAATATTATTTTATATTAATTGCTCCAGTTAGAGCAATTTATGCTGTTAGATGGGTCTATAATGCTTCTCACTTTTACTTCGCTCCATATGACGAAATGATCAAAACAGTGGTTCAGACGACGAAAGTTGGAACTCATCTGCCATTGCTCAATTTTAGATTGCTTCGCCATGCCTCATGGTTGCTGCTTTTACTTGCAAAATCGGACAAACTTCCTCATCCCGGTTCTTTTGGCAGTTGCACGAACCTGTCGCACGCTCCGTCTCAATCAAATTCAATCCGCCTCTTCCTTTCCTCTCTCTGTTTCACTTCTCTCTCTTCTTGTGTTCTAGCTCTTGTTGCAGATCTGGGATGGATGTTCCTTCCGATTTCAGTTCACTTATTACGAGAGGAAATGAAATTGGTTTGATTTATTGCATTGAGAATGACTTGGATTTGGTGATCATTGGATTTTTTTTGTAGAAAATGGGGGACAATGATGGCAAGGATGGTAAAAGCTTGTCTGCAGCCGATGATGCTACCAACCCTCCGGAAGTGCAAGAGATCAAGAGGGCGCAAGAAACCCTCATTTTCGGTCTGGTAAAGCAAGACGCAAGGCAAAATAGACGGAGTATGGGATACCGGTGGCCGTGTTGAAGCCCTCCTTGGTGATAGTTGACCGATCTCCTAGCCTCGATCTCTCCTCCGTCTGTCCCATCACTAGAGGGTCTCACCGGAGATGCGATTTCATCTTTGTCGTTAATCCGAGAGGTGGATTTGTAATTACTGTTTAACTCTTATATGTGTTTTTTCCATTTGGTTACTATTGTTAGACGCGAAAGAGAGATGCTTGATAAAAATAACAAAAATTAGAAATAAAGTTATTAATATAGGACGGAGGGAGTACTGTTGTAGCAATGCGTAAGCGACCAATTTGTATACTCAAGCTTAAGACTCGTTTAGGTACGGAATCGGAAGAAAATTCCGTCAATTCCATCACAATTCAACATTGAATTGTTAGAATTTTATTTGGGTAATGAATCATAACGGAAACAAAAATTCCGTCGAAAACATGATTCAGTCGTGTTTTCGTCCGGAATCACCGAATCTCCTCGTGAGGAGATTCAGTCGTTTCCGTAAAAATGCGTAAAACCGGAAACACGTGTTATCGCGTATTTTCAGCCTTTACCCCTCACTTCGATTCGACCCAATCTTCCCTCTTCCAAACATCTTCCCTCTTCTTGAACTCAATATTCTCTTCCACCGCCGTCAGCAAGCCGTAGTCCCCTGTAGCCGTCCACAGCCCGCTTCCACCATCTCCCTCTTCCCAAACTCCTTCCCTATCTTCGGCTAGCATCTACCCCACCCAAACCCTCAATCTAGTCATTCCCAAACTCCACCTCGATCATCCCTTCTGAGCCATTTGCCTTCAGCAATCCGCCTACCGCCATCCGCTTCCGGCATATGCTTCCGCCATCTCCCTCTTCCCAAGATAATTTCTGTCTTTCGCCGTCGCCCAAGTGCATTTGGGAGCTCTTCGATCACCGGCTTCAACTCTGCAGCGACTGGAGCATATCACTGCAGCTTGGTCCGGAGTTGATTGCTTAAGGGTGATCTCTCTCTCTCTCTCTCTGTACTTTCTTTACGTATCTCTTCTCTGTACTTTTGATTCGTGCTTTCTTTTTGGGTTTTTTGGTGAGATTGGATCTGTACTTTTCTTTTTGGGTTTTTTGGTGAGATTGGATCTGTACTTTTCTTTTTGGGTCTTTTGGTGAGATTTGATCCGCTCTATCCTGTTTTCTGTTCTTCAGCCCGGTTTTGATGCTTGTTATGGAGCTATATTTTTTCTAAAGATTAGATATTTCAATTTTTTTTAGTATTTTGTCTGCTTTGTGCTATGCAAGCCCTGTTTCGGTCACATTTTTTGCTCGTTTGGCCTTTTTTCGTTGACAGTTTCTCATGTGACTTCGTCAATATTTGCCCCTTACTTCTTAATTTGTTTATTTTGTTATCAATGTCGTTTGACATTGTATTGTTCACAAATTTTGATATTACCCATTGATGGAGTTTAATGTTTATGTTCGATGCCTCCATTCTTGTAGTATCTGTAGCCTTAGATGTCATAATTCTTGTTAAGCCATTACTTTGAAAATCCTTTCTTTTCATCCTTGCCGTTGTACTGAGATTTTCTCTCTTTTTCGTATTTCTTGAGACAATATCAGAACTTGTGGAAAATATTATCTTATCTTTGGGAAATTTCTAGTGAAGCCAGCTGCTCATGCTTCTACTTCGTCTTTGAAACATGCCAAACTTGCTCTGACATGAATCTTTACTGATTCATTTCTTGTGTTATGAATAGATGTTGATCTTTGATGATATTGCTTCTTTCCTGGTTGAATTTCGCTCTCCTTTTATTTGTTGTTTGCATTTTGTTTCTTCTCAGTAAGATATCATATCATTTATAATTTGAAGATACCAATTCATTTCATATACCTTCCCTTGATTAAATTTCTTTTCTTTTTTAATTCTAGCATCATAATCTTGACTAAATTATATAGCCACTTGCGCTGTAAAATTATACTAAGCCACATCTTAATTAACCATCGTTATCTCATTAGCTGCGCCACATTATGTCTCTCACATGAGAAGTGAATCTTTGTGCCTTAAGCATCTACCCACGTTTAAACTATTAGTGTAATAATAGAGTATTCACGTCTGTAGTTTGTCTATATTTTCTCTTAATGGCTTTGATGCTATATTTAATTCTATTACAAATTGTATTACTTACTTATACAGAGTTGAATACGTTTTGGGTTGCTTGCGTGTATGTACATCGTGCCTGATTTCCCTGTTCCAGTGTAGATTAATAAAGCAATTGCAACGCATGAGTATGGCCATAGTTTGTTATTGGAACATGTAACTTTCTTCGCTTTATGATATTTTTCTTGGTCATCATTCTCATCTTATCTACTTTTCAGTCTTTACACTACAGAAACCACTGAGAAAATGACTAACTTCTTTGTTAGCTTCCGTGCTGATGAATTCCTCGTAAGGTGTATCCACCAGACTCCACAAATTTATCAAGGATTTCCCAAGTTTGATTAGCTAGAGATTCTACTCAATTGCAATGCAAAACTCAGCCTTAATGCTGGAAATTCTACTCTGTTTAGAATGTTCCAGATGTGTCTCTTACTCTTCGCTGATCAGAGAAATTTATTTAATGATGTTTTTCTCTTCAGTAACTTACAGACTGTAAGCTATGAAACAGTACTATCGAGTTTAGCCAAAATGCTATCATTTGTGGCGTCTAGGAATTTTAAGGTTTTTTTAAATATTTTTTAGAAAATCACCTTTAACCTCGTAATAATTTAAAAATATGAAACAATAATTATATTAGCAAGAGAAATTAAAACCCCTTTAAAAAATATATTAAGTAGGCTAATTTGTTGAGATGGTTTCATATCTAAATAGGATTTAAGAATTTATATTTATCTTTTATTTAAAAAATAATAAAATAAAAAAATTTAATAAATATTTAATTGTAATAATCAAATTTTACAGTATGTTCAAGTTATATCTCATTATGAGGTCAAAAATAAATTTTTTTGAGTTGAATGTAGTTATAGCCCGTTAAGAGCCCGTGACCAGTTCATAACCATTTGCCTTTAAATGGGCTATGAGTAGTCGGGCTTAACGGGCTCGGGAAGGCCCGAGCCCGGCCCGATTACTAGCCCTACTTCCAATCCCAGAAGTTATCACCTCCCCAAGATACGTTGACCGAAATAGTCGAATGTGGCATAGGTGTTTAACATCTATCGGCCAACTTGATTTCCTCTTATTCAGCCAAAAAGCATAAAGACTCAATTGATGTTTGACGGCTAATGAGTTTCCTGTGTTATGTCATTCTTTCCTTGTACTAGAGATAGTATAACCCACCATGGGTTCAGCAAGCATTCAGTCATGCACCTACAAAGTTTTCATTTAAATCAAGATAATTTTGTTTGTAAAATGGACAAAGAGAACTAAAATGTTTATTGTGATTTGCAAATAACTTAAATTTCTCCTTAGGAGAATGTGCATGGGTAAATTATTAAGATTTGTCTTATTTGATTACATTGGATATCATATTTCGATTAGGTTTCATCCCGTGCAACCCAAAATTTTGCTATTTTTCTCGTCGGCCCCTTCTATGTAGGAAGCATTTTTTATGCTCTCACTTATCATGATGCCAACACAATAAATGTATGAGAGCTGTTCATCTAGCACATACACTAGTATATACTATTGTTAGTGAAATTAATGTTAATCACGTTAGAATATATTAGTGTTAGTGAAATTAATGCTAATATACACTAATGTGTATTTTTTTATATTAAATATCAACGACTCCTAAGTATTTTTTACACTGAGCTTAGGGGAGCATAAAATCTTTTTTTTGTCAAGTAGGGGCAACTAATTGATTCACATGGGTACTTGTGAGTCTTTCTTTATGCTTGCGTAATCCAATTTTAGATCAACAGAGTACTCCAATCAAGTTTGTCGTATGGTTTAGGTAAGTACGGCTAATAGGTACTTGTATAGGCCGGTACCTACTTTCATGGGCCCATCAAGCTATAAAAAGACTGTTTAAGGAGAAGTATAAGGCCCCTTGTACGTCTACAATCTATTTAGCAAAATAAAAAATCTTTTTTAGGGTGATCTTAAAGCGTTCGATAGGGCCCAAAGTCGAATACATTGGGCCAGGCATATTATTTATATTGCACACTAACCACATACAATACCTAAACCAAGGTTATATTTGTAATTTTTTCATAAGTTCAACGATTCCAAAAAATACACAAATTCCATACCCAAACATGATTCTATCAAAATAATTCCATTTAAAGGGTATATTTGTCAATTTACCTAAAATTCTAAAGAATCAAACCTTAAACACAATTCGTTATCCAAACGCGATTCCATATTAAAAATTTCATACCCAAACGAAATTCCGATTCTATATTGAATCGACGGAATTAATTCTAAAAAATTTCAATTCACTACCGAATTGATTCCATACCCAAACGACCCCTAAGGCTTTTCCTCGTTACAATTTGTGAAGTCTATTAAGAATAAGAATATCCAAACTAGGAAAGTAAATTAAACCTACAATCAAATTAAACAAGAAAACAAGTCCTATTAAAATTAAAATGAGCTATTGTCGTTCAATGAACCACAAGGTAAGTGAAAGAGAATATTGCAAACAAAAGGAGAGAGACTGAGAGAGGGGAGGGACTGCGTTCTATTGAAATGAAATTCAATATTCACGTACTACTTTAGTAATGGGTACAAGCCCAATTTTTAGTGTCGGGCTTGTTTAAGGCCTTTCCTCGTTACAATTTATGAATTCTACTAACAATAGGAATATCCAAAATAGGAAAGTAAACTAAAACTAGAATATATTTAAACAACGGTACACGAGTCCTATTAAAATTTGAATGAGCTAAATAGGGATTGTTATACATGGCTAAATGAACCCAAATAGGTGTCCAGAAGGACCATAACATAGCTCCATATGTCCAGGACTCAAATGTGACTGATCTATAGAGCAATATGAAGAATCCTCTCAAAACAAACGGCTACAATGACAGGCCCTGCAAAGTCTCCAACTGCACAGCCTGTACTAAGCAAAATTATTAAACAGTTTATCAGCGAAAACCAGAACCCTAATGAATGTACAATATTTTTGTGATAACAAAGTAGAAACAAGTGAATAAAGTTGAATAATATATAAGCAAAGTTGACACAGAGTGATGGCCATAGGCATCAATTTTGTTATAAAAAATAAAAGTTAGATATGTTTAAAGGGATGAAGTTGCCAAAAAGTAAAGGTAACTCTTCAATTGGTTTTTCCCATGGAGATCGATGCAAATAAGAAGCCTGAAGCAGATGCTTTTGTCGGTCCCTCTTGACAATCCTTTTTCTACTTTTGACTTCTAATAGCCCATCCAAGCAATTTCCTTAAATTTATACTCCATGATGCCATAAACAAAAAATGTTTGAACGAAAATTTTAAAATATAAATTTTTATTTATAAATAAAGAAATGTTACGAGGAAAAATTTTAAAAACAAATGTATACTAACTAAGCATAAGATATAGCTTATGTCTGACATCCTTCCATTGGGAAAAAAACACCCAGTCCCAAAATTGCACTAGTGCCCACTTCATGGATGGCGGACCAGAAAATCTCATATGTTCAGGATCTACAAAGGACTAAGGATAGGGATTCCATAAAGCATGTCCAAACAATTGGAATGCAAGAAAAACTGGTCAAGGCAATTGAAGACAAACCAGAGGAAGGCAAATAGAGGTGCAAGGAAGTTTATTTTCAATGCCGGTTTTATTATAAAAGTGCTGGTTAAAGGTGGTGGTGCTTGCCCAATTGAGAACCAAGCAGAAGTGGAGAGATAATGGTCAGCAACAGTAGGATCCACTTCACTTGTGTAGATGCAGAGAACCCGACATCTACATAACTTGTGAACTGAGAGAAAATCACGTTGATTTAAAAGAGAGAAACTGAGAGAGGGAATGAAAATTTATATAGGGTGGATTCCACTTCCAACGAGAGAATTTTATAAGTGGACCACATGACACTAAAAGGCAAGTAGAAAGATTTTCTCAAACACATCTTGGTGAGCTAAGACTATCATGTCGCATAAAGCTATCCAACTCTAAGAGGCAACTCCAGCAATGCACTCACATAACAAATTTTTTTACTGTCGTTTAATCATTGATTGTATTAAGTATTATTTTTGTACCTTTACCTTGTTTATGATGAGAAATCTTATTAGAATGATTATGATCGAATCAAGTAAGTTGCTCTGTCCTCAAGACAGAATTCACCCTCCTTAATGGTGCTTAGGACTCTTGGGCATCTGCCTCCTAGGATAAGACGATCAACCACATACCGTAGGAGCACCTCTAACACAATACATGCAGCAAACCACAGTATATATGCTAACATAGAAAATGAAATGGATAAAAATCCCAAATTGGATTTGTGCATAAATCGTTTTCAATGATTTTATAGGAAATTCCGTTGAAGACACCCTTCCCCCAACCTAACCCAACCCGTCCCGGCTGGCCGTGCGTGCGAACCGAACCGAACTGGTCAGACGGCGGCGCGCGCATGTGGGTTAGCCCACCTAGGTGCATGGGTCCAACATTTCTCTCCCCCACAAAAATGGGTTGGCCCAAGGGCCTAACATGAAAAGCCAAATTAAAGCATTATATACCAACATCATTACATTCTTCTAGGCGATGTGAGACTATTCACTCCTTCAACCAATTCACATGTGTGATTCTCATTCAACACAAAGTGGGCTTCGGCTCTCTCTACCATATGGGCTTGACCCACTTGAGTAATATGGGCTTGACCCACATAAATACTATCATGCCCATCTAAAAGATATGGGCTTAACCCATTTAATATAATACTCACTTCTAACAATCCCCCACATGAATGAAAATTGGCTGGATAACTATACAAAACAATGCAGATAAACTGTGAAAGCAATATTGAAAAGATCATGCATGGGGGTGAGGTAGCTTTTGGCATTGAACCTCCCCTTGTAAAAACTATCAGGTCTACTGGCTCATCAGTGAATGTGATGTCTTGAACTGTTCAGCCGTTTGTGTAAACAGAGACAATAGAATTCACACATTCACTTCTCAGACACACTATAGTTCTCATGATTGTGTTCATTTTGGCCCTGAACAAACTTGGTTTTTATGAGTGCTCTAGAAGATTTAGCCTTAAAATCCTCATATAAGCGACCCCTTCACACTCATATAGGTGATTCTCATTAGGAGTATCCTGCAATACCCCACTTGAATTAATTTAAGTTATGAGAACCATTAAAAGCAAAGCTTATCCTAATTCACTCTACAGGCATCACTATCTCATTATAGGAATGAGGACAAGATTTTATCTCAATAGTGATTCCCCTTGAATCCCCCATAATTCGGTTGTCCCTTTGAACCTAGATCTTGGGATCTCCAGTCAACAAGGTTGGGTTGCTATTATGGTGACTCTTAATGTATAGGCTTCAAGCCTATTCCCCTCGATAAACTGCTCACTTGTTCTTTAGTCAAACCATTAGTAAGCGGATCCGTAATATTTTCTTTTGACCTAACATACTCAATGAAAATTATTCACTAAAGAGCAATTATTTTATAGTATTGTGCCTCCAACAAATATTTTGAGACTTACCATTATACAAGTTACATTATGCTCTTCCTATAGCTGATTGGCTATCACAGTATATACAAATAGGTGGCACAGGTTTCCCCCACATTGGAATATCCTCTAAAAAATTACGAAGCCACTCAGCCTCTTTGCCTGCTCTATCTAGCGCAATGAATTCAGATTCCATTTTGGATCTTGCTATGTATGTCTGTTTCGAGGATTTCCAAGGCACTGCTGCACCTCTAAGAGTAATGACATATCCACTTGTGGATTTCGAGTCTTTTGTATCAGATATCCAGTTTGTATCACAGTAACCCTCTAGTACTGCTAGATACCTAGTATAATGCAGCTCATAGTTCAAGGTATATCTTAGATATCTAAGAACCCTGACTATAGCCTTCCAGTAGTCTGCCCCTAGGTTGTTATTAAATCTACTCAATTTACAAACTAAGTATGCTATGTCTGGTCTCGTACAATTCATAATGTAATTGAGACTTTCAATAATTTGAGAATATTGAAGTTATGATATGCTCTCACCAGTGTTTTTGCTTAAGTGCAAGGTCACATCCACATGTGATCTCGCTGGATGATTATCATTCTTATTAAATTTTTCTAAAATTTTCTCAATGTAATGAGATTGAGATAATACATATCCATCAGATGTTCTAGTGATTTTCATCCCTAGTATGACATTTGCAACACCCATATCCTTAATGTCAAACTGTTTGTTCAACATTTTCTTAGTAACTTTAATGATATCATCATTGCTACCAATAATTAGCATATCATCCACATAAAGACATACAATGACATAGCCATCAGGTATGTCTTTCACATAAACACATTTGTCACATTCATTAATTTTGAATCCATTTGACATCATCATTTTGTCAAAATTTTCATGTCATTGCTTAGGTGCTTGTTTAAGCTCAGAAAGAGATTTAACAAGTCTGCACACTTTATTTTCTTGACCCGGTACAACAAACCCTTCAGGTTGTTGCATATAAATTTCTTCATTCAAGTCACCATTCAAGAATGCAGTTTTCACATCCATTAGATGTATTTCAAGATTATACAAAGCAGCAATAGCGATTAACATCCTAATTGAAGTTATCCTTGTGACTGATGAATATGTATCAAAATAATCTTGACCTTCCTTTTGCTTGTATCCTTTGATAACAAGTCTAGCTTTATATTTGTCAATTGATCCATCAGCCTTCATCTTCCTCTTGAATATCCACTTGTATCCTAGAGATTTACTCCCTGACGGTAGATCCACCAACTCCCAAATATGATTTTGCATAATGGATTCAATTTCATTGTTTACTACCTCCTTCCAATATTGTGCTTCAGGAGATGACATGGCTTCTTTAAAGCTTTGAAGCTCATTTTCCAACAAATAAGTTAGAAAGTCCGGACCAAAGGATTTTGATGTTCTAGCACATTTGCTGTGTCTAAGTTCATCATCCTCTCCCTCTTAGTCTTCACTATTGTCCTTTTCAGTATCTAAAGTTCTTTTAAGAGAACTTTCCTTTTGTGTAGAATTCCACGAAAAAATATTTTTAAAAAATGAAACATTCCTAGATTCAATCACAATATTGACATTTACATAAGGAATAACCGATTTATGAACAAGAAAGCGATATGCACTGCTATTATTGGCATAACTAATGAATACACAGTCAATGGTCTTTGATCCAATTTTAATCCTCTTGGGATTAGGGACCACCACTTTTGCCAAACACCCCGGAAGGCTTTCGACCTGTCCATAATTCATATGGAGTCTGCAAGGTTTTCTTATGAGGTATTTTGTTGAGAATATAATTTGCTTAAAGCAAAGCTTCCCCCCACATGTTTTGGGGTAACCCATAAATTATTAACATGACATTCATCATTTCTTTTAACGTTCTATTTTTCTGTTCAGCAACTCCATTTTACTGAGGTGAATAGGGTGTCGTCGTTTGGTGTATAATACCGTGTCGTGAACAAAAATCACTAAAAGGTGATTCATATTCCCCACCTCTATCACTTCTTAGAATTTTGATTTTCTTGCCAAGATGATTCTAAACCTCTATTTTATATAATATAAGCATGTCAATAGCCTCATCTTTACTTCTCAGCAAGTAGACATAACAATAACGAGTACAATCATCTATAAATGTAATAAAGTACTTTTTACCTCCTCTTGTTTGAACAAGTTTTAAATCACAGACATAACTGTGAATTAACTCAAGAGGTTCCGTACATTTCTCAATACTTTGGAAAGATTTCCTTATTAATTTTGATTCCACACAAGTTTCACATTTATGATTTGAGTCAATATTAAACTTAGGCAAATATTCCATATTAATCAAACTCGGTAAAGCATCATAATTAACATGTCTTAATCTGGCATGACACACATCACATGACTCAATCATATACGAGGAAGAAGCATTCACATTCTTAAAACATAAATAGGTACAATAGTGAGTACATTGAGCTTGAAAAGCCCCTCATTTAGGTACCCTTTGCCCACATACAACCCTCCATTGGTCAAGACAAATTTATCTGACTCAAAAACCAACTTCAAGCCATTCTTGCTTAGCAAGGATCCGGACACTAAATTTTTTCGAATTTCCGACACATGCAGCACATTGTTGAGTGTGAGCTCTTTGCCTGAAGTCATCTTTAGCACGACCTTTCCAAGTCCTTCAACCTTTGCAGTAGGGAGTTGCCCATAAATAGCTGTTCACCATTCTCCACGGGCTAATAAGTGGAGAACATCTTCCTATTAGAGCAAACATGACGAGTAACCCCGGTGTCCACCCACCATTCTCTAACGTTCGTGACCATGTTCACTTCTGAAATTACAGCGAAAAGGTTGATGTCATTCACATTGGTGGAGAGAGTCTCAACTTCAGTCATGTGGGCTTGTGCATTATTCTTCTTGGAATCATCTTGTCACGCCCGAGGTTTTTCTTTATATTTAATTAAAAATCTTACAAATATTTTATTTCAAAATATAAATGTAGATTAAATAAACCGACAAAATATTAGGCGTGACCTAATACAAAAGCATACGAATAAAATCTACCATGGCCATGGGTTTCAAAAGCAAAAACCTCCTAGGCATCTTTGAGTACAAGTTCTTTCACAATCTTAAAATCATTCGTAGATACATACACAAGTCCAATACATAATTAATTTCTCTCACCTTAACCAATACATGAGATCATGGCACCAAAATCCACGGAGCCTCATTACGATTTCACTGCACTCCAGGTCGAAAAAGAATTGTCCACCACGGGAATCTCAACAGGTAATGATTGACCTGCAAAAGCCTCCAGTCGAAGGGGCTAAAAGATGGGGTGAGTATTTTCATACTCAGTAGGAAAATACCCAGTAGGAAAAATAAATTAATGAACTTTGTAAGTTCATTCACAGATGCATTAACCATGTAATCACACCTAAAGCAAGTACATGCAACATAAATAAAATGTCTTACACACATACCATCGAACCGGTGAACTTACACTTACTTTTATACCTACCCTTATCGCATACTCTTACACTTACACTTACATTTTGAATCAAAGTCTTTCTCATACCAGCGTACACTTACACTTACATCACATACATACTCGTACGACCTTACTCGTACGAACTTACTTGTACGACCTTACTCGTACAATCTTGCTCTTACGCATAAATGTACTCTTACGTCTTCCTTAAAGGCTCACACATATACTTACCCTGAATCATACTCGTACAACTTACTCAGAATCCGAAACATACTACTTACTCTTACTGTCGTACACATACTACCAACAACTGAAGCTCATTACAATTAATAAGTTCCAGCGTTGGAAAGGAAGGGAATGTCACTGGGGTGTCACCTTAACCTTCGGGGAGCAACTAGACGCCATGGACTTTTCTGAAGGCAAGGCACACCTATGCTCATGGGGCACAGGATCAAACAGGTAAGAGTAGATCCATGATACTACTTACCTGAGCGCGCAAATGCCCACTCTTTGGGGCCATACATTGCCAACAAGGGCCATACAGTGCCAACTAAGGGCAAAAAATGTACGATGCCACTATTGGGCAAAAATCTTACAATGCCACTCTTGGGCAGAACATACAGTGCCATCTGTAGGCGGAGAACATACAAAGCCCACTAAGGGCAGAAACTTACAGCGCTCTCAACAGAGCATCAAACATCTGGGCTGAAATACAGCACCAAGACTAAATCCCACAAGATGACATCATGGCTATACCAGGAAAGACGCTTAGTCGATTACTCATCGACTGGCACAAAACGGAACTTAATCAGTCGAACTCCTCAGTCTCAAACTCACATCGATAACAAATTAGGGTGACTTACCATTCAAGTTCATATTAGGTAACTTATGCATGTACAATTATGTTCAGAACTACTTCCGTCTTACATTCTTCAGCCAACAAGGCTAGAAATACACCCGTTCAGAAGTTCCAACCCACAAAGGTAGCATTCTTTCCTTAACTCATCCCCCACCCTTACACTTACAATCTTATAAATCTCAACACGACCTTACTTAAACTCGAATTCCATACTAATAATCTTACCATCATACATTTATAGCCTTACATCTTACACCAACCGCCTTAAAACTGAATCATCTTACTCGAACTCCTCAAATGACACCCTTTAGACCTAAGTCCCATCATCAAACCCTTACTAATTCCTTACTCATTATTCTTTTGTTACAATTCATATTATGTACATTATGCATGTACAATTATGTCGTTATCTCTTACTAACTCACAATCCCCCAAAGCGCTCTGAATGTTAAGTCTTCAATTCCTTGCATCCCCCACGTCTCCTACTCGTCGCTCCAACGTGCATTTGACTCAAACTGAACAAATTCTCCAATCTCATCAGATCCAACATTCGTCTTTCAATCTTGTCTTTTCTTGCCCGACATACAATCACTGTTTCCACATCATAGCTTAAGAAGTACCCCTTCGCCAAACTCACAATCAAACACTTCTATTCGTGCCCATGGATCACATACCACCAGTCCACAGAAGATCACCCGCTCTGGTCACATACATACGATTCATAGCAACTTACTATGTGCCCTTAGTCACTAACATACGCACACAGTTCACATACATACAACATGCTTTTATAATCAGCATAATCATGTAAAACATTTAATTATAAACTCCTAGCATGCTACTACACACTCAAAGCATGCTATAATGAAATTACAAGTTCAAGGTCCCCTACCTCATAATCCATAGGAGTTTGATGACGAGCAAACGATGGTGGCGGCGTCGATAATGGAATAGGTGGCCAAAGCATCGCACTAAGAGAGTTGTTGTGTCCCAAGGATTTTCAAAGATGCTGGAATTAATCTCAATAACGTTAGATTAATTTCACTCGAAGCCAAAGGTTTGGACGCACTAAGGCAGAAGGACACAAGGTCGTGCCACTAGAAATGGCAGTGACCACAGAATGGGGGCTGACTGATTGGAGATCGGCCAACGGTTTAAAACACTTTGTTGGCGACAAAACATTAAAATGGACAGCGGACCATATTCAACGGCAACAATTCTGCATTATCGAAGCCTCACAACATGGCGGAGGGCTTACTTGCGTACACATGAATATAGGAGAGACAAAGGAGGGCTTTAACGGCCATATAGCCTAGTGGTGGAGTCGTTCCATAAACATGCATTGAGGCACTAAGGCCTGTCATAGGTGGCCGACAAAGGCGGCATCATTTCTAAATGCTTACCCACAACCAAATCATCGTACAGATGGTCGTGCATCAAGCACGACTTACGGTGGAAGATGAGAGCATGACATCAGTCGAGCCTTCGATGGGCTAAGTCTAATGGCTGACAATTTTATTTCCCCCTGGAAGAATCGGGATTTGGGATTTCTTTCCCATAGGTTTTGGATCATGCGTAACAAAAATGGGGTGCAAAGGTAAATTTGGGCCAGAAGTGCTGGCCCTAGCCGTCACTGGGCCGGGGCAGAGCCCATCAGCAATAGTCAGAGATGTACCCCAAAGTTTAGGGGTGTCTAGCGTGTGCAAAAGACGTGCAGAGGAGGCCGGGAGTAGCGACCCCTTTCCGTTATTGGGTAAAGCTAACGTTTGCAGCTGTCTGCAACATAACATCCGATTAGAAAATTGAAAAGACCCAAGACCCGATTTAGCTAGGGCGATAGTGCGCCAAATTGGGGTGGCAAACATGCCTCGCTGAGCTACGAACGGCTAGACATGGCCAGGACCTAGACCTGGGAGAAGACAGGGCCCGATAGTCGCTGGATAGCGGCAAGTCAAATGGACGTTGACCCAATATTGTCCGACATCCGATTGAGGAGAATAGATGCAGCCCGCGAAAAAGTGCAACCTTACTTTAATGCAGATCGGTCAATTGAACGAATCGGGACTAATCGATGCAAGAGGTTAGACCTCGGCACCTCGCCGGCATCAGCTTGAGGCGGCAAATCGGAGGCCGAACAGTGGGTGGCAGCCAGCAATGAAAACTAATGACAAAAATCTATAGACATGGGAAAATTTTGTTCAGATCGGCATCGGGCAGAGGGAGGCAGTGGCTAGGGCGGCGGCCAGGGTGGCAACCTTGTCGTCGCCTAACCAAAGGAATGCCAAAGGCTGGTCAAAGGTGGCTGACCACCGGCGGCTACAAAACACAGAGAACGGAAACATAACGAAAATGGGAAAATTGTTATGTCCGGACCGAAAGTAGGAGGGGTCACGGTCCAAGGAGGTGGCGGTTCGACCATGGGGTGGTGGCCTTGTCATTGCCAGGCCGGAAGAGAGCCGGAAACCCGGCGACGGTGGCCGGCGACCAGCAACACAGCCGCAAGTTGTACTAAACAGAAAACTTAAAAAAATAGAGGTGGAATCGTTTTTACCTCACACCGGCGACAGAGGGGCGGGGAGGCCGGGACGGTGATGGCCAGAGGTTGCTTTGGTCAGGGCGGAAGTGTGGAGACAGGCTGGCGGCCATGCAGCCAGCGGCGGCAGCGATTCGGTGCGAAACTCAAGATCCAGCGTCTGTTGTACTAAAACGGAAAAGAGGAAACAGGGCGCCGGCGGGGCTAGGCCAGGGAGGCGGTAGCGGTGTCGCCAGGCCGAGGCCGGCCGAGCGGAAGCCGGTGACCACCTGCGGTGCTGCCTCTAGCATCAGACAGTGAAGGGCTGCCCCCCCCCGGTTTCACTATTCATCCAGCAGGTCGTGTGTGCTGAGACGCGCCCGATCCGCTTTATGTATTTCTTTCTTTTTTCTTTTTTTTAGCTCTTCATTTCTTCATGTTTTTGTTCTCCCGCCTCGCGTCCGATTTTCATGCCGAAAATTTCTGTGATGCGTCGAGGCCCATGACCTGCGACTAAACACTACTCCTGACACTTATGGTCACGACTATTACAAATATAGATACGCCCAACCGTTAAATTTCTTCATCGAAAATATGAGTAGAAAACTGCAGAACATTGCAGAGAATTACAGAAAATTGCAAAAATATAGAGAAAAATTATAGAAAAATTGGGGATGTTACACATCTTGTTTCTTCCGTTTGCGACAATCCTTAGCCTTATGGCCCATTTTGTCACACACATAGCACTTGCCCTTGAATTTGGCTTTGTTGGAGTCATTGTTCGACTATCCAACATGATGCTTCCTCTTCTTGTTGTTAAAGCCATTGCTTTTATGACCTTGTTCCACAACGTTGACCTTGGCTTCCATGCCATGACCCCCACAATCATTAACCTCACAATCAAATCTTCCATGTTCATCTCCTTTCTCTTATGCTTTAAGTAGTTCTTGAAATCCTTCTAGGAAGGTGGTAATTTTTCGATTATAGTTGCCACCTGGAAAGACTCACTTAAAGTCATGCCTTCTGCATGAATATCATGCAGGATAATTTGGAGTTCTTGAACTTGACTGATCACAGTTTTAGAGTTCACCATTTTGAAGTCCAGAAATTTGCCGACCACGAATTTCTTCGTTCCAACATCCTCAGTCTTGTACTTCTTGTCTAATGACTCCCACGGTGCCTTAGCATGTTTCATTGAACTATACACATTATATAATGTGTTGTCCAACCCGTTAAGGATGTAATTACGGCATAAGAAATCTGCATGTTTTCATGCATCTACTGCCGCAACAGCCATCTTGTTTTCCTGTTTCTCCTCAATGAGAATGGGTACTTCCTCTTGAAGAAATCGGGCTAAGTTCAGTGTGGTGAGATAGAACAGCATTTTCTATTGCCATCATTTGAAATCCGCACAACTGAATTTTTCTAGTTTTTCCCCTTTAATTTGAAGAGGAGCATTCACCAGAGTGGGAATGAGTACCGAAGTCAAGTGGGTACCTTTAGCAGCCATTTATGTTCCAATGAACAGAAGATTAACTTAGTTAAAAAATAATAATGAATTTTGAAATCTATACACATAACAGTGCATTTCGAAATCGATGCACAGAATAATGAATTGCAAAATCTATGCACAGAGTAGTGAATTTTGAAATTGATGCACAGAACAATGAATTTTGAAATCTATGTACAGAACAGTGAATTTCGAAATCGATGCACAAAACAATGAATTTCGAAATCTATGCATAGAACAGTGAATTTTGAAATCGATTCACAAAACAATGAATTTCCAAATTGATACACAGAACAATGAACTATATATTTTTGAATTTTTTTTCCACAGAACAGTAACTTTACATGAAATTTATGTATAGAACAGTAATATAGAAAAATGTAATCACAGAACAGTGAATTTCAAAATTTAGGCACAAAAAAGTGAATTTCGAAATTTATGCACAGTACTACCAAGTTAACGCACAGAATAGTAAATTTTACAAACAGTAAACTACAGAAATTTATGAACAGTAAACTTCAGAAATTTTACATCCTAAATAGTAAAATTTCAAGCTTTATGCACAGAACTTTCAAATTTTGGAAAGATTTGTCTCTAATGTCGTATTGGATATTTGTGGTAGTCCCTATATTCATCCTTTCCAATTGGTGTAGATATGCTAGAAGGTTCGCATAAGACTCCTCAAACGTTCCCCTCAACTTCTCCACAGCAGCCTCTTTAGCCTTCCAAGACTTACGGTAACTTATGGAAACTCCAAACTTGACATTAATATCTTTTTTTATATCATCTGGTGTGTAAGACCCATGTCCCTCCATACGACTGTATATAGCATCAGCGATAATCCCACTTTTTGCTTAACAATGATCTTCACCAAGTAATGCCTTCGAACATGTATGTACTGAATTCATTTCCTTCATTTTGAATATGAAACATCCACTAATTCTGAGGCATGTAGTCTCCACGGGTAGTCCTCAACAACACATCTAATTGTATACCTTGATTTATTTGAATATATAACCTTAAATTGAAACTTGGTGGCATCAAAACTCATGCAACAAATTTAAACTTATGGCTATAAATAATTTTCAATAAAAAAAAGAATCAAAATAATCAAATTGATGCTGGCATCAAAACTCATGCAATACATGGCGATAAAAATCTCAAATAATTATTCGATTAAATCTCATATTAAATCAGATGCAATGTATACAAGCAAAATTTTCAAATCAATTCTAATTTAAAATTGGCATCTATAAAGTATAAGCTTGTCATTAATTAGATACACATACATAGCATAAAAATAAAGATTACTTCTAATAGAACAATTTAGAATTATCATAATTAGAGTTCGAAGCAATTTTCGTATCATATCACCAGAACAAAATTAAGTATTAAAATCTGATACGACTTGTTCATAACAACGTATTCAAAACATGTTCGATTTAAGATCAAAATTAATAAAATTTATGTTCGTAACAAATCCATTACAAAGCATGTACACAAAAATTAAAATATGCTTAGAAATTGAAGTTCTCAAAATAGTAGTCCATATTAATTTAAAAATTATCGATGTAAAACAAAAATTCAAAATTAGAGTTCGTTTTAAATTTGATAACACACGGGCATAACCAAAGGATGAAAAATCGAAATTTATTTGAAATCTGCGACAACACGTTCAGAAGAGAAAATTAAAAAAATCACGATTCATTTCAAAATAATCAGAACATATTCAAAACAACAATTTCTATTTTCAAAATTTAAATCAAAATACTTATTAAATTAATAAAATATTATACTCTCGCAGACAGATCAATGCTCCGATACCAATTGTAACGACCCGACCCAAGCCGGGCCCACAAATCACTGCTAGGAAATTTAAAATTTTCCTTAAGCCAGGAATCATCATCTGTGTGCGAGAGGTACAACGCTTTGTCTACGCACTACGGAGCATTAAGGCTTCCTTGTACGTAGACTTAGGTTGTAACAACCATTTACAAGTAACGAAGCTTCATAGTTTGTCGCGTGTAAAATAGAATAAAACATATTTTTTATAATGATTGGATCGGGCCAACGTTGCCTTGCCGTTGGTTGCCTACGTACGTATTGGATATTATTCCAATACGATCGGATCCGAACGTAGTTCTGCCTAATGGCTACTACATACAACAAGCATAACAAAATCATACATATAAAATATGTATCTCCGAATATTTAATCGGAAGTGTAAATCGGAGTTAAGCGGAAGTTAATAAATTAACGAAATCATACGTCTCGCTCTACCATAGAGCGGGATTAAAATCACATACACATATCTCGCTCCATTACTGAATCGAGACTGAGCACATCAACCGGCTCGCTCTATCACTGAGCCGAGACCGGACACACACATCACACGTCTTGCTCTACCCTAGAGCAAGACATCACACTTCATAATATATAAGCGCACATCATAGCATATAAGCTCACATCATGGCATATAAACACGTATCATGGCATAGCACACATCATGGCATAACACACATTATGGCATATAAACACGTATCATGGCATAGCACACACGTCGTTCTATAATTAAAACGGAAGATTAGAAAAGCTTACTGCCCTCATGTCTCGTAGGGTAGTGTTATGCGGAGTTGCTCATATGAGCATCCTCCCCTTCAGATCTGAAGATATTGGACAGAGCTTCCTCTAGCCTCCATACGTTCTTCATCTTGTGTCGAAAGACTACGTATAACGTTCTCCTTGCCGGAGACTCTTCTCGTTTTCTGTGCCATGAGCGGTGAACAGAACCTCCCGTACTCTGGATTATTTCTCATGATGTAGCCCGACAACTTCGGACAGAACCCCGTCTTGCTTCGGGCCCATATTTCTTGTTCGGTGCTCGAGGATAACGGGCGGAGTCTTTCCTAGTCTCGGGGCATTTCTTCCTCATACAATCATCAACTCATGAAATGGAACCCTCCATCGCGTAGATCATACTTGACTTAGTCAAGAACACCTCTTGAACCGCCTAAATCGGAGTTAAGATGCTTAAGAACCGGGAGAAAGAAGTTTGTCGGTGCTCGAGGATGACGGGCAGGAGCTCTCCTTGTCTCAGGGCATTTCCTCCTTATACGGTCTCTGAATCGAAGAAAGGACTACTCCATCGCGTAAAGCACACTCGATTTAGTAGGAAACGGGTCTTGAACGGCCTTAATCGGCCTCAGAACGGTCAGAAACGGGGCAGAAGAAGTTCTGGTTCTAAAAACAGAAGCAAAATGAGGTATAAATAGGCTGAGCCGAGCCTAAAACCGCGGCGCCGGCCCGTTTAACCCGCGGCTCCGCGCCGCGTTAAACCGCGGCGCCGCCAGAAACGGCGGCGCCCGCCGATTCGCACCGCGCGCGCGTCCGACGCGCGCGGTTCCGAATTTCTTTTTATTATTATTTTTTTTTTAAAACATATTTTCTTCAAACGGGCGTATCTCCCTACCCCGGATTCGGATTCGCGCGTTCTAGGTACCGTTGGACTCGTATCGATGAGCCCTTCGATACAAACCAACTTAAAGTAGCAAATCACACCATTTCTAAGTGGGTCCCGCCTATTTTCTACGCTTATAGAGGTTGTAACTTCCGGTTCCGACCTCCGTTTCGCACGTTCTTCGAATCGTTACACTCGTTATACCAAGCTCTACCTGGCTACGGGTATTTCATCTAATGAAACCCCTTAATATTAATCTTAAATTACCAAATTACCCTTAACCCTCCTGGTTAAGCGTAATCGAAAAACGGGTCGTTACATTCTTCCCCCCTTAAAAGAATTGCGTCCTCGCAATTCGCCCAAATTTACTCTTCGAAACACATCTAATTCAAAACAATTATCTAGTAAAATCCGATAATTAATCGGATAAGTAATCATAAACATCATAATCAAATAAATCATGTATATAAGGAATCCAATCTTAAAATTGGATAACACGTTCATAAAGATAATCTGATAATTTATTATCAGATGAAATATCTTTGAAAGAAATCAGACTATAAATATAGAATCAAATAAATCATATCATACGAAATTCGATACTTAATTTAGAATCGAATAAATCATCGTTCAGAAATCAGATATGCCATTCAAAATCGAACATATCATTTTAAAAAAAATTCAACGAATCGATCGTTCATCAAAATCTGATAAATCGTTCATAAACGAAATCCGACATTTAATTCAAAATCGGATAAATCCTCGTTCAAAAATTCTGATGTCACTCAAAATCGAACATATCGTTCTTTCGAAATTCGATAAATCAATGAGTATATCAAAATGCCGTGATACCGAACGGCTTACATTTGCGCCCATGGTGCCACGGAAAAACAGAAGGATAGGAGCATTCCTATAATGCCCCACACCTGTGCACATCATAGCAAAATTTGGCGATATCCAGAATTGATAGCTTTTGGGTTCTATACCAAATAACTATCCAGAGAGTCCGAAGACCCAAATCATCGAAATCTTCATCATCAAATCAAATTCAGAACCGTCAAATCAAATTCAAAACAAACATTTCTAAAATAACCAGATTTGAAATCGAAATTCATTTCAATACACTCGCGGAATCAACCTTGAAGCTATCCACTAACACCTCATGTCGTACACCACGGGTGTTTGATGGTTTCTTCTTAGCAATTCCACAGGTGATTAAGATAAATTTACTAAATTTCATATCATGGGATTTGAAATTAAATTTTATATCAAATCCATCAGTAGATTCAACCTTAGAGCAATCCACTAATGCGTCGTGTCCCATACCACAAGCGGTCGGTGTTCACCCCTTGGTAATTCTACTGCCTTTGAAAACAAATCAATTTCAGAAAAATAACACAAGTCTGAAAACATATGATCACAGAATGTCGCGATACCAGACGACTTACACCCGCGCCCATGGGGCGACGCGAGACAGAAAGGAAGGGATTTACCCATGACATCCCAATCCTGTGCGCGCCAGATGCCAAATTTGGCGGTATCCAAAATCATAATAATAATTCTTAGTTCCGAGGAACCAAGAACTATCCAGACGGCACGATTGCCCAAAACTCGGAGAATATTTTTCGAAAAGAGGAGATGATTTTGAAGACAGAGCTTTGTTTTTATTAGTAGAAAACTTTTAGCAAAACTTTGGTGAGTCAAAATCTTGGTATAAATTTATACTTAGTAGGTCGAATTAAGTTCTAAGAATATACTTTGTGCACATAAGAAAATATTGTGTCATTTTTCCTTTTTGAAATCATTCAGAAAATTTGAAAATACGATCACAGAATGTCGCGATACCAGACGACTTACACCCGCGCCCATGGGGCGACGCGAGACAGAAAGGAAGGGATTTACCCATGACATCCCAATCCTGTGCGCGCCAGATGCCAAATTTGGCGGTATCCAAAATCATAATAATTCCTAGTTCCGAGGAACCGAGAACTATCCAGACGGCACGATTGCCCAAAACTCGGAGGAATTTTTCGAAAAGAGGAGATGATTTTAAAGTCAGAGCTTTTGTTTTTGTAAAGGTAGCGAAAAACTTTAAAAACTTGGGCGAGTAAAAATTCGGCATACGATTAGAATTTAAGGCTACCTACGCCTTGGAAATTCTATCGTAGTTGAAAGCATATTTGAAATCAAATTTTATTTCAATACCTGAGTAGAATTAACCGTAGGATTTTCCACTAGCGCTTCATGTCTCATACCATGAGCGATTAGCGATTACCTCGTGGTAATTCTACCGTCTTTGAAAACATATTTGAAATCAAATTTTATTTCGACACTCAGTAGAATTAACCGGAGAGTTTCCACTAGCGCTACATGTCTCATAACATGAGCGGTTAGCGGTTACCTCGTGGTAATTCTACCGTCTTTGAAAATATATTTCAAATCATATTTTGTTTAAATACCCGAGTAGAATTAACCGTTGAGTCTTCCACTAGCGCTACATGTCCCACACCATGAGCGGTTAGTGGTTACCTCTTGGTAATTCTATCGTCTTTGAAAACATATTTCAAATCGTATTTTGTTTAAATATCCGAGTAGAATTAACCGTAGGGTTTCCACTATCGCTACATGTCTCATACCATGAGCGGTTGGTGGTCACGCTATGGTAATTCTACCGCAGTTTAAAACACATTGAAATCAAAGTTGTTGAAAAGAATCATGTAACGAATTTAAGACAAAACTTTCAATCGAGTCAAATTCAAAATCAAAAAATCAAGGTTTCTGATTAAATCCAAAGCCATACGAGAAAACAAAATTTTAACTCATTCTCGGTGAAAAATCAAAATTTTAATCCATCTTAATTTCGATGCAAAACATGCAAAATGAAATTATAAATTAAATCTAAATCAACTCATTTAGAAAGAATTTTCATATAACTCACGATTAAAAATAAAATCGGACTTCATATAAGTCACATATACAAAATGAAAAGTTTAAAAGCAAAATTCATATTAAATCCGATAAAATAAACATGATGCAACAAATTTAAACTTATGGCTATAAATAATTTTCAATAAAAAAAAGAATCAAAATAATCAAATTGATGCTGGCATCAAAACTCATGCAATACATGGCGATAAAAATCTCAAATAATTATTCGATTAAATCTCATATTAAATCAGATGCAATGTATACAAGCAAAATTTTCAAATCAATTCTAATTTAAAATTGGCATCTATAAAGTATAAGCTTGTCATTAATTAGATACACATACATAGCATAAAAATAAAGATTACTTCTAATAGAACAATTTAGAATTATCATAATTAGAGTTCGAAGCAATTTTCGTATCATATCACCAGAACAAAATTAAGTATTAAAATCTGATACGACTTGTTCATAACAACGTATTCAAAACATGTTCGATTTAAGATCAAAATTAATAAAATTTATGTTCGTAACAAATCCATTACAAAGCATGTACACAAAAATTAAAATATGCTTAGAAATTGAAGTTCTCAAAATAGTAGTCCATATTAATTTAAAAATTATCGATGTAAAACAAAAATTCAAAATTAGAGTTCGTTTTAAATTTGATAACACACGGGCATAACCAAAGGATGAAAAATCGAAATTTATTTGAAATCTGCGACAACACGTTCAGAAGAGAAAATTAAAAAAATCACGATTCATTTCAAAATAATCAGAACATATTCAAAACAACAATTTCTATTTTCAAAATTTAAATCAAAATACTTATTAAATTAATAAAATATTATACTCTCGCAGACAGATCAATGCTCCGATACCAATTGTAACGACCCGACCCAAGCCGGGCCCACAAATCACTGCTAGGAAATTTAAAATTTTCCTTAAGCCAGGAATCATCATCTGTGTGCGAGAGGTACAACGTTTGTCTACGCACTACGGAGCATTAAGGCTTCCTTGTACGTAGACTTAGGTTGTAACAACCATTTACAAGTAACGAAGCTTCATAGTTTGTCGCGTGTAAAATAGAATAAAACATATTTTTTATAATGATTGGATCGGGCCAACGTTGCCTTGCCGTTGGTTGCCTACGTACGTATTGGATATTATTCCAATACGATCGGATCCGAACGTAGTTCTGCCTAATGGCTACTACATACAACAAGCATAACAAAATCATACATATAAAATATGTATCTCCGAATATTTAATCGGAAGTGTAAATCGGAGTTAAGCGGAAGTTAATAAATTAACGAAATCATACGTCTCGCTCTACCATAGAGCGGGATTAAAATCACATACACATATCTCGCTCCATTACTGAATCGAGACTGAGCACATCAACCGGCTCGCTCTATCACTGAGCCGAGACCGGACACACACATCACACGTCTTGCTCTACCCTAGAGCAAGACATCACACTTCATAATATATAAGCGCACATCATAGCATATAAGCTCACATCATGGCATATAAACACGTATCATGGCATAGCACACATCATGGCATAACACACATTATGGCATATAAACACGTATCATGGCATAGCACACACGTCGTTCTATAATTAAAACGGAAGATTAGAAAAGCTTACTGCCCTCATGTCTCGTAGGGTAGTGTTATGCGGAGTTGCTCATATGAGCATCCTCCCCTTCAGATCCGAAGATATTGGACAGAGCTTCCTCTAGCCTCCATACGTTCTTCATCTTGTGTCGAAAGACTACGTATAACGTTCTCCTTGCCGGAGACTCTTCTCGTTTTCTGTGCCATGAGCGGTGAACAGAACCTCCCGTACTCTGGATTATTTCTCATGATGTAGCCCGACAACTTCGGACAGAACCCCGTCTTGCTTCGGGCCCATATTTCTTGTTCGGTGCTCGAGGATAACGGGCGGAGTCTTTCCTAGTCTCGGGGCATTTCTTCCTCATACAATCATCAACTCATGAAATGGAACCCTCCATCGCGTAGATCATACTTGACTTAGTCAAGAACGCCTCTTGAACCGCCTAAATCGGAGTTAAGATGCTTAAGAACCGGGAGAAAGAAGTTTGTCGGTGCTCGAGGATGACGGGCAGAACCTCTCCTTGTCTCAGGGCATTTCCTCCTTATACGGTCTCTGAATCGAAGAAAGGACTACTCCATCGCGTAAAGCACACTCGATTTAGTAGGAAACGGGTCTTGAACGGCCTTAATCGGCCTCAGAACGGTCAGAAACGGGGCAGAAGAAGTTCTGGTTCTAAAAACAGAAGCAAAATGAGGTATAAATAGGCTGAGCCGAGCCTAAAACCGCGGCGCCGGCCCGTTTAACCCGCGGCGCCGCGGTTTTTAACCCGCGGCGCCGCGGTTTTTAACCCGCGGCTCCGCGCCGCGTTAAACCGCGGCGCCCGCCGATTCGCACCGCGCGCGCGACGACCGCACGTCGCGGCCGCACGCTACGCGCGCTGCGATCGCGCGTACCGCGCGCGTCGGACGCGCGCGGTTCCGAATTTCTTTTTATTATTATTTTTTTTTTAAAACATATTTTCTTCAAACGGGCGTATCTCCCTACCCCGGATTCGGATTCGCGCGTTCTAGGTACCGTTGGACTCGTATCGATGAGCCCTTTGATACAAACCAACTTAAAGTAGCAAATCACACCATTTCTAAGTGGGTCCCGCCTATTTTCTACGCTTATAGAGGTTGTAACTTCCGGTTCCGACCTCCGTTTCGCACGTTCTTCGAATCGTTACACTCGTTATACCAAGCTCTACCTGGCTACGGGTATTTCATCTAATGAAACCCCTTAATATTAATCTTAAATTACCGAATTACCCTTAACCCTCCTGGTTAAGCGTAATCGAAAAACGGGTCGTTACACTAACTAAAAAACAAACTTACATTCTTTCAACTAGAAATGGAACTGCAACTGGAACCGATATTTTTGGACTATCTATGTTTTCCACTTCTTCGTCAACAGGCGGATGATGACTACAGTTGCTTCCATTTGATCTACACAATATAGTTTGTATCAATAGTCTCATACATATATACATACATAATACATACTTACAAAATAAATTCACAATATTGACTGTACCTTTCATCATTAGGAGAAGGCTGATTTTTGGGTGTTGGAGCACTCATATCATGTTCTTCTGCACCATTATTCTCCTCTCCTATAAGATCATCTTTATATGCTCATGGTATAGCATAATAAGGATCCTGACCAAATTGAAAGTCATCTATATTCGTGTTTGGGACATACTCATTAATGCTTAAATCGATATCAAAATTTTCCTTTCCACTTGCTAGGTCATTGAGTGTTGCTCTTGTCTCAATATCAATTCAGGAGGTTTGTGTTTTCTTCATCCTACTCTCCTCCTCTAAATTAAATAGCTCATCTAATTGGAGTTTATCTTCATCACAACTAAGATTGACAGTTGTGTTGTATGGTACACTAGAAAATGCGCCCTTCTCCTCCCACATGGCTCTTCTTCTTCCTATATTCTCCTCCCACTTTGCACTTTTTCTTCTCATCTCATGTCATTTCAGCACTTTGACACTAATATTCCCTTCAATATTATTCTCTTTTCTTACTTTAGTTATCATCAATGGTATTCCATTCAATCTTATCTTATTCTCTCAAAGGAAGCAATATAGAGTTCCATCATCATTTATTTGAGAAGGTGGAAGGTCAATAGGCACTGCAATAGGATATATGAAACTTAACTTTAATAAGTACTCTTTCTTTGACCATTTACACACTTCATACAACATATCCAAGAGAGCAACATAAATCACCATGCATGGAACTTCAATTAGTTTTGATTCTGCATTGTCGCAATTATATTTCCTACAACTTGCATTCCAATGTACGTCCTAAACACACAACAAACTTTGTGTATCCCTTTCCATGCTCTTCTTGTACCATATCAGCAATCCAGTTGTCTACTTTTCCAGTTTTTCAATTATCCAGTCTTCCCATTTTCCAGTTTCCCGTATTCAATTATCGAGTTAGCCAGAAATCTTATTATCAGAAACTACCTAATGACCAATATATAACCAACCCAAAATACCTTTTTTCATCTAGTAACATATTTCTTATCATCCCAATTCACATGAATGAATCTTCTGCATGAAAGGACTATACGGAGCTGTAAGTTGAGACGTGCCCGAGAAAAGTCGTGAAGAAGGACACAAATGCGCAAACAAAACTAGGTCGAAAGATCAACCAACCCAGGTAGGAAGCCTGACTGGAGATAAAACTATCGCAAAATGAAGTCGTACTAGAGAAGATGAAGACATTTTCCTTGACTGAGCGACCGCTATAGAAAAATTTCCCGTCGAGTCGGGTTGTCATATGATGTAGACTTTCTCACGTGGGAACATGCAAATGTGGGAAGGCTTTGGACCGAACTACCCTCTCCTTCATCATATGACATCTCAACGGGAAAAACCTACATCGGTTATATTACGTCTATAATACATACATTAAGAGAAAATGTATTCTTGTGGATATGAACTGTGTACAAGTACAATTTGTCTCTCTTTGTCTTTCCAAGTTTATTGTATACTTTTGTATTTTCCAATTTGCCATTTTCTCCACTTGCGGTGAATTTTTCCATTTTCCAGTTCCCAACTTGCAGTTTTCCAGTTCCCAACTGGAAGTTTTTTCCAATACACAACTGGAAGTTTTCTAGTTCCCAGCTTGCAGTTGTCCACTTCCCAGTATTCCCATTTGGATGCAATGTCCATGGTGCATCCTATTATGTTAGTATGGTTTTCTCTAAATTGCTCATTTGTGCATCTCATTATTTTAATACACCATAAAATAACCATCTGCAGACAATATCCATCTGAATACACCATAAAAGAACAATATATGAATGTGTGTTCTTAGTATTTTTAATTCAAAAACATTGAACACTTGGCAGGGTTTATGGTTGAACACTCAATATATTTAAAAGAACAATATTTGAATACACCATCACATTGAACATTGAACAACATCTAAACATTTTTAATTAAATATATTGAGTGTTGTTTGTGCTTCAACACTTGGCAGGGTTTATGGTTGCTTCTATGTCTCCATAAGGCCATTGTCATCCTCTGAAATAGGGTTCAACAACTGCATTAGTAAAGCCCTCAATTAAATGTTATGAAAAGAAAATAATTAATGAATAACTAAATTCATACGGTGACCCTTTTTTTGTCCATAACTAGTAAGCAAGTAACTTCCTTAGCTGGGGCATGTCCTCACCAATAAAGTCAAATGCATATCGATGTGATAAATACCACATGTATAAGCATACAAGAACACTATAATCATCACAGTAAACCTGTTTGGGGTGACCTACTACCTCCACAATATCCATCGTCCACCATTTGGCACACTCTAACCATCCAAACTTATAGAGGATTAGAGGTATAAGGACCTGTAGCTTGCCCACCACAGTGTCATACTTTTCCAACTCTTTTCCTGAGTAAAGAGGGTCAAAAATCTAAATATTAGCTTCCCATATATGGAGCACCGCCAATATCCAATGATTGTTGCTGACATTGAGTGGGAAGTAATGATGTAAAAATTTTGAAAATGGCTTTCCTTTGACACTCAACAAGCTCTTCAAAGAGTCTAGGACTGATGTCCACATGTCAGCCCATTCATATTAATC
Source organism: Saururus chinensis (assembly GCA_035235625.1). Classification (NCBI taxonomy): domain Eukaryota; kingdom Viridiplantae; phylum Streptophyta; class Magnoliopsida; order Piperales; family Saururaceae; genus Saururus; species Saururus chinensis. Next base: position 19,806,123 of record CP141147.1, on the reverse strand, counting down.
TGGTAGCTTGCCATGTGCATTTTCGAATTCCACCCACTTATCCTTTACATCCTTGCAATCACGCACAAGCAATCTATGCAAACACATTACAGTAAATTAACTTTCATCCTGACAGTTATCCACTATCCTATTGACAATTATCCACTATCCTATTGATAGTTATCCATTGTCCTAGTGACAGTTATCCACTGTCCTATTCATAGTTATACATTTCACAGTTCAGAGTTTAGTTTATTTAAAAAAATGATGACTTACCAGGAAATGCATTGAGTGAAATGTTTGGTCTCTCACCCATCGAGGCCTATTGTTGCGCAAGAGTGTGACATAAGCATCAATGTGCTATATAGAAACAAAAATACATTAGATTAATACATATTCCTTCCTTAGCTCTTACAAACGTATATTAAAACGACATAAATCAATACACATACTTCATCTCCTAGCCATCTCCGAGGGTTTGTAAAACCCTTTAATAATGTTGGGGTTATTAGAGTGCCCCTAAGGTCTGCATATCTGCTTATTACAAATACCAACCCTTAAATCAAATACAATACCAAGTAAATAATATTAAATTTAAAAGGTCCCCGCTTGGAATAATAACAAATGAACTCACTTCTTCGCACCCTTCTCTAAAAACTTATTTAACTTGTCTTCCTCTATTGCCCCAAATGAAACCGGGTTAGTAAAATCTAGTTGGGCAGCCTCGCTTAGCATGAGTAATTTATTGCTCTTCACCTTCTTCATGGTAGAGGTATCAACCTTTAGGGGTTTAGGGCACATATCCATATCCTTCTTAGTGGCCTTTCTTTTTTTGCCCTTTTTTTTGTGGGTTTGTGTAAGGGGGTTTTCGATATTTACTTTTAGCCCTCACCCTTCCCGCTGGTGCAATTTCCAATTTACGTTGACTCAAAGCCTTATTGTCCTCTTCTTCTTCCTACATAGGAAGATAAGAAAACTATTAGTTATTGTTCTATGCAAGTACCTTTAATAAACAAAAATTATTTGTACCTCAACGGCAATAATAGTCCCCACATCACCCTCATCCTCCTCCTTCTCCTTCTCCTTTACATCTTCTCCCTTCTCCTCCTCCTTTTCCTTCTCAGCTGCCTCCTCCTCCTCCTTTGCATCCTCCCCCTTCTCCTCATTCTCCTTCTCAGCCTTCTCCTCCTTATCAGCCTTGTCCTCCTTCTCCTTCTCAGCCTCCTTTGCATCCTCCCGCTTCTCTTCCTTCTCCTTCTCAACCTCCTCCTCCTCTTCCTCTTCCTCCTCCTTCTCCTCCTGCTCTTCCTCATCCTTCTCATCCTCCATCTCCTCCTCTTTCTCTTCCTCATCCTTCTTCTCCACCTCCATACCCTTATCTTTCTCTTCCTCCTACTTCTTCTCTTCCTCCTTATCTTCCTCATCCTCCTCCTTCTCCTCATCATCCTCTTCCTCCTCCTCCTCTTCCTCCTTTTCTTCCTCCTCCTCTCCTCCTCCTCCTCCTCCTCCTCATCTTCCTCCTCCTCCTCTTCCTCTTCCCCCTCATCATCAGCCTCTGCCTCATCGTCCTCCTCTTCATCCTCCACATCCACCGCCTTTTTCGCCTCTCCATTCATCTCTTTAACCACATTCTACATAAACACAACGAAGAAAATTTGGAACAGTTTTACAGGTTTCAAGTGTTCCAGTTTTACACTTGTACAGTTATACAGTTTTACCGTTTTATAGTTTTCCAGTTTTACAGCTTTCTAGTTTTCAAGTTTTACAGTTTTACCATTTTACAGTTTTACACTGTACTTACTTCATCAACATGCGGCAAATTGCAATCCATTTGACAAGAAAATTTTTCTTCAACAACAGGCACGTACAAACACATCATTCCAGCTCATTTTAATTGAAATATAACAATTAACAAATTTGTAAAGAAAACTTAAACCTCATAGACTTTTTACCTTTTTCCTTAGTTGCCTTGTTCATAACCTCTGACTCCAATCTATCTACTTTATTTTCAATCCTTCTTAAGGAAGACAATAAATCGAGCAATGTGGCATGCAAACCCTCATCCCCCCACCCTATGTTTCCCCTTTTTATCCTCCTTCCAATTGGAAGTCTCCCCAGACGCTCTACTTTTCACTATAAAATTATCATCTACATCTTCCTCTAAAGATTGAGCCACCTCTTAGGAATTTCATTCCCCAATAGAGTCATCATCGGAGGTAGACTTCTCATCTACATCCTCACCATCATAAGCTGTTTAAAGACTGACAAATGATGTAAATGTTACTCTCTCATTCGTCTAGAAAGACTTCAAACTTGCAGCTTCATGAATAAGTGCCTTCGACTCTTTGTCCTCAGTATCTACAGTTATAGCCTTTAAAACCTTTACCTATATATCGCAAGGTAAATATACCATGTGTGTGTATAGCATAAGTCATTCTAAACGAATGAAAAGTTAGTATATACCTTCCCACTAAAAACCACCTCCTCAAGATAATCAAATTTGGGTTTCTTGTAAGATGCCCAGCTACATATAAGAGGAAAAGTACTCCTTGTTTTGCTTGCACAACAATCCCCCAGCAACGGAATCTTCTCCATTGCCAACACCTAAAACATAACTCTACATCAGTTAATTACTAAAATATTTTAACAAATTTAATAAATAAGTAAAACTTACCGTTACAATATGCACAAAACCATAGATATTGTAATTTACATTGCCCATAAACATTGCAGCTTACTCTAAACCCTGCAATGTGTCCCAGTAGCAAAGGTTTCCCCAAGGATACTCATCAAAACCATCTAGGTCATCTACAAGCTGCAAGTATCTCTTATCCACCTTATTGTTCCACCCTCTACCCACCAATAAACTTTCCAAGACAAGAATTACCGCCAACTTTACGACATCCTTTTCATTTTCACATACTATAATCTTCTGGAACAACTCCTCCTTCCTTATTAATACCTTCGACCTCCCAAATATTCGCAGTAAGAGGGTGCATTTCTTCAAGAATTTGGGCATTGATGGGAGAGGAGGGGTAGAGTCAGCAAATCTCAGACACTTGAAAGTTTTATGCTCATCCTCTCATTCACTTGAAATAGGTAATCCCCCTTATGCCTCTTAAGGAGATGGTGGAAGGCTTGGGCAGGGAACATGTTTCACGTAACCTCACATTCTATAAACTTACCGAAACATGTCCTCTCAAACAACTTCTTCTGTGCTTTGTGTCTATCAAAGTGCTCTTTTAATTTACTAATATAATAATAACTTGACTTGCATTGGGGGTCTCTTTCATAAAGCTTATTCGGCAGTTTCCCCTTTTTCATTGTTTTTCTTGCAGCCTTTGACATATTTCCTATACAAATATGTTAGATTAAAAATCAATGAAAAGGGCATATAAAAATATTGTATAATCAAGATATTAATATCTGAAAAAGATAATGCTCAAATAAAATAAAGAGAATGCTTTTTATTATCTAGTGTTCGAGTTTTATAGTTTCATAGTTTTACAGTTATCCGGTTTTATAGTTTTCCAGTTTTATAGTTTTCCAGTTATTGTGTTTCTTACTTTTCCACTTATCCACATATATTATGTCAAATAACCAAAAAATTTAAATTTAATTTACTTTAATTTCAGTTCTAATTAATTTTATTTAACCACATATATTTAATTTAAATTTACAATTTTCAAGTTTTGTAGTTATTCAGTTCGCAATTTGATAGTAACATTTAACATAATTTCTTCACAGCGGTCAATTTGAGACTAATTGATGCTTACACATAACAAAAATACAAAATTTAATCATTACGTACTAATCATAACAAGCAATTTGTAACTAATTAATGCTTGATTCGCAATAAAATCCAAATTTTAGTTTTTATGTAACAGTCACAATAATATGGGAAATATAGTCAAAATCCAAATAAGACCAACTGAGGAAATTTATTAACCAATTACATATGGGAAATGCAGGAAAAATCTAATGACTAAAATTAGAAAACATAGCAAATTTATTAAAAATATCGTACCTTTAGATGAGGGTGAGGCCGAGATATCGCAGTGCAGGCGAGGGCAAGGCCGAGATATCGCAATGCAGGCGAGGGCAAGGCCGAGATGAGGGCAGTGAGGGCGAAGGAAAGATGACCGAGGCCGAGATGAGGGCAGTGAGAGCGGTGAGGGCGAGGGCAAGATGGCCAATGGCGAGATGAAGGTAGTAAGGGTGCTGAAGGCGAGGGTGAACTGACGGCTCCAGAAGGGAATGAGGCCAAGAGGACTAAAAGCTCTCTGGCGAGTGTGAATCGAACGGATAGATGAAGTCAGAAATAACAAATATAATGCTCTCCGGGAGGTGAAGGTGGCGAGGGAGATGAACAGTCACGACCGAGTGGGAGTAGACACCGAGAAGCAGTAAGAGTACTTTGGGGAGGGTATTTCAGTTAAAAGCACTCCTACGTATACAAGTTCTCACGTGAGCAAGTCTACTTTGGTAAAAAGTAAAAATTTACTCATATTTCGATTACTTGACCAAAGTAGGAGTCTACTTTGGTCAATTCCTATAAAAAAACCTATTGGATGATGTTTGGACATACTGGCGTAAGAAGCCAAACAAACAATTTGTCACACAGTGGCGTGAGAAGCCAAACTTGTGAGAATGATAATGTTTGGCATTAAATGTGATCTTTCAATTGTAGTGGTTTTACACATGACAGAGACGGCGGTGTGCAAGTCATATATAAATTACTCAAGTCTTTCTAGTGGCAGGCAGAATACAATTTCAATCAACATCATATTTAAGTGCATGTAATTTACTTTTCATCAAACTGGAATTTCTTGAAAATTGTGGGGAAGAAGTTGGGCAACAATCCATTTCGTTACCATTTACTATGTCAAACTTAAACACGAATGGTCACTTCGATTGATCAGATGCACAAGACTCACCATTCTCTGATCGAAATGGGACCCACCCTACAGTTCTCACTATTTGAAACTAGAGCCAAGACGACACACAGAATTTAGTGTCGATTTTTCCTTATAAAAAGACGACACACAAGACTCTACAGTTCTCAGTATTTGAAACTAGAGCCAAGAAGACATCAGGCCAAGACATTGCTTATAAAAAGGCTGCTGATCCGTTGTTTTTCCTCACAAATTCTCTTCTGGCACTTCTTCCTTTAGATTTCCTTCTTCTTGAGCCCAAATCCCTCCGGCCAACCCAATGGGTCTCCCAACACACCACATTTTCTTCCTGCTCATCATCTGTTACTTGATGTCATTTTCAGCTGGAACTGCACATCTGAGCAATGAAACTGATCGGCAAGCTCTGCTGGCCTTCAAGGACCAGATAACTGTCGACCCTCATGAGGTCCTGAACTCATGGAATGCTTCTCTCCATTTCTGCAGCTGGCCAGGAGTCTCCTGTGGGCGCCGTCACCAGCGGGTCACTGCACTCAACCTCAGAACCCTTGGTCTCGTAGGTCGTTTCTCACCCCACCTCGCCAACCTCTCTTTTCTTAGGACCATCCTTCTACCTAACAACAGCTTCCATGGAGAGATTCCACAAGAAGTGAGGCGTCTCTTTCGTCTACGAATCCTGGATATACAAAATAACTCACTTGAAGGAGTCATTCCTGCTGGCCTCTCCAACTGCTCCCAGCTGAGAGCTATTGCCCTCATCCACAACAAGTTTGTGGGGGAAGTCCCACCTGAGCTTGGTCTTCTACCCAAGCTAGCCGTCCTTTATCTTAGACACAACAATCTCGCAGGTGTCTTCCCACCTTTTCTAACGAACGTCTCATCTCTCGTCCGCCTTTCCCTAGGAGAGAACAATTTCTATGGGGCAATCCCGGAACAGGTGGGCATGCTATCCGGCTTAAAGGTTAACAACTTCGTTGGTGAACTCCCTCCTGCAATTTACAATCTCTCCAATATTGAGTGGTTAACATTCCAGAACAATGAATTGAGTGGAAGCATTTCCCCTCATATGGGCTACTTTTTCCCTAACCTTCAGGTTGTCAGATTGTATAATAACCACTTCACTGGGACTATCCCTAATTCCTTGTGTAATGCTTCTCACCTTGAACAACTTGACTTCAGCGCCAATCGCTTTCATGGGACTATACCCATTGATTTAGGGAAGTTGCAGGATTTGAACCAAGTTGTTTTTTATGGAAATGAACTTGGGACTGAAAATGGTGATCACATGCTCTTTATCACATCTTTGACCAATTGTAGCATGCTTATAACAGTGGACGCAGGCAGGAATCAACTCAATGGTCCATTGCCTGCCTCCATTGCCAACCTGTCCAGTAATCTTGTTCATTTGATTCTCTCCGAAAATCAGATATATGGAAGAATCCCCACGGGAATTGAAAATATCTTAAATTTGACGTATTTTTCTTTGGAACGCAACTTTTTGAGAGGCTCTATTCCTGACGGAATTGGGAAGCTTCCAAAATTGGGAGTGCTCTTTCTGGGTAAAAACCGTTTGTTAAGGCAAATTCCAACATGCCTAGGCAACCTCTCTCAATTGAACGTACTTTATTTGGAGATGAATCAGTTGGAAGGCACACTATCTCCAAGACTTGGAAATTGCTCGAGTTTACTATTTCTTCATCTTCATCAGAACAACCTTAATGGTAACATACCCAGTCAAATATTCAACCTTAGATTTATGATTGAACTCTCTTTGTCGAGTAACTTGTTAAAGGGGACCTTGCCGTTGGAGGTTGGGAACCTTCAAACTATGGTTTACTTAGGTCTTGATAACAACAAACTCTCAGGTGAAATTCCAAATACACTCGGCAAGTGCATGAGTCTTATTTACCTCGATCTGTCTTACAACTCCTTTACAGGAACTATCCCAATGTCATTGAAAACCTTGGGTGCAGTTGAAGAGGTTGACTTCTCACACAATAATTTGTCTGGTATGATACCCACATTTTTTTACAGAATTTAGGTTTCTGGAATTGTTAAATTTGTCTTTCAATGTCCTCGAGGGAGAAGTGCCTAAACAAGGTCCATTCAGTAATGCAAGCAAAATTTCAGTGTTGGGAAATAACAAACTTTGCGGAGGCATCCCAGAGTTGCATTTGCCTTCATGTCAAAAGTATGGTGGAAAAAATCACAAAAGATCTTTCCTACTCAAGGTTATTCTACCATTGATCATCAGACCATGCATTTTCATCTTTACATACTGTATAATTGTATGGTATTGGAGAAAACATCCTAGAAATAAACAAGCTTCATTCTCTTCTATAAAAAAACAACATGTGATAGTCACCCATTCGGAGCTCCATCAAGCAACCAATGGCTTCTCTTCTACCAACTTAATAGGTTCTAGAACTTTTGGTTACGTATTCAAGGGAACTTTAGATGCCTATCAAATGGATATAGCTATGAAGGTGATAAGGATTGAGCAAACAAGTGTTCGAAGCTTCACAACTGAATGTGAAGCATTGAAACTGATTCGCCATTGCAATATTGTCAAGATATTGACCTCTTGCTCCAGTCTTGATTTTCAAGGTAATGAGTTCAAAGCTTTAGTGTTTAAATATATGCCAAATGGGAATCTAGACTCATGGCTACATCCACATGGTGATCAAGATTTATATCTTAGCTTCAACAAAAGGATAGATGTGGCTATTGATATTGCTCATGCATTGGATTACCTTCATAATAATTGTGAGACTCCAATTGTTCATTGTGACTTGAAACCCAACAATATTCTACTTGATGAGGACTTGGTAGCACATGTGAGTGATTTTGGCCTTGCTAAAATTCTATTATCTGCAAGCAATGATTCCTCATGTACATCTATGTTAAAGGGTTTTATTGGTTATATTCCTCCAGGTACAACCCATTATCCTTATTATATAAGTCTATATTTGTTAATCATGATATCATGTACATGTAAATGAACTTATTAGTGTTTATCTTGGAAAAAGCTTATAATTGCTTTACAATTCTTATAAAATTATTGCATTTATTGAGGTGTGTGATTTTTCTTTGATATCAATGTCAGAATATGGTATTGGATACAAGGTTACTACCCACGGGGATGTGTATAGCTATGGTATCCTTTTATTAGATATGTTAATGGGGAAAAGGCCCATGGACGAAATGTTCAATGATGGTGTCAACATTTCAAAGTATGCACATATGTTATTTCAAGAAAAATCGATGGAAATCATGGACGCAAGATTGCTCTTAAACGAAAATATCAATGCTAAACTCAAATTTCAAGATTACTTCTTATCGGTCATCAAAATTGGAATTGCATGCACGACTGAGTTGCCACAAGACAGAACAAGTATAAAAGATGTTTGTTCTGAATTGCAAGTTGTAAGAGAAGTATATAGAAAGGACATACTTGGGAGACACCACATTAATTGAGTGAAGGTAGATAAAACTAAAGTTGAGTATTTGAATAAAGATTGTATCCTATGTTTATCTTAGTCACATCAACTTGTACGCTAGATTCTATTTCATATGTTAAAATTTTTGCAAAGTTATATTGTAAACTTGTTCTCCTTTGTGTTTCATTTGAATAGTAGAGTTGTTGATTTTTTTTGGCAATTAACTAGATCTTATCTACTTCTATGTAAATAGTTACATTAGTAGTAACTATATACAAAACAAGGCCACGAGGGTCCGGTACACAAAAAAATTATCATAACCGTAGAACCTAGATTACAATATATTCAACAGAAAAGATAGGTCCTAGATAAGTAGAGAAATGAACTAAATGAATGCTACTACTATTGGAGGAAATGACCATGACCTGCCGCCATCGCCACAAGCTTGACCCCATTCTAAAGATGAGAACGAAGACCTCTACACAAACCACCCAAGGAGGAGGAAAGAGGCACCCATAGTTGTCTGAGAGAAAGCCGGAAGTGAGACATCCACATCAATCACATATGTAAAGGGTGGAAAGACGCAGCAGGGAAGACGCTATGAATCATTAAGCCAACTAATGAACAACCACATAGGAATACAAAAGAGAGTAAAAAAAAGCCCCAAACCCATAAAGATGGGAACTTGACTCAAGAAAAACAACAAGAAGCCTAAAAGGCCATATCTTTAGTAGGGAGTAGGATCCCCTTCACACAAAAAAGTAGGTGGAGAGGAAGGGAAAATTATAGAATGGGTGAAGATGGAGAGCAAGGGGGTAAAAGATATTGAAATAGGATAGAGGGAGTAATATATTTTCTTTTCCCATATTAATTGTCTTAAAGGGTTTTTCCCCTCTCTTTGTATCATGCGTGTGTATCTCATCTCATCTCATCATCAAATGTGCCACACATCCCCATCCAACATGAGAGCATCTCCAAACAGCAAACTCTAAATCCAATTTGCTATCTACCATGGAAGAAATTGAAGTCCCGTATGGGGCATCATGGCTCCAATCAGGGTGTCATTTCCTATGAATAATCTCTTTGCCTCTCTTTTCATCTCTTTTACTTTTTATTTTATTTTTTAATCATCATTTCTCAATGATATGGTACTATTTACTTTTATTTGATGTTCATTGTTGGAGTTTACCTTTTTTCAAATTGCCACACGAGTAAATAACAATACTATTTTTGTTACTTGAGCATCTCTAATAACTCAATTTGACATTCATGGTTGGAGATGCTATGAAGGTTCTGTAGTGTACTCAATAAATTTTTACCTTTGTACCTTTTTTCCTGTTTTTATAAAACTTGAGGTCATAAATGCTTGTATGTGAAGTATATTTGTTTAGAATAAAGAGGTTGTAAGAAGTTTTCTTACATAATTAAAATGGTATAAGATAGGTCAACCATTTTACTTTTTTTTTATTTTTTTAAATAAAAAAATTTAAAACTTTAAATGGACGTAATTTCTTACCCCGAACTCAAAATTGTGCATTCTTAGTACCGTTGGACTCGTATCGATAAGCCCTTCAAAACAAGACCATACAAGGGTATATTTTTTCGCTAATTTAAAATAAGTTATACCCACAACACACTTTTCGAGGCCAAAGCCTACTATCCTGATGTCCATTTAATATGTTCTTGGCTTGATGCGTTTGTCTCTTCAAGCCCTATCAAATTTCTTAGGGCTCTTCCGAACAAATCAAGGTCAAAATAGTTATTAGGCTCTTAAACTCGTTAATGGGCCCAACCGTTCAAATTTTAAAACATTAAAATTTTGAAGCGTTATACTACGCATGGGAGCCCTTCATCTATGAGATTGACGACACGCAAGTGCACATTAACATCAATATCACTAAAGCTAACATGTGCTAATATATGCACCGTCAATGTTAAATATCAAGGGCTCTCATGTATGGCTTATGCTAAGCTCATTGCCAGTGAGGAGCATAAAAAACTCTTCCCATCTTAATTTGTGGGCTCAGCTCAATCTTGAGCTTTTTATTTGTTTCCTTATTCTATCCCTCAGCTAAAGAAAAGAGAAAAATCTGTAGAAATTGTAACTCTCACATGACACATAATCATTCCTAATTTCTTTTAAAGGTTGTTGCCCCTTTCCCTTTCAAATTCAATTTTTAAAGCAGATATCATGATCCATTGTTCATAGTTTAAAACTTAGATATCTGAGTCAAATAGGCACTAATTGTAAATATCTAAATTATAGGTTAGAACCTTATAAGCATTTTAGTAAAATATTTATAGCAAAGGAATTTAGAGGAAGACATAACCATGTATTACCTCCAATTTAATCGTAATCTAACCCATACGTCAAACATGCAATTACCTCCAAGTAAATTCCTTCCAGCCTTAAACATATGTTTGTCATAAATCGCATCTTCACAAGGCCAGATAAGACTAAAAACTCAATATAAAATCTGCAAACATGCCAGCAATGTCATTGGAAGTCGATTTCTAATATGTTCAATGCCATAAGGACAAATGAACATATAAATTGTCGAGGCTTTTGCCTACAGCCTCTTCTTATATATGAAAATGAAACAAGAGTAAAAAAGATTATATTTTAGAAGCAACAAAATTTAACTTAGACAATGGATATTGCAATTTAAGTTTTGAGAGGTCCATATAATTGGGTCTTTTTGCCAGGACATGTCATTGTGTTTTGCCCTTTCCCAAAACACAATTTGCAAGTGTAAGTCCTAGCTTTAGAAATGAACGCCCCTACTTCGTTTAATTCAGACCACTTGAGTTTTTTTAGAACAACTTCTACTATTATGGCCATGTTCACCACACAGCTTACAATGATAAATCCTAGATTTCATTAAGCATGCTTGAGATCCTGCTGAGTCCAACTTAACGCAGGTTCTTCGATTATGCCCCTTTTCACCACATATATGCCATTTATATTTATAGCTACCTTCAGTCTTGTCCTTCAATTCCGGGCAATAGTGCCTTCTATGACCTTCCTTTCCACAGTTGCTGCAATAAAATTTCACTCCTATGAAATAAACAGAATTTAAATCAATCGTGAAGCACAAATTATAGAGTAGAGGAGTTAAATATAAACTGAAGAAATGTACCTATATATCAAGAATCATAGTTCTCTTATAGAGCTCAGCATAATCCAAAGCTATTTGCATTGAGAACCAATTTCTAAACACAAATCTGGATGCATTTTATCTTAGCAATTTTTTAAGAATGCATTACCATTCAATTGAACTTAGTGATGGTGGCAAACAGTGGTTTAACACAAAAATGTGTGGCCTAGAAGCTATGCAAGTACTTGTGGGACTTTGAGCTGTTTTCAAGAGTGTATATACTGTTCCTTGAACTCAATGATGGTGACAAACAGTGCTTTCACACAAAACAGTTTGGCATAGGAGCTACGTTGGTACTTGTGGGACTTTGAGCTGTAACAGTAAATTACTATGTCAATATACACTTGCACAGTTGTGTCCATGATGCTTGAGTGTTTACCTTTCATTGACATGCTTCTCTTGAGACAATTTTCTGGGCTACTAAAAATGTTTTAAGGGCTTCTGATGCTCTTTTCCTAGCTGCAGCAGTGCCTTTTGCTTTCTGCAGGTATAGTAAGATTAATGAAAACTTCCTCCAGGAATCATGACAGAAATATTCCAATTACAAAAGATAAATGTTTGACGCAAAACCTTAATTGCAGCTACTCGTTGGGCATGAAGCTTTGGGTTACGGTGGATAATCTTCATTCATTTGCTAAACAGTCCTGTTTTGGCATTGAGGCTCTGCAAGCATCAAAACTAAACAAAAAATATTACATTCATGATCTATAACCACCAATTGCTTCTTTGATCAAATTACTTTAGGGACAAGTATCTACTTTCAGTAAACTACCCTCTACATACAATACAATAAATATGAAACACAATTCCAAAACCGAGGTCAAACTTTACGCTCTCCTAGGAACACAGCTATGGTAACAACTAAAGCTGATGCAAATGGTGGGAATGAATTTGAGAATGTAGCAGTATTAAGTGCAGAATGAACAAATTAAAATCAAACAAAAACTAACAGCAAAACATAAACATTAGGTACATGCTATTTGTATTCTGTACATGCATGTGAGCTCTTGTGTATGTCAATGTGAACATATTTGAATGTAATAGTATCATGATTACTCCTTATCTTGGGCCTTTGTGGTTGGTACACAAAATGATAGTAGTAGAAACCAACTAGAAAGGGAAGGGAAAAGGAAAAGAAATCTACATCATCATTATCATTACGGGTATGTGCCTTCTCCTAGTTATTTGTCAGCTTCCTGAAGTGGTGATAATCGATAATAGTTTGAAATTAACCGACATAAAACATATAGTTTCAAATCCAACCATCACAAAGTTGACATCAAAATATTTAAATCCTCCTGCATTAATTTCATCAAGCTGACATATAACAGGGACAAATCGTTTGATGATATGAATGATGGTGAAACTCATCTTTCTTTCCCCTTATCATTTGGTTTCTATCTAATCATTTCCGAGTATAAAATACACAGATGCACACACAAACATGTTGTTCATGTCATTCAGTACTTCACCTGTTAAAAGTTTCAAAATGAAGCCATGGTGTTACATGGTGGTGGTATCATGAGTGGCTACGGGACTGCAGATAAAAAATGAAACCATATTTGGGATCATCATGATATGTCACCGGTTAAAGTGACTAAAGCTCAAAATAATTTCAGCCATTGAATAGTGGATGAAACATCACTTGATGCAACAGGTGGGACCCCAATTTCACAAAACCATGATGCACTTGAGTTGCTCCCAATACCACTTGGTCACAACCTCCCCAACATTATGGGGGCCACTTTTCAAATTGCTGATAGGAATTTGATGTGAACTGTGAGGGTCACAACCACATAAAGGGGTTTTGAGAGGAAAAAAGAGAAATAGCTTCTAAATGTCTGCCTTTCTAGCCCCAAATTACACAGTTTTAGAGGAGAGAAAACATAAATGCTAATTACTATCCTAGAGAAAACCAAGGGACACAACATAGTCCCAATACAATCCCATTAATGACACGGGAAGGCTAAAGGACACAACATTAATGACCCAGGAAGGCTAAAGGTCACAACATAATTGTTACTTAATTAACATATTATCCACACACACACATACACAATCCTAAATTTAGGATTAAAAAGAAAAAGAACTAACTCTCAAGGATCGACTGATCTTCAAACCAACTTCTGGTGGGGGTGATTGATAGATATGCTTTGATTTCCAAGTTGCATCCAATTTAATATCTAAATCGTCAACTTCAACATCTTCTTTTACTGTCAGAGGAGAGCTGCAACCACAATTGTTAAATAGTAAGCATCCTATTACATACTAACAACCACTCTTATGACATTCATCAAAATTGCAAGAATACATGTGATGAACTATTATCGAGGGAGAAAATAATATTTTTAGCCCTACACTGACCTTATTAAACTATTTGTTTTGGATTTCAAACTTTCTCCCATAATAAAAATAAGATACCCAGCTTACTTAGCCAATTAAATCGAGAAGACAGAGTGTTTTTGTTTTTTCTTTTGCACCATACTTTTTAAACAGCTGTTTGATAATCCAATTTGTGAGAATTGCAGTGACAGTATCTAAATGCCTCCAGTCGAACTGCACATCACAATCTCGATCTAAACTACCATCAAATTCAAGTTTTACCATTCCAAACCTTTATATTTAGCATATATAAATCCACTTCTGTTTTTTTCCCCTGTTAAATGCACACAAAACAGCAAAACACAGAAGTTGAACACAAGTTATTTCAAACATAAGAGCTGCTAGACCAAACTCCACTCATGCAACCCATCTCCGATGACAATTTGTAGTACCATTTGTATCCAGCACTTTCAGGCTGAGCATTGAAAGAGCCAGCCCCAACACAATACCAAGCCAGAAAGTTATACCGGTCACTAGATACCCCCAGCTACATTCAGGAATATAAATCTAAAACATTTATAACTACATGGGCAACTTCTTTTGGTGATCCAGATCATGAATCACCTGTGCAGGCAACTAGCCAGCTTTTCAATTGTCTATATTTAGCATCTTACTTCTAAGTGTCTAAAGTTGAATATTATGAAGAGCACTGTTAGTATGAGCCCAGGCTCACATGCGTCAATGTGAGACCAAGCATCGTGAAACTTCAGATTTCAATCAAATGGCACACATTATTTAGGAGGTAGGTTTGAATCACCAGCTTGGTCCCTCTATTAACACGCACCGTCGAATCTCAATTTGATGGATCGCGATGCCCTAGCACATGCTGGCACGTGTGAGTTCAGACTCATGTTAACTTTCTCCTATTATGAATTAATACAAGTACATAATCTTCCTCGAAAGGATGTTCAGTTGATGAAGATGATGAAGGAAAAAAATGTGGTAACTTCAAGACATTAGAGGAGAAGAAAGTTTGATACACCTTGAATGAGCTTTCTCCCAAGGTCTTTCATCGATTGACTCTTCCCAGATCACACAATTCCCTAAGCATTGCTTACATGTCATTAGCCCCTGTTTTAAAACGAGAACAGTGAACAAAAAGTGTTACATGTAAAATAATCTTAACAAAAAATGTATTCATGTATATAATGGTCTGAAAGGAAAAATAAAATTAACATTCCAGGCCGCCCAATCAAGACTGAATGTCATTTTGTGACAAAGAATGTGAAATTCTGTCTGTGTATGCACTCATCAACATGTGTACAGTATGCCCATAAAGAGTTTGAAAATAGCACTCAGAAGTTGGACAATCCTTTTACGATACATCGTAAAGTGCTTAGTTCAAAAATAGCTTCAACTACCATCGCCAAATACATGATGCAATATATACCAAAAATCAGTGTATTTAATGCAATAATTTACATTTGATGATATAGTTCACCACACTTAGTATAATAAGAGCAACAATTATCAAATCCAATGCACTCATTGCATCATCTCATTGAATTACTATATAGGAGAATGAACTCCTAAAAGCGTCACACCTGTTTGTCCCATTTGATCCATAAAGCCCCCTGGAGGTGCAACCTAGGGGGATAAAAGGAGGCTTCAGAAGAAGGGGGCAACAAAATTTGGTCCCATTTGGACATGTGAGCCCCCTCCATCTGAACCTCTAAAAATTCCAGCCCTTTTTTGCTCTCAACTGCTATAACAAGCTGGATTTCAGGGGTTCAGGTAAAAGGCCCACATGTCCAAATGATTACAAGTTTTGAGGGGCCCTTAATCTCTCTTACAATCATCTTGGATCCAACAGATACGAGGTATTTTTAAGGCCCACAAACAGAGCACCGGCACAGAGATCCGTGTGTTAATGCTTGCAGGAGATCATTGCCCTCAGTGGACAAGAATTTAAATAACCGAAGCAATTTTTTCATGTCCTTTTTTTAGAATTTAGATTAAGATACACCATTCAAGTATTGTTGACCTATTCAAACACCTGACCTCCACCAAGGGCATCCAAAAGTATCCATGTGATAGACATGAGAGCAATAAGATTGAACTAAGACGATTGATTAGAATCACTTGGATATCTTCATTAAAGCATTCATCAAGGACTTACATCATTTGTTATAGGCTAAGTAACATTTAAAAAGTACATATTTGAAAATTACATTTACTTAATTTACATTTTTATTTGTTTCATAAGTTGTTAAAAAACAAATTGAATCCTAAAAAGATATTCAAACTATTAAAGTTAACATAATTATAATCAGAAAGATAATAGTTGAAGCCAAGTTTCCATCACAACACAATGATTTTTAAAATGTTAGAGCAATCTAGAGGATTAACATATTTCTTGCATTTGATCCATTATGTAAGAAAACTATGCATGAAGTACAATATATTGCATTGAATATAATAAATTTCAGTACATAATGTGTGAAGCATTTGTATCAATTATTGACGGCATTTTAATCAAAACATCTGGACAGCATGTCAAAATGACCCTTCCCAATTTTTTAGTGCCATTTTAGTATTTTCTTCAACTTTAGATGTTCCTTGGTTCAAGGAATGCCATATGGGCAATATATCACTAATATATTGGTATCACCTAGTTATGATGAACCTATATGACCCTATCCTTTTGCATTCAACAAGAATATATTTCCACATGCAAATACAGCTTAGCTTCTTTTTGAATTCTTTCTTAAAAACAAATGTTAAGAAAATTTTCAATTTAAAAGAGAGAGGGGGAGAGGGAAAAAATTTGCTTTAAATTCGAGCAAAATCCACTACAAGTAGGCAAGGTAGCTTGAGTCTCCACATGAAAGCAGTCAGTCAATATATGTATGCAAAGAAAGCCGAGAAAATCCAATTGCCAGTTCCTCCATGGAGGCACAAGGAAGGAGACATAAAGCAATTGAATGAGGTTGTTGTCCTCCCTATTTGTTAAAAATGATAGGATGCAGTGATCATTATTGAGAAGCAAAAAAAGGAAGGGAGATTTCTTTAGAACCTCCTTCACCATTGCTGAAGGAAGCAGTAGAGGTAAACCATAACCAGAGTGAATGGTTATTCCCCGAGCTGAGCACAACATCAAGAGAAAGTGGAAATATTCTGGGTCAGAATCCCTCTTCAGCAAACAGTTGCCAAAGTTTCAAACATCATCATATAACAAATCGCTTTTCATATAAAATAAATATGTTGTGATGCGTACCTTCCCATTAAACTGGGCACAATCTAATCTTGATCTTTGTATTCCACAATCTGTACAATGTGTATAGCCTCTTCCTCGACAACTAGGGCAAGGTAGCTCTCTGATATACTGACCATTTGGTCCAAACCACGACCTTGTTTTCGATGGCCCAGAAGCCACATCTATGGCAAAAGTGAGGTGGCAATTGACAGTAAGGTTTGTGAAAAAGGTATGGACTTCAATTTAGTATAACATAGCTGAATTCACCTTTCTCAAATTTCCAATTACAAGGCCATGGGCCATCACTCAAGTTGTCAAGAAATCACTTAAAAACTCAACTACGTGATCGTGAGACTTAAATAGAGATTTTTATCAAATTTCAGCACAACGTTCCATAAGAATAGAGCAAACTACATACAACTCAGTGTGTTTTTTTTTAAGATAAAGATAAAAACTAATACTCAACAACTTATAAGTTAGTTAAAATTAAATTGTTTTGGGCACGGTCTGTAAGAGGATGGACGAGGAAGACAATAATTTTGCAAACAGAAACTTGAAGGAGCGGTATTGAGAAAGTGAGGCACTTAAAAAACTCAACTACATGATCATGAGACCAAAATAGAGACTTTACCAAATTTCCATTAGTATAGAACAAACACAGTACTTCAAACAACTCAGTGTTTTTTCCCTATAAATGATAAAACTAATACTCAAGAACTTATAAATTATTTCAAAATGAATTTGTTTAGGCCTGGTCTGTAAAAGAAGAGGATAGGCAAAGAGGTTATTAGTTAAGCAAGAAGAAACTTGAACGAGTAGTGTCTAGAAAAGGCATACAATTGCACAGGGTTCTAATCAGTGACCCCATATAGTTCGATTAGATTCATCAATTATATAACAAAAGCTAAGCTTGTTCCCCTGATCAAAATTCCATTATATATCAGCGACACACACGAACCAGTTTCTTCCCTGTTGTATTAAAATTTGTAAAAGTTCTGTCATACAATTTCATCAACAACATGAAAAAGTTGATGAATGCAGTAAAATTTGCAAAAAAAATAAAAAAATGTCACGCAATTTCACCAACAACATGAAAATGTTGAAGCAACACGAAAAGTACCAACACAACCTTCATGTAACACCCGCTTCGACTCCAAACAGCTCCTCAGAAGGGTCGAAATCAATCTGAAACAACACAAGAATGGTAAAGAAATGTGAGTGATAACAGCAGCAATCTTGCAAACCAGACAGAAGAATCGGCAAAAAACCATGCCTGGCGCTGAGTTGACATAGAATTCGATTCCTCGTGGATGGAAGAGAACATTTTCTGCGACACTGCAACCTTCTGGTGGGAGAAGAAAAGGGTGTGGAGAGGTTTAGGCCTTAAAGGAGCGGAGGATGCCATAAGGGGAAGAAGATGGAGAGCATTTGAAGGCATTTGTGGGGAAGGAAGAGAGGGACTGGGAAGTGGGAAGGAAGTGAGAGAGAGAGAGAGAGAGGGAAGGTTGCATTTTTATTTGCTTTAAATTAATTGTGTAAGAACAAATTACCGGACATGCTCCAACATATACAAGTCACTTCTCATTTACGTCTTTACCAGAACCAAGAGTTGACTCGGGAAAGACTGTAAGGGGAGATGAGAGGTTCTAATGATTATTTGGCATGACAGTTTCAGGCATGCGTCGGCCTGTTTAATGTATGAACGCGGCTATATACACCACTTAGTACCCCGTTACTTTTTTACCCCGTGTTAAGTTAAAATAATTGCTCAATAAACCCCTAATTAAAATTTTAATTTAATTTTACTGTATCACCCCTCCTATTACTCACTGTGTACCCCCATTAATTTCTGCCCTAAGTTTCCCCATCGACTTCCTCTTCGCCGGTCGGGTTGCCTCTCGTTCTACCCCTCCCGTTTCTGATGCCATAACCTCTCATCACCTTCGTTGGCGGTAGAAATACCTCTCATCAATTCCGAACACTCGGTTGGCTCAAACCTTCTCCTTTTCCTCTCCGCCATCTTCTTGCCTACATCTCTTCACCATCGTAGGCGGCAGCCTTGTGTGCTAAAAACTCGTACTCGATCCCCTATCTTCGTTGGCTCTGCCTTCAATGGGGGATTCTTACTGCGGTCTTCCTTCATCGTTGCTTTGGAGGTGTCCTCTGCCTCTCAAGGTAATTCCACTTTTCGTATGATAATATCTCTGTTCTGCCGATTCTCAGTGTTTTTCTGTATATAGGTTTCGTTGGTCCATTGTCATCGGTTTTAGCTTTTTCTGTTGCGTTTTCTGTAGAATAATTATTGTACATGTGTTGGTCAGTCCATAGACTTGTGGAATATGTTGTTGGACGTAAAATACCTGTGTTTTGTAGGAGAATGCTCATTTGGATGAGATGTCTGATTGATTTTACTCCTATTTTCCCATCATAATATATGAGCTCTTCCAATTCAGAGTGTTTTTCTGGATGTGGGTTTCATTGGTTTCCCTTCCATTTTCACGGTTTCAGCTGTTTTTTATCCATATATCCGGGACCCATTTGCTTTATATGTAAAATCATTTTGGTAGATTTGTTGGTCGTACATAGGCTTGTGGAATATATTGTTGGCAATCAAATACCTGTGTTTTTATGAGAATGTTCATGTAGACAAGGAGTCAAATTAATTTGTTCCTTCTCATTATGAGTTGACGCAAATTCTGATGGAAGAGTTATTACATGTTGTTAATTGGTGAAGATCATGTGTCTTTACTTGATATATGTTTGGTAAATTTTCTATGAAATCTGTGTAAATCTGTATAAATTTCGTATGAAATATGTTCACAGGGATTCAATGTTGGAGGATAAAAGGCCACTGCCTCAAATGTTGTTGGACTCGACCTCATCCGAGACCCATCTCACAAATGAGTTTTGCCACTGCCTCAAATGCTGCTGGACTCTTTACATTGAGCTGAAGCTGAAGAGCAGATACAATGGACTGTATTATGGAGAGATTTAAGATGATGAAGTCCTCTTTACTAGATGGAAGATTTTGATGCAGGAAAGTTGTAGAACAAGAAGATATTGGTGGATGTTTGGTGAGACAGGTGAAAGCAGTTGTTGAAGATAAGAGGGAGGTGTTTGCCCTTGACAGTGATCTAGTATGCTTTCCCATGGATGAAGTCAAGGTTGTATTCAATATTGCCATGAAATGCCTAGAATCAGAGTCCGCAACGAGACCAACGATGGTTGAGGTGGTTAAGATGATTGAACTAATCAAGTCAGATCAATATGCTTAAAGATCTGAATTTTTGAAAAAATACAGTAGTCTACTGTAAATACTCAATTGTTTGATTCTGTTTGTTACAAATGCTTGCTCTTTTCTCAGTTATCGGAGGAACTAATGTATAAATGTCAAAACGTATTGATTCCATCATGTGTACAAGGTTTCAATACGTGTATATTGATTCTATTTTTTCATTGGGGAGCACTTGCCACCAGGTTTCAATACGTACATCTATGAAATGGCCTTCCTTGAGCTGACACCAGGTCATTTTCCAATGTAATTACAGCTTAGAAGCCCCATACCACAATATTTTTTTTTTTGTTACATGCAACTTTTGCTCTTTGCTTAATAGGAGTATTGCATTTGCCTGAGAAATGCATTATCCAATTATCCTCATACGCATTGTGATAGCCAATATACCCCCTTCTACACTAATGCATTTGAATGAAAATTTTCATTCACTTATGGGTGTGAAAATTTACTTCTGGGTGTAAGTTTGAATAATAGAATTTAATACAGTTTGGACATTTTATATGATGGGCGCCCACCGTATAAAATATTATTTTTTTCAGGAGGCGCCAACTAAGAGAGCTATTCCATTAGGTTTTTTGGGGCTTTAATACAGGCTCTCTACTCTCTCGGTGGGTGCCCACCGTATGAGACTTTGTAATTTGTCGGGGGCACCAACCGAAAGAGCTGTTCTAATAGGTTTCCTAGGGCTCTAATATAGATCCTCTATTCTCTTAGTAGGCGCCCATTATATAAAACTTTGTAATTTGTTGGGGGCGCTCACCGAGAGAGCCGTTCTAGAAGGTTTCTCAGGGCTCTAATAAGGCCTTTTGCTCTCTCGATGGGCGCCCACTATATGAGACTTTGTAATATGTCGGGGGGCGCCCACCGAGAGAGCTATTCTGAAAGGGTTGTTGGGGCTCCAATACAAGCCCTCTACTCTCTCGGTGGTCGCCCACCGTATGATACTTTATAATCTATCGGGAGGCACTCACCGTGAAAGCCGTTCCAAAAAGTTTGTCGGGGCTCCAATAGACCAATATAGGCCCTCTGCTCTCTCGGTGGTCGCCCACCGTAAGATACTTTATAATCTGTCGAGGGGCACTTACCGTGAAAGTCATTCCAAAAGGTTTGTCGGGGCTCCAATACAGGCCATCTGCTCTCTCGGTGGTTGCCCACCATATGATACTTTATAATCTGTCTGGGGGCACTCACCGTGAAAGCTGTTTCAAAAGGTTTCTCGGGGCTCCTTACAGGCCCTCTACTCTTTCGATAAACACCCACCATACGAGACTTTATAATCTGTTGAGAAGCACTCACTATAAGAGTTGTTCCAAAAGGTTTTCTATGGCTCCTTACATGCCCTCTTCTCTCTCGGTGGGTGCCCACTGTATAATACTATGTAATATGTCAGGGGGCGGCCATCGTAAGAGCCGTTCCAAAAGGTTTTTTGGGGCTCCCTAGAGAGCCTTTGTTCTCTGGGTGTCCACCATATGATAATTTGTAATATGTCGGGGGGAGGGGGGTGGCGGGCACCCATTGTGAGATATGTTCCGGAAGGTTTCCCACGGCTCCAGTATAGGCCCCGGGAACTATCGGCATTAAAAATTATTTTCATCGCTATTGCTATACCAGTTCTAAGAATTCACATCGGAGTTGTAGATATTAAGGATACACGGATATCTTATAGAACTTGGAAATAAATATATTACATAAGCATAAGATTACAATAAAAACAGTTGTTTGAGCTTAAGAGTCGACATGAAGAAACCAGAGCAACTCATTCCTTTTAAAAAGAGATTGATCTGCTGTGACACTTAGTCTCCAACTCAATTCATAAAAAAGGATTGAGATACAGATCTTTATTACTATGATACTGGTTAAGCATTATAGGTTCCCTCCAAGAACAATCATTAAAATCTGTTGTCTCGGGAATTCAGCTACTGATGCTGAAGCACCTGATATGTCTTGGCAAATATCTTTTAAGTTTGCAAATCAAATCATGACCATCATATTGTCATCTTGAAACCATAAGTTGGTTAGGTCCGTGAAGTTTCCATCACCACTGCTCTGTCGGCAGATTGAAGGAGTCTGGCTCCAAGATTCAAAGCCTGCATCGCATAAAATAAGGTTCTGCTAAAGATTTTAATTTTTAAAAGATGATTACAGATTGACAAGTATTTTCGCATGAATTGGAATGTGGTAACAGTGTCTCACCAGTAGTAAATGTGTTCATATAGGGTGATTCCATTCTTTCAAGGCTTAGGAATTCTATATTGTCATTGCTTCCAGTGTCATAGAAGTTGGTTGGTCTTTGATATAGTGACATGGAGTCTGCACAAGCAAGTTCATTCTCCAAAGTCGTATGTGAAGAGCTATTAGGCATCATGGGATCAGGAAATGATTGCCACATTTGTGTAGAGTTCTGAAGCTCGTCGAAACCTTGCCTTCAGCTGTATTGCCTCTGTTGATTATATAAACCTGCAGCATGCAGACAGATTCGCATCATGATTAAAAATTAAAATTTGTTTTGACGAATGTGGCACATAACAATTATTTTATAATATAGAGTTTATATGGCTTCCTTTATCAAATTCGCTTTTTTAACTTCAAAAAACATGCATCATGACTATGTTGCACTTTTCCTGAAGAAAAAGCTAGTGATCTCAGCTATCTTGGTCTCAGAATTTTCCTTGTAAGAGAAAAGGTGAAATGCTTGATTAAGACAAAACTCTATGCTACTTTAGCAAGAGGAGAAGAAGGAAATAATATTTTCCAAGTCCAGACAGGAACTATCTCAAGCAAGTTCAAGACATGATTATCGTAAAAATGAAAGTTGGCCAAGAAGCAAAAGGTTTCTTGCAATAGATACCTGGTAATTCCCATGGGTCATACTGGTACAAATCGATAGCAGGAACGACTTCAAGCTCAATTTTGAGGCCTTCCACTTTCCTCTTCAAGTAGTACCCTACCAATTCCTCGCCAGTTGGGTGAAATCGAAAGCCAGGGGGCAGAGACATATCTCACATTCATCCACTTTAATCCACCCACAACTCACTGTAAACAATTCTAACCTCTTGCAACAAGTAAAGTGTTTAAATTCCAAATGAGCAATGTAAGCTAAGTGCCCAAGCATTACCTATTGAAGATTTGAAAGATCCAAAAATAGAAACTTTTGGCTACACGGACTTTTTCCAGTACTACACAAAATTTCCACAGAACACAGCTGTTGGACAGCAGAATGATTATTTCCTGGACCAGAACCTCAAAAACTGGAACAAACCCCCCAGCGGATTCTATTTTTCTTAAAAAATTATAATTATGGTTCATGATGGCCTGCAGGCTACATGGAGATTTAGCCGTCTTGGACGATCAAAACCCATCCACCTGCGATTCAGAAATCAAAACAACAAAAGCAATTCAACCTACAGTACGATCAAGCCACAACTCGCAATCTTAACCCAAAAAATCCCCAAATAAGTCCATATTATGGCAACTACCAACCTCAATCACTCTGCAGCTATGTTCGCCCACTGATCCACAATGTTCAAAACAAAGCCCCGACAACCCTGGCTTATGCGGTGGCAGAACCTAAGAGGAAAAAAAATGAGATTTTTTCGAGATACTTTAACGTCAATAATGATCAAACCCAAAACCACAGAGCAGCGATCGATGATACCAAAAATCGTTGCCTTTCGAAGCTTTGCCCGCATGAACTCCAAGAAAATAGCCGCCAACTGTAGGGAATGCATAGGAGAGACGATACTGTTCATTTTTTTGTAAGTTTATTTGGGGTAATGACTTAGGAAATTTTTTGGGGGCAAATGGGGTACAAGAGCAATCGGAAAATATTCAATTTTTTCTCTTTAACGGGGTACTAAGGGGCTTTTAGGGGTGCAGATAGACGCATTCTGTATGTATTTGCCAGTTACATAACAGTTCATTGCCGTTCTCCACATAAATTAAAGAGGAACAACAACAGGATTGCAAAATTTGAGCTGCTGTCCAAAGAATGTCTTGAAGAAAAAGCCAACTCTCTAAAGGTTGTGTTTTTTCTTGAATCTACACCTAGGAGAGTGCAAGAGGTTCTTGGACGAAAGGGGGAAGTTTTAGAGAGAGAGTAGTGACAAACGATAGGTTGAAGGAGAACTGCCTAATTCATTCTATTGAACTGAAATTCACTATTAATATACTACTGTAGCAATAGGTAAACGACCATTTTGTATAATCAGGCTTAAGGCTTTTCCTCGTTACAATTTGTGAAATCTATTAATAATAAGAATAGCCAAACTAGGAAAATAAATTAAACCTACAATCAAATTAAACAAGAAAACAAGAGTCCTATTAAAATTAAAATGAGCTAAATAGGGAAAGCTTTATATGGCTATATGCGTAGCCAAATAGAAGGGAAAAGGCAGCTTGATGTCATTCAAAGAACCACAAGGTAAGTAAATAAGAATATTGTAAAAAGAGGAGAGAGAGAGAGGGGGGGGGGGAATTTTTAGTGTCAGGCTTGCTTAAGGCCTTTCCTCATTACAATTTATGAATTCTACTAACAATAAAAATAGCCAAACTAGGAAAGTAAACTAAAACTAGAATATATTTAAACAAGGGTACAAGAGTCCTACTAAAATTTGAATGAGCTAACTAGGGAATGTTATACATGGCTAAATGATTAACCCAAATAGGTGGCCAGAAGGGCCATAACATAGCTCCATATGTCCGGGGCTCAAATGTAACTGATCTATAGAGCAATATGAAGAATCCTCTCAAAACAAAAGGCTACAATGACAGGCCCTGCAAAGTCTCCAACTGCACAGCCTGTACAAAACAAAATTATTAAACAGTTCATAAGCAAAAACCAGAATCCTAATGAATGTACTATATTTCCATGATAGCATAGTAGAAACAAGTGAATAAAGTTGAATAATAACCGAGCAACACTTTAAGTTGACACAGAATGATGGCCATAGGTATCAATTTTGTTATAAAAAATAAAAGTTAGATATGTTTAAAGGGATCAAGTTGCCAAAAAATAAAGGTAACTCTTCCATTGGTTCTTCCCATGGAGATCGATGCAAATAAGAGGCCTGAAGCAGATGCTTTTATCGGTCCCTCTTGATAATCCTTTTTCTACTTTTGACTTCTAATAGCCCATCCAAGCAATTTCCTTAAATTTATACTCCATGATGCCATAAACAAAAATTGTATGAATGAAATTCTTAAAATATAAATTTTTATTTATAAATAAAGAAATGTTAGGAGGAAAAAATTTTAAAACAAATGTATACAAACGAAGCATAAGATAAAGCTTATGTCTGGCATCCTTCCATTGGGAAAAAAACCCAGTCCCAAAATTGCACTAGTGCCCACTTCATGGATGGCAGACCAGAAAATCTCATATGTTCGCAGCCCTAGCAACTTAAAATGACACAGAAGGATCTACAAAGGACTAAGGATAGGGATTCCATAGAGCATGTCCAAACAATTGGAATGCAAGAAAAACTGGTCAAGGCAATTGAAGACAAACCAGAGGAAGGCAAATAGAGGTGCAAGGAAGTTTATTTTCAATGCCGGTTTTATTATAAAGGTGCTGATTAAAGGTGGTGGTGCTCGGCCTTGATGTCCTATAAAACAGGAAGAAATGGTGATCGCCCAATTGGGAGCCAAGCAGAAGTGGAGAGATGATGGTCAGCAACAGTAGGATCCACTTCACTTGTGTAGATGCAAAGAACCCGACATCTACATAACTTGTGAACTAAGAGAAAATCACATTGATTTAAAAGAGAAACCGAGAGAGGGAATGAAAAATTATAGAGGGTGGATTTCACTTCCAACGAGAGAATTTTATAAGTGGACCACTTGACACTGAAAGGCAAATAGAAAGATTTTCTTAAACACATCTTGGTGAGCTAAGATTATCATGTCGCATAAAGCTATCCAACTCTAACAGGCAACTCCAGCAATGCACTCACATAACAAATTTATTTTACTGTCGTTTAATCATTGATTGTATTAAGACCTGCAAATTTCAAACCATGCCATATTTGGCTTAAGTTTTGATTAAATTGAACATAAGATTCGAATCGATTAAAGTCCAAAAACAATAGATCTACTTGAGAAATGTATCAAAAACCATGAGTGTCTCCTTAAGCCCATGGCAAAAACATGTTTAATGAACTCCTCAGCAAAGTTAGCAATCTTGCAAGATTTCGCGGAGTGAGATCTTGCATCTTAGCAAATACCGAAGTCAGTACACCAGAAATGTGGTTTTTGATGTAACCCCTTAGGATTACAAGGTAAATTGTGTATAAAAGGTTGGATGAAAGGGGAGAATAATCTGATGAAGAGGAGTAGGAGAGACAAAGAGAAACGCAACTCAGTTCTGAATAATATTACTGTTCACGTTTACTGTCGTAATGGGGCAGCAAACCCTTTTATAGTTTTACACTCACCAATTACAACTCTTAATCAAAATGGGAAACTGACACGAAATAGAGGATGAACTACACTCGGAAAGCTAATTGAATTAAGCTTTAACTAAATTAGGAATCCTAAGACTTCTTAAACCAGAATTATCTTAAACTAGGAACAATCTAATAGCTATAGATTAACTAGCCCAGAAGTGCTGACACGAAAGTGCAAGGGCCATAACATTTTTTTCAACTTAGTTTCCCTTTCTCGGCAAGATTCCAATATCTTGGCAAATCTCACTAAGATCAACTTTTTGCAGTGTCTTGACTTCCCTGATCTCATTGAGAGTCCGATGCCACCAAGATCAAAGAGATTCCTTCATCCCTTCATGATTATATAATTGCTTTCATGTTTCTAGTTTGGTAAAAGATACATATATATTCAAAACACATGTGAAAGTCATTTTCTTCTTATCACAAATATCTTTTCCCTAGTTGGGAAAACGTGCTTCTTGATTATGATTATGAAAGATTTTTCCCTAAATCTCAATGAGATCTCTCCATGATCTATCTAATCTCTCATTTCTTTGCCCAACCAAAACAAAGACTGTGATGAAGGATTGCAAACCTTGTTTTATGGCAGTAATGGATTTTAAAAATAGGTCTGCCACCATCATTTTTGGTAGACAAGTTACTAACTGCCACTAAATCTATTGCAGGACATAAAAAATATAATAATATTGGAGTTCTACATGCTTACCTTTTGAACTTATTTTACCATTTATTATGGTGGTTGTCAGTGGCCATGCCTTGATTATCACAATGTATAGCAATTGGTGTATATTAGAATCTACCTTCAGTTCGGCTATAAATTGGGATTCATTTCTATAATCCAAGCAACGAATTTGGCTTTCATAGGTGTCTCTTGCAACACTTTTTTTTCTTACTAACCCATGACACAGGATTAGCCAATGGTAAAAATTAAGGCCGTTGCTGATTTCTACCATTGCAGTCACCAACAAAATCAGCAGTATCACATCCCAAAACGGTCAAAGTCTCAATTTGACAAGTACATTCATGATCTTTTCTTCCAACCAAATATATTAAAATCATTTTACAACTCTCCAATACTCAAATACCTGGTTACTTGAATATCTACTTGTAAATCCCGTACATAAGCTTAACTGGGTTTAGTAAAAGTATGATATACATAGGCAACAATGTGGGATATAATCCTTCAAGTTCTATAAATGAAGTTGACGTGAAAGAACAAATTATGAATACTCATGCGTATACTAAGAAAATAAATACATTCAAGAAGGAAGTAGGTTTAAATGATCTGAAACAGAATGATTCCGCAATATGCAAGAGAAACTTCTGGAAAATGTAGGAGCATTTCATAAATTTCAGAAGCTGTCAAGTGGGCCCCAAAGTCTCCAAAAAGGGTCGATTTAGAGTAGAAAGCAGAGTTCTAAAATCAGATCAAGGTTTCGTATGTACCTGGGTTATTTTAGAAGTTTTCAAGTTTTGTTTTAAATGTAGGCAGACAGTCTTTAAGTAAGGAATATTATAATTCAATTTTACTTAAGCTAAATTAGTCAATCATTCAGATAAGGAGTTCTTAATTGGGTTTAAGTATTGAAACAAGACAGGAGCCCTATAGCTAGCCAATAGGAAAGTTCAAAAGAAACAAACAAGCTGTTAAAAACAGAGGATCCGCCAGAACCCAAGTTTTCATACTCTTCGGGTTGTTTATGTAAACTTCTTCCTCAAAATTTCCATTTAGAAGAGCCGTCTTACGTCAACTTGTGCAATTCAAAATCCAAATGAATAACAACAGCCATGAGGATCCAAATTGATGAAAGTTTAGAAACAGAGGAAAGTGTAACTTCATAATCAATTCCTTCTTTTTTAGTAAATCCTTTTGCAACTAAACCAGTATTGAATGTATTTACACAACCAACAAGTTCTAGCTTTTTCTCAAAAATTCATTTGTGTCCAATGAGCTTTCTTCCTTTAGGTAATTGAACTAATCCCTGATAATTTGAACACCGCAATTTATTTCTTCATTAGCTGTTCCATAGATGCGCATCTTCAAGATTCAAAGCATCATTATATAATATAGGTCCAAGCCGAAAGGGCATTTTATCAGCCAAATTTTCAATTAGCCCTTATTCTTTGAAGGTTTAATAAAATCTCTAAAAGAAGATGGAGGTTGTCTGTTTTCAATATTTTTTAACGATGTCTGTGAAAAATTGTTTCTTTTATTATTATATCATTTTCATTTAATGTAAATTTGTGGTCATATTTGATAGATTCAATGAAGAACTAAGGTTTGTGGAGAGAAAGAAGCAGTAAGATTTGCATTAACTTAAGATGTACAATTACAGTTGGCCAACCTTTAACCAAGCTGTGAGGTTACCATCCTATTACAAAAGACCTAAATGCCCCCATCTAAGCAAAGGGCTTATTAATCACAAAATAAGAACAAACAAAAATTATTGAACTACCCCTAATACAAAGAATACTACTAAAGACTTGGACATATACAAAAAAGAGCAAATATACTACTCTACCATCCCCCCTTGGAGACACCCTTGAGAGTTTGCTTAACAAGAGCTGGAAGCATGCAATTATGTGAGACTTAGTAAAGAAGTCAGCAAACTGAAGAGCAGAAGACACGAGGAAGTGTCAAAGTCCCAGCATGAAAAGCTAGTGAGCAACCTAAATGGCACTCTTACTATCACATTGCAAAGGAGTAGGACTAGTAAGAATAACCCATGTCTCCCAGAACCCACAGAAGTGAGATAATCTCTGCGGCAGTAGCAGCCATAGGCCTATACTCTACCTCTAGAGTGGAACAAGCCACACAATTGTAACATTAAATGTACAATTAGAGTCGAAAAACATTTAATCAGGCTATGTGGTTTCCAACCTAATAAAAAGACCTAAATGCCCTCACTTGAGTGAAGGGTTAGCCAATCACAAAAAAAGAATAAACATAAATGACTAAACTACCCCTAATACAAAGAATACTACTAGATAAATAAATACAAAAAGGACAAATATACTATAATAATATTAATCAACCAATTAGAATTAAATTAGATGAAACCTTTTAGTCCTAGTCCTATAAATATCACGTAATACAATCATTACTTTTTTACTTTTATATTTTTGTTATCAAGGCCAAGTCTGTAAGACTTAACTAAAAGGGACAAGGTAACCAACCTCTTAGAGAACCACATCCCACACCCAATCCCCTCAGGCACATGCAACACTAACACACCACATGCACCAAATAAGTGGGGATATAATTCTTGTGAGTGGTGAACAGAGTGGGAGTTCAAACTCAAGGCCTCCACTGTTTGAGGCGTGGTCAAAGTGATGGTGGTCTAGGAGTCTTACAAAACCCAATCCTCAACTAACAGTTATTCTAGTACAAGCGAACACAACCACTAGTACAAGCCCTATTAACACAAACAATGTGTACAACAATGCACAAGTAATAGAAAAATAGAACTAGATGAACAAAGAGATTTATCCCGTGGTTCGGCAACGCCTAACTCCATGAGCACCAACAACAAAGTGAGAAAAATCGGTTACAAGTTACAACAGCCTCTTCCCTTGCCACTTGGAAAACTCCAAATAACTCCCTTGAAAAGGCACACAAAAGCCTCCCCAAAGAAGAAGAAAAAAAAACCCTCATCCTACTACAAAGCTCCGTGCAAGCCACTTTGTCCTCTTGCACAAAAGCCAAAACCCAACTCTCACTCAAAGCCTTAAAGCACCTCACTCTTAACTCACCCATGACCACTGTACTCCTTTTATAGAGCATGACGTCAATTGTCATAATTGAGTCCAAGTTGAACACTGTTTTTGTTCTTCTCCCATAGCAAGTCACTCACGAAACTTCCCAAGAAAGGGAAAAACCGCATTTTACCAAAACGCATCTTGAAATGGGGGACGTGTTCTAATAATCTCTACCTTGACTTGAATTTTGAAAGTCACCTAGAAAAACTTGTACTTGCCTCCACCTAGATACACATGCACCAATGTGCTCCACCGTTAACCCATCGTCCTCCTACTTATAGTTGATGTTCTTTATGCTCGACACACCAATGTCACCAAGTCTCATCATGGAAGTACTACTGCTCCTATCACCAAGTACAACCTTAATGAACTTATATGACAAGGTAGCATCAGGGGAGTTTTGAACTGCTTTCAAGTTTCTCTTTAAAAATGAAGGATGAGCACATACTCTTATATGACAAGGTTGCAATGTGAACCAGCTCACACAACAGGTTGAGTATGTGTTCATCTACCAACTATCTAATAAGGACCCACTTTAACCTTTTCGATAAGAAAATTAAAAAGTGTAAGATTCAAGGCTAATTCAGCCTCAAAAGAAACCTATTCCTATATTATTTGTTCATCTTGTTTATGGGTTCATAACTGTTACAAGCCATTAAAGAAATTTCCTAGCAAGAAATGCCCAAATTAGCTTAAAATCAAATATTCCAACCATAGTATGCCATCTCAATTTCATCCTCCATCTTGGTTGGCCAAAAAAAGGGATCTTAGATAGATAGGGAAAGTGTCCTTGATGATGAGGAAATGATAATTTCACTTGCAAATTTGATGTGTAGGTCTATTTAACAATAATAATACCATAAAACAATCACCGAATTGTGCAAAAACACCTATACAAATAAACATAAACTATAAGTTATAAAGATTTTTTTTCTTAAAAGAAAGTTGTCACAAGAGGAAAATTGGAGTGAGATTTTATCTTCCCACTTTGGTGAGATCTTAGCATAAATATACACAAATCTACAAGTAAAAAAAAGTTGTCCTCTTTTTCAATTCAAAAAATTTTCCAAGGAAAATGGAGAAGATCTTGGTTGAGATGCTCTCCTTGAGATTTTTTTAGTATTTGTCTCCTTGAGATTTTATCTTACCACCTTGGCAAGATCTGTGTATTATATTATGTACATACAACCTATACGTTAGGGAATTTTTTGAAAAAAAGCTACCTAAGAGGAAAAATGGTGAAGATCTCGGCTTCTCTTTGAGATTTATCCTGCCTCCTTGGAGGGATATGACATCTTGTGAGACTTGGAGAGATCTTGCCAAGAAGGCATCCCATGCTTCTAACCTCTATACTTTCTTTGAGCCAAGGACCCAAGTGAGAGTTCCACAAGAGACCAATCTCCTCATTAACTCTCCCCACCATCAGCAGCACCAATGTCCTACTCGTAATGGCAGCCATCTCAGATTAAGAAGCATTTAGAAGTGAGAATGGGTAAATCACGTTAGTTTTTATGTTAAATTTTGTTAGAGACTTCTTCTTTTTGTGCGACTCGACAAAGTGGAGTTAATTGCAATGCCCTTAACACTTATGTTTCATTGTGACCAAAATAAAAAAAGAATCTTCAACTTTACATGCTCTTGATAGAGATCCCAAGTAAAACTATTTGTATGCATAATTTATTAACATGAACTTGGAATTACTGATCATATTTTTGAAACAAACATGGACAAAATGTCCACTATACGTCTTCATAATCAATACAAAAGAAGAATGCGAAAGAATTGCTTCACAAGCTTTTAAAACGCTACAATGCAAGCTCTTAAACATGGTGCAAGCTTGTATAGAACATCCACCAAGCTAAGGAGGTATCGTCACTTAGCCTACTGAAGTTACTGTTTTAAGACAGTTGATCCAGCCTGTGTTGCGCTTGTTGGATCGCTCCCTGTCAAGGGAGAGGGCCCAGGGTCACATCCCCGTGATATTGTGTGAAAGGTGTGTGAGGTCTTAACTACTAAAAAAAAAAAATTAAGAATTTTTTAATATCTACACAAAGAAAAATAAGTTTCTACTCATCTACCCAATTATTAATATTTACTGTATCTTTTGAAATCTCAACTTTTACTTCCATCATATACAACAGTAAAATGAGTGGTTTCTTTCTAGACATGCTACTTTGACACATTCTTCCTTCATCCCTGAATTGGTCAGTGAAGTGCCTCTTGACCTAGATACTTCTTGAGATGCAGGACTCCAATTTTTATATTTGATTGAAGCATGCTAGCATTTCAACAAGAAATTATAGAACTCAAGTAACTTCTTCATCTTTCTGGCAAGCCTCTCCTTCGTCTGCAACTGATACTCATCATCCACTTTACTTCTAACAACTTTTCTGAGAGCACCCAAAAATCCCTATAGAAGGAATTTCAGCAGAAATTCGAGGTTCCTTGCCTAGACATAGATGCTAATTCAACAAGCTTTGGCATTAGGGTAGTGATCTTCTAGAAAACGGCTCAACATGAACAACTATAGAAATTACAAAAAATTCAACATTTTGTTGCTTCTATAGACCAAGACATCTTCAGATTTTGCTATCTTCAATTTTTACAAGTTTTCCCCATCATATATTTTGTATGTTCTAAACTAGTTACTTTTCATATTTGATTAAAAAGCATAAATAATTTGGAAACTGTTGCTAAAAAATTCCAAAGCAATTAAGAACCCTGGCACCCAAAAAAGGTGACAAACCCAAAAAAAAACGTTTTCCTAGATGGATATTAGTTAATAGTTAATGCACATTATGCAATTTCTACATGTCTTCAAATGTTCAATGTGTAGCTTCCATAAAAAATAACACTTTCTGCCTATTACAAGGTGTTTCGAGAGTCTTAGCTACTAGAGAGAGTACAAGACGCCTTACACTACGTAAAGACTCCAACCTATGTAAATAGATCTCTACTTTAAAGTGCCATCACAATCCTAGTGTTCTTGGCAAATCAAGTAGAACCCCTTCAATTACACCTACTCTTGTTAGATATTCCCAGATATATTCAATTAAATGATTATATTTTACCTAATTATGATTTTTGACGTGCTAAATTTGAAAGTGAATAAAAACCCATGTTAACCCCGAAGGCAAAAACAAGGTGAATAATCATACTATAATATAAAGCAAATTGGGTGACTATAGAATTTTAATTTTTATACTATTTTTACCCTCAATTCTTACTTTACCCATATTTTATATTTTTTATATTCTTTAATACAAGTTTAAATTAATATGTGATTCAAGGGTATTTTAGAAAAATTATTTACATAGATTCTTTTAGATGTCTTGCCACATGTCAACATAATACTAGAGGCTGATATAACATGGACCCTAATTTTTATGCAATGTTGATTCTAACTGTATAATGTTATATCTTACATTTACAAACTCGGATTTGCATGTTTGTGGTATCATTAAAAAGCTCTCGACGAATTCTATCCAATGAGATCCTACGTGACTATGTTTTCTAGTACTTTTTTATCGATCCCACTTATACAACACAATTTTCAATGATAATTTCTTTTATTTTTTCCTATATTATGCACGTTTGGATTCACGTAATTTTTACGCCCTTGGAAAACTCCAAAGAGCTCTATAAAGGGAGAACCATCGCCAAATTGGTATTTAATATAAATAGTATGTTCTATAAATAGTATGTTCCATGACACAGTCTTTCGATAACATTGTCTTTGCCGACCTATGACATAATATTCAACTTATGAGATTTGGACTCACGGTTGTCTAATATGAGTGTTTTTGGGTCAATAGAGAGTTTGTGTGCATAATTTATAGTCATTATGATCTTGAAAGCACGTATTGCAACTATTGCATGCAAGGGAGACCTTTATTCAATGCATACTTTATTTTTAATTTATAACATTTTATCTTATCTAATATGTATTTACACGCATTATGCGTGCGCATTATTGCTAAGAAGCATATAATTTAATTCTTAAAGTAAGGATACCATCAGCTCATGTTCAAGCAATTGGGTTATCCAAACCCTTCTGAAAGTAAGGATACAATCACCTCATGTTCAAGCAATTGGGTTATCCAAACCCTCAATGGGAATCAAAATCAACCAGAAAATTTTTAAACCGTAAAATAATATCGCTCCTTCAGGATGGGCATATGGCATTATAGAAATGTTGCACTATGTTTTGACATAGATTTTGTATCATCATTTTGATCAAAACAAGAGTCAAATGTTGGCATTGAATCCACGTTACTGACCCCAAATAGCTCAAATAAGGCAGACAAGGACAACGAGGATGTAAATGATGGTTGTTAGTTAACCACTTCTTCTAAAAGCTCAAGCTATTAAGGAAGAGACAACTTCTTATATTAACACCACTAACACCTCCATGTACGTGCAAGCACCAGTGAGCATTGCAGGTGAATACACAAACAATGTACACACGAGAGGAAACAGTGCTACCCGCTACTGACACCGGTAACCCAGGCTCCAACACCATGTTAGACAACCACTTCTTCAAAACACTCACGCTGTAAGGGCGGGGACAAACTGTTTCTATCAATAATATTAATGACTTGACCTTGTTTAACTCATCTTGTCATTAAAGCATGTAAGATGAATAATTATAAAATAAAAAAGTGAATATGCATATAAACATTTATCTAAGAAGCATCAGTGTTCCACAATAAGAAAATGATAAATTACTTGAGTGCAAGGCATGGCTTACCAATCCACTGGCCTGTTGAAGGGCGAATAACCAAAGCACCAATGCCAGCTCCTATAGATGCAAAAATAAGTGATGATCCACATCTGATTGTCGCACTAAAAACTCTTTTTTTGAGGAACTTAACTTGTGCAGCCTTATCGACCTCTTCTTCATTCTCAGCAAAGATAGAAGTGAAAAATCGATAGAGATCAATTCCAATCTGAACAAACCATGACGCAGCTACACCTAACAAATGACCTGTTACAGGAAAAAAGTGGAGAAATCATTTTAAGAAATGGAAGAGACTGGTCGTTTAAAACAAAGAAAAATTGGTTTAGCCACCTCTGAAAGTCGTTTTGCTGACAGTATAGATGTATAACATAGACGGCATTCCCCTTTGCGCTTTGCGTGTGGCTGACTCAGGAACATCTGCAGGTATTAATGTACAAGATCATCTCCTGAAAAAATGTAACCTATCTAACCTACAAAAAGAGAAATCCAACAACTAATCTAAGAATACATATTTGAAAAACTAATTTGTAAAGAAGAGGGAAAATGTTCTGATAAAGAATAAAAGCCCATAAGATCATACAAACTGCACAAATCACTATTTTAAATAACCCACAAATTTTTTTTCAAAAGAATTCACTTAAGTGATGGGCTTCGTTGGAAAGTTTAGTTTTGATACAGTTCAGCTTTTGGGTTGCAGTAGAAACAGAGGAGAAGAAATTAGTTTTTTTTTGGTGTGTGTGTGTGTGTGTGTGTCTACTATGTTGGGTTTAGAGGAAGCAAACATAAACAAGTTGTTGATTTGTTATATAAAATCAGACACAAAATGTGTGTGATATAAAATAGCGGATATACTTAAGTAGAGCCATCAAGGGATTTCCCTTGTTTCTTTTCATAATCGTTTTGAGCTTCAAACAACTTAAGCCACAAGCTTTTTCAACAAACTCAACAATAGTCAATACTACCCTCATTGTTTCTTCAGAAAACAATCAATGCCTCCCATTTTATGCCCTAAATTTTCTCCAATCAATTCTTCCTCCATTTTTTTAATTACTCTCCATCTCACTTGTCGACTTTTCACTGCATTGTTGAATCTCCACTTGCAGCCACTGTCAACCAATTTCAAAAACAAAATACTTTCCCAAGATTCTAAGCCCTAAGAAGCTCCATCCTTGCATACAGCTAAACATAGACATAATTTTAAATGATCCTAGAGTACATAATATATTCAGATATTGTTCAAAATACATAATATATTTAAAGCTCCATTCTTTCAATTACTCTCCATCACACTCGCTAACTTTTCGTTGTGTTGTTGAATCTCCATTTGAAGCCACTGTCGGTAAATATAAAAAGAAACACTTTCTTAATACTGTAAACCACAAAAAGCTCCATCCTCACATGTAGCTGAACCAATATTCGGAATCTCAGTCTCAGTGCCCATCTCAATGGGTCAAACATAAGAGATATCAAAGAGATTCAGAGAAGAGAAATCCGTCGAGAGATCAAATGACCTCTCCTGTATGCATTTACATACCACTCTCATATATTTCTCCCTAATAGATTGTTTATGGTGATATTTTATTTCTTTTCAGATGTGATTTATGAATAAGCATATGGCTATTATTTTTGTGCACACTGACTGCTCTAGTTACAATTTTTGCTGGAGACATATTATTAACCGGTCACATGGGCAGTCGCACACATGTTACAAACTTTGCTTATACTAAATAATGTTAGACTCATTTTTTCCTTTTTTGGGTACCACATCAATGTTAAATTCATGCTAAAGTTCAATTCGTGTTGCAATCATTTTGGCCTGTTAAACTCGTGCATTCTGAAGATGCTGTTGTATGTAGTTTTCTACAGTGTTAAAGCTCTTTTACCCAGTGTCAAAGGCTGTCAAAAGACTCTGCTAAGAGTCCCTTTTTGCCAGCCTTTGAATATGTTCCTTCCAGTCAGCCAAAAAAACATGCTGACCAGGAAGGGAAAAACCAGGAATAGCGAGATCGAGACCATTTCCTGTAAATTTAATCTCATTCACTGATCAAGATCAGCAGGTTCTCAGCATAGCAAACCTTGAGTTAAACATAGAGATAATCACAAAAGATACTAAAGTAAATAACATATTCAGAGCCTATTCTTCTTTTTCTAATGGAATTCAGAGCTTGTTCTCAAGTAACAACCATTAAACTTACCATAGTATAATCCTATATAACATTTCATGTGATCCAATAATAATCAGCATTTATGTCCATTCAAAATGGGGAGAGAGATAGGAAAGGGTTTCATTTCTAATGCTTGCTGGATTCTGAGACAAGGTTATCTCAACTCTAAATTTAAGCACAAAAAATCATGCTTAAAGGTTTACAATTTGTAGTGTAGAATGACAAAGAGAAACTTTTATCATATAATTGGTCTGCATTTTTTCTGAAAAGTTATTATCAATCTAAACATGTCGAAAAATGCAAGAAATCGAAATGTTTACATATCTTTTTTATATGATATGTTTGAACAACAACCATTTTGAACTGGGTGTTCACTTTTCACAAGTTAAGAACTACATGGTAATGGTCAACTAATGACAACAGCCAAAAAAGATCTTAGAGGCAACTATTTAAAGACCACCAACCTTTGAGAAGCTTCCATGCCATCCTCTGTGATACATAATGGACTGCAAGTCTTTCAAGCACTCTTCTTACTGTCAGCACAGTAGTCTGTAACAGCCAAAAAAACCATCACGTCCACAATGGTACCAAAACTACAGAACAGAGGGTGATGGGAGGGAGGGAGGGAGGGAGGAAGAGAGAGAGAGAGAGAGATCATACTCTGTCATTTGGCAAATTTTGACGTAGATGTAAAGTATAAAGATTGGTATCCAATTACATATATTTACACACAAAATTTATCAGACAGGCGACACATGCAAGAATCCTAAAAATTCAAAAGCATCAACAACATCGGAGACACACATCAACTATGCAATAGAATTGAAAATGATTTTTCAAATGTTAACAATAGAAATTAAACTCCCCTGAGATCTTTAAGAGGGCATTTTTTTGTTTCGCTTATTACACCATATCAGTGTGATTATTGTGTAAAAAAATTAATAATCATATTTTTGTAATTTACAAATCCAAACACCTATTATTAAGTTTGTCTGCATTAATTTTTAAAAAATACATATAAAGATTAAATGCAGAATTAAATTGAGATAAACCAAGAATTCAAGAAGTTCTTCAAAAAAAAAATTTAAACGTCCATCCATCTATTGAATCAGTATGCACTAATTCTAATAGCTAACACGATACAATCACCTGAAAAAAATTCTCACAAACATATATCAGTATCTACCACTGCTAACTCCTTTCAAGATGGAAGGTACCACAACTTGCTAATAATTGAATCAGATTTTTTTTTTCAACAAATTACCCACAGAATTTTAGAATGCATCAAGGGATCACATTCATACAGATTCAACATACTCTAAAAAAGGCAAACCATAACAATACCACCAGATTATTTTTTAGATATTTTGGGATCATAGTCATAATCATATCAAGTAGCGCCTTTTCCCAACAATTTGGGGTCAGCAACATGAATCTTACACCTCCATTCCAACCTGTTTTGTACCATTGAGCGAAGAAAATATTACCATGTATTCCACTTCAATACCAAGTGATGCACAGCTTCAAATATCTTCCTACCAATTAGATATACTTCATCCTTGGCATTTCCTCATTATTTTCAATATAGAATTAACAGTGATATGTATCTGTAATGCTATCAGCTGTCCATGTTTAAATAGTATATCGCAAAAGTTTTATGAATACTTTGACTATTCTCTTGTTCTTTAGGCTTTAAATCTTTCACTTAACCTAAAAGCTCGTTTTATTATTAATGTTTAACCAAGTTCCATAAAGCTTAATCCATTAATAAAAGAACCAAAAATGGAAATCACCAAACAAACCAAAGCAAAACTAAACCAAATACTCCCTCAGCACGCACGCATGATGAAACATATGTGGCCATTTGCACAGGAACATGCAGACATGGGGTCATGAATCGAACACGGAACCTCTTGGCTGTGGTACCATGTTAGAACTGCTTACCTTAAAAGGTCAAGCTGTTAGGGAAAGGACCAAGAGTAAATATCAACCAAACTAAACCAAACCAAAAATTATCTTCCATGAAGATTCATCATCAACTGTGTACACCATGTCTATGTCTTCCTCAGATATTGCATAGGAATAATGAGCAAGAAAAACATTGCATACACATTTATAGCATGAAACAGCTAAAAGTTTGCTCACGTGTGTAACATCCTCATCTCATCTATTTTCCTTTCTTCGTCCACAGTCAGATTAGGACACAGAAGTTTATCCTTAAATACCACGAGTTTAACCTCCAAGATTGAAAAATCAATATCTACTCATCCAGTGGATCATGTATACTAGTATAAATGGTGAAAATTTTCTAAAGAGAAAGTTCAATATTTACTTATATAATGCAAAGAATGAAAGTTGAAAATCCTGCTGATTAGAAAAGGAAGAATGAGTGATACCTTAGATAAAAACAAGAAAAATTTATCTACAAAATGTATAATAGAGTACAATCACAATACCTCGCGTATTATTTGCCAAATAGACTTTCGAAAGGGATCAACCAAATCAAGTGGTTTGTCTTCTTCTGAATCCTCCAGGAAGTCATCATCATCCTCTGTTTTTAATTTAGGCTCCAACAAAGGCAGATAATGTGTCAAGAATGCCCTCAATGTAGTCAAACTGAGGGACCTCAAATTAAAGGCAGAAAACAAAGGTTTCAGCTTTATTGAATACTCTTTAGTACTGTATTTTAGAGAATCGTATTGGAAAACTTTTTCAGAAGCTGTTCGTAAACTGAAGATGTCATCTACAGGCAATGCTGCACCAGCGTCACAATATGCCACTGACATTCCCCCATCCCTGATATTATGCAAGCAAGTAAAGACCGGTCACAGAAATAACCATGAAATCAAGCTAATATTGTACTAAAACTCTAAAAAAAGATTAAAAAAATTAC
Organism: Saururus chinensis; assembly: GCA_035235625.1. Taxonomy (NCBI): domain Eukaryota; kingdom Viridiplantae; phylum Streptophyta; class Magnoliopsida; order Piperales; family Saururaceae; genus Saururus; species Saururus chinensis. The sequence continues at coordinate 19,765,759 of CP141147.1, read as the reverse complement.
AAATCTACAGAAAATATCATTATTACTCGATAGTCACCAATGACACAAATCAGAAAAGTGAAGTACAGTACATCTCCAGCTAAATGAACTAGTACCATATCTTAGATAAAATTCTACAATGCAGTTTTCAAAGCCAAATTGTAGTAGGTATAGTTAAACCCATTATGCCCGTTTCCGCGTTTCCACACAAAACACAGGAAATAAGACACTATTTAATACGAAATCTAAAATAATTCCCCATCAAAAACATACCAACTACTCAATCCAAATAGAAAAATGATCTCCACACAATGTAATTAAAACATTGAAAGCAACTAAATGGTAAAGAAAAGAAGCTCAAACTAACGAAGTAGAACAGATAAAAGAATACCCAAATAAAAATCTCGACCCCAAAGGCCTCCCAGCAGCAAAAGAAGCAGCAGCTGCAGAAGCAGCGACCGTCGCTGCAAAAGACCCGTATGAATGCAGGGCCCTACCAGAAATGCCAGAGTTCTTTTGCAGAACATCCAACAAAATCGCTATTCCCGCCATTGCACTGGAACTTCTCTCAACAAGCCTCAGAAGATCCTCTGTGAAACAGCCATCAATCGGAGCTCCCTACCGTCGGATCTCAACCTGCAAGCATCGTGAGACGGAAGAGCTAGATACCCTTTCGCCCGTGGGATTGGATCTTCCCGGGCTCGTCCGACTCGATCAAAGTTTTTAGATCGGCTGACGGCGAGAGACCGGCGGCATTGGGAAGAAGCTTATGAAGCAATCTTCTGGGAAGTCGAGCCGACGGTGGAACAATTGATTCGGGGGCAGGAAAAATGCTCCTATTTCTTCCAAAATCTCACTTTACAGCCCACTATGCATGGTGGCCCCACAATTTAACGGTGGCGATACACATTGGGTTATGCCTGCACACAATATGTATTAACTCATAATCATACTACTCTTTTTTATATTAATAGCTATATTTAAAAAATTAATATTAATTTTAATATAAATAATATTTTTTAAGTATATAATTATTTAAATTGAATAAAATATATCTATTAATATAAAATAAATTTTTTATTAAATAGAGCAATTAATGTAGGACCAATGAAGTATAATATAAAAAGATGCTAGCCAAAGTTGTGGTTAGCTGGCCGACTATGATATGAAGAAGTGGCTTGAACAAAAAGAAACAAAGTGGCTTAAATAAAAAGAAACAAATTCATAGGCAAATCTTATTTGTTGATAATTCTCTTCGAGGATGTCTTGGGCTTCAAGGAACATAAATAAAATTAATGCCATGAAATAAGTATCTAAAAAATTAAAATTGGAACTAGCTCAATTCACTAAACTAGATGCCTTTGCACAATTTGCTTCTAATTAGGCACAATTTGCAATCCATTTTATATTTTTTTTTCATTACCCCACCCTAGAGGGAAAATAATCTCAAGCTAGCTTTTCCCTAATATAAAGTAAATTGGTGTTTTATAAAACTTTCAAATTCTAACTATTCACCCATGTTTTATTCCATTAATCCCTATTTTACCCATATTTATAATCCAAAAAAAACCATAGAGATTAGAACCATAATCCATATTTTTTAGGTTATATTAATTTTAACTTTATAATATATCTTGCACTTCCAAATCTCTTTATTTATTTTGAAAAATCTTTCAATTAAACCCTTGTCTCTTTCAACTATAAAACTCTCTTGTTCAATATAATTCGAATGAGACAAGGTTATTTGTAAGAACTTATATGGTCATATGTCATATATTGGATTATTTTCGTGATAAAAAAAATGTCATATATGTGTATAATTTTGAGTAATATTAAGTCTGAATATCAGATTCTAAAGATGGAGCTGAAAGAAGACTCAAAGTATTTTGTCAGGCAAAACACAAACACACATCACACATCACACTCACACACTTTGGGGTAAAGAAACCTTAGTTGATAATATAATTGAGTGATGAAGACTTTTTGAATAAGCATTCACATTTTTGTTCAGAACGATTGATCGCCATATGGAAAGGATCAATTGTCTTGAATGTTTTATGAAAGGTTCTCTAAGTGCATAACCGAACGATCACTAGTTTGGAACGATATGTTGCTTAATGAATGTTATTTAGAAAATTTAGCCTAGACGAATGTTAATCAATAATTTCATCAATGGATCGATCAATTAAAGGTCTGGGTTGGGACAAAATAGGGAAATGATTAATCACCCTATAGAACGATTAATCGCTTTAATACGAAGTTGCCTAGATTAGACCATTCTGGTTTGATTTAAATACCTAGTTGGACTAAGCTTCCTTTTTGGATGTGGGAATGTTATAAAAGAAGTTTAGAATGTGAGAAGAGTAGAGAGAAAGTCTTAGAAACTTAGAGAGCAATGGTGAAGAGGTGTTTAGGGAGAATTTGTCTTCTAATTCATTAGTTTTGTCTATCTTAATTAAAAAAGTGATTAGTGGTGAGGCTAGAGTACAAAAACACTTGTTGTGACAAGGTGTTTGATGAAGATTGTTGCTGAAAAAATCAAATGAAAGGAGATTCATTCCAAAGGGAGAGAATATGAAGATCTGGATTTATCAAAAGCACAATGAAGTGTGATCAAGCTAATGTTAGCAAACAACTAAGGAGTGGTTGATTCAAAGTTGGAATTGTGACCCCCGTAATTTTGTGAGAATTTCTATGTATATGTTCATGATTTTCCTCATTTTTTTTACCTTACGTGGGAGGTTCTTATGTCTTTTGAACCAACGAATCCCCATAATAAACATAGGATTTTTCAGTAATGAACTCAAGGAAGTAGCAAGGATGATAAGTTTAAAGTTTGTTTAATCTTAGTTTGGAATAAAAAGTTTTGTTGGTGAGCATCGACTTTTCAGTGTCGGTAAAGTTCTACACGTCCATCAACTCGCCGATGGAGTACTAAAGACATTGTTGGCAGCCTCGACATGTCGACAATCATGAGACAGTTTTATCGACATGTTTAAAATTACACAAAAGAGTTGTTCCAAGTGGTTTTAGGGACGGTTATGCACCAAAATTAAGTTATTTGATTCCCATATAATACCTTTGACAAACCTTGACCCTAATCCTACAAATTCTCTGACTTTGGGGAGAAAGTTGTGAATTGAGGGCATGTCAAAATGCAATAGAAGGGAAGAAGAACTGGATTTGTAGAGACCTCATTTTTTTGCGAAAAGAGGTTGGATTGCTAACCTTGTACTGTGATTTAATATTTATGTTGTAGGCACGATGGATTTGAATTACAATGTTATGGTGATGCATAACTTTTTAAAATGTTCTATTTTGATGATAATTATGATTATGATCCATGTGTAAAATGAGTGTTTTACTCCATATGATCATGCTATAGTCTCTATTTGGGAATATTAATGTGAAGTATAATGCTATATAATGTTTTTAAATGAATTTGAAATAAATATGATAGTATTGTTACGCTTCCTGACCACCGGCAAGTTTCCCAACACGTAAGTGATGTTACCGATGGAATGGAGAAGATGAAGGTATGGGTTATTGACATGCATCGACACGTTAGTGTGCTATTGACAGGTCACTTGCAGTGAGGTCAAAGCATCGGCGAAGTGTCTATGAGAATGGTTGACCTTGCCATTCCATTATCGACAAGGTTTGGCATGTCATTGAGTTATCAATGGTCATTGGTGACTTGGTCGACACGTCGATGAGTTTATCGACAATAAGTTGGTTTTTGAGTAAATGTTAGCAATGAATGTTATAAGTGTTAGAATATTATTATGAGATATAATAATATGATATTCAATGCATGCAATGCAGTTTATGTGATGTGGTGATTGATTATTATGATTAGGTATATGTGCCCTTGTGTGTGCAAAAATCCTTTTAATGGATCGCACCCTAAGACTATTGGATAAAGGCACTTAAGTACATAAGGATCTTTGTGTCTAAATGGCTCCTCAAGTGAGTCTTCAACCACATACGGAAAGGGTTTGGTATGAAATAGGACAAAGGTTTTCCAACTCTCTAAATATGGGAGTTATATAGAACCACTTCCCTGGCTCAGGAGATGTGTTTGAATGGACTAGAGCATTAAAAGATTATTAGTCCCACATAGCACAATACATGAGGTTCCAATAATCATAGAAGTCAAGATCTCAACCACTTAGGTCTATGAGCCCCTATAGGCCTTAGCGTCGTAGCATGGATGGAGCGGACATGCTTCAAAATACTTGAGGTCGGTGGTGAGTTGTTCATGGTTTAGTAAGGCAAGGTTATATTCCTAGACGTGGCTACTGTATCATAGAGAACCTTCTAATTTATACTTATAGAGCAAGAGACTCCTAAGTGGGGTCACGTTATGATGCTTGAAATTATGAGAAAATATTTGTAAATGTTATACTTGTTCTACTGCTTTCTCCCTCAAAGTTAGTTTCTACTCCCTTAAATACTAAGATGAATACCCTCAAGAGACCAAAACTGCTCAACAATTTTGTATTCCGTAATAACTAAATATATGCATGTAGTTATCATTGGCAACCCATTGATGCTTGCCGATAGTGAAAATACGTTTCCATCAGTAGCTTAATCAACATGTCAATGGTCACCAATGGTTGAATAAAAGTTTTTCTTTAATTTAAAGAGAGTAAATTTTCCTTTAGAAAATATGGGATGCCACAATTTCTTTGTAAATTTCACAACAAATCCATAATCACATATTTGACTAATGCTCAAATATTTTAATACGATAGATATTTAGATGTTTAGACAATTTTATACTTATTACAACATTTGTGAAAGTGATGGTCTTCATGCCCCTAATTTTATACTTCTTGGTGTTTATATGAGTAATTAATGTGTTGCTTGTATGGAAGAGGAAGGAATTTTTAACAGTTTCTCCTTGTTGGAGATAAATGTTTTCTACAAAAGGTAGTATAAAATTAGGGGCATGACACTAAGTATCTTTTTCACCACGTTGTGATCCGCTATTGGTTTACCTAATTCGCCACAAGTGTTCACAATATCATAGAATTTTGCATAATTTTCAAATAGTTTCTTCTTCACTCATCATCAAAATTTTGAATTCAAGTGTGGGCTTTTGAAGTCTGGAAACTTTAATAGTTTCAGCAACTTAATTATATTTCACCAAACGATCAAATACTACTTTTTCTAAAATACAATTAGTTATAAGCCTATGTTGGCTTTTTCCTATTGCATTAAACAAAGCACTAAGGGCCTTACTATTTAATTTATCGACTTCAATTCATATTTATGCCAATCATATTCATCCTTAAGGATATTGTTCTCATCCTTATGCTTGGTCATAGGAGGACTCTAACCTTTCACCACCACCTTCCATGAGTTATCATCGAAGTCTTAGATGAAGGTTTCTTTCTTTGTGATAAGGAAGCATGGCAACACAAATCGAGGAAAATAAAGTGCCACTAACATGTAATTGAGTTATAAGATTTATCTTCCCCTTCTAACAAAAATCAAAATATGATTTTGCTCAAGTTAGAATGCACATTCCTATGTGCTCTTATGAAAAACACGCAAAGCAAACACACAAAAATGTTTACATGGAAACCCACTAAGGAAAAAACCACGGGACACTATGTCTAGACTAACTATGCACTATATAAACTTGAGATTACAGAGTTACCAATTACATAGATAAAAATATTTTTTTTTACATGATTGGTTCTTCACACCACTCTAACTCTAACAATCACTCTTTGATTGTTTATTGTCATCATCTCGATCTTCATGCCTCATTGTGCTCTCAACATATCGAGATTTTCATGTCCTCTCCCTTTGGAATGAATCTCCTGTCACTTGATCTTCTCTGCAATGATCTTCATCAAGCACCTTACCACCATAAGTATTTTTATGCTCTAGCCTCACCACTAATCACTCTTTTGATTATGGTAAATATAACTCATAAGCAAGAAGACTAATTCTCTCTAAAAATCATTAGATAAACTTCACCCTTGTCCATTAAGTTTTCTAAGCCTTTCTCTCTTTCCTTCTCATGTTTTAAACCCCCTTTTATAGAACCCCAACTTACAAAAAGGAAGTTTAGCACAATTAGAAATCTAAATTAAACCGGAATAATCTAATTTAGGCAATTGCACATTGAAACAATCGATCGTTCTATAAGGCGATCCATTGTTTCCCTATTCTATCTCACATGGACTCTTCAATCAATAGGTCCATAGACCAAACGATTGCTTGACATTCATCTCAGCTAAATTTTGAGCACATCCATTAACCGATCAATCATTACAACTGGCGATCCTTTGGTTATGCTCTTGGAGAAGCTTGCATATAACATTCAAGGCTGATCGATCCCTTGCATCTCGTAATCGATTGCTTTGAACAAAAATGTGAATTTTCATTCAAAAAGTCCATCACTCAATTACACTAAGGTTTCTTTTACTCTAATGTGTGTGTGTATTTACCTAACGAAACACATATTCGAGTATTCTTTCAGCTCCATCTTCATAATATAATCTTTAGACTTAACATGAGTCAAAATCACACACATATATGACATTGTTTTGATTATGGAAATAAGCCAATACATGACATATGACTACATATGTTCCCACAAAGTTCTCATCCTAATTTCTAATAAGAAAATTTTTGTTCATTGAATAAAGGAGGCCAATTTATTAGATTCCCTACATCACCATGTTCATTCATATTGAAATTCAACATTGAAAAACAAACAAGCAAGCAAGACAATCAAAAAGAGAGAGAGACAATATAGCAAGATAAAAACCTAACAAGTAGCAGCAAATATCAATCAAAATTGATCTAAACAAAATTAAACCCTCAACTACCACTTGTAAGTTTAATGCCTTTCAATTCTAAAGGGCGACTCTAGTCCAAACCACCAAGGTGTATGTAACTACAAGATGTTGCCTCTTTGCGTAGAAATTGAATTTGCTACTAGCACATATAGCTAAGTAAATAATCACACAAGAAAGTTTGTCACACCCCGGCACCTGCCCGACTCGAGATGAACTCGGTCAAGGGGACGGTCGAAGCGCACGAGGGTGACAGTGGATTGATTTATAAGTTGCGGAAGACTTTAGCCCCTCTATCAATCGAATTTCACACACTGAGTGCGCACCTTTAAACCTTTCTGCAAGAGAAATAAGGAGAATAAAAGAGGACTTTAACTCTGAATTAGTTCGCAAGTCTTATACCCACATACTTAAGAATCCTGAGTCGACACACATGGCTCGAATCAAAAAGTCTTAAACATATCTAAAAACATAAGCTATACACGAGTCTGAAACAAGAACCATCATACATGATGTTCTATAATCATAATAGCATAAATAAGAAAATATAACAAAGTCCAAAGGCATCCATGCCTACTCCCATGCTTCCCCGTTCTTCATACAGAGGATCCTGGTTAACTGCATGTCAGGCCATGTAACCCCAAAATAAAACACAAAAAGAGGGGTGAGTAAAACTCAGTAAGGTTTTATATGTCGAGAAAGTAAATCCAAAATCATCACAAATATTACACCCAGAATTCATCACATTAAACACATGCATTCAATATGAGACAATTGTATAACTTGCGCATGACTACTCATCACATACATATACTCATAAGATCATCAACATATCTCATGCATACCATTTCACATGACATATCATAATATCATCTCATTCATGATTCATTTTCAATGCATCTATTCATCCTGCACATTATTTCTCATAGTATATCACAATATCATCTTATTCATAATTCATACTCATTGCATATATTCACCCAGCATAATAGTGTCTCAACACACTAAACCATGATCATGCATATCAACCGTATCCACATGTGTCACATAAACTCAATTATCCCTATACAACCTATGCAATCCTGGACATAATATTATCTCATACACATGCACCATCATCAATAGGTAAATGTCTCCATCATGGAGAGAAATACAATTATACCACCTACTCTAGACTTAGTCCGATTTTCACGAAGGAAACCCAAGGTGTTTAGGGTAGTCAGCCCCTCTCTGCTCACCCTAGACGGTCCTGGCTAGGAATGTCTGAATCATACACAGGGAACTTAGAGTAATGTGTTCACCTTGGACATCTCTGCGGTGGAAGAGTCTGAATTCCCACACAAGGAACCTAGAACACGGGTAGCCGGTGTACGAAGGTGTACTACTCTGGATTATCAGGATCCAGATGACTATCTTAAGAAATCTCAACCACATTCGAGTCAATTCGACTCATCTCAATTTAACTCAACTCAATGTCAACTCAACCTGGGGAAGATCTATGTTCCACACAGGAACTCAAATCGAAATCATGTCCTTTCGAACCAACCAATTTTTGATAAGTCAACGATCAAATAATCTGGCACGCAATCTCACACCATTGCAACCAATCGATCAACCACAGCTAATCTCGATAAGGTCTCATTCAGAAATCCTTTTCATGATGCATACAACATAGTACATATGTGGACAATACATACATGAACCCTAATTCATGAAACATGTTCCCATCAGCCCCTCATGCATCATTTATAATCATAACATCAACCATTACTATAATCATCCCCCACATGTGTGTGTACATAGTAAGAATATTCAATTCTAAGTATATGGACATACATTGTAAATAAACCCATCAACATACCACACACATGCTCATTAACATTTAATCATGGTTCCTAACTGAAATCATGAGTGAAAATCATCGAAAAACACATAATCAATCAAGTGCAACCTCATGCTAGACCTATGTAAGTGTATTTATACCACACTTGAAGCTAGACATGACACCATCATTCACCCATAATTTAATCATGATATGTAAAGATATAATTCCATTCTTGTGCTATAACTTTTATGGAAGCATACTAAAATGTAAGGAATCATTCAACATGGATTCAAGTCAAGAGTTTATAACATGTTTAACCGATTAACATAAAATCCACTTAACACTTAAGCATTCATCATAGTCTCCAACATCCAATTCATACCCTTCGAGTAGCTTATCCTAGCATGTATTACTCATCATAATCATAAGGAATGATATTTATGAGTGAAAACATGAAAAAGGAGCAAAATACACAAAAATAGCAGAACCACAGTGTTGGCATTCGAATGCTGGCCGTTCGATCGGCTGCCTGGCAGTTCGATCGCCAAAACATACTTTTCTAATTCATCTTCTTCCTCTTGAACCCAAAACCGAAACTTCACATAAATATCATAAACCTTCAAATCTTACTCCCAATTATCATAATAATGAAATTCATGCTTAGGAAACAATAAATCTAGCCATTTATAACCAAAAACACAAAGAAATCATAAGAAAGATTAAGCTTAACTAAATCCGCCATTAAAGTTTAAATCTATGGAAACCCACTTCAAACTCCATCAAAACTCAAATTTGAAATCACAAACACATTTAGGATGAAATCACTTACTTTCAACGAGCTTCTTGACTTGAAATCGATCCTCCAACACCTCAAATCCTACCAAAAATAGGGTTTTTGTTAATACCTTCATATATCCGATTTAAAATACATAAATCTCTTGAAAACTAGTAGATCTAGGGTTTATTGAGTTCAAAAATGAAATCCCTTTCATAAAGGTTTGAAATAGAGGTTTAAATCAATAGCTTTTTGGATAGAAATCAAGATTAAACCTTGTCAAAAGAAAAGATTTGGAAAGTTTAGGAGAAACCCTAAGAAATTAGTAGAAGATTAGGCTAATCCTTACTTTAATCACCTTTCCTTCTTGGGAAATAGGGATTAGGGCTCCTAAGCTCCAGATTTCCAGTTCTTCCCAATTGGGAAAGTGGCTGAGCCTTTCTATTTATAGTAGACTTTGGGGTAAACCTAATAGATATGTGGGGTATAAATAGAGTTTTACAATAAAATGGAAAACTTGCTTATTTTAAGCTTAAATCGATGTCTGAAAATTTTGAAACATTTAATTACTGTCTTAAGAAGTTGTTAGGGTCATTTGGGACCTATAATCTCAATTTTGCACTTGGGGCCCACTGTGGGTCCCGCCCCCTAACTTTTTGAGTAAAATAGTTAAAATTTCCTATTGACTTATATTAACATAAAAACTATCAAAGTGAAGACAATTTGATTAAAAACCATATTTAACCACTTTAAATTTTAAAATAAGTCAAAACCAATCAAAGTTAATATTAAACCACACAATAATTACTAAATCAAATAAAATTAACCGGTTAGAATTTAGAGATCTTACAAATTTTTATGTGGAAATCTAATCAAGAAAAAATGACACAACCACTTATGCCTATTAATCAATGTGTTATGAAACTTAAAGACTTACAAGACACAATGTTAACAAACTCTCTCCCTTAGCCACCAAAGTCCTTCTTGGTACTTGTGACTTTATCTTGATCATCTTCTTTACTAGCAAAATGTTTTGTTTCCTCTTGAAGTTTTATTCATTGTCCATCTTTATTATTCTAGCAATCAACTTATATGTGATGTGATTGTGACCCTCATAAATCTCCAATTTAATCCATAAAAAGAATTATAAATCAAACTCTCACCTTTATTTTGATCTTCTCTCAAATTTCTCAAAGGTGTTTGAAGAAATTAAACAAAAGGCTCTCAGTTTTTTCTCTCAAAATATTCTTTTTTCTCTGGCAATTTTGTCCTCTTTAGGTCCTTAAATAGTGGTCCAAGTCGGTTTAGGTATTTGTCTTTTAATATGAAGCAAACTCCTCTTGAAATGACCTATTTCAAGTAACCACAAGACAAACTGATCAATGGTTCCACAGGGCAATCAATCAATCCATCTATTATTCACGAACCCTAGCAAATTGATCGATTATTTTGATAGTGCAATCGATTGTTCATTATACTATACCTAACAAAATTCACTCTAGTCGATCTTTTCTATAGGACGATTGATTGTTCATTGTTCTAAAAATTTCTCAAAATTCAATAAGCACAATCTATCGCCTTATGAACTCTTTTGCGATTTTTATCCTTTTTCATCCATTATTTTCCTTAACAAAGGTATTTTCTTTAAAAACATAAATGTTTGTGACTATGTGTGCATGATATTTACCTCTTTCTCTTCAGACTTCAATCACTCTGATTTAAATCTTCCAGCATGAGTCTTCAAAACATGTCTTCTCCAATTCTTCAAATCATTCAATTCCAAATCTTACTCAATGCGTCACTAATTTAGTAAAACTTCTAAAGACTTAAATACACATGCAAATGGACATAGCTTTGATGATCAAAATATAGCCAATACATGCATATGTTACATATGTTCTTAGAGTCTTCAGTTCTTCTTTCTTACCATGTGACCTTCATCAACAAGCAAACACTACTTTAGCTCAAATTACACATCTGTTGATGTTGTTTTGATCATCAAAATAAGTCAAGACATTACATACGACTCAATATTTACTAACAGCTTGGGAGATGTAGGTTCTCCGCTTTGTCACTCCCTTTAGTTCCATCCTCGTCAACAACAATATGGTAATAATTCTAAATCAATTTAGCAATATTGAAGAAGTGATTCAACAATAGTGTTGAGTTGATTCAATAATATTGCAAAAGTGATTTTGCAAGTGTTGAATTAATTAAACAATATTACATAATCAATTTAGCAATATAGACTCCTCATCGCTTCCCAAGCTTGCCTTCTAGTCCTTCCTGTCTTCGCTCTCTCCTTTCCTGCTTCCACCCCAACTAGTCCTCCACCTTGACTCTCCCTCCCTCTTCACCTCCTTTGTTGCCGCCCCTTGGGCTGGCCCTGCCTAGGAGAAGTGGACTCCTTCCCAACATAATATGGTAATTTTGTTGAATAGAGAAGTGACTCAACAATAGTGTTGAATTGATTCAGTGATTCAACAATATTACTGAATTGATTTTGCAATATTACTAAATCACTTTTGCATTATACACTCTTCCCTACTTCCCAAGCTTGCTTTCTAGTCCCTCTCCCTCCTCACCCTCTTGCACTTTTGCCCCACCTCGTCCCCTTCCTCTACCTCCGACCTAGCCTAGTGCTCCCTCCTCCCCTCCTCTGCCATTGCCTCCCTCCTCCCCTCCTCTGCCATTGCCCCTAGGGCAACCCCGCCTTAGAGAGGCAGGTCCTCCACTTTGCCATTCCCTCCCGACAAAGTGGATTGACTGTAGGAGACAATGGATCAGTCTCCAGAGATAAAGGAGGGTCTTGTTGTAACTTCCCCAATTTTTCTGTAATTTTTTTGCATATTTATGCTATTTTCTGTAATTTCTGCAGTTTTTTGCTCGTATTTTCAATGAAGAAATTTGATGCTTCGGCGTATCCGTATTTATAATATTCGTGACCATAAAAGTCGGGAGTGGTGTTTAGTCGCAGGTCATGGGCCTCGATGCATCACATAAATTTTTGGCACAAAAACGGGAGAGAAAAGGACGCAACATGAAGGAGAAATGGAGAAAAAAAGAAAAAAATAAAGCGAATCAGGCATGCCGAGGCACGCTTGACCATTAGTTTCTACAGTGAACCGGGGGGGAGCCCCTTCACTATGTGAGGCAAGAGGCGGTGCCACCGGCTTCTGCCCGGCCGGCCTCGGCCTGGCGACACCACCGGCTACCCCCGCCTCTTCCTCCCATTTCCGGTTTTCGGCCTGGTGACCGTTTTTTAGAATTTCCGCTCAATCTGCCGTCGTCCTTGCCTGCATGGCCGCCAGCTCACTGTCACACCTCCACCCTGACAAGGATGACCTCCGGCCATCGGCGTCCCAGCCTCCCTGCCCTTGCTTCACCGCCATGAGGTAAAATGCTCAATTGTATCTGTGTTTCTGTACGTTATGGCAATCAGTAGCAACATTGTTCGCCAATCACCGCTAGCTGGCCTTTGGTGCTCCCCCGATCAGGTGACAGCAAGGTTGCTGCCTGGTCGTCGCCTCCCTCAGCCTCTCTGCCCTTCTCTACCGGCCTGAGGTAAGATTTGCTCCGCCGCCTGTTTTTTCCCTCCTTGTCTGTTTGTTGCGGCCACCAGTCGTGTCACAGGTGGCTGGCCGCCGCCGAATGGCCATTGGCCCTCCCCTAGCCCGACGACGGCAAGGTTGCCTCCCTGGCCGCCATCTAGGTCAGAACTGCAGCCTCCCTCGGCCCTTAACCCTCCTTTTGCCCCTTTCTCGATCCGGACAAATCGTGTTTTTCCCCTATTTGTTTTTTGTGACTGTGAGTAGTCGGAGGAGCTCCGGCTCACCGACGACCGGTAGCCACCACTCTTGCACCTATTCAGCTCTCTTCCGCCCCATTGCTCCACTCGGTTTGAAACACAGTTTCAGTCTAGTGGTGTCGATTCGCCACCATTAGACTTTAGACGAACACCGATCAGTGTCCATCCAGTTCGCAGCGGTTTGTGATTACTGGATCACCGTCGTATTCCAAGTTTGGCCCCTGGCCTAGTAGGTCGTTCATGGCCCTGCGATGCGTGTCTGCGCCCCAAATCGGTACATTATCGCCCAATTAAATCGGGTCTCTTTGATTCTTTAACTGGCTGTTCTGCTACCTGACATCGGCTAGCAGACAACTACAGATGTCGGCTTGACCAATATCGGCAAGGGACCGCCACTCCCGGCCTCCTCTACATGTCTTCTGCACACACCAGATGCCCCTAAACTCTGGGGTACATCTCTGACTTCCGCTGATGGGCCCCGCTCCAACCCAAGTCAACATGTATTCACCTTGATATTGTGCGAACAAAGAAACTGTGATTGTATGTCGGACGAGGAAAAAAGTAAGATTGACAAGTGAAGGTTGGATTTGATGAGATTGAAGAATTATTTTTGATTGAGTCGGGTGGTACATTGGAGCAATGAGTAGAAGATGTAAGCAATGTAAGGTTGTGGAAGATTTAAGGTTCTTAACGTCAAGGGGAATTTGTGAATTAGCGAGAGTGGACAACATAATTGTACATGCATAATGTATGTAATATGAATTGTACTAAAAAAATAATGAGTAAGGAATTAGTAAGGGTTTGATGATGGGACTTAGGTCTAAAGGGTGTCATTTGATGAGTTCGAGTAAGATGATTCAATTTTAAGGTGGATGGTGTAAGATGTAAGGCCATAAGTGTATGATGGTAAGATTATTAGTATGGAATTTGAGTTTAAGTAAGGCTGTGCAGAGATTCGTAAGACTATAAGTGTCAGGGTGGGAGATGAGCTAAGTAAATGATGCTACCTTTGTAGATTAGAGCTTCAGAACAGGTGTAGTTCTTGCTTGGTTGGCTAAAGAATGTAAGATGGAAGTAGTTACGAACATAATTATACATGCATAAGTTACCTAATATGAACTTGAATGGTAAGTAACCCTAATTTGATAACGTTGTGAGTTTGAGATTGAGGGTTTCGACGGATTAAGTTCCATTTTGTGCCAATCGATAAGTAATCGACTGAGCGTCCTTCCCGATCTAGCCATGATGTTATCCTGCTGGATTTAGTCTTGGTGTTGTATTTTGGCCTAGACATTTGATGCTCTGTTAAGAGTGTTGTAAGTTTTCGCCCTTCGTGGGCACTATATATATTTGGCCTACTGATGGCATTGTATGTTCTGCCCAAGAGTGACATTGTAAGATTCCTGCCCAAGAGTGGCACTATATGTTTTACGGCCTTAGTTGGCACAGTATGGCCCTAGAGAGTGACATTTGTTCGCTTAGGTAAGTAGTATCATGGATCTACTCTTACCTGTTTGATCTTGTGCCCCATGAGCATAGGTGTGCCTTGCCTTCGGAAAAATCCATGGCATCTAGTTGCTCCCTGAAGGTTAAGGTGATGCCCCAGTGGCATTCCCCTCCTTTCCAATGCGAGATCTTATTAATTGTAATGAGCTTTTGTTGTCGGTAGTATGTGTATGATAGTAAGAGTAAGTAGTATGTTTCGGATTCTGAGTAAGTTGTACGAGTATGATTTAGGGTAGGTGTAAGTGTGAGCCTTTAAGAAAGACGTAAGAGTACGTTTATGCGTAAGAGTAAGATTGTACGAGTAAGGTCATACAAGTAAGTTCGCATGAATAAGGTAGTACGAGTATATATGTGCTATAAGCGTAAGTGTATGATGGTACAAGTAAGACTTTGATTCAGAATGTAAGTGTAAGTGTAAGAGTATGCTACAAGAGTAAGTGTAAGTTCAGCCAGTACGATCGTATGTGTGTAAGACACTTTACTTATGCTGCATGTACTTGCTTCATGTATGATTGCATGAATGATGCATCTATGTATGAACTTGCGAACTTCATTGATTTATTTCCCCTACTGGGTATTTTCCTACTGAGTATGAAAATACTCACCCTATTTTTTTAGCCCCTTTGTTTGAAGGCTTTTGCGGGTTGATCGACAACTTTTTGGATGAGACTATTCCCGATGGTAGACTCTTCTTCCTTGACTGGGAGTGCAGTGAAACCATTGTGAGGCTTCGTGGTTTTTAGTGCCACGATTTTGTGTATTGATTAAGGTGAGAGAAATATTTTATTTACTAGACTTATATACGATTCATTTTCAGACTGTGAAAGAACTTGTACTTAGAGAATGTCTGGGAGGCTTTTGTTTTTAAAACCCATGGCCATGATAGGTTTTGTTCGTATGCTTTTGTTTTAGGTCATGCCTGATAATGTGGGTTTGCTTTAAAATGATTTAATTTATGAAAGTTGTTTTCACACATTTTGAATTTTGTTAATTAATTTGATTTACATCCATGTTTTGAAAAAGAAATTTTAGTAAAATTTTAAAGAATGTGTGGAAAAACCTCGGGTGTGACACTTGTGAGGAAGGGAGGGAGACATGTTTTTGTTGAATCATTTTTTTATTAATGCGGTAGGGAGTTGTGGACAAAAACTAACCTAAAAGTTGGTAATTTGTAATGTGCGAAAAAATCCAGTTGATGTCAAAATAGTATGTCTCAGAATGTAATGTGTAAATTGCCCAAATAAAAAGGACATCCCTTTGAGATGGATTGCCCAACTTGTCACAAAAGATTCCATCATTTGCAATGTGTTGGGAGCTAGTCGCAAAAGGGGGTGTCCTTTGATGATGAATTTTGTAGATCATCATTAAAAGGTTTTTCTGCGATGACCTAAACAATTTGTCCCAATGGTTGAATAATTTAGAATATAATGCTCATTTCTTCATATTGAATTCCATATATGATGGATGGCTATTAATTTTTCAATAATAGCATTATTGTTATTAGCCACTTATTTAGGGATTTATTTATTGCATTGTATGATTCAAAGTTTACATTTGCAACACTTGTTGATTATTTAATAAGATAGTAACACTAACTCCAAATATTTCTATTTAGTAGAAGGACCGCCAACAAACAAGTATGGAACCAGAGATTGCGACATCACTACCAAGGAAGAAGGGAAGATGACCCAGGGCGTAAAAATTTTTTTAAAGGGAAGCGATGATAAATTTCATGTAAAGTGGGATAAAAAGCATCCGTATATAGAATATGTAGGCAAGTTCACCATATTTTTGTGGACTTTGGCTAAAGATCAGGCTAAGTTTTCTATTGACATTTATACATGAAAATTTATACTGGATAAGAACAAACTCAACACTTGGAATGAGGTTCTGGTAAGAAATTTCATTCGGTCTACTAATGTCTTGAAAAAACATCTAAGAGTTTATTATTAAACTATCGATTATTTTGACTGATCTCCTTATTTTGAATGTGATATAGAAATATTTTTACATTGAAGAGAATGATCTTGAGGATTTAAAGAAAGTTATTATGTCCTCTTTAAATAATAAGTGGGTTGATTTCTAAAGTAATTTGAAACTTAAATATTGGGATAACAAGACTTCAAAAGAGCATGATGTTGGTTTGTTGGACTATGTGTGTGGCATAGACAAACCGAGAAAATAAAATGCCTTTAACTTGCAATTAATTTATAAGATTTATTTTCCCCCTTTAAATAAAATAAACCTAGAATTTAACTAATTTAACGTTCCTAGTTCTAATGTATTATAATGATAAATTCGTCATTAAATTAGTAACCAAACACATAAGAATTTTTATGTGAAATCCCAATCAAAGAAAAACCACAGGACACTTTATCCAGATCAACTATGCATTATGTAAACTCAAGATTATAGAATTATCGATTATATAAACAAAAGACTCATTTTTTTTTCAAACCGGATAGATCTTATCACAACTCTTGAATTTTAAATCAGCCACTCCTTGGTTGTTTACTAGTCATAACTTAATCTTCTCCTCCTTTGTTGCTCTTTTGATCAACATAGATCTTTCATCTCCTCCTTGGAATGAATCTTCTATTCAATTAATCTTCTCATCAACAGGCTTCAGGAAACATATAGTATTTTGTGCTTTAACCTCACCTCTAAACACTCTTTTTAGTTTATAGAAGAGATTCTCACAATTTAGAAGACACTATCTCAAAACCCCATTAAAGAGACTCCACACAAGCTCTCAAAAATTTTCGAGGTATTCTCCTTTCACTATCACTTTTTAATGGATTTTTATAAACTCACAAACCCTAAAAGGAAAATGTTCCTAATTTGGAATTGTAACCATGTCAAAAAATCTTCAATATGGCAACTTGTTGATCAAACAATCAATCATTTCCATAGGGCGATCGATCCCTCCCTATATTTTTCAACACAACTCTTCAAATGATCAATCGGTACAACACACCATTGATCATAAACGCTCGGCTTCATTTTACATAGTGATTTCAGGTGATGATCGATCGGTTCACAAAAATGATCAATCATTCTGTCAATTTTTTTCTGAAAATTTGATTTTTTACTATTTTAAAACCAAAACTTCACCATTCTTTTACCTAAGGTCTCTTTTACCCTAAAATGTGTGAATGTGATGTGTGTACTTGCTTTTACCTACCAAAAACATGGATTTGAGTCTTCTTTTCGTTGCACCTTTAGAAATCCATCTTCAGACTATAAAATGACTCAAAGTACATGTTATGACATTGTTTTGATCACACAATAAGCCAAACTAACTCAAATTTTTATTTATTTTTTGAACCTTTTTTGAAAAGAAAACAAACTAGGCCTAAAAACAAGTTAAGTCAAATCAAAACTATTAAAAATTTAAAAATTGAAAAAGAACTTTTGATGTGTCTCATATCCCAATAGATTTTCAATCAAAACAAGGACTAAAAAATTATATGGAATTATTCTAAGCAAGCAAGTCCAATGACTTGTAGAAGGTTAATGAACCTATTGAAATCCAAAGGTTTTATAAAAATATCAGCCAATTGAACTTTGTTGAAATATCTTTGAAGTTATCAATTTATTCATCAACCAAATCTCAAATAAAATGATGTCTAATATCAATATGTTTTGAACGAGAATGTTGAACAATATTTTCAGAAATTTTTATGGAACTTAGATTATCACAATATAAAGTCATATTGCCTTAATGTATTCCATAATCAAATAACATTTTTTTCGTCCACAGTTAGATTTTGTGGATAGCCACTTCTAACAACTATATATTTAGCTTCAACGATTGATAAAGAAACACAGTTTTGTTATTTACTATGCCAAGAGACTAGACAATTTCCTACATAAAAACGTCATTCTGAAGTACTTTTTGTATTATCTACATTCTCTGCCTAATTAGCATCTAAGTATCATACTAATTTAGAAGTAGTGTCAAATGGAAACCATAATCTATATCTTGTAGATCTACTCACATATTTTATTATTCTCTTAACAGCAATCATGTGGGATTCTTTACGATGAGCTTGATATCTAGCATATACTCCTACACTTAGATAGATATTTTAGCGACTAGAAGTTAAATAGAAAAGACTACTAATCATGCTTCTACATAAGGATTGTTCAATAGCTTTACCTGAAACATCTTTGCTCAACTTGACAGATTGAGACATAGGTGTCTTGACATGTTTTACATCTTGAAGTCCAAATTTCTTCACCAGATCTTTAGCAAACTTAGATTGAGAGATGAAGATTCCAAAATCAATGTGTTATACCTGCAAACCAAGAAAGGAAGTTAGCAAGCCTTCCATAGTCATTTCAAATACCTTATTGATCTCTTTTGCAAAAGCTTTATCAAGCTTATTATTTATAGAGCCATATATTATGTCATTACAACATGCTTCTCATACTTCTTCATAAATAATGCCTTGTCGACACCTCCTCTTATATAAACTTGCTTTGTCAGATATGTTGTCAATTTGTCATACCATACTCTTTGAGCTTGTTTCAATCCAAACAAAGCTTTCTTCAATTTGTACACATAATTAGGATCATGAGGGTTGATAAAACCCTTGGGCTGTTCAACATAAACTTCCTCATTCAAGTATCCATTCAAAGAAGTACTTTTGACATCCATTTGATATTCTTTGAATTTTAAATGACAAGTCATAGCAAGAAACTATCTAACAGATTTAAGTCTAGCAACAGAAGTAAAGATTTCATCAAAATCAATACATTTTACCTGTGTATAGCCTTTAGCAACCAATCTTGTTTTATTTCTTACCACACTACCGTGTTCATCTATCTCATTCTTGTAAATACACTTTGTACCTATTGCATTACATTGCTTAGGTTTAAGAACAAGAAACTATACATCATTCCTTGTAAATTGTCCTAGTTTCTCTTGCATTGTATTTATCCAATTTTCATCCTAAAGAGCTTCATCAATTTTCTTTCATTCAATAAGAGATACATAACAAGAAATTTTTATTTGTTCTTCTAATTGATGTCTTGTTATATCTCATTCATTGATGTCGTCAATCACATTAGTTTCAAGATGGTCTTTTTGAATCTAATTAGGTACTTCACCAATTTGAACTTGTTGTTCTTTCTCATCTTCTTAAACTTCAATTTCATGAATATGATCATCATGAGCTTCCATCTTTTCTTGTTCCTTATCATCTGCGTCACTAAACACATTAACCGAATCATTAAAATCATAACAATCATCAACTTTTTATTTTCCTTTCCCATGTTGACTATTTTGTGTTTCAAAACTTTATACATCATTTACAACCACATTAAAAGACTCCATGACGGTTTGGATTCTTTTGTTGTAAACCCTATATGCCCTATTTGTCGATGAATTTCTAAGAAAAATTTCATGATCACTCTTACTATCAAATTTTCCTAATGCTTCCCTATATCTCAAGATATGACAAAGACTTCGAAAGACAAAAGTATTTGAGAATGGGCTTTTTACCTCTTCATAACTTATAAGATGTTTGGACTGTGTCAAGTCTTAAGTAAACTCTATTTAGGATGAATGTAGTAGAGCTCACACCTTTTGCCTAAAAGTGGTTGGCCAAATTCTTTTTATTTAGCATAACCTTGGCCATTTTTTGAATAGTCTTATTCATGATGAATTTCATGTTTATGATAAAACTCTTTAAACCTAAAGTCAATGAATTCACCACCTCTATCATTTCTAAAGTTTTGAATTTTTAGACCACTTGTGTTTTGTAAGTAAGGGCAATTATTTTGAATGCTTTAAAAGCATCATACTTCTCTATAAGAAAATCTACCTAAGTAAATCTTGATAGGTCATCTACCATCACCAAGATGTACTTTTTACCATCTAAAGTAGTTGTCTACATTTGTCCTATAAAGTCCATGTGTATCAATTCTAATGGTCTTTTAGTTCTCACATGTTCTAGCCTTTTATGATGGGATTTTGATTATTTATCCTTTTGACAAGTACCACATATAAAGTTTCAAAATAGAAGCACCTCTAATTATTCCTTCCTTTATTATTTTTATTAAGTTTCTTAAATTCACAAGCCCTAATATTTGATGTCATAAATAAGTATTATCAGGCAAGGACAAGTTAGCAAAATAAACAAGATCAAGTAGATAATAATTATCCTGTTCTCTTAAGCATTTTATACAAGTCATTCCAGATTTGTCAATGATATAAAAAACATTATTTGTAAAAGAGACAAATTTAACTAATACTCAAAAGATTAGCTTTCATTCCACTCACATAGAAAGTATTATCAAAATCAGGCAATCTAGAAACTGTTAAAGTGCATATCCAATTTATTTTTATGATACTTCCATCTCCAAAGGTAACTTTGTCGTCATACTTCTCTACAAAATTAGTAAACCTATATTTGTCATTTCTCATGTATTTTGAATATCCACTATCTAGGTACCACATATTTGAATGTTAAGTTTTTATAGCAGTGTACACTACAAGTCATTTCACATCTTCTTTATTTATGCAAATTGTCTTAGTTTTCACAAATTCTTGAATTTTACTAGAGTGTTATCATGTTTAATATTCTCAAGAGTTTTTGCATTCACTTTTTGTTTATTTTTATGATAACCAATATGAGCAAACTTATGAAAAGAGCTTGGTGAATTATATGTGCGATCCCTATGTCCAAGACTTTAAACTATAACACTAAGTTCTTGTAGGTCTTTCCCATCAATGTGATTTATCTAAACAAGTCAATTTTAACCTTGTCTCCCACAAATTGTGGTTTCCTTGCTGATTTGTTTTCGTTTTATTCAATTTTAGCTACTAAATCCTTCTTAATCAATTGTGTTCCAATCATAATTTTTGAATTTAAGGTACTAGCACCATGATCATTCAAGTCTTTAGCCTTAAAAATTTTAGTGATTCCTAGGGAATTAGTTTTATTTTGTCCCATATATGTCACATCCAAATTGACCACAAGAGAGAATCTTATCAAGTTTTTCTTTGCCTTTCATAAATTCTTTCAATTTTGAATTTGAGGTTTTCAATTCTTCTTCTAACAACTCAATTTTTTTAAACAACTCCATATTTTAAATTTTACATAAAGATTTATCATGCACAAGTTGAGAATTCTCATGTTTCATTGCAAAAATTTTTGTTCTAATAATCCTTAATTCATTAAAAACATGATTATTCCTAGCAACAACAAAATTTGAAACAAATAAAAACAAGCTCAACATGCTTTTCAATTCCGTGGCAATCAAAAATCATTCAATCACAAGGAAACAACTCAGAATTAATCATAGCTACTACTTGTTGGAGTATATGTGTGGCATAGACAAACCTATAAAATAAAGTGCCTCTAACTTGCAATTAAGTTACAAGATTTATTTTTTTCCTTTAAATAAAATAATCTTAGAATTTAACCAATTCAACATTCCTAATTTTAATGTATTCTAATAATAAATTTGTAATCAAATTAGTAACTAAACACACAAGAATTTTTACCTGGAAACCCAATCAAGGAAAGAACCTAAACACTTCATCCAGATCAACTATCCACTACATAAACTCAAGATTATAGAATTACCGATTATGTAGATAAAAAACTTCTTCTTTTTCTTCAAACCAGCTGGATCTTTACACCACTCTTGAATTCTGAATCAACCACTCCTTAATTGTTTACTGGTCATAGCTTAATCTTCTTCTCCTGTGTGTTCTCTTGATCAACACAAATCTTTCATCTCTTCCTTGGAATGAATCTTCTATTCACTTGATCTTCTTAGCAACAAGCTTTATCGAACACATAGTGTTTTGTGCTCTAATCTCACCTCTAATCATTTTTTTTGATTTATGGTAGAGATTCTCATAATTTAGAAGACATTCTCAAAACTCCATTAAAGAGACTCCACACAAGCTCTCAAAGTTTTTCTAGGTCTTCTCCTTTCTCCATCACATTCTAATGCCTTTTTATAGACTCACAAACCCTGAAAGGAAAAGATCTGTAATTTGGAATCATAACCAAACAAGAAAATCTTGAATTTGGCAACCTGCTGCTCAAACGATTGATCATTTTCACAGGGCAATCGATCACTTCTTGTATTTTTTAACATGACTCTTCAAATGATTGATCGATTTAACACACTAATCAATCACTAACTTTCAGCTTCATTTCACACATAGTAATTTCAGGTGATGATCAATCGGTTTACAGAAATGATCGATCGTTCAATTAATTTTTCTCAAAATCTTATTTTTCACTATTTAAAAATCAAAATTTTACCATTCTTTCACCTAAGTCCGTTTTACCCTAAAGTGTGTGAATGTGATGTGTGTGTATGTTTTTACCTTACGAAAACACGGATTTGAGTCTTCTTTTCATTCCACCTTTAGAAATCCATCTTCAGACTGTAAACTAAGTCAAAGTACACATTTTATGACATTATTTTGATAATGATAATAAGTCAATATTTGACACAAGGATACTTTTGTTATTACACATGAGAGCTTAGCAACCCCGAAGAGGTAGATGGGTGACAATGGGCAATCCTCATAAGTTATTGGGATATAGAAGAATCAAAGGTAAATTAACTTTTTGCAATGCCTTCTATCACATTTTTTTTTGTAGAAATATCTAAGCAAATCCTATAATTTGATACAACTAAGGAAATCGTTCATTACAACCTTTCACCTACATAGCTGGGACTAAAATTTTTATGGAGGTATGTGTTCTACTTCATCCAATATGAGGCAATGTTTTAAAACCCAGCCCCGACACCGACCAAGATTGGTGTTCGGGCCGGTTCAATCGGGTTTAACCGCTGGTCAACCTGGGTTAAACCTGGTTGGTATAAATACTAAAATACTTCCCCCCCCCCCCCCCCGGCCCTTTCTAAACCCTAGACCAGGGTGGGCAAGGAGATGTTGCGCCGGCAGGGGCAAGCTCCGCCTTCCCCCTTCCCTCACTCTCCTCCCCGCCTTCCCTTCCTATCCTCCCCACCTTCCCTTATGCCTTCCCTCCCTCTCCCCCCCGCTTTCCCTTTCGCCTCTGCCCTTCCTCTCTTTCTGCAGTGTCTCCCAACCTTCCCCCTTCCCCTCCCTCGAGTCCACGATGACGACCATCATTTTCCCTCCTCCTCGGTGGCCCAGCCAAGAACCTGATAGATGATAATGTGGGAAGATTCGGTGACTGTGGAGATCCAGCGGCTCCAAAAAATAGCTCATGCTGGAGTGGGAAAGGTCGTGTCTTTTTTATTCCAACTGGCCCCGGCCATGTCCCACATGACACACCACAACCACCACCACCCTCTGTTTCTTCCTCCTTTGTTTCTATTTTTTTTGTTGTAAAACCTGGGCAAGCCCAGTCGCCCGGGTTGCTGGTCTAACCAAAGTTGACCTGTGGGGTCAACATCGCCTGACAACCCGGATGACTTGGCCCAGATTTTTGACCAGGTCAGGTTGAACCCGATTGAACCAGCCGAACTGTCCGGGTTTTAAAACATAGGTATGAGGAGGTATGTATTCTACTTTATGTTGTCTGCATTCTTATTGCATTTTGTGTACCTTGTTTTAATTAGATATAGTATAATACAACAACTGAAAAGAGGAACTGATGTCCCAATCCCTTCTAGGATGAGATCTTTTCCTTTTGACATGTACAAAAAAAACAGTTAGATTATTACTAAGGATGTGGCAAAAAAGATTATGAGTAACCTATCTTTTATAAAACAAAATTGCTTGTTGTCTTCTTCTTATTAATCACATCTCAACCTTTTGGCATTGAGCAAAGATCTAAAACTTTATGAATTGCATAA
Organism: Saururus chinensis; assembly: GCA_035235625.1. Classification (NCBI taxonomy): domain Eukaryota; kingdom Viridiplantae; phylum Streptophyta; class Magnoliopsida; order Piperales; family Saururaceae; genus Saururus; species Saururus chinensis. The sequence goes on along the minus strand of CP141147.1, from coordinate 19,741,226 downwards.
AGAAATCGAAAAACTTATAGCGAACAAGGGCTTTTAAAAGATGCCACTTCCTTCCCCTAATAATATATATTTGCTCATAGTTTTGGAGCAGAAAAACCTAGAAGAGTTTGGGGATATGGTCATGAAGTGACTTTGACTAGTTTATGGGGTCGACCATCTAGTCGTACTACAACATCATCAAATTCTAAATACAATTTTATCAAAAATATATTATCATATCTTGAGGAACAAAATTTAGAGATGGAGGAGATAATAGAGGAGAGCTCAAGACACAAGGAGGAAGAAGTGCAATTTCAAGATCAACTTAAGGAATTAGAATCAAAGATGGATCAAATGATGCAATTCTTTCAATCTCACATTAGTTAGGTATTAGTTTATCCTTCGAAGGTAGAAATATGTATTATTGTTTTAGATAAATTCTCTATAATCTAATACATGTTTATTTAGATTTTGTGTATGTAGGTCAATGATGATGATTCTACATTATCAAAGTACAAGGATAGATAATGTTCAAGACATTATTTTTTTATTTTTGTACTCGCCAAATGTTTAGTTTTATAAACTACTTTAAGAGATTTTAAGTCAGTAACACTTAGACAAGTTGCTATTTGCTATTGTTTTTTGAACCTAAGTTTCTATTTGCAATTATATTTTGAAGCTAATGTAAATATGTGATAGTATTTTATCTGCGTTCTAATTAATTAAGGCTTTTTTTATATTGACAGTTGAATAAAATTTTAATATATAAGTGATGTTCATTATACAGGGTTTATAGAAATTAAATAGGAAATCAATTAAAATTTTCCCCACTAAATGGCGCTGGAAACAATTTTTTTGGGAATGGATTTAGCGGCAGTCATGAAAATGACGGCTACTATTAGGTTATGTACACTGCCGCTAATAGCATATAACAATAATTCTGGGAAAGCAATTTAGCGGCGAACGCTATAAACCAAAAACAACGGCAATTTGTCTTTGTAACATCCATAAATAATCTCTCCAAAATGACATTAGCGGCAGTCGTTGTCTTAACAAGTGTCTCTATATATTGTAAACAATGGCGGTGTACGAAATGCTACAAAAAGATTAGCAGCAGTTAACGTGTTTTAAAAACCGGACCAGACTGGCCGGTCCAACCGGGTTTAACCGAACCTGTTATAAAAAACGGGCCTGTTTAACTTAATTTCTAGGTTGGCTTAACCCGGCCGAGTCAACATGACCTGGTCGGTTAAACCGGTGACCCGGCCTTCTGGTCCAGTCCGGTTTATGAAAAAAAAAACTCTCCGACAAGAGGCGACTTTGAGGCTTCTGAATCCCGTCGACTGTGAAGTTTTTGAACCCAAGGCGACTGTGAGGCTTCTGAACCCATCGCGCGCAACCGGGAGGTCCTGGACAGGGAGGACGGAGGAGATTTGGATTTGGGGGCGAACTGTGAGTGATTGATTCGTCCTCTTCGCAACACTTTAGAAACAGAGATATAATGTGTTACTAAGGTAAGCATTTTGGTATAGAGTTTCACTTTTGATTTGACTACATAGACATGAAAATCCACCCAAAACAAACAAACGGATCCTGGAACGAACAAAAGTTGAAAGACCCAAACAATTACCAACTGGCTTGAGTTGGTTCCATAATCTGTGTAAGTCCTGCCCCAAAGAAACTATCATGGAACCCACTTCGTCTTCCTTTTCCGTTCCTGTGTCACCTTGTCACTGGCATGAAGCATCGGTTCCGGATACATCAATTTGCTGCTATCCCAACAAAGCATCAACAAACCCCTTCCACGGGGATCCTCTGGGAGAGATAGTACTGCAGCCTCCTCTACTTTAATCGCCGTCAACAGCCAGAAAGATGGCGATTGCAAGGGGCGGCTGGCGATCTTATCCGGCAGAAATCCGGCGATTGCATGGGGCGGATTGGGGGTGAGTCGTGGATGCCGGTTGGGGTGTAGGGGTGGAGCCGTGGAGAGGAGGTGACCGTCGGAGTCGTGGCTGTCGGCGAGAGGGAGCAGGAGTAAGACGGTAGGAGGAAGAAAGGGGAAGAAGGAGGTGGCGTGGCGGCGGTGGGAGAGGATTAGGGTTAAAGTGAAGGAGTGAACTTAGCAAAGGAGATGGGTATATAGTGACCGGCCATTGGACTCTGGTTGAACCGGCCCGGACACAAAGTTTTAAAACACTGGTTAACAAGCCGTCAAGCCGTGGGAGTAAAAAACCCAAAAGTTGAAAATAGCTAGCGGCGGTAGCCATGACCACCGCTATAAGCTAAATTTTAGCTACAGTTGCAAAGATTGCTGCTAATTTTCCTACTGTAAATTACATCGGGGCATTTTTTTGGAAACCACCACTATATGAGAAATGATTTTATTTAAGTATTTATTCTATTATTTATCTTATTTTATTTAAAGGTTATTGGGGGTACCGAGAAGATTATTGAGGTGCATGAAAACATTGAGAGTGCCCTTAAAACTAACAAATAGAATAAAGAGGGCCTTATAAGTAATTTAGGGGCCTGCAAAACAGATGGGTGCAAGGATAGGCGTCCAAACCCTCAACCCCCTAATTCATCAACTTCCCCGCATTTCCTAGCTCGAAAACCCTAGGTCATGTCGATGCTGGAGCTCATCGCCAAGGCCGCCATGGCGGATCCTTCAGACCCCTCCACCACTTTTTCCGACTTCCCCATCGTCCTGAACCCTGATCCCATTTTCCCCCAATTAAAACCCGATAATGATTCCGACGCCCCAGCCCAGTTCCACCTCGTCCAGCCGGTCTCCGGCTGGCGAATCTCCGAACCCGATGCCCACCTGATCGCCTCCACCGGCAGGTTCTTCGCCAAGCTCAGCCGTAAGATGAAGACCCCCGAGTCCTTCGGCCGGGACGAGTTGTTGCGCCTCCTCATCGCGTTCGTGGAGGAGAACGGGGAGAAGTTCGGAGGGCCAGTGGTTGGGCGGGGCTCGGAAGCTCGCGGCGAGTCGGATGCTTCCCGGTTAGCGGCGCGGTTGGGGCCGTTGATGGGCCCGGAACTGGCGGGGGTGGTGTGCGAGTGCTGCGCCATGGTTGAGAGCTGGAGCTTGCTGGAAGCTCTGATTTCCCTGGGGTTCTTCAAGGGTCCGAATTTCAGGGGCTTGTTGAGGCGCTTGATTGAGAAGAAGAAGGCCCATTTGATCTGTTTGTGCATCAAGAAGATCACCGATCTCCAGCCTCAGGACCTTGCAGCTGCAATGAAATTCTTCCTGTCGTTGGGCTCTTCTGATTCTACGAGGGAGGTGAGGAAACAATGGGAGGCTCAAGCACTCAAGGCAATGGAGAAGGTGGAGGCAGAGAAAGAGTCTACAGACAGCGCAATGCTTGCAAAGCGGGCGGCAATTCTGCTTGCGGTGGCGTACGATGGTTTCTACAGTCGGGAATTGGGGCTGCATTATCTGATTGGGTCGTCGGTGGCCGATGGGCCAGCACTGGCATGGGCGGTAGCCGAATTGGAGGGCCAGGAAGTAGTGAAAATGGTGAAGTACTTGGGCAAGTGGTTGGAGAAGTATGAGAGGTTCCCTGAGGCTGGGCCATGCCCTGAGGCGGCAGATGAATTGGGTCTGGAGGCGTGCCGGTGGGTGCCAGCGTTGGAGGCAGTGGCGACGTGTGCAGGGGCGGTGATGGACGAGCATTTCTCATACTTGGTGCTGGTGCAGCAGGAGGGATTCCGGGAGGAAGTGAGGGAAATGGAAGAGAGGGTGAGGAGGCTGGCATTGGAGGCCAAGTTGGGGTGTGGCATGGCCAATGTGATTAAGGATTTGAGGGATCCAGAGAATGCTTAATTTTGGCCATCTATTTCTTGCTTGGATTTTTGCTTCTTGTTCTGTACTTGCTTTTGTAAATTTGAATTTTGCCGGGAAACAGAATTGCAAATTTGTGTTTGTTGAGTTAGCTCTTAAATTATATTGAAAGAAATTTTGTTTGAAGTACTATTCTGATTTGATGCCATAAAGTGGAGTATTAGAACTTTACAATGGCTTCTAGCTTTCATTGATTGCAAAAAGTAATTCTCTTCAACAAGGCTTTCAGTATGCAGGATATGAAACCTGCAAAATCAGATTATTTGCTAAGCTCAAATAATTTACTGTTGAATTTTCAAATCTTGCTCCATTCGGTAATTTTCATCTCGTTTATGTTGATTTACAGGCATAAGAAGAGTTTGGAAGACTATTTCTGGTCTTTGGGATGCAATCATGACCACCAACTGAGCAAAAGATTGCTTATCTTTTGTCTTGTTCTTGTAAATGCAGAACTTAATGCAAGAAATTCTTGCAATCAAGAAACTCAAGCTTAATTAGCCAGGGCAATGCCTGGTTATAAATCATGACACCCTGATTTCATGCCCACATTATTTTCCAAGATTTGCTAGTATGGCTTGTTAGTAAAGAACGGTTACTGGCATATTCTTTTCCATTAGCATTCTAATCAAGCTTTCCATTCCATAATTTGGTTTTTTCAAAATTAGTTCATTTTGAAAATCTCTTTAGTTGATTTTAAAAACCAAATAGAACACTAATTATGGGACCGAGTATCAATTTCCAGTTTGAAACATACAGCAAAATAATAATTTTCTTCAGGATCTTGGTTTATCTACATGCCTTTAAGAGTTCGAGTAGATTAGATAGTTTTTGCATCACTCAAATCATGGTTGTAGTTGCCTTTTCCTAATCATCTAAATGTTGGACCTAGATCAAGGGCATAGAATCATTAAGGACATGGTGCTCACAATTTTGCCTACTAAACTTAAAAATTAGGATAAAATCAACACATTGATACAAAGGCCTTGCTCATCTGTGCTTCCTTTAGAAGCCTGAATGCGATCAGTGCCAAAGGTTGCATTTGGGAACTCTTCAGCGAAACATTGAAGCCAAAATGAGAGATGGAAGGAGGGGGAACCAATTTCAGCTTTAAGCTTTTTTATGGCTTCAACTTTTACAAAAACTACTCCTTGAAAATGTTGCAAAATACGTTTTCAGATATTAAGTTCATTTAGCTTCATTATGGGGCTATTTGGTGGCATCAATTCCACCTGGAATCGCCTGAATCCTCGTTGAGGGGAGAAGGTGGACAAATTTTTTTATTATGTCCTAAAGTTGATTTTAGGTTATTTTTAGCCAAAATTGCCGAATCACTTTGTGAGGTAATTTTGTCGATTCCAGCTCTTAGCCCCCCATTTCGAAATTAAAAATTTTATTATTTTTTAATTATCACCCTCGTATTAATTTGAACCTCAAGAAATGTGCTATATAAGTAAAGTTTACTTTAAAATTTTAAAATTACCTACCTATGTAGGATATTATTTGATAGGGTTCGTTAATACGAATACAATAATACTAAAAACATACACATATGAGTTTATGAAAGAAAGTTCAGTTAATTTAAAGTTTTAGAAATGAGTTTGATATGACATATGAATTTATTCTAAAAAATTCTATTATTAACCTTAATTCTCATTCATGTGAATCAATGAAATTAATTCCAAAAACTTCTACTTCCGTTTCTAATAAAGTTTCTAAAAAATTCCACACCCAAAATGTAAGGACTATGGGTTATGGATTTCTTGCACACTAGCTCACCCAAAATACTTGTGTACAGTCTATAGTTATCCAAATTTGGATAAACCTGTGTCCCATAAAGTGTGTCTTATTTGCCCACTTTATAAAATAGTTTGCTTTAAATGACCAGGCTTTGAGAAAGAAAACTTTTGTAATGTTTTAATTTTTGGTCCCATTTTTCTTAAATTTTACTTGTTTTACAATCCATAACTCTTTCTAGGCCAAAAGGAGTAATTAATTAACGACCATCTATGGTTCAACAACTTACACTTCAACTTGCACACCACCCATGCTCTAAACCGTCATAGAATTCAGGGATAGACTTGGGTTTTACAAGGGAGTGACAATTAGGGATGCAAACGGGTCCGGCCCTGATGGGCCAAGGTAGGCCTAGGCCTAGCCAAAAAAAAAATTCAAGGCCCTGCTAAAGCCCATAGCTAAGGCCAAATATTTGACCCAACCTAAAATTTAGACAGGCTCAGGTCGGGCCACGGGCTTGCGGGCTAAAAGAGAGGTGATATATAATAAATTAGATAACCGAACAAAGAACGGAACTAACATAGACAAATTAAATATTACTACAAGAGAATAAATTACATAACAAAACAAATAACAAAGACAAGAACTAAAAAAAATAAATTTAATATTATTACAAAGAGAACAAATTAGATAACAGAGTAAAGATAGGATATAATAGAGACAAATTAAATATTACTACAAACTGGCCTGCGTGGCTAGCGTGGATTTGGGTAAAATTGAGCAGAGAAGTGGCCTACGTTTATTTGAGAAGGAGAGCATAGCAGTGGCCAAAGTCAATTCGGGCAAAATAGAGAAGAGCAGTGGCCGGTATTAATTTGAGAAGGAGTAGAGCAGTAGCCGCCTAACCAGTGTCGATTTGGGTAGCTACCGACGTGGATTTGAGCAAAGAGTAGCAGTTGCTGCTGGCATCAATTTGAGAGAAATAGAGTTGCAGCTGCCGCAGTCAATTTGGTTGAAATAAAGCATAAATGGCCGACATTGATTTGAGAATAAGAGCAGAGTACTGCCCGATGTCAATTTGGGTAAAATAGAGAGCATTGCGGAGTTAACGTAGCATAACCCTAGAAGCTAATTGAGACTTTGGCAGTTAACAATGGGCTTAAACTTAATGAGCTCTCCCTGTACTTCTTATGGCAATGAAATCTGCAAATGAATTTTAGTTTGTTGGCTCAACTAGTAAGATCTGCTCTAAGGAGAAAACACCAAGCTTCACAATTTTTTTTAGCAGGAGAGAATGTCTTCTACTTTGACCTGCATTTGCTGTTACAAAATGACCACATGCAATTGAAGTCCCTGTCTAATCAGTCAAGCAAAACCATATGGAGCAAGGTTTAAAATAAAACTGATAGTAGAAAATTTTATTCCTTCTTCAGAAACGCAATGGTTCTGACTTCTTTTCCCCTCAAAAGAAACAAAATTTCTAACACATCACTAACAATCGAACTACGCTAAAGCATTATGAGACAAATGCACAATCAAAACATATTCCTCCGCACCAAGCCTTCAAATCTACTAAGAACACATGGCTCAATTCTGGCTTCTGTTGCAGCTAAACAGAGTTGAAAGCCTAATAATTAGAAGTGTTCCCTGCTGTGAAACAAAGTTGCCAAAGAACTTCTCTAACACAAATAACAAATAAACGATCTGCATACTCTTAGCATACTCCCAATCATCAAATTTTCCATAATAACATAACTAGGAGTAATCCAAGTATGTTTCCTTCACCAGCAGGAGTCATATTTGATTGAATGAGCCTGTATCCAATAAAAGCTTCTTTCTTCATGTTCAAATATGTAAGCATCTAATACTACAAAGAAATACTTTGGCTTTGCAGGCTCACTTAAGTAGCTTAAAGCTCAAATGCATGATAGTTGGTTCCATCGTCAGGTAAAACAGTATTAGGTAGAGCCGTAAAGAGACAGGCTATCAGTGCATCCCTCATTATCTAACTTTCTTCACCTTCAGAGAAGATCACTTTTTCTACATGAACATGAACCAAAGCCTCACTAGTTAATCATCTCAAGCTACTGTTTTCCAGGCCAATCTCTATTCAAATAAGCATCACAGACATCAGGTGCCATCTGATAAAATTTCGTAACATATTTTTCCAGGAAAGTTTTCTCTGTCATGCAAACGGCAGCATAGAAGCTCTGTTTCTTGCTGATCAGATTCTTCGATTTCAGCGTGTTAAAAGCATTATACCTTGGAAGAAGTCTCTTCTCAAAATTCAACATCAACAGCGTCGGATGTTTAGCAATGTAGGAAGCACTAAAGCCAGCACTTCTCATTAGGAACTCTAGTCCTCTTCTAAGTTTCTCGTCGGACACCTTTAAGCATGGTGGCTGGTTTCTGAAAAGGGTAGTGATGTCTGGTGTTGACCACCCAAATTCCTCAAAAATGCGGAATTTCAATTTAACTTTGCACGGATCAAGAATGCATAGCACACATACAGCATAAAAGAACATACCAGACTTATGAGGGATACCCAATTCGCTTTCAACCCTGCTAATGGCCGCGTTGATCAATTCTGGCTTCAACTGAAAAACCCGGGGAAATTTGGGAATGAGTTCTTTGATCTTTTCCTCATTAACACCAAGTTCTTTGAATATGGAAATGTTGGCCAGCATCCGATTACAGATCTCATCGGAAGCAGTGAGGGACCAGACTGCCCTCTTCAGGACTTTGACAAGGTCCTTGTCGTTGGAGAGGACCGACCGGAGGAATTCAATCCGAGGCACGAGGTAAGTATCCAACCTACCCCGCAAAAGTCTCGTCTTTTGCATAATGTCGACAATCTCAGCAGTGGACATGCCCAGATTCTGGAGGATCTTGAATTTGGGGGCCAGGAACTTCTCCACATCAGAGAGCAGCAATTTGGGCTGGCGTGAAACGAAACTGGTGATCTGGGCATCGTTCAAACCGGTTGTTCTGAGGAATTTCAGCACAGAATCTGGGTTTGTACGGCATTTCATTCTGACCAGGGAAGCAGACGCAACCGCGGCCTTTTTCTCTGAGAGCCCACATGAGTTCATGAGATAATCGACAATAAAACGACTCCCGTTCTCGGCGGGTGTTGCCGGGGTTTGTTTTACAGAACCGGCGGCTGAAAAGGGGTGGGACTGAAGAGGAGGAGCAGAGAACCAGACAAGGGCCTTGGAGAGAAGGAAGCGCCGGAACGTACCACTCATCGTGGCGACTTGGTGCCACTGTCTTGTTCCTCGCCGGCTTTCGGGCCGAAGGCGGCGGCTCCGTTGTATGAAATGCCAGGCGATGCTCACAGTGAAATTTTTTTTGGTAGAAGAATGTATTTATATGCACCCCAATAATTTTTTCAGTACCCCGATTTTTATTTACCCTTGTTAAACTCAAATAGTATAAATTTTTTAACCCTTCCTCTTCTTAACACCTTTTCTCACTCATTTCGCTCTCTGGCCAGGTTGAGAACCTCTCGCCAAGTTTGCCCCAACTAAGTAGTCAGGAGAGCCAGACCATGACGGAAGGGTTGGCCATTGCGGGCTGTAACCCTCTAGGGTAGATTACGGCCAGGATTGACATGGCCTTATTTAGCCCTACCTCTCCAGCCAGGCGACCTCTAGCTAGACCTGATCTTTGGCCTAGCCTGATCTCGCAATTGGCTGCCCTGGTAAGCCAAGTTAACCAATGGCCAAGGAAGAAGAAAAAAGATTAAGAAATGGAGGAGGAGAAAAAGGAGGTGGAGGAAGAGATATGGCCATTGCTGGAGTTGTAGTTACCAGAGCCACACCACCAAAGTTGCTTCTGTCAACGAAGTTGAATAAAGAGATGTAGAATTGCATTTGTTAGGTAATAAGTGAGAAAAAACATGGGATTTTATGGGGTTAGGAGTGTAAGAAAATAATCACCAAATTTTTGAATGAAACAAGGTACTAAGGATATTATTGGGGTGCATATAGATGTGTTCTAAGTAAAATTATATTTACACCATTTAGTGTTTTAAAAATTTGAACATAAAACTATCATTTCTTAACAAACTTATTTTATTTATTTTTAAATAATAAAAATATTTTTACACATTTGAACTTCTTCACCCTAAACTTGGCGCATGTGGCAGATGAGGACTATGAAGGAGACATAAAATTTAAGTAGTTTACTAAAATGAACCTACAATACACCGTAATATATAAAATGTCACATATTTTGATATAATACAAAAAAAGGCATGTGCATGTGGTTACTCTCACATATGTGCCATGAAATGATACAATTACCATGAAAGTTGAATGACACCATATCAATTTATGGGTGGGCATTTCTTTCAGTTCACTAAGCAAGATTTTGCCCTCTTTCCCTAATCCTCTTTAATTTATTATCATTTCTCATCATTGACATCTTCTTAGTACAAAAGATTGTAGAGTCATGGCTCATTGAATAGAGAAAGCTCGAAGTTTAAAACAAGAGCACTATTTTTTGGGGGTTCTACCATTATAACTTGTTGCAATACTTGTAGCGCGCACAAATTCGGCAACATAGAGAAATATTGGGATGCATGGTAGGAGTTGTATCTTAAAAATATAGTGAATGCACAGAGTGGCCATGTTGAGCTGACTATTGAACTTCATGAAGTAGTATTACATGGTGATATAAAGTAGGATTCATGTAGTTGATAGTAAGAAAAGGTTTACACTTAAGGTGGGGTCATTTATTTGTTGTAACAATTGCCCACAAATAATTTGCAACTAGCGGATTTTAGTTGTTGACTTCTGACTATTACATGTGAATTGTCAGTTGTCAGACAAACTTGTAGATGAAAGTGGAAGAAGAACAATCACTTGTTTGTGTTTTAAATTACTATTATGAATTTGCTATAATGAAGTGCAATGTCAAAAGTGAAAAGTCTAGCCTAATACTTGTTCTATGCAAGATTAATTATAATGAGATATTGGATACTTTATAGGGGATGATTAGGTGCTAAAAAATGAGTTTCATATATCCTATTTGTGTTCAAATAGACATCCCACTGTTGGAAATCACTTACCGCATTAGTCTTAATTCTTTCCTATGAGACAATCGGTCAAGATGAGTGGAATATTGTTGATCATAAATAAATTAATAAAAAATTAGGTAATGGATTTTCACAAAGTATAAGCAAATAAAAAGAGTCCAATAACTGTGATGGACCAATTAATGGTGAAAAGAGGATTAAGCAAACAGGAAGGTGACTATGTCCAAATATTTAGCAGACAATTTTCCAATCAAAATCTAAAAGGATAGCACAACAATAAAAATAGAGAAGGACATTTGTGCAACAATGAAAATGATGATGGATGAGGAGAAGATGAAAAAGAAACCTAAGTTGCATTTATGTCTAGATACAAAGATACTAAGGGTTATTCAAATGGGAAACAATAATGTGGTTATGATACAATTAAGCTTAAACGAGTATGTTCTAAATACATTCCAAGAGGATGATCTAGTTGAACTGGATGGATATGACCAAAAGAGATAGATGACATGTGATAGTTTCTCTTATATATTTGCTAATCCTTCAATGAAATATGTGGATGGAGGAGGCATTGAAGACATTTCAGGGATGGACGGTGTGGATGACCAAGCTCAAAACCCTAAAGTGTATGTCTTAGGAAGACATTCTCTTGTGAGGGGTCCAAGTAGGTAAACTATAATGAATAACAAATTTTTAACAGTATAAAATATGTAATAGTTGTCAAATACAATGAGAATAACTCTAATTGTTTTGTCTTCTAGTATATCAATTGTTGAACAAACAATGAAATTAGTAATGGGGATAATATGATGAGGAACAATGTTTCTAAATTGCTGACCCCTCTCCTATATATATAAGAAGGTAAAAGTCTAAATATAATGCAATTTGGCAAAATATGTCACGCCTCGGCACCTGCTCGACCCGAACTCAGTCCAAGGGACAGTTGAATCTCACGGGGGCGACAAGTTGTTAAATTGTGGAAGACTTGACCCCTTTAATGGTTAAATCACACACAAGGAGTTGCGCACCACTTAATCTTTGTGCAAGAGAAATAAGTAAAAGTATAATGAACATTAACTCTGAAATAGTCTTCAAGTTTCAACCCACAAACTTAGTACACTAAGCCGACAAACATAGCTCGAATCATAAAGTCATAAATAGGTCTAAAACCACAACGGCTACAAGAGTCTGGGATAAAGTCAACTAAACATAATGTTCTAACAACATAGCAGAATAAATCAGAAAACATAGTAGGGTCTCTAGGCTCCCACACCTACTCCAAAGCACTCACCAACCGTTCTTTATAAAGGGATCTGATCATCTGCATATCGTACCATGCAGCCCCATAATAAAACACAAGAAAGTGGGGTGAGTATAAAACTCAGTAAGATTTTGAATACTAAACGGTAAATCAAAAAATAACCACGACATAATAACATGTCTATCACATCAACATATCATATAATATCTCATTTCTGATCACTTTCCCTTACCATAATCATACTTATCCATAAGTAATTATCCTACATGAAAGTATCTCAAACATACTATTCGTAGCATGAATAATCACATTATAACATAAACATCCATCTTGCATGAAGAGTGTCTCCAACACACCATACATATCCATTCTCCTTCATAAATAACCATCATGCATGACAAGTGTCTTAGACACACTATACATATCATGCATAACCATTCAACTTGAATGAGAAGTGTCTCTAACACACAATCACATTATGCATATTCATAAATATTCAACCTGCATGAGAAGTGTCTCTAACACACAATACATATTTATGCATATTCAATTCTCATATATAAATCATTCACCTTTCACAACAAGTGTCTCAATTACACTATACAAAGATTATGCATAATAAACCATATTCACATGTGTCACATAATATCAATTATCCCTACACAACCTGTGTAAACTAGGTATAATATTATCTCATACATACACGTCATCAACAATAGTTTATGTCTCCATCATGGAGAGATATATAATCATACCACCCGCTCTGGACGTAGTCTGATTTCCTAAATGGAAACCTAGGGCATTACTGATAGTTTATAATTAAACCTTTTGCAAGTGTACAAGGTAATTGTACTAGGATGAGTATTTAAGGGTTGTCGAACCTCAGGGACGAATGAATTATTACTAAATCTAAAGAGGAATTTGCTGATTGAAAACTAGAAAGAACTTAAACTTAAATTAACCAAAAGAAAGAAATCAACTAGTTTAAAAGTAAAGATTAATATGATGGAATTTACTTAGGAAATCGAATCCACTATAGAACCATAACAATTCCTTAACTTTTAATCCAAATCTAGTGTGAATATGAACAAGTATTCTCAGCTATAAGAGAGAATTACTTCAGAAAGAATCATTAATTAAATTCCATGACATGAACTATCTTCGACAATAGCACGAATCATCTACACTAAACTAGCTATAAGCATGACACGTCTAATCTTAGTATAACTCATCTAAGTCATTAATTATCTGAACATTAAAACTATTGTATGACCATCTCATCTAAATCACAGAAATTAGAATTGATGCAAATATCAAAACCATATCAATCTATCATCTACAAGACAATAAATCAACATAGATTTGAATAAACATGAAAAGCTCTTCTATTAAAAAAGAAGTCCTTATCATACAATTGTCATAATTCACAACTGAGATCTAAATTAAAAAGAAAAGAAACTGAAACTTATCTATAGCTTCATCAACTCCTAAGTAAAAGAAAAGTTTAGCCTTCCATTGTAGAAGAAAGCACTTGAATCTCCATTGAAAGCTTTGAGTTCTTCTCCATCTTCTTATTCCTTCTTCTCTTCAGAAAATCTACTTGCTAACTCTCAATTTTGAGCCAAATATGTCTTTATATAGGCATAAGAACCGTAGGAAGGAGTTGTATATGAAAAAGACTCAAAATTGGCTTAAACAAAGAAACTGCGCATTATCCCGTTCGAATGCCTTGCATGCCCGTTCGAACGCTTGAACTGTATTTTCTTCAAACTCACGTTATCCCGATCGAATGGTAAGTGACCCCGTTCGAACGCCAATAAAGAATCTGCAAAATGAGCCAATTTAATTCAAAACACCATAAAAGCTTTTTCTAACCTAATTAAATTAAATTTTTAATTATTTAAACTATATTAACTCTTAAATGAGACTAGAAAATAGAATATTTAAGGGTAAAATAACGTATAAATTATACTTATTAATTACCCACTTTAGACACAGTCCGAATTCCTTACGAAAACCTAGGGTGTTTAGGGTAGTCAGCCCCTCTACTCGCTCTAAAAAATCCAAAAGGAATGTACAAATTCCTTATGAAAACTTAGAGTAGTGTGTTTGCTCTAGACATCTCTGCAGTGGAAGAGTCCAAATTCCACAAGGGAAACCTAGAACAGGTGGTAGCCGGTGCATAAAGGCATACCTCTCTGAATTCTCAGGGTCCAAATGACTCTATCAAGAAATCTCAACCGCATTAAAGTCAATTCGACTCGACTCAACTCAACCCGGGGAGGAACCATGTTCCAAGTAGGAACTCAAATCGAAATCATGTCCTTCCGGACCAACCAATTTTGATAAGCCATTGATCGATTGATATAGCAAGCAATATCACTCAATTTCATCCAATAGATCAACCACGACTAATCTAGATAAATCTCATTCGTTAATGCATCTCATGATGCATGGTACATATGTGAGCAATCCCTACATGAATCCTAACTCATGATACATGCTCCCATCATCCATACATGCATCATTTCTAATCATAAGTGTCATACAATCACCATAATTACCCCCACATGTGTATGTACATGGAAGAGACATTCAATTCTAAGCATATGGGCATACATTATGAACAATCCATCAACACACTACACACATGCTTATTAAAATTAAATCATGGGTGAAAACCATAAAAAAACACCATTCAAGTCAAATGCAATCTCATACTAGGCTTAAGTAAGCATATTCATTACTACACTTAAAGCTAGACATGACACCATCATTCACCTATAATTTAGTCATAATATGTGAAGGCATACAAATCCATTCTCATGCTATAACCTTGCTGGAATCATACTTAATATATGAAGATTCATTCAACATGGATTCAAGATCATAACATGCTTAACTGAATAACATGTAATTCACATAATACTTAAATATTCATTATAGCTTCCAACATCAAATTCATGCCCTTACAGTCGCTCTTCCTAGCATAAATCACTCATCATAAATATAAAAAATGGTACTTAAGAGAAAAAACACGAAAATGAGAAAAATAACCAAAAATGGCCAAACTACTATGTTAGCGTTCAAACGCCCCGCAGGGCTGTTCGAACGCCAGAACAAAATTTTTGGTTCGTCTTCTTCCTTTCGAACCCAAAACCAAAATTGCACATATGCATCTTAAACCTTCAAATTTCACTCCCAAACATCATAATAAAGAAATCCAAGCTTAGGAAATAGTAAATCTAGTCATTTATCAACAAACACACGAATAAATCGCAAGAAAGATTAAGCTTTTCTTAATCTGCCATTAAAGCTCAACTCCATGCAAACCCACATAAAAATTCACCAAAACTCACACACAGATCTTTTTAGGAAGAAATCCCTTACCTTCAGTGAGCTTCTAGACCTGAAATCGATGCTTCAACCTTTTCAAATCCCTACCCACAATAGGGTTTTGTTAATACTTGCATAAATCCAATTAATAATGCCTAAATCACTTGAAAACTTATAGATCTAGGGCTTATTTAGCTTCATAACGAAAATCCATCATTAGGGGTTTGAAATAGAGGTTAAAATAAAAAACGTTAGTAGTAAAAATCAAGATTTAGCCTTGAAAGAGATGAGATTAAGAAAGATTAGGTAAAACCCTAGGTGATTAATGAAGAAATCAAGTTAATCTTTACCTTAATTGACCTTTCCTCATTTGGAATGGGGATTAGGGCCTCTAACCTCCAGATCCCAGCCCTTCCCAAATGGGAATGAGGTTGTGCCTTACTATTTATAGTAAGTATTGGGGGTAGACCTAACAAGAATGTGGGTATAAATATAATTTAACACTAAAAATGGAAATTTTGTTTATTTTAAACCCAAATTGATGTCTAAAAATTTTGAAACCCTTAATTACTGTCATTAGATACTTTTAGCGTCTCATGAGACCCATCATCCCAATTTACAAATGTAGGGCCCACGACAGGTCCCGCCTCCCTAAACTTTTTTGGAAAAATAGTAAAAAATCTTAAAAATTCCAGAAAATTTGAATTGACTTATCTTAACATAAAAATTATCAAAGTGAAGAAAATTTTGATTAAAACCTTATTTAACCACCTTAAAGTCAAAACTGACCAAATTTAACATTAAACCACACAATAACAACTAAACAAAATTAATTAAAATAGTTTAGGATTTAGGGATCTTACAAAATACCACTATCAACCTTTTCCTGTCAACATTTGACTATCAAATGTCTCAATTATATGCTTTTAACTATCACACTTTCAATTGTTACCCCTTCTAATTCAAATGTTAGACCACTAATTGTTAATTTCCTTTTTTGCAGTCTGAAGGAACACACGAAACATGTGCATATAGTGGTTACTGTTGGAGATGATTATGTTAGCAAAGGATACAATGACCAAGTGCCAAGGGTTGTCAACCAAAGATTAATGGAACTTGGAATGGACTTCAAAATAAGCATGCTCTTATAGTCCATATTCACACAACCCCCATGTACAAGAACTTTCAGTTCAGGGTTGTCAAATCCAATTGTTCTAGGTTCGCTATTACATGCCTTAGTGACGAATTCTATTGGAGGTTACATGCATCAAGGTTGAATGGATGCGAAATGTCTAAGATCATGATTATTAATCTATTCATACATGTCCTTGGTACCTTTACATAATGTCAACCATCATGAGGCAAAAAGTCATATTATTGCCAAGACTATTTATCGTCGGTTAGAAGGACAAGTTGGCTATGTGCTATCAGAGAAAATTGAAGATTTCAATATAGAATTCGTAGTGAAAGTCAATTATTGCAAGGCATGGAGGACTAGGGAAATTTTTATCCAAAAATTATAAAGAATATTTGAAGACTCATTCATATCTAGACCTTCATGCATATCTAGATGAGCTTGACATGGCAAACCCGGACACCACAACAAGGATTAAGTATGACCCTCATGCCAAGTTTTTTGGAAGGTGTTTTGTTGCTTTTGGAATATGCGTTGAATACTTCAAGAAGTACATGTACAAGGTCAACACAATTGATGTAACACATTTAGATGGGAGATATAGAAGCACCTTATTTTAGGTTGTGGGTTTGGACACTGACAACCATTTGTATCCTTTGCAATGGCAAATGGAGAGTCCAAAATAGTGTAACATGAAATTGGGTGCTAACAAATTTGAGCAGTGCATTAGGATATGTAGAAGGGCTTGACATCATATTCGATCGGCAACCGTCAATCCTTACATGGCTTGGCATCATATTCGATTGGCAACCATCAATCCTTACATAGGTACCCTTGGTTTTCCCACATGCACTTCATGGTTATTGCATGTATCATATCTCACATAACATGCACACAAAGTTTAAGGACTAAGGGTTGTACCCTCACTTTTTCCAGGCGACTAACTCTATCTGAATGGATGATTTTGAAGAGTAGATGACCATAATACAATAGAAAAATCTAAAGGCTTACAATAATAGAGATAACTAAGGAGAAAAGGGCTAATGTACACTTCCCCATTAAGAGATATAACATCAAAATATTCAATGGGTGCAAGAGTTTTAACTCAATGATAGCCACCCATAGTGAATATACAATTGTGGCTATCATTGAAGACATATGGTTGAAAATGCAGGAAATATGGTTTATCCATCATACAAACTTAAAAAAGTGGGCTAGAACATTAACATCACGTGTTGAAAATGAAATTCAGGAGGCTTGTGATTTAGCATGTGATCTTGCACATCATTCCATTGCAGCACATGAGTTCTACACCAAATCATCAACATATATTGATCATAAAATCTTGATCTTAGGACATGCCTTGTGGGATGTCTCAATGTATGGACCTATTGCACAAATGTGTACTAGCTTCATATGCAAGTAGGTCCATTGTTCTTTACACATATTGTTCAAGTGTTATAGGGAAGAAAACTTCTGCCAACTCTATAATGGTGCAATTTATCCTATTTATAAGATCTAGTTCAACACTCTAGATGATATCCGTTTGCTCAACTTGATGCCACCTCATATAAGAATCTCTGCAGGCAGATTAAGAAGAAAAGAATGCTATCTAACGGTAAGGAAACCCGCTTGTTGTGTTGTAGCAAATGCAAGAAGTCTAGCCATAACCGGAAGGCACACACATTCCCAATCATAGAGAAGAACATATCTAGGATGGGTGTTGTTCCAAAGAGCAACATGCACAAGAAATGACAAGGTTCTACCACATGGCCATCTAGAAAATGAAAAAAACAAACCCCCATTCCAACAATAGGTGGGCTTGACTGTGGTCCATGCATTTCTAGTCAATTTACTCCTCATGTTCCGACTATCAAATTGGGAGATAAAAATTGAAAGTCAAAATTTGATGACTAGTGTAACAACCCGTTTTTCGGTTACGCTTAACCCGAGAGGGTTAAGGGTAATTCAGTAATTTGAGATTAATATTAAGAGGTTTCATTAGATGAAATACCTATAGCCAGGTAGAGCTTGGCATAACGAGTGTAACGATTCGAAGAACGTGCGAAACGGAGGTCGGGACCGGAAGTTACGATCTCGACGAGCGTAGAAAATAGGTGGGACCCACTAAGAAATAGTGTGATTTGCTTCTTTTAGTGGGTTGGTATCGAAGGGCTTGTCGATACGAGTCCATCGGTACTAAGAACGCGCGAATCCGAATCCGGGGTAGGAAGTTGCGCACGTTTGAAGTTTTATAATAAAAAAATAAAAGACAATGGCGCGCGGCGCACGACTGGCGCGCGCCGCAGCGCGGATCGGCGCGAGCCGGCGCAAGCCGGCGCGCGGTCGCGAAACCGCGCGCGCCCGCGGTAACGCAGGCGCGATCCGCGTAACATGCGGGCGCGAGCCGCGCATTACTGCAGGCGCCGCGCGCGGCTCCGGTGGGCGCCGCCGCCCGAAATCTGCGGCGCCGCCGGTTTCGGCGGCGCGGCGCCGTGGTTTCGGCGGCTCGGGGCTTATTTAAACCCCATTTTCCATTCATTTTTGGACCCAGATTTTCTCTCACCCCCTTTCTTACCGTTCTGAAGCCGATTAAGGCCGTTCAAGACCCGTTTCCTACTAAATCGAGCGTGCTCTACGCGATGGAGTGGTCCTTTCTTCGATTCGGAGACCGTATAAGGAAGAAATGCCTCGAGACAAGGAGAGGTTCTGCCCAAGCACCGACAAACTTCTTTCTCCCCGTTCTTAAGCATTCTAACTCTGATTTAGTCCATCCAAGAGGCGTTCTTGACTAAATCGAGTATGTTCTACACGATGGAGAGGTCCGTTCTTTGATTCAACAACCGTATAAGGAAGAAATGCCCCGAGACAAGGAGAGGCTCCGCCCGTTATCCTCGAGCACCAAACAAGAAATATGGGCCCGAAGCAAGACGGGGTTCTGTCCGAAGTTGTCGGGCTACATCAAGATAAGTAATCCAGAGTATGGGAGGTTCTGTCCGCCGCTCACGGCACAGAAAACGAGAAGAGTCTCCGGCAAGGAAGACGTTATACAAAATCTTTCGACACAAGACGAAGAACATATGGAGACTAGAGGAAGCTTCTTTTATATCTTCGGATCTGAAGGGGAGGATGCTCATACGAGCAACTCCGAATACAGCGACCTTACGAGTCATGAGGGCAGTAAGCATTTCTGATCTCCCGTCTTAATTATGCCATGATGTGTGCTATGTCATGATGCGTGTTTATATGTCATGATGTGTGCTATGCCATGATGTGTGCTATGCCATGATGTGAGCTTATATGCTATGATGTACGCTTATATGTTATGAAGTGTGATGTCTTGCTCTAGGGTAGAGCAAGACGTGTGATATGTGTGTCCGGTCTCGGCTCAGTGATAGAGCGAGTCGGTTGATGTGCTCAGTCTCGATTCAGTGATGGAGCGAGACATGAGTATGTGATTTTGATCCCGCTCTGTGGTAGAGCGAGATGTACGATTTCGTTAATTTCCGCTTGACTCCGATTTATAACGAGTTTTTGTATACTTCCGATTAAATATTCGGAGATACGTATGTTATACGATTTTGCGATGCTTGTTGTGTGTAGTAGCCACTAGGCAGAACTACGTTCGGATCCGATCGTATTGGAATAATATCCAATACGTACGTAGGCAACCAACGGCAATGCAACGTTGGCCCGATCCAAATCATTATAAATAATATGTTTATTCTGTTTTACACGCGACGAACTATGAAGCTTCGTTGTGTGTAAATGGTCGTTACAACCTAAGTCTACGTACGAGGAAGCCTTAAGCTCCGTAATACGTAGGCGAACGTTGTACCTCTCGCACTCAGACGATGATTCCTGGCTTAAGGAAAATTTTAAATTCCTATCAGTAATTTTGTGGGCCCGGCTCGGGTCGGGTCGTTACAACTAGATAGTTGATATTCATATACTTTACAGTCAACAATCAAACATGTAAATACATAGTTGGTCATATGTAATGTCTTGGCTTATTTCAATGATCAAAACAATGTCAATGATGTGTAATTTTAAGTTAGAGTCTTACTAAAGATCGCATGGTGAAGATGAAGTAGGTCAAAAGACTCAATAACTAGTTTTGATCGGTAAAAACATGCACTTACATCACACAAACACACTTGAAAGTGGAATATTATATTATAGCATGGGAGATTGTAGGAGACAAATGGATAAAAATTCCCCAAAGTTTGTTATTTGTTCATAAACAATCGATTGCTAATAATGAAAGCCCAATCGATTGGCCTTTGATTTTTTTCATAAGGTTCTTCAAAAGAGTGAATAATTGATCATTGTTCAGAATGGATGATTGATTACAAGTTTGCATTCAAACAATATATAGAGCAATTGATCACCATGTGGAAAGATCAATCGGTTGGACATGCAGTTTTCTTAAATAAAACATTCTATGTGTAATTTGTTTCTTGTTGAAGGTTGAACATCTTAAGCAATTTAAGGGTCTATAAAAAGGGGTTGTGGATGAGGTAAGAGAGAGAGAGGAAGTCTTGGGAACTCTAGATAAAAAGTATAAAATTTCTCTATATTGAGTTATAGAGTGTGAGAGCTTCCATGACTATTAAATTTTGCTAAAAAAATCAAAATAATCACATGAATTTATGTCTATGCCTTAACTTCATGAGTTAATTGAGAAAAAGAGTTGCACATACACTTGATATTTCTCACTCAGTTTAGAATGAGTGGGTTGTTAGAGATAATCTAGCTCTTCACTGTTCCCGCCTCATTCCTTTTGCTACAACAACTAGCCCCATGATCGTTTGTTGGGAAGCCATGAATGCCTCATTTCCTCCACGACGGTTGCTTCCCTTGGCAGCTTCATCATGCTAGTGTTGTCATCGATGCAGGTTGGAAGGTTCATCCTTGAATCCTGAAGTTGGTGCCTCTTCATCATTTTCTTTCCCCCACCTTGTTGTCCCCACTTCTGCCGCAATAACTACAATGTCTACCTCTACCATTGTACCAATGTGATCACCCCACCTCCCCCTCTATCACCTTGTTGTCACCCTTGCCACCATCATTGCTAAACTCCAGTAGATGTAGACATTAACATATACTATAGACAACAATATGATTTAATTGTCGTCCACCACCTCCTTGAACTGCCTGATGACGGTCAAACCTAGTGTTCCTCCTCTTCCCCTAGTGGTTGGTGTTATCCTGCCATTACAAGGGCCTTCCAATCTTCATAGTTATGATGGAACATGAATCTATTAAATCCAACTAACAAAAACCACTAGAAAGCATAGATGAGAGAATGCTTTGATAGTGTTTCCTTTCCCTATCACTCATTTATCTCACTTTGGAACATACACGTTGATGCAGCAGCTCAAATTGAAAACAAATTTTCAGGTCTTCGAATTTCACTAAATAGAAATGAAATTACAAAAAACAAGAAAACAAGCTGAGATTCAACCTCCAGTTGGATCAACAGCTTTAGCTCAAAATAGAGCTCGAGGAAACCCTCTTCTGGACATCAAGATTTCATTACATCAAAGTCAAAAACTAACTCTCATTACACTTGAAAGTCTATTTATACTAAACAACTAATCTCCTACAAATTCATGTGATGTAGATTGAGTTTAAAAGTAACACCATTTAAATCCATTTCTTGCACCCATTTACTATTCATGCATCTAGAGGAAGCAAACGATTAACTACTTTAATGGCCACTTTATTTATACCAAAATGTCACAAGTGCCCCTCACTAATCCTAAGAAATTACCCGTTGTACCAACATTATTCACTCGACCCATAGTGATTACCAGAAATACCCTTGCCTATTTCATAAGCCTTTCACAGGTGTTTGATGAAATGCTGAAACCATTCTTCATTCATCAAGTTTCGAAGGCATTATTTGCTCCTGCATCACACATCTCAAGGAATGACTCTCAATCCTCATCCAATTCAGTTGAATATTATTATGGGGAGGGGCTGGTGGTTAGATAGATCAGAGATCATGGATAAGAAAGAGCTCTGATGAGGGTCGATAGAGGGGCCAATGAAGTGACATCTTCTATGCAAAAAAAAGTAAAATCCTTATTGTCTCCTATTAAATAAAGATATTGGGACATGATGATAAATTAATGGAGTGCTTTGTCTTTGGGAAGAGCCCTAAAAAGTTATGACTGATAATGTATGCTATATAGATGGGGTTTATAAAAAAGTTCAAAAAAATAGTCACATGGGATTTCATTTGTTATAGCTCGTCGAAAGCTTTCTAACAATATGAAGAGTGCGTGAATTCGCATTTGGGCATGCAAGATATGATATTATAAATTTAAAATCAACATAACCTAAAAAATAAGAATGAGGATTATAATTTCTTTGGTTTTTGGGGATTATGATGGGGCAGTTAAGAGTAGAATAAGGATTAATGGTATAAAATATAGGTTAAATAGCACATTAATTTGCTTTAGGGAAAATTATATAAATAATATTAATAAAAATAATTACTGAAATAGGGGGAATATGAAAATATTTACCAAAATGGTTTTGCTTTTTGCCACACAGGCACTAGCTAGGCGCTGGTGCCTACATGGCTTTTTTTTTATTAAAAATTTGTGATTTTGTCATGTCAAATGACGAAATTAACTTAAGTTGATTTTGTACTAAATCAACTTTGATTTCGTCCTTGTGAAGGACAAAATTAACTTATTCAAAAACAACATCAATTGAAATAACTTAAGGTTGATTTCGTACTTCAGAAGGATAAAATCAACTCTATTTACCTCAACGTGACTTTCTCATCTTTGGCACCTTGCACTTTCTTCCATTCTCCTCTTTTGCCCCTATTTTTTCCCATCTTAAGCTAGGATTCAAGACATTCTTTGTCCCTGAAACCCCGTCTTCCTTGCTTCGCTCTCGTGTTGTGCCAGTGTTAGAACTCCTTTGCTTTCTTCATATCTCTGATTTTGGTGTGTGCTTTTGCAGTGATGGTGGAGCAATCTTCGCTATTGATTTGAGTTGAGCGGCTAGCATTGTGGAGTTCACTCTTCTCTTGTAACATTTTCTTCTTTCATCCCCTTGAATCTTGCATCAATTTTTGGCTTTGTCGATTTGTTGTGGCTATGCTGGCTTGGGTTTTTTGGGAGGATTTTTCTAACAATGTGGTCATAGGGCTTTGGACTATGATGGATCCATTATTTTTTATTATTTTTTGCATTAATAATGGCATATTTGATTTTGATTTTTAGATGATTCATCTCGTAACCATCAGTGTTGGATCCGCTTAAAATTCCCATTTTCTATGATTTTGAAGCATAGAGTTTGGATCAGCAAGCAATTCAAACAATACTATGTACTATGTCTGCTTCTTCTGCAGTCTTATTATCCTTATATTGATGAAACTCGTCTGAGCAGGTTTATGAGCATATCAAGTTTGCATTTTGTCATCCCGCTCATCTTCCCGCTATGACTCTTACTCCCGAACGCTTTCCCGCCCTCGCCCTCCCCCCACCCAAGAAAAGGATGCACTTTCTTTGACCTTCCTGCCTCTATTTTTCTCTCTAATGTTTGGTTTTGAGGTAATGGTTTTTGTTTTATCTCCTATCAAATCTTTGAATAAAATTTTCTACATTGTAGTGTGCTTGTGTTTTTTTCCTCTACAAAGTAATAAAATAAATTTGTTTGAACTGAAGAGTATTTTGGTGCAAGTTGACTATAAATGTATGACTCTAGATGCATGATTCTAGATGCATATGTAGCTGATTATAACTAGAAGCCACCAAATTCTATAATGTATTTTAGTAATCTACACCAATATGAGTGTTTGTTAAGCATCATCTCATGGTGTATGTCCTTTATCTCATGTTTTGACCTAGTGCTCAAGGACATGTCAGATGATGGTAAGTGACATCTTATAGGCCTCAAATTAAAATATTGCTCAAGTAACATTGTCAAATGAGATAATGCCAATTCTATTCTCTATCATATTTTCTAGGCTAAATAAACTCTAAGGGTTATTGCTCATTACATTGATTGACATTTACATTAGCTTATGGGGAAACAAGTGATGAGCTCAAGGGCTTGCAGTGTTGTAATTGGCATTTGGTTACTTGATAATTTTCTTGCTAATTAGTTTAATCTTGACCTAGTGCTCATAAAAGAGAAGAAATGGTTATGAATTAAGTGAATACTTCTTGATGTCATATTGTGATGTATATAAGATTTATATATTTGTTATGAATTAAATGAATAGACATGGCAGGAAAAATAGTTAGTTTTATGTTTCACCATGAAGGGTTATCAAAGGGATTATTCATTAAGTAGCCCTCTAATTGTGATGAACTTTAGATGCAAGTGGCTAGAAAAGTTGGGTGGGATCAAAGGATATGGAAAATTATAAGAAAGTGTCACCTCCCGACATTTGGCTAGCAAAGTTTGGTAGGATCGAAGGATGTAGAGAATTATAATAAAGTGTCACCTCCCGATATTTGGAATGAGATCGACTCTACTATATGTAGAGGATCGGGCTTCACTAAGACTAATATTTATCATTCGTCTCAAGTATGCATGTTCAAACTATTTCTCAAAAATAGATGCTCAAGTGCCTAGTTTTGAAAGTGAAGGGTGGGATGTAAGTAGGAACTCACAAAGGAGCACCCAAAGAAATGTGAGTAGTGGAAGGCACATGCAAATTGCAGTGGATAACATTGCATATGATAATTTGTCCATGACAGTAGCATCAAACGAATGTCATAGGTCGTTTGCACCTATTAATGATGGAAGTGGACCTAGTTGGAGGTAAGAAAGGTTTTTGGTGTGAATATTTTAATTGTCGAAGAAAATAATAAGATTGAATTTTGAATTTTGTATGTAATAAGTGAGGTATATATCTCATGCACATGAGATAGTTAGCCTTGTAATGTCACAAAGTAGTGCATGGTTTGGAACACAAACCTTGATGGGCATTCATTACCTCTACATAAGTGTTGGCTTTACAAATACTGGACTATCCAATCCAAGGTGAATTATAAATTTATAAAGCAATTTTAATTATTGAACAAGTTTTAGGTAACATGAAGTTCAATACATGAGCATTATTCATGCATAGGGGAGCCCATGTTCATGATGTTGACGTTGATATAAATGAGCCAATGAAGGTGAAGATAATATTGGCAAAACTAGTAATGAGTATGGTATGAACAAAGAAGGAATTAGAGGTGAAGAAAGTGCTCAACACATGGTTGATGGAGAGGGGGATGATGTTGTAGACAATGCAATTGCTACAAATGACATAAACGTCAATGATGATGAGCCACCATATTATAATAAGGAGGAGCCAATCTATGCATATATCACAGTGAGCAAATAGATGAGGTAGTTAATTGGGGTATGGATATGGGGCAACAGAACGAAGAAGAGTTATATGTTGGACGAATCTTTCAGGATAAAGTTTTCAATTAAGAATCATGTCCAAGACAAAGTTTTGCATTCAAATATGTCAGGATATACAATTAAGTGCATTGATAGTGCTTACCCTTGGAGAATTCATGAATCAATGAAGAGGGGTGTCGACTACTTTCAATTGAAGACAAAGGTGGTGACCACACTTGTAGGAATGCCCAACTTAGCATTGATCACAGTCAGTGTAGTGCATTATTTGTTTGCAAGGTCATAATGCCTGCATATAAGCTGAATTAAGGTGATATTATTGAAAGAATGAAAGAGAGGTTTCACGTGGACATTTCTTATAAAAAGGCATGGATGGCAATGAATATGACCATAAAAGCTATTTATGGGGATTGGGCTAAATCATACAAATTGTTGTTAATGTATGTCAAGGCAATACAAGATGTGAATCCCGATACAATATTTGAGTTGGAGTATGTTCAAATGGATAGTGGCCTATATAAGAGAATTACACAAATGTCTTGGGCATTTGGGCCATCTATACTAGGGTTAGGCATTGTATCCCAGTGATTGGAGTTGATATGACTCATTTATATGGAAGGTATCCTGGATCTCTTATAACGACAACGACTATTTACAGGAGCAAGAGTTTATTTCCTCTAGAGTTTGGGATAGTATTAAAGGAGAATTATAAAAATTGACAATAGTTCTTAAGTTAATTGAGGAAAAAAATACTTATAGATATGACACATGTCACAATCATCTTACATCGACATAAGAGGCTTCAAAAGGCCGTGCTTGAAGTTTTTTCCCCTCCATTCTGGGGCAGTTACATGTGTGTTGGTAGTTGAATAATTTGAGGCTAAAATAGCATTGATTGGTAAGGAAAGTCAAATGGAAAAATAACTTCTTATTGGAGAAGGATCACGCCCAGAATAGTAAGAAGGAGTTTAAAAATAATGATGGATTTGATTGTGGCAGCTACATATATGTTGACAGTTAAACAATTTGAGGCTAAAATGTACTTGATTGGTAAGGGAAGTCAAAGGGCAAAACTACTCCTTACAGGAGAAGGATTACACCCTGAATAATGGTCTTTTGCTACGATGGTTTTATAATATTTGGAATGATGACTACAAATATGGCGAAAAGTTTAAATAGCATCTTGAAGGGGGCACAAAGATTACCCATGCAGGCCTTAGTGTCAACCATTTTTTACCGGGTGATAAAATTTTTTGTTTAATGATCTTGCATTTCGGAGGCCATAGTTACCCCATACACTCCTAGAGTGGAAGGGATTAGAAGGGAACAATCAAATAAAATTGGGGAGTATATAGTCCAAAGAATCAGTTGCACCAATTTGAAGTGATGGCTATGCGTGGAAGGAAGTTTGTGGTGAATGCAATTCATCAAACTTGTATGTGTAATTACCCTCAATTCTACCAATATCATTGCTCTCATCTTTTTGCTTTGTGGGGAAAGTGGTGGTAGCATGTACATATAGGAATATGTTATATATCTATTGCTTATAGAAATATGTACTCTGAACAATGTTACTCTCCTCATGGTTTGGAGTTTTGGGAAAAAGATATTCCTTATGTATTATTACCCCCAATAGCAACAAGACAATATGGTGGCCCACACTATGTTTGAATTAGGAATGTAATGAATAGTGTGACCATGGAGAGAGATGGTAGAGCAGGTTATAAGTGTGGGAGGTGCAAACAATCTAGGCATAATACTAAAAGATGCACTAACACTCCTGTTGATTGGTAAACATACGATTATACTATATAATCTTTATATTTAATCTCCTTTCTAGATATGGTGATTATTTCTAAAGCACTTATTTCCTCGCAGATTATATGGATCATATCGAGCCTTTTTATAAGCCATGAGTCTATCCTTGTTTAACAACACTCTCATTGGTCGACATCCATTTGGAGAGGAGAGGTGTTCCCACTTAACATGTCTTTAATTTCATTTGTTATAAAATGGTATATTGCTTAACAACATTTGAACTTATTATAGAATCTCGGGTGCCTTGAGTGCACTAGGCATTTCACCAGCCTCCAACATTGGGAGATAGATAAGTGTATTTAGCCATATATTGAGCGGGATAGATTTGGACACTTCATCAATTAACAACTCTAACTTGATAGGTCTTTGATCACAGCTCTTGTCGAGAGATGGAGGAGGGAGAAGAAAATATTTCACTTGCCTTATGGGGAGATGTCCACTACCCTTATGGATGTGGCAGTATTTCTTAGATTTCTCACAATAGGAGGATCGGATTTAGATTTAGTAGCTAGACTGTCATGCCCCGGCATTGCCCAACCCGAGCCGAACCCGGTCCAGGGGCCGGTCAAGCGCACGAGGGCGACAAGGGAAAATGAGATACGGTTTAGCAGAAGACTTAGCCCTAATTACGGGCGATCTAACAAAATTACGGAGTATGCACACCACTTTGAGCAAGAGTAAATAAGTAGAAAAGAAGGAGAGTTACATTAACTCAAGATAAACAAAAGTCTCAAACCCACATGCTTAGTCAACCATAGCCCACTCTAGGCTCCAAAATAGGTCTTAAACAACACAACTATATAAAGTAGCATAATTCAAAATGAGAACCATACACAAAGGTTCTAAACATAAAGCATAAACCAAGGAAAATAAGTCACATAAGAGGACTCCACGATCACTCCCAAGTCGTCTCCGATCTTTCCTCAAAGAGGAGATCCTGTCCGTCTGCGTGTCGCGCCACGCAGCCCCAAAGCAAAACACAATAAAGAGGGGTGAGTTTAACAAACTCAGCAATGGTTTTCTAATATACTATCATCATCGAAAATACGACGGCATAGCAACATAACTAATCAAAGTAAAGATTGACAAGATGAATCATTTCCTGATCTCACATACACATTACCTAAACTTGCATCATAGTGTATAGTCCACATAGTGTCATTCACATCATATCAACCTGCATGAGATGTATCTCTAACATACATATCAAGTCATACATCACATCATATAAGGAATGCCTCTATCAAGAAGTAATCACAAATAGTGTCACGAAGACGGAAACACAGACAAGGCCATGTAGGCGTGTCATGGTCTAAATTCTACACAAGAATTTAAGAAGATCACATCATATAAAGAATGCCACCATCAAGGAGTAATCACAAATAGTGTCACGAAGATGGGAACATAGACAAGGCCACGTAGGCGTGTCATGGTCCAAATTCTACACAATAATTTAAGAAGATCACATCATATAAAGAATGCCTCCATCAAGGAGTAATCACAAATAGTGTCACAAAGACGGGAACATAGACAAGGCCACGTAGGCGTGTCATGGTCCAAATTCTACGCAAGAATTTAAGAAGTTCGGGGTTGTCAATCGCTAATTGCTGCTCGCCCCAGACGATCCTGGCCAAGGATGTCACATTCTCACGAAGAGAACCTAGAGCAAGGGTGTTCGTTTTGGGACATCTCCTGCGATGGGGAAGAGCCCGAGTTCCCACGTAGGAAACCCACAAACACATGGTAGCTGGTGCAAAGAGCATACCATATTGGATTCTCAGGGTCCAGATGACAGTAATAATCTCAAATCGCAAGACAAGTACGTAACTCGTCTCCCATATAATTCCATTTAACTAGACTCAACCCGACTCAGTGTGCACGTAAAAATACCTCTATGTCGACTCTAGTCCTCACGTCCCATACCATGAGTATTCGTGACGCCATAGAAGCAAATTTAACTAAGCACTAGCGCAACGAACCTTAGAGCTATCCATCGACATAATGTGTCCCATACCGCAAGTGTCTAATGGTTTCTCCTCGGCTGTTCCACACAGGACTTAAATCGAAAACATGTCCTTTCGGACCAACCAAGTTCTGATTAATTCAACGAGCGATTAATCCGGCACGCAATCTCAACCATTACATCCAATCGATTAACTCCAATTAAACATCGGTAAAACCTCATTCATGAAGTCCAATACATGATGCATGATATCGTGATACATCCGTGAGCAAAAGTCTATGTGGGTTCCAACACATTGAACATCCTCCCAATTAGTCCCCTCATGCATCATAATCAAAACATAAATAACTACAATTTCGTAGTAGATTCCCCATATGCGTGTGTATTCATACATATTCTAAGCACATAACCAATGTTTAACATAAACTCATAAGACAATGTACATATGTTTAAATACATTCAAAACAATGATTCCCAACTGAAATCAAAACAAAATCCACCATAAAGCTTAAATCCATCCATGTGAAATCGAACGTTCACTCCCACAATCATTATTTTTCCACACATTAAACCACAACATGATCACATCAATTACCCATAAACCAACCTCATTATAAGAGAACACATCTCACCATTTTTCATATAATATCCCTGCTGGAAACATATTCTAATTACAAGAATTCCAACATTCAAAAGTTCAAGGTACTTCAATATCAATATGCATAATTATCAACATAATATAATGCCACATGACCACACTTAAACACATTCCATTAACTTCCATCATCAATTCTACACCTCCAGTAGCTTAATTTCATCATAATACACCCCCTATAACCATTAGAATCATCAAATGGAGTAAAACATTGAAATGTGCATAAGTTTCAAAAATAACAAAAACTGCCGTGTAGCCGTTCGAACTCCCTGCAGGGACGTTCGATCGGCTATACTGAAAATCAGTCAAAAATGTAGTGTTGCCGTTCTAACGCCCTGATAGGCCGTTCTAACGCCAACACAGCAGTTTTGACCTTCTTCTTCATTTTCGAAAATCAAACCAAAACACCATGAAAATACCTTCAAATCTTCATCTATGGCAACAAACATTAACAAAAACTCATAAAACCTTCTAGAACACTAATCTATATCATTCTAAGACAAAACCCTAAGAAATCGAGATAAAATATTATAATTTACTAATCATGCCATTAAAGTACTAAATTAAGTAAATCCACTCAAAATAAACCACAAAATCAAGAGTTTTACCATAGGAAAACTGAAATTTCGAAAGTCCATTACCTTATCCCTTGATTAGGCTTGGATTTAATGGTCACCCTTCTTGAAAACCTTACAAAGATATAGAGTTTAAATTAAACTCCATTAAAATCGATTTAACATAGAAAACCCAAATGAAAACTTAGATCTAGGGCTTGTTGAACATAAAAATCGGATTTTTAGATCTAGGGTTTGAAGTAAAGATGCAAATCAGTAATTTTGATGTTTAAAAATGAATCAAAACAAAGGAGAAATGATAGATCTAGAAAAGATTAGGAGGAAATCTAGGTTTTAAGGCTTAATCACAAGAGACTTACCTTAAACTCCTTCTAATCCGGGCCTAATTGGGGAATTAGGTCTAACCTCCATTTCCCAGCCTATTCCCAAAATGGAAATGGCTAAGGTTATCATATTTATAGTAGGGTTTGGGGTGTGTATGGGTAAATTGTGGGGTATGAATAGAAAAATAGGCTAAAAATGGGTAATTTAGCTATTTGAGCACTAATTAATCCTGAGAAAATTATGAATTTTTTTTGGTAAAGGCTTGTGTTGATGTCTGGGTTAATTTGGTCCAAAAACCCAAATTTTGACGGTGGGGCCCACAATGGGTCTCGCCAAACCCTAATTTTTGAAAAATTAGTGAAAATTCAGAAAATCCCCAAAATTCAGATTTGACTCAAAATCACTTAAAACCAATAATTGTAAAGTTGATTTTGATTAAAACCATAAGAAATACCATTTATTTTCAAAACCACCGAATTAATAAGAAAATGAGTTAACCACACGATAACCGATAAGTAAAATAAAAAGAATACCGGTTTAAGATCAAGGATCTTATATAGACTCCTCGGCAGAGCACCTCCTCCTTCAATATTGGGTAAGTTTCATGCGCTCCCAGTTGATGTCACCAAGATAGTCATCGAACAACATGCACACATGTACTTGCTTTATCTACTTAGTGCTACTATATTTATGATAACACTAGTAGCCATATACATATCGCGTACCTCACCCTCCTAGCAGATTTTGACATAGGGGGGCACCTACACATGGGGTAGTGCTACCCTTGTGTACTTATACTGAGAGTTAGGGAAAACTTATCAAACTATGACATTGGGGATTGTTGGTTGCCTGACACTTCTTCATGTAAATAAATTTGTTGAAATATTTATTTTCCACATGTAAAAATACTTCTTATTTTTAATATTTTCTTTTATGATATTTTGTGCCATAGTTATGGTTATGGGAGCATTTATATGTTGGCCGACCAACATTGAGATAGGGCCAAAAGTAGAGAGTGCTCCATTAAGAGCTAGGTATATATTTTTTTAAAACTATTATATTTTTAACATAGTTTTATGTGGATGTGTGGAGTTGATGTGTTAAATTCAATTCCTTAAGGTGGAATGTTCAAAGGATGAAAACTAAAAATCTACAAGAAGTCCTCCAACTGTATATAGAGAAGTTGGACCACAAGTGTCCTTATCAAGTAATTATATTTTATTATGTCAAATGTAATATAATGAATATAAGCTACGTAATGTTATTAAAAACTAATTATGCTTTAAAAATTATGCATGTTATTTGCCATCCATACTCAGATGAGGCGCTGACTGAGTTACCTCCTCTACGTACAGAGCGAAGAGATGTGTGGCTATCATAATGTCATTGATTTGTTTTGAGATTGTAGAGATGCACGTGCTTGATTATGTAATGCTCCAATTTGACTTAGAGTAGGATACTCTTCCTCATACAATATAATTCATTCTTTGGATTACTCGATAAGGTCGTCACATTTCCGACTGGGATGCACTTTACATAGCCTATATCACTTAATGGGATAATACGAGGGAGACTATTATCCGAGGCGAGATTACTATAACATTGCGTGATGTTAGTAACCCATACATGTTGTGGTATTTGACAATTACACGTAGATATATTCTACCACGTGATGATTTAGAGGAGATGACTTATCAGCCTAGAGGCACATCTAAGGTAACGTTGATAAGTATATCTTAATTAAATCATAAAATTTTCTTACTTCTCATTTATAATTTATATAACTTTTATTGTATTTTTTACAGCTTGGTTTAGCATGATAAACATATGCACATTTAACTGATGTTGTTAACACATATTTTGGGTGAAGTCTTATTAGCATTATGTTAGTCATAGCTTGCTACTACTTCAATTTGTTGTTATGTGATGTACATGAATATTATCCCTTCAACGACGCAACTTAGAC
This sequence comes from Saururus chinensis, assembly GCA_035235625.1. Lineage (NCBI taxonomy): Eukaryota > Viridiplantae > Streptophyta > Magnoliopsida > Piperales > Saururaceae > Saururus > Saururus chinensis. Next base: position 19,708,205 of record CP141147.1, on the reverse strand, counting down.
ACCACCAAGGCATGATTCATATATGGATATTTCATCTTTATTTGCAACAACCTTGTATCCTCTTTAATTTTCATGAGCTTCAGTGTCACATGATAGTCCACGCTATCATCTTCGGTTGCTTGTGGAGATGTAGCCCATCCTTTGCCAACTAAAATGCTGATTATTTTGAAAATATATACTAGAAGATAGCGGGCATCTCGTGTAGATCCAATCTTATTATCCTTAGAGGCGTATTTGAATGGGTCATTTATTATTTATACGGAATTACGGATTAGGTGGACTCACTCGAGCAGCTTCATGGCCAAGGCTATAGTTGGGGTCAAGGTCAAAGCGGTAAGAGAGATATAATTAATTAGAGTTTCAATATAGTTTTCAAATATATAAAATATAATTTTTTTTATATACCAAATATTTTAGAAATATTTTATCTAACTTACATGTGTTTTATAGACTTTTAATTATTTAATGTGTAACTATCTTGGTGTTTTATTTTTTATTTTCACCTGAGTTTGTTTTCTATGGGGTGATTTTTATCCTTTTGAGGATGAAATGATATTTTTTTTTTAAAAAGCCAGCGGCCTGGTGCGGTACGACAAAAAGTATCACAGTATATGTTTTCATTGCTCCGTTATTTGGGTAATTTTTTTTTAAATATTATATATATAATTTGATTGTTCCTTTTCTTTTAATGCCTTTTGTTTTCGTCTCCTGTGATTTTCAAGAACGTTTGCAGCACTTTTGTGTGTTTTTTTCGGAGGATGGCTTTTCTTCTGTCGAAGACCTCCTTGCTTTCTCGTCTCCGATCCCACCAGCAGGTAAGTTCGAACTCCTTATTGTCGCCCCTCTATACGGCCATATGTTTCTTGTTATGGAACTTTTTTTCCCTTCTTTTTCAGTGTGCGATCGAAGATTCTCTCCCTTCTGGACATCGAGCGTTTCACATTGAATTGGGTGCTCGGGAAAAGGCTGTAAGTTACTGGTTCCTGATCTGTAGAAAATGAATCAAACAATTGAAGCGTGCCATTTTTTTTTATGTAATTAGGATTAGGATTTTTTTTGGTTATTAGGGTCTCGTTTAGGTGGTCGAAGCAATTCGCACGAAATTAGTTAAGTAAGGAATATAAATTTGTACGAATTAAAAATGATTTAAGGTGTTTATAATGATGAGTTAATGAATCGACTGATTGAAAAATGTTTATCGAGAGCGGCTTTTGTCATGTTGTATGAACTATATTTGGAAATTTTAGCTGGCTGGTTACTCGTTTTATTTTGACTGAGTTATGTTGTATGTGAACCTTTTTACTGACATTAATTAATTTATTGATTATCTTAAAAATAATCATAGGTTTTTCCCCCTTTCGAAAGGTTAAAAACAAAACTCTACTACAATGGAAATAACAATAAGATACAGCGAGGAAAGGCGGTTACAATGTAGAACGGTGTGGAGAAGCAAATTCATGCAAAAATGGAAAAAGAAAATCTTTCATGCACAAGCAACCAGTAGAGGAAGCAACATCCAAGCATATGGTTTACATGAACAATTATAGTTCCTGAGGATATGAACACCAGCCTATTTATCTATCACGTTATGTTAATTACTGGACTGGAATTTAATATAAAGTTTTCAACTAATTAAATTTTTTTAGATTTGTCTCTGACAATATTTTGATCTCTAGGTACCCAAATAGTTGAAATGAAAAACTAATTTGGGTTATCCAAGAGAGAGTCTTCTATTGTCCGTGGTAAGGCATATTGAAGAAAATTTATGAAGTGAAGATTGCACAACCTCTTTTCTGCTTAATTTCCTCATGCTTATATGGAACAAAAATGCTGGACTAAATTTTTTTGGCTGCTAGTCATCATTGTCATTCATCTCAAACTTCTTTGGTTTGAATAGCATAGGATTGGTGAGAGATCCATTTGGGTGTAAAGTCCTCAATAGAAGATTGGTTCATAGAGATCAATCTTGCTTCAGTGTTTGTAGCCTTAGGCGGTTCTTGTTCAGTTGCTTCTTTTACTTTCTATTAAGAGGCCCCAAGTTATACCTGTGATAGGCTACCAAGAGTTCGTTGTAATGGGTCAATTTGGATGTGATCAGTTTCTTCTTCTCATTTGATTTTAAACTCAAAAGAAAAGTAGCAGTGTTTGAATTTAATGTTAAAATTTTATAACAATATGTCCTTGTAAGGTCAATAATATTAACTAGTAACTAGTTGGCCATAGTGACTGGAATTGCTTATTTTCCAGAGTGAAACTATTTAAAAACGGATCCTGAACTAGTACTACAGGCTATATCAACAATGTTTTGGAAAACAGAACCAGGTTTCTGGTTAATTTGGGAAACCAGGTAAAAACAATGCCCTCATAGCTATTGTGGTGAGTGAACCATTCAGAGTTAGCTGTTTTGGCCAAGTGGTTGATGATTATATAGGCTAGTATGCTATTTGGCTCTTTTTTTGGTGCACATATGGTTCATGTGAAATGTTTTATTAATTCATAATTGGTTGTGGCCCATGTATGGCATCTTTTTTTTTAAGGTAGATTGCAAATTATATACATTTGTTATCCTCTATATTCATTATACAGTCTTGAACTCCAGTTTAATAAATTAGGAAGGAGAGATAGTAAAATTCTTTTCTACCATAGATTTTGCAGTAGACATTACTCAAAGGTTTTCTACATAGTGAGTTATTCGTTACCCTCGTTTCAGTAGTCGCAACCATAATATGTCACCAACTTATGAGGATCCCTAGAAATGGCCTTGCCCACATGTGAACCCTGCACATGTCGTAGGAACCTACTGATTAGTTTTGCCTTCCTTGTGCCGCTGGCTCTAGATCCAACTCCCGCATTGGCTCTCGCTCAAACTCTAGCTCCCGCACTGGGTCTGGCTCAAGCTCTAGCTCCCGCATTGGCACTTAGACGGGCATTGGGCCAAGCTATGGCAATGGCTCCAGCTCCGGCTTTGGCTCTTGTTCTGGCACGGGTCTTGCTCTGGCATTGGCTCTTGCTCCAGCTTGGGCACTGGGTCTTGCTCTGGCATTGGCTCTTGCTCCGGCTCCGGCATTGGCTCTTGCACCAGCTCCAGCTTCGGCATTGGATCCGGCACCGGCTCCAGCTCTAGCTCTGGCACCAGCTGTCTCTCTAGCTCCGACATTGACTTTGGCTTCTGCACCAGCTCCAGTTCCAGTTCCAGCAGAGGCTCTAGGTCTGTCTCTAGCTTTGGTACTAGCTTTGGTCCCTTTGCCTCCAACACCTTGGCCTTTGGCACTTCCTTCACCTCCTCATCCCCTCCTCCTCTGACAAGGCCGGCCATGAACCATCTAGTGGAGGCATTTAATAGCAGCTCATCATAATTGGCGGTTGAAAATTGGTAATTTATAGTTGAAGGCTGAATTTATTATTGTAAAAGGGCAATAAGACAACATATTGAGTGGCTCTAAATATATGCACTAAATCATCTCAACAAACTAAATAAATAAATGGAAAATAAATTAGGTTTAGAACATGCAATTGTCGACTATTGACTGCCGCTTGTAGTTCTCACGTGTTAGTAAAAGGTGCCGCCAATGCTAGAGAAGAAGGATGCTACCGTCACCGGTGTCAGACTCCAAATTCTCTAATTTGAGTGGCCTCCTCCAGTGCATTGATGTGCTTCTCTGGTGCTAATGGCCTCCTTTTCCATCAATGACAGACCCTTGTACCAGCACATGACAATTGGTAGTTGACAATCGACAATAGGTTTTGCTGACTTTATTTATTTGTTTTTCTATTTGGTTTGTTGAGATGGTTCAATGTAAATATTGGGGGAGATTCAATGAGTATTTTAAAAACTGGCCTGACCATTGACCTGTTTTAGTAGCCAGGCCGGTATAACTGGGTTTGTCCAGACGGTCGATGCTGTTGATATCCTACAACCCTTTCTTCTGTTCCCTTGAAAAGACACAGAGACATTGATTCATGCAGAGAGCACCAATAAAAATCCAGAAAAGACAATAATGCTAACTATTATCCGGCAAATATAATTATGAACACCGATAGTAAAATGCCTATATGATACGCGTCAGTGTCAAATGTCAATAGTTGTAGCTATGGCCACAATGCATAGTTTCATTTCTTTTTATTTTTTATTTCGTCTTAACTTTAAAGCTCTTAAAAAAACTGTCATTTCCCATTTCTTCCAGTTACAAAACTTCTTACCTTATACAATCCTATATGCTCCTACTCCAACATGCACAACCATGCTGAGTTAAAAAGAATGAACCATGTTGATGCCTTCAACATCTTTGTCTGTCTGCCTCTCGAATGAAATCCTTCTGACCCACCTCTTCCTCAATGTTGCATGGCATCCCTGCTTGGAAATCATAGCGCCTCCACCCGTTGTAAAGTTTGCCTCTTGACATCCTTTCTTCCATGGCCTCCTATGTCTTCAAAGAGGTGGGAGGGCTCCGAGGTGTAAAGTGTGCCTGGGGGCCAGACCGCCAAAGGGAAGAAAGACACAGTCGGCGGTCATTAGACTCCACACTCGCGCAGAGGTGTTCATTGATCCAAAGCAGAGGAGGTGGGGACGCAAGAGGAGATGCTCGGATGGTGGAGGGGAGGTTGGTACGATAGCTTTGGCTGACATGAAGCTCTCGCTGCTGCTGTCCCAGTTGTCTGGTTTCATAGGTCTCGTAGGGATGGGGAGGGAAGGATGAAGGAGTCCGGCGGGGGAGAGGGGGGAGTTTTTTTTTTCAGTACTGGGTGAACCAATCTGGTCCGGGCCGACGGGCGAGCGGTTCACCCGGGTGGTTCACTGTGACCCAGACGAGTCTCTTAACCCAAATAAACAGGCCAGCCCAACTCGAAATCCGAACAGGGTCCGCCAGTCCGGTTTTTAAAACACTGGATTCACTCACTCAATATGTTCCCCTTTTACTACAGTAATTTTGCCTATCGACTATCAAGTGCTGGTTTTTATGAGCAGTCGTTTATGGAAGTACGAGGTTGGTTTGGTGCTGGAAATCTTATAATCAAGTAAAAATGAAATTCATTTTGCTTTTAAATAGGTGAACACGTTTATGGGTTATTTATTTAGATTCAATCTTGTGGAGAAATTTTTTTTTTTTTAAGTCGGCTAATTTGTGTCCGGTTCCTTTGGATTCCGGGATGGCAAAGGCGAAGGTGGAGGAAGAGGAGGGGGAGAAGGTGGAGAGGAGGAGGAAGAGACTGTGGAGGAGGGGAGGAGGATGACCGAATGAGGAGCCAATGGTGGAGGAGGCAGAGCTGGAGTAGGTGGAGCTGGAGCTGATGGCAAAGGGAAGGCAGTTGGTTGGTGGAGTTAAAAGGAAGAAAGGGAGGGTATTTCAGACGTTTCCTGCAATATTTGTTTGCATGTGGGCAAGGTCATTTCTAGGAAAACTAGGAAGTTGTTGACATTTTTAGGAATACACTGTAGTTGAGGGCCATTTTTGTAAAATGCTCTTATATCTTATTGGTGATTCTTTTTAAAAATGAATATGAAAGTTCTAGCTGTTTCCGTTTACCTCTCTAATTTTTGTTGTTGTTGATGGCCACAAATTTATCTGATATCTTAAAGGTTCTATTTGTACTTAAATATTTTGTGAAATCTGGAGCAAATAATTTGTGAAATTCTCAATTTATTTCATTCTGTTGTAAGTTTTGCATTAAATCATATCAAAGGGCCAACCCTTATTTATCCATCTCATTTGTTTTAATATTTTGAAATTCTTGTCTCAATTTAATTGTTCTTATAATTACAGCTATTGGAAGAGGATCTAGCTCTAAGAAGATTCAAATCATACAAGAAGAGTGTATGGAGATTGAAACGAGTTGGAGACGTTCTTACAGTTGTGGTTGTTGCTGGTATATGACTCACTGCTCTTCTCTAGTGAAGCAAAATGCTAGCGCACTTTCTTTTTCCGATGAAAATGCTTGCTAACTTGGACGGTTACCTGATAATCTGTTGTGTAAATTAGGCGACTTGATATCCATTACCCCTTTTTTATGGTTGTTACTTGGGCACCTATGATGCCTCAGGGATTCGACCCTAGTATTTCCCTCCTACTAGGAGAAACCAAATTAGCACCTATGATGGCTTGGCTTAATTTTTCCTTCTTATTCTAATGGACTTAGGTCTCTGACCAGTTCAACCTTGTGAGTGCAGAAATCAGGTTCCCACTAATGTAGGAGCAAGTGGGATTAATAGCGAGCCCTTGTTTTACAAAATTGGTCCCATTTTAGCTTGTTGCCCCCGATTTGAGAATGCAAAGTTAGCTAAATTTCAGATGTTTATTTGGAGCCTAAATGGCTGAACCTTTACATGCTCAGATGACGGGCCCATGTTGGAATGGGACCAATTTAGTGGGCCCTCATCTTTTAGGGTTCACTTTCAATATCACTTGCTCTCACGTTTGCTCACTTTTGTGGACCACTGTGGGCTTCATACAAAGGGGGGAAGTGATCCCTTATGCAAGCCTTCACAGGGGATCATTTTCCGATCATTTTTCAGTAATTAATAGTTCTTATAATGTTTTGGATTTTTGACCTGTACATTTCATCAATTTTTCTGTAATTTTATTCATGAGAGTTTTTCTTTTACATATTATGTACCATACATATATGGTAATTAAAACCTACTCATATCTGGATGCTTCAGCTGGTTGAATTGAGTTGGATGAGTAACTGAATCAATTGTAACATTCTTTGCTAAAAATTACTTAAAACTAACTTATTATCGGTAGGCTCATCGATGTGTCGGCTAGTTGCCAATCATTATCAATAACACACCGATGAGTCAAACCCTCATTGACAGTAAGATGGCAAGGAAAGTCTTCCTCATCGATGCATCACCACATATCGACCTCATTGCCAGTGACCTTCTGGAAGCAAACCAACATGTTGATGCTCATTAGTGCCGATATTGTCATCTTCTCCGTTATATCAAGAATGTCACAGATGTGTAGTTGGACATGCTAATGGTTGGGAAAATAGTAAAAATTATCACAACTATCCAAAAATCCTCCCAAAAGTATGCATAAACATATTTTATCACTTGTACTATCTCTTAGCAATGCTATATAGTAGTTTCATGGAGTTAAATACTCAATAAACATATTTTTTTTCCTATTCAAAGATCAGCCCTTTGCCTTTGTCTTTTCACGTCAAGAATTCAAAACTCAAGATTCATCATCATCATCACAATAGGAACATCATAGAGATTCATACTTTTATGTTTCATATCCAATGATTTCATAATTCAAATCATACATGCACAGTCCATGTTAAATTATAGTAACAAGGTTAGCAATCCAACCTCTTACATACCAATAAAATCAATGTTTCCATGAACCGATCTTTCTTCTCTCTTCCATTGAACTTTGATATGACTTAATCCACCATTTCCTCCTAAAGTCGAATAATTTGTAGGATTTCGGTTAAGGTTTGTCAAATATATTTATTTGGGAATCAAATAACCAAATTCTAGTGCATAATTGCCATATGAAACCACTTGAAACTGTTTTCGAATGTAATTTTGAACCCATCGGTGAGACAATTCTAAAATCATCAATGTGTCAAAGGTTGCCAATAATATTTTTTGCATTTAATCAATGAGTCTATTATAGTGTCAAATCTTACCAAAAGTGAAATCATAGTTTCATTAATAGGTCCATTTACATGTCGGTGCTTGCCGACATAACTTTTTACTTTAAATAAAATTAAAACAAACTACATGCTTATCATCATTGATACTTTCTTAAGTTTAATAATATTATATTTATTAAAGAGGTTCATCTATTCAAAGAACATGAAGCCCTCCAACACAAGAATCATGAGAAAATTACAAGTATAACTTATAAATAAATGCATATTAATATCTCCCAGAAATTATGGATGACACATCATTCCCTCCTTGATAGAAATTTTGTCCTCAAAATTTAGGTACTTAATAGCAAATAAAGGAGGATATGTCTTGTTGAACTCTGCTTATGGTTCCCAAGTCATCTCTTCTAATGCTTAGTTTCTCCAAATGACCTTAACCATAGGCATTTCCTTATTCGTCAAGATCCTTATTTTCCTATCAGAATCATCATTGGCTTTTCCTCATAAGTAACGTAAGGTTACAATTCCACACTTGAAATATTAATCACATGTGTATGATCAAAAATGTATTTCCTCAACATTGCTACTTAGAAGATATTATGAGCTTCCGCTAAACTTGGAGGTAGAGCGAGTTTAGAGGCTTCTAGTCCAATTCTTTATAAAATCTTGAATAGACCCACATACCTAGGATTTAATTTCTCCTTTTTACCAAACCTCATCACTCCTGTGGAAGGTGATACATGATTTCCCACTTCAAATTCCAATTCTCTTCTCCTCAAGTTAGCATATTTCTTTTATCAACTTTGGGTTGCGAGAAGTTTCCTCTTGATGTCAAGTATCTTATTCGGAAGGCAGTTTTAGATATATCTTCTTTTTTTATTCTCAATTGATGATATCTAGCTCTAAGGTCAATCAGTGAGAATACTTTTGTCGCTTGTAATTGATCATTAATTATCAATACAAGGTAGAGGATACTTATTCTTAATTGTAACTTGGTTGATCATTCTATAGTCAATACATAATCTCATTGACCCATTATTCTTCTTGACAAAAAAAAACTGATGCACCCCAAGAGGAGACACTTGGTCTGATAAACTATTTTTCTAACAACTCTTCATGTTGGGTCTTAAGCTCTTTTAACTACCGGAGCCTCAAGTGAGGAGCCATAGAAATAGGTAGTGTTTCTAGAACTAAATCTATAGTAAAGCCTACTTCCCTCCTTTAGGGGTAGAATATGCAATTCCTCTGAAAAGATATTCAAATTTTCTCTCACTAAAACTATCTCTTCAAATTGCCTTTCACTTTATTCATTTCCAATATACTAGCTAGGAAGGCAAAACATTCTTTCTCAATCAAGTGTTGGGCCTTTACTGTAGAAATGACAAAATAATTTTCTCTTCCAATCATTCCTTATATCTTCAATTTCCAATTTCTCGGTACACAAATATGTTCTTTTCAACTTACAATCCACCATGGCATTGTGAGTAGAAAACTAATTCATGCCTAAAATAATATCATAATCTACCATCTCCAAGATGAATAGATCAAAACACAAATTCTTTACACTTGAATAAAAAGTCACATTCTTTAAACATTCATTCACTAGTATCACTTTTCCTAGTGGAGTGACAACAGTAAAAAATACATCTAGCTTACTTTTAGGATGCTTAACATACTCTACAAACATTTTAGAAATGAACAAATACGATGCACCTGGGTCATACAATACTTCAGCTAATCGGTTAAAGATGGGAAGAGTACCTTTAAGTACCACATTATCCCTTGCATCTTCAGTCGACAAAGCGAACACCCGTGCTCCCGTCCTTTTCTTTCCATCTTCATTTGAATTGCCTTTGGGACATTGTCGAGCAATGTGTCTGGGTTTCTTATAAGTGTAGCAGAACTTAATCTCTCTCTCACAAGTTTTACTTGTAGGATTTTGACCACATAGTTTATATTTCCATTCAGCTTTCTTGTTCTCATGTGACACAAAAATTTTGGAGGATGGTTCAATGTTCTTCATTTGCTTGAATGGTTGATTCTCATTAACATTTCCTCCTTTACCCTTTTTGTGGTTTCCCTTCTATAAGTCTTGCTATGTTCAGTGTTCTAATTAGTTGATGCCCTAGACCATTTGAAATCTTCTTCTAGAGTAGATGTTTGTGCAACAACATCCACGAATGAATTAGGTCTAGATGCCAAAACATTGGATCAAAGTCTAGTCTTTAAACCCTGAACAAAGTGCTCTGCCTTCTTCTCCTTGGTGGGAATGGCATATTGAGTAAAACACTGAAGTTGTACGAATTTGTTCTCATACTTGATTGCTGACTAGGTCCTTTTGTTGAAGATCAAGGACCTCTATTTCTTTGCACGTTCGAATATGAGGAGGAAAGATTGCTTATCTTCAAACAAGGAATTCTATACCATCTTCCAAGAGAAAAATGTTTTTCCATTCATCATGAAAGTTGTCATACTTACCTTTTGATTTAGCCTCACAACCATTGCTTCAAATACCTTTTCCATTTCCTCTATCCACTTTCTGCTTCCTTTGGCTCACCTTCACCATTCAAGGTCAGTGTAATCTTCTTGAACCTTTCTAAGCTGGGTGAGTTCGTGTTCATACTTCAACTTCTTTCCTTTTCCTTAAGGTTATTTAGGTTACCATGGGCTTGAAGTTGAGTCTGAATAGCCTGAGTCTGGGATTGAAGGGCTAGAATCATGATTAAATATGTTCATTATTTCAGTGGGGGTCAAAGCAGTATCAACAACTCCCGATGATGAAGCTACAGAGTTATTCCCTTGCTTCCCATGTTGCATACCCCTAGTCAATATGAGTATTATAGGTACAACAGTAGTAGCAACAACTACATTTATAGCCGATGGATCACCTTCTCTGCTTAGCTTAGCCACCACCTAGCTCATACAGTTCAAGGTAGTTGATGTCATAGGGTAGTGCAAGTCAAATATGTACACTAAATAAATTTCTAATTCTACCCCATCCAATCAATTACAGTCGTAATATATCATAGTTCTTGACATGCAAACAGATTAAACCTCGTCCCTAATACCAAGCTGTCATGCCCTAGGATTTTCAAAATTCTTTTATCATAATAAAATGAACATAAAAAAATTTATTTTAAAAAATCCTCTTTGTCAATCCTTAGACAAACTTATCCTTGGGGTAACTTACTCATTTTTTAATATAAGAATATTTAAACTATCATATCCATAAATATTATAGAGTCAAATCATATATAACCAAGATCCATAATACATACAATCATACATAATTGACACTCATATGTCTAAAAGTTTGTTGCCAAAGATAAGAAATCCTACATTACTTCTAAGAGCCTAACGTCCTTCCTTTGCGCAATAACCTCAACCCGGGTATTCTTCCAGCGAATCTACATCATGAGGATGCTGAGTATAGGAGTATACTTAGTGGGATAACTAAACAAATACTATTCAATGACAATACACATGATTCAACTACATCATCACAAGGTTAACAATTATTATATTTAATAATAAACATCACCATCATTATACATAAGTGGAATAAGTATAATATTCATTAATACTTTCACATAATTTTAAATCTATAACATGACCTCACTTAGGAGACACTTGCTCCAAAAGTGTAAGTCATAAGGTTCTCTATGACACAGTAGCCACTTCTGGGAGTACAACCTCGCCTCATTAGACATGAACTACTCACAATCGGACGCCAATTATTTTGAAGCCTATCTGCTTTATCCATGCCATGAAGCTAAGGTTCTATAAGGTCCCTGATTTTTCTATGATTTTTTGTGATTTTCCTACTATTTTTCTGGTCATTTTCGGCTGGAAAATGTGACGCTATGGCGTATTCGTATTTATATATACATACCCCGTATTTATACCTGTAGAGTTGGGTGTGGGGCTTAGTCGCAGGCCGCGGGCCTCGCTGCGCGCTTACGGCGAGAATTTTGGAGCTATAACGCGTAACCAGTGAGTTAACGCGTATTGGGGATATGGATGTAAAAATTAAAAAGATGAATAGTGAAATTACGGCTTTTTAAGCCGGAGTCCAGTAAGTTTTCCAGAAACTTACAGAAGGAAAATTTCACGTCCAGAGAGGAGAAGAGAAAACCCGAGGTCATATCCGGTCGCTCCGTTCTCCCTCCTCCGTCGTCGAATTCCTTCGATTCTTGTGAGGATCTACTTTGCCTAACCGCCACGCGTACGTAGGTACCAGTCATGACTGCCGCCACGGCCTCTTCGCTCCTCTACGAGGTACCGAACTTTTCTTCGGGTTTTTCTCTCCTTCAATCCCGTTTTTGAACTGTGGGTGTACGATTTTGACATCGTTTGCGGCCGCTCTCAACTAGACTTATGTTTAGTTGGCCGCTAGGAGCCCATAGACGCTGGCTAGAGCCACCGCCATGCTTTCTTCGCTCCGTGGTGAACTATCGGCACTTTGGTCAGGTTTTGTTTTTACTATTCCATCTCACTGTCCGTGGGATTTTTTGGACGCCGGTGGGTTTCCGGTTGTTGTCCGGCCACCGGTAGGACTCCGTCCAGCCTACCTAGACCCGGTGTCGGTAGGGGTTTGCCATTTTTGACCCGCCTCGCCCCTATTGCCTTGCTTCGCCCGATTAGACGCTTTGGGTGCGTCTCGGGGCGTTGGTATCGGCGAGCCGTGGGCCATTTGGCCATTGTGGGCTCTGCCCCGGCTCGGTGATAGTGAGGGCCAGCCTTGATTGGCCCGATTATACACTCCGCCCGGAATGGGCCACTTGTCATTGCCCTATATCGTGCGTGATGCACAGCTACCCGCACCCTTAGTTTTGGTTGTGGGTAGTGTTCGGCGATGTCGCTGCTTAGATTGGCCACCGTTAGGGCCTTAGCCCTGTTGGCCTTTTGTGGGCCTTAGGTCGTCTCCATTCGGCCCTCTCCCCCGCCCCTTTGTGGCCGCGTGTGCATGTGGCCACGCGTGCATTTTTGGGTTTAGGCGCCGCATTTGCGCCGCCTAACCATCGGCTGGCTCTGCCACCGAGTGGAGTTGATGCATAGCCCTCCACCACCTCTCCTCTGTCCTCGAGCGTTGCCCCACGCTCTCTGCCCTTATGTGGGCCCTTGTTGACCGAAATCGTCGCCGTTGGGTGCTGTCCACGGCCGATTTCGACGTCTTGTGGTCGACTGAGTACGTATCAGCCACCGGCCAATCTTCAGTGAGTACACCCCCGACATTTGGTCGCACCGCCACTTATGTTGGCACGATATTTCTCCCGGCCGCCCTAGTGTGCCGCCGTGGATCGCGGATTTTACCGCATTGATTTTTGACACCCTGTTTGGCCGTGACTAGTTCCGGCGCATCCTAAAACCCTCGGGACAGCAGCTCTCTCAGCCAGGCAATGGTTTTGACCTCCAACTCCGCCGCCGACGCTGCCACCGTCGTGTGCTCGCCATCGAACGTCATGATTACGAGGTAGGGGAGCTTTGAACTCGTAAATTCATGATAGCATGCTTTGAATGAGTAGTAGCATGCTATGATTGTATGATGTCATGCTTTGGATGTTAAGTAACGATCCGATTGCATGATGTACGTGTAAGTACGATTATATGGTATGTTGAAATGCATATGACATGCATGTTGGCTGTAAGTACGTTGGATGTATGTATGTGCTAGTGATGACTAGCGTGTTTGTTGGTAAGTTTTGTATGTTGATTGAGTATGTGCTAGTGATAGCTAGCGTGTATGTTGACGTATGTATGCATGTGCTAGTGATGGCTAGCGTGCATGTTTGAAGTATGTTTGGATTATGCATGTGCTAGTGATAGCTAGCGTGCATGTTTGGAGTATGTATGAATTATGCATGTGCTAGTGATGGCTAGCGTGCATGTTTGGAGTATGTATGAATTATGCATGTGCTAGTGATGGCTAGCGTGTATGTTTGACGTATGTATGCATGTGCTAGTGATGGCTAGCGTGCATGTTTGAAGTATGCATGGATTATGCATGTGCTAGTGATGGCTAGCATGTATGTTTGACATGTATATGTATGCACTAGTGATGGCTAGTGAGCATGTTTGTAAGTTATGTATGTATGACCGTATGTGTATGTTATATGTATGTGTGAGACATACGTATATATGATGACTATTGCTTATGATATGGTTATGTGTAAGTGTATGTGGGCAAATGTATGGGCGATGGATAGTAAGAGGTGACAAAGGTTTGGTCTGGATTTGGATATGGAGGTGTAAGCATATGATGGATGTCAGAGGATAACAGTATGACGGGCAAGGATTAGAATGGATCGATTTGGGTTGGATTGTATGTTGGGCGTTTGTCAGACAGTAAGAGTGTGCATAATTGTACAAGCATAACGTACATATTATGAAGTGAAAAGTAAGTATAATAAGTGAGATATAAGTAAGAGGGTGACAACTGGGTTGGCTCTGAGGAGCGTTATTTGAGGATGTCAGTGTAAGATGATTTGGCCATAAGATGGATGGTGAAGTATGTAAGACTGTAAGGAATTTGATGTACGATGAGTTTTGTCCATGATGTGGACGGGTTAAGTGAAGTTTGCTGCCTTGACGAACTAGGGTTTCGATTGGGCTCAGCTTCAGTTTGATCAGTCGAGGACTGTGAGTTTGTGTGGCATAATTGTATCGCATAATTTACTTAATTCAAACTTGAATTATAAGCACAACTAATGATATCGTTGTGAGTTTGAGACCTGAGGGTTCGACGGATTAAGTTTCTGTTTGAGCTGGCCGCTAATGAGTCGGCTGAGCATTTCTCATGTCTTGCCATGGTGTTTATCCTGCGGGATGTTGTCTGTGTGCTGTATAGAGCACCAGACGTCTGATGCTCTACTGAGAGCGACGTTGTTTCTGATTTGGTGCAACGTCTTTGTATAAGCCCAAACGTTTGATGCTCTGTTGAGAGCGATGTACGTATTCGACTTTGTCTGTGTGCTGTATGAAGCCTAGACGTCTGTTGCTCTGTTGAGAGCAACATATGTTTTCGATTTGGTCTGTGTGCTGTATAAGCCTAGACGTTTGATGCTCTGTTGAGAGCGAAGTATGTTTTTGATTCAGTCTGTGTGCGGTATAAGCCCAGACGTTTGATGCTCTGTAGAGAGCGTTGTATGTTTCCGCCCAAGAGTGGCACTGTACGTTTCTGCCCAAGTGGCACTGTATGTTTTCTGCCCAAGAGTGGCAATGACAATATAAGACCCATTATGGTAGGCAATTCTATGACACTATAAGACCCATTATTGTGGGCAATGTTCTGGCACTATAAGACCCATTATGGTGGGCGATTCTATGGCACTATAAGACCCATTATGGTGGGCAACTGTATGACCCCTTATGTGTGGGTGTTTATGTTTGCGCGCTCAGGTAAGTAGTATCATGGATCTACTCTTACCTGTTTGATCCAGTGCCCCATGAGCATTGGTGTGCCTTACCTTTGGAAAAGTCCATGGCGTCTAGTCACTCCTCGAAGGTTAAGGTGTTGCCCCAGTGACATTCTTTTCCTTTTCGACGCTGGAGCCTATTAGTTGTAATGAGCTTCAATGGTCGTTGATATGTGTACGATTATGTGTATGAGTACGACTGCATGAGTGTGAGTACGACTGTATGTGTATGAGCAGGACTGTAAGAGTGTGTATGAGCAGGACTGTAAGTGTATGAGTATGAGCACGACTGTAAGAGTATGTGTATGAGCACGACTGTAAGCGTATGAGTATGAGTACGACTGTAAGAATATGGGTATGATTGTGAGAATATGTTTCTGAGTAAGACAATAAGTGTGATTTCGTGCAAGCTGTATGAGTGAGCATATGATTGTACGAGTAAGGTCGTACAAGTATGCGTATGTTGTATGAGTAAGCGTACGATGGTACGAGTAAGTTTGTATGACCCTGGATAAGGGTGCTTGTGTAAGTTTGATTTGATAGTATGATTTTGGCACGATGGTGCCTTTGGTATGATTTTGGCACGATGGTGCATTTGGTATGTCTTTGGCACGATGGTGCATTTGGTATGTTTGTATGCGTATGAGCATGATATCGATATGCTTCTGCTTCATGTTTGAGTTGCATGAACGCATGTATTTATGAACTTATTGAGTTCACCGTTTGGGATTTCCCCTACTGGGCATTTTCCTACTGAGTATGAAAATACTCACCACCCTACTTTTTAGCCCCGTTGTACGGGAGGTTTTGCAGGTTGTGCAGAGAGCTCCTGGAGATGGACGCTCGTTTCAGCGGTGGATTGATTCCCATTGACTTAGGTATATGCTTCACTCCCTGCGAGTTTATTTGTGCCACGATTCGATGTATTGGGTGAGATGAGAAAACAAGATGTTTATATTCTGGACTTTCATTTGGATTAGTCGGTGGACTGTTATCGGACTTGCACTCAGGGATGCCTGGGAGGGATTTGTATTTAAAGTCTATGATCATAGCAATTTAGTCGTACGCGTGTTTTCGAGTAGTGCCTGATGATATTTGCTTTGGCCGTACGATGTTTGACCGTATGATGAAAATATTTAGATGGAAAATGGATGTTTAGTGTTTTGAATTATAAACTGTTTTATCAGGTTTTGATTTCGTCATTTTTCCTCCGATTTACAGACGTTATATTGCAAAAAATTTTCGTGAATTTTAAGGAAAATGTGTGAAAAATCTCGGGCGCTACAGGTTCATAGGGGCTCATGGACCCAAATAGTTGAGATTCCGACTTGTGTAATCATCAAAACCTCTTTTATTCTGCAACACGTAACCAATCATCTTTTAATGCTCTAGTCCATTTAAACTCATCTCCCAGGCTAGGGAAGTGGTTCTACATAACTTCAATCCTTAGACAGTCGAAAAACCTTGGTCTATTTTATGCCAAAAGTTTTCCGTCTACGTGACTAAATACTCACTTGAGAAGCTATTTAGACACAAGGACCTTTATCCTTAAGTGCTTTTATCCAACAGTCTCGGGGTACAATCCATGATAAAGATTTTCACACATAAAGGTACATATACCCAAACATAAACAATCATAATATCACATATAATTGTATTTAATGCATTGAATATCATGATATTATATATCATAATAATAGTCTAATATATATCATTCTCTGCTAAAAATTACTCAAAACCAACGTGATGGTGGTAGACTCATCGACGTGTTAGCCAGATCATCGATGCCCATCGGTAACCCATTGACGTGTCAAACCCTCGCCGACAGTGGGATGACAAGGAAAGCCTTCCTCATTGATGCCTTACCTACACATCAACCTCATTGCGAGTGACCTGCAGATAGCCCATTGATGTTTTGATGCTCATTAGTGCTAATACTGTCATCTTCTCTGTTACATAGACAACATCACTGACATGTCGTTGACGTGCAAATGGTTGATAAAAATAGCAAAAATTGTCACAACTAGCCAAAAATCCTCCCAAAAGCATAAACAAACTTTTTTCATCACTTACACTAGCTATTAGCAATGCTATAAAGTAATTTCATGGTGTTAAATATTTAATTAACATAAAACCTAAGATTCTTCATCATCATAGCAATTGGAACATCACAGAGTATCATACTTACATGGTTTCATATCCAATAATTTTATAATTCAAATCATACATGCATATCCCATGTTAAAATATAATAAAAAGGTTAACAATCAAACCTCGTATTCGCCAATAAAATCAAGGTCTCCACTAATCTGATCCTTCTTTCCTCTTCCATTGAACAATGACATGCCTTAATCCACCATTTCCTTCTAGAGTTGGGTCAAGGTTTGTCAAAGGTATTTTCTATGTGAATCAAATAATTGAAATCAAGTTCATAACTGCCACATGGAACCACTTGAAATATCTTTCAAAAGCAATTCTGAACGCAACAATAAGACCATTCTAAATGATCGATACATTGAAAGTTGCCAATAGTGTTTTTAGCTCTTCATCGGTGAGTTTACTGACATGGCGAATCATACTGACAATGAAATCATAGTTTCATCGAAAGGTCCACCGATGTGTCAGTGCTTGCTGAAATAACCTTTTAGTTTAAATAAAAATAAAACAAATTTCATACTTATTATCATTCCTATTTTGTTGATATTACTCAATAATATTATATTTATTAAAGGGGTTTGTCAATTCAAAGAACATGAAGCCCTCTAACACAAGAATTACGAGAAAACTATAAGTTTGACTTATGAATTCCTCCCATAAATTATGGATGTCATAACATTTGCACATGATAGGTCATGCCAAAGAAGAAGATGTTTCCCCCATACCAACGTCCAAGGGTAATTGACATGCCCGCGGGTTGGATTTTCGAGGCATGACATGAAGACTTCGAATTTGATCTAATGGTGTGCATTAAACCAAGGGGAAGGGGTGGGGATTTACACCCACCTAGCCCCTATATTAAATGCCCATTTTTTAATCAAGATATGATGGGCTTTGATGTTGTGGCATACACCAACATCCATGGGCTAGGGCACATACTACGAGAACTCTTCCAATATTCTTTTTTAGAGAAAGAGGATTTCCAATATGACATGTTAAATCTTATGGCCATACATGATCTGATGGCTCTCACTCCTAAACACAGCTTATAAGAGCTATACCCAAGCTATATTACCTATCTAGTGTGTCTACAAGAGCACCATTTTGGATGGTCTTTTGAGTGTATGCGCTTTGCACGTTTAAGAGGGTCATCAAATCATGTGGCTTATACCTCCAACTAGGGTGGTTCATCAGTTGCCAATTGCATGTTCTTTTATGTCACCAACAACCACCTTCTTCTTCAACATCGACATTAGAGAAGAATGAAGCCTTCGGAGAAGAACACAGGTTGGCACCTGGTAGTTTGGCTGTAGGCAATTAATAGGTTTAAACCTACTTGTTTATTCTATTTTTCTCTTGTTTTTTTAGATGGTTAATTACATATACTGAGGGAGATATCCTCGTACAATATATTGTATAATTTCTCATTTCACTAAAGTAAATATGCCAACTACCAACTTTTAACTTTCAATTATCACTGCCAATTGTAAAAGACATGAACTGCTATTAATGTAAGTATGAGGTTTGTTGGGTGTTGAAAAGGGCTCCAAATTGAATAAAAACAAAATTCATTGTTGTTTTTAAGTAGTTGAAGATGATTAGGAATATATTTTTTAATTTGTGAAGCTTGTGAAGTAAGACAATCAAATTTTTATATAGCTCTCATCTTAAAAACTTCATTAATGGAATTGTAACATGTGTCAAAATTAATGGAGCTCATGGCCAAGACAGATCGACTTGGTTGGAGCCAAAACAATTAAAAGGGTTGCAGCTTTTGTTGTGGCCATAGCCAGATCGTGTCTAGTCCCACCCAAAGAAGGAGAAAGAAGAGGACAATAAGACAAAAAAGTAGAAGAAAGAGGATGCACTAGCAATGTGGGAGTTGCAGTTGGAGGCAAGGGAAACAACAACGGTAGAGCTAGAGGTGGAGCGAGACTAGGAGGCAAAGGTGGAGGTTAGGCATGATAAGTTTAACTGGTTTATTGGAGATAAAGTGAAAGATGGTAGGGTGGGACTAGTTAGGTTATTTCATGTCACATTCATGTCAGTAAGTACTTGCAAGAATGCACATGCATTTCACACGTAAATACAAATTATATATGAAAAAACAATAAATTGGAATTAAAATATGTATAAAAAAATATCTCCCTTTCATGTTATAGTTAGAATGCATGCTCTTAGGATCACAAAGATCATACATTACACATACATATAATTATAAGCACTATACTGACTCATATACACTTGTAGTAAGAAACTTAAAGTCCAAATCTCATGGGCTTAGTATTTAGTCATATGTTGGCTAAGACAATGGTATTGAAAGACTTATCATCATGGAGCACACCATTAAAATTTGGACATGTGTAATATAAGTACAAATGCAAAAATGTATTCTCAAGAAGAGTGTTGTATGGGACCCAAAAATATTTCAAGAAAACATACTCATATGGAATAGAGCTCGTTGAGAGCATTCCAACAATAAAAAAACATACAAATTTGTATTCAAGAGTGCAAGATATAAAACTTACAAAGTTAAAATCAAAATAACCTAAAAAGTAGAACCTACGTCATATTAGCAACAAGTGCATGTAGTAGTTGTTTAAATAAATAGAAGTAAATAAATTTATTAAAATATCCTCATATTACATACCAATTGAGGACAATATAACAAGTTTGACAAATATAATTTTTTAAAATTTAATAATTTTTTAAAATAATTAAATTAAATTTAAAAGATAGGTAAAATAAGAATTAAGCATAAAAAATGGATAAAATATGTAAAAATTAAAAATTCTATTATCACTCAATGTACTTTATATAGTTATGATATGATATGAATTTGCACATTTATATTTATGTAACGCCCGAGATTTTTCATACATTTTCCTTAAAATTCACAGAAATTTTTTGCAATATAACGACGGTAAATCGGAGGAAAAATGACGAAATCAAAACATGTAAAAGCACTTTATAATTTAAAACACTAAACATCAATTTTCCATCTAAAATTTTCCTCATTCGGTCAAACATCGTACGACCAAAGCAAATATCCTCAGGCGTTACTCAAAAACAAACGTACGACTAAATTACCATGATCATGGATTTTAAATACAAATAACTCCCAGGCGTCCCCGAGTACAAGTCCCATAATAGTCTACATTTTGATCCAAACTAAAAGTCCAGAAGATATAAACACTTAAATCTCATCTCACCCAATACATTAGATCATGGTACAAAATATACTCGCATTGAGTCAATTATACCTGAATCAAAAGGGGAAACAATCCACCGCAAAATTGAGCATCCATCTCTCGGAGCTCTCCAACACATACCTACAAAATCTTCCCGAACACCGGGGCTAAAAGTAGAGTAATGAGTATTTTCATACTTAGTAGGAAAATACCCCAGTAGGGGAAATCCTAAACAGTGAACTCAATAAGTTCATAAATACATGTGTCATGAAACTCAACATGAAGCAAACAATGTATAACATAATTATGCACATATGCATATAAGCACGCATAACACACCATCATATCGAACTTACACAAACACCCTTAATCAGGGTCTTACAAACTTACTCGTACAATTGTATGCTAACTCATACAACTTACATGTACTTGTACGACCTTACTCGTACAATCTTACACTTACTCGTACAACCTTACTCGTATAGTCTTACACTTACGGTCGTATTCATATTCAAACTCTTACAGTCGTGCTCATACTCACTCTTACAGTCATGCTCATACTCAATCTTACAGTCGTGCTCATACTCATAATCATACGCTTACTCAGAAACGCACATACTCAGTCATACAGTCATATACATACTATCGACCACTGAAGCTCATTACAACTAATAAACTCCAGCGTCGAAAAGGAAAAGAATGCCACTGGGGCATCACCTTAACCTCCAGGGAGTGACTAGATGCCATGGACTTTTCCGAAGGTAAGGCACACCTATGCTCATGGGGCACATGATCAAACAGGTAAGAGTAGATCCATGATACTACTTACCTGAGCACGCAAACATACACCCACACATAAGGGGTCATACAATTGCCCACACATAAGGGGTCATACAATTGCCCACACATAAGGGGTCTTATAGTGCCATACAATTGCCCACCATTATGGGTCTTATACTGCCAGTGCCACTCTTGGGCAGAAATCATACAGTGCCTCTTGGGCGGAATCATACAATGCCACTATTGGGCATGAACATACTGTAACACCCTGACCCGCAAAACCCGACTCGGACCGGGGGTTAGATTGGACAACACAATCGGAGTTTATAAAATAAACGGAAAAATTAAAACCGACTAACCAGGAGTTGCAGACTTTGAGTGCGAGAGTCGTAACGTTCATCTGCGCATTGCGGAGCTTTAACGTTCTATTGTGTGTAGATCAGAACAAACCTAATTTTATAACTAATTTGGATCAGGCCAACGTTATTTTATCGTTGGTTGCCTACGTACGTATTGGATACTATTTATGACGTTATTCCAATACGATCAGATTCGAACGTAGTTCTGCCTAACGGCAAATACATTCATCAGACATCAAAAAATCATATACGATAAAATATGTATACTTTATATCCGAATAATTCATTCGGAATTTGACAGAAATCTTATAAATCATCGGAGTCAAAAGGAAGCCAATAAATCAGTAAAATACACATCTCACATAGGTGAGCAGAATACTAACAAAACACACGTACCACTCTATCATAGAGCGGAGCAGAACACACTACAGAGCATGTTGGATCATATCAAATCCTATCAGATCATATCCGATTTCATCCGACCATACCGGTCATATCAGATCGGAGTATGTCAAGTCACAACAAAGCATTTCAGATCACAACCGAATAAATCAAAGTAAATTAAATAAAAACATATAAGCATGTATCACATCATAGCAATTAATATATCTTAATTAGTATATTACTAATTAAGATGTGCATTCATATAAATCATATTAAACTAAAAGGTCAGAAAAGCGTACTCCCCTGCAATTTCGGAAGTTGCGATGTTTGGAGTTGCTTGTTTCCTCAGAGCGTCCGCCCTTTCTGATCCGGAGATGGCGGCCAAAACCTCTTCTAACTTCGGAACACTTTACTCTTTCCGCGCCCGTAGGCAGTGGACAAAACCTCCTCTTACCCGAAGACACTTTACCCTTTCCGTGCCCGTAGGCGGCGGACAGAACCTCCCCTTACCCGGAGACACTTTTCCCTTCCCGTGCCCGTAGGCGGCGGGTAGAACCTCCCCATGCCCGGGGATACTTTTTCCTTCCCGCGCCCGTAGGCAGGCGGGTAGAACCTCCCCATGCCCAGGGACGCTTTTCCCTTTCCGCGCCCGTAGGTGGTGGGCAGAACCTCCCCATGCCTGGGGACGCTTTTCCCTTCCCGCGCCCATAGGCGGCAGGCAGAACCTCCCCATGCCCGGGGACGCTTTTCCCTTCCCGCGCCTGTAGGTGGCGGGCAGAACCTCCCCATGCCCGGGGAAGCTGATAAGTATAATTTATGTGTTATTTTACCCTTAATTATTTTACTATCTAGTCTAATTTAAGTGTTAATATAGGTTAAATTATTAGATATTAAATTTAATTAGGTTAGAAAAAGCTTCTATGGTGTTTTGAATTAAATTGGCTTATTTTGCAGATTCTTCATTGGCGATCGAACGAGGTCACTTACCGATCGATCGGTTACACGTGATTTTGATGAAAATTCAGTTCAAGCGTTCGAACGGGAATGCAGGGCGATCGATCGGCATAACGCGCAGATTCCTTATTTCACCTAATTTTGAGTCTTTTTCATATACAACTCTTTCTTACGGATCTAATGCCTATATAAAGATTTATTTGGCACGAAATTAAGGAGAACAAGTAGATTTTCTGAAGAGAAGAAGGAAGAAGAAGATGGAGAAGAAGCCAAAGCTTTCAATGGAGATTCAAGTGTTTTCTTCTACCATGGAAGGCTAAACTATTCTTTTACTTAGGAGTTGATGAAGCTATAGATAAGTTTCAGTTTCTTTTCTTTTTAATTTAGATCTCAGTTGTGAATTATGACAATTGTATGATAAGGATTTCCTTTTTAATGGAAGAGCTTTTTAATGTTTATTCAAATCTATGTTGATTTATTGTCTTGTAGATGATAGATTGATGTGGTTTTGATATTTGCATCAATTCTAATTTCTGTGATTTAGATGAGATGGTCATACAATAGTTTTAATGTTCAGATAATTAAGGACTTGGATGAGTTATACTAAGATTAGACGGGTCATGCCTATAGCTATTTAGTGTAGATGATTCGTGCTATTGTCGAAGATAGTTCATGCCATGGAAATTAATTAATGATTCTTTCTGAAGTAATTCTAGCTTGTAGCTGAGAATACTTGTTCATATTCACACTAGATTTAGATTAAAAGTTAAGGAATTGTTATGGTTCTATAGTGGATTCGATTTCCTAAGTAAATTCCATCACATTAATCTCTTGCCTTTAAACTAATTGTTTTCTTTCCCTTTATTTAATTAAAGTTTAAGTTATTTTAGTTTTCAAACAGCAAATTCTTCTTTATATTTAGTAATTATTTATCCGTCCCTGAGGTTCGACAACCCTTAAATACTCATCTTAGTACAATTACCTTGTACACTTGCAAAAGGTTTAATTATAAACGATCAGACGCTTTTCCCTTCCCGCGCCTGTAGGTGGCGGGCAAAACCTCCCCATGCCCGGGGACGCTTCCTTTAGATAGGGTTACTAACTCGAGGAATGGACACTTCCATTGTGTAGAACACCCTCGATTTAGTTAAGAATACTTTTTGAACGGAAGAAAACGGACTCAAAATGACTCCCCAAAGTTCTTCCGGAAGAATGAACTCAAATGACTATTTATAAAAAAACTGGATAGATGTGAGGTTGACACGTGTCAATCCTATCCACTTGCATCATCAATCCTATCTGCTTCATCAACAATCCTATCTGCTTTGTCAGCAATCTTACCCGCTTTGTCATCAATCCTATCCGCTTTGTCATCAACCCTATCCACTTGCATAATCAATCCTATCCGCTTTGTCATCAACCCTATCCACTTGCATAATCAATCCTATCCGCTTTGTCATCAACCCTATCCGCTTTGTCATCAACCCTATCTACTTGCATAATCAATCCTATCCGCTTTGTCATCAACCCTATCCACTTGCATCAGCAATCCTATCCGCTTTGTCATCAATCCTATCTGATATAATATTATTTTATTCAAATAATATCTCAACTTCAAAATGCAATAGCTTCCTACCCTGAAGTCAAAATGGCACACTCGTGGCACCAATGGACTCGTATTGACGAGCCCTTCGACACAAGACCACACAAGAGTAGGTTGTCCCGCACTTTTCAAGTAGGTCCGCCCATGTAGCATGCTTCCCAAGGTCATAATTCTTGCTCCCGACCTTTGTTTCAAGTGTTCTTTAAACCGTTGGACTTGTATTGATAAGCCCTTCGATACTAACCCACTTAAAGCAAAATATCGTGCTCTTTCCATGTAGGTCCCGCTTATTTTCCATGCTTCTCGAAGGTCGTAACTTCCGGTCCTGACATCCGTTTTGCGTGATCTTTGATTCGTTGTGCTCGTTACTTCGAGCTCTACCCGGATACAAGGATTTTACCTAATGAAATCCCATAACACTGATCTCAAATTACCAAATTACCCTTAACCCCCCGGGTTAAGCATAATCAGAACACGGGATACTACACATACAGTGCCACTCTTGGGCAGAATCATACAACGCTCTCAATAGAGCATCAAACGTCTGGGCTTCATACAACACATAGACAAAATTGAAAACATACATCGCTCTTAACAGAGCATCAGGCGTCTAGTGCTCTATACAGCACACAGACAACATCCCGCTGGATAAACACCATGGCAAGACATGATAAATGCTCAGCTGACACATTATCGGTTAGCTCAAATACAGAACTTAATCCGTCGAACCCTTAGGTCTCAAACTCACAACACTATCATTAGCTTTCTTATAATTCAAGTGTGAATTAAGTAAATTATGCGGTACAATTATACCACACAAACTCACAGTCCTCGACTAATCAAACCGAAGCTGAGCTCGATTGAAACCCTAGTTTGTCGGGGCAGCAAACTTCACTTACCCATCCAAGTCACAACATAGCTCACCGTACACAAATCCTCACGTAATCATACAACCTTTGTCATCCACCTTACGGTCAAAACATCTTACTTACATCGTCAAAATGAGCTCCTCATAGCAGATCCCCGTTATCACCCTCTTACTTAGTACCTCACTTATTATGCTTACTTTTCACTTCATGACATGTACGTTATGCTTGTACAATTATGCACGCTCTTACTGTCTAATAACCCCCATAAGGCTCCAAGCCTAAGTCTTCTTATTTACCGAACCCCTGACGTTGCTCCACACCAAACTGAACCAAACCAATCCAATCCACTCCACTCCACTCCACTCCACTCCTCACCTGCCACACTTACGTCTGTCATCTTCTGTCACACACTTACACATTCACATACACAACCAACTCCATACCAAACCCTTACCACTTCTTACAGTCCATCACCCATACCTCTGCCCACACACAATGTCCACATACGTAACTTACTCACATAATCGCTAGCCATCACTAGCACATCCATAACACACATACGTAGCATACTTACATAATCGCTAGCCATCACTAGCGCTTACATATTCCACATCCATAAAACATACATACAACTCATACATATCATATGTATCTCAACGTGGCATAATTCATTATCTTACATCATGCAAACAGATCATGATTTAATATCCAAAACATGGAGTCATACAACCCTAGCATGCTACTACTCATTCAAAGCATGCTATCATAAAATTACAAGTTCAAAGCTCCCCTACCTCGTAATCATGACATTTGAGGGCGAACATACGACAGTGGCGACGTCGCTGGCGGAGTTGGCGGCCAAAAGCTCTTCCTAGCCGAGAGAGCTGTTGTCCCGAGGGTTTAGGAAACGCCGGAAGCACTCACGGCCAAATGGGGTGACACATGTCAATGCAGAAAATTCGCAATCCACGATGGCACACTAGGGGCCACCGGGAGAAAGGTAGTGGCAACGAGTGGCAGGTGCGACCGAAGGTTTAGGCGTACACACTAAAATTTGACCAGCGGTTGAAAAATACTCAACCGATCACAAGGCGTCGAAATCGGCCTTGGACAACACCCAACGGCATCAATTTCACGTTTACAAAGGCCCACATAAGGGCAAAGGGCATGGGGCGACACTCGAGGATGGAGGAGAGGTGGTGGAGGACTCCGATGTCAACTCTAGATGATGGCGGAGCCATCCGACGGTTAGGCGGCGCCAAAGCGGCACCAAAACCTTAACCCGCACGCGTGGCTACTTGCACACGCGGCCAAAGGGAGGGAGAAAGGGCTAGATGGTGTCAGCCCAAAGCTCGGAAGGGCGGCAGGGCCATATCCAAGGGTGGTGACCAACAAAGATGACCTTTGCCATTGTCGTGCCGAGGTAGGCCGACTAGAGGCCAATCGGCGTTCGGCGAGGACAAGATGGTGGCGCTCTGAATAGCGTGGTCAAACACATATAATCGGCAGAGGGGGAACCTGTCTCATGCCGAAAAGAGAGGCGGTGCCGCACTAGGGCGGCCAGCCATCTCTAGGTTGAAACCCGCCAAACTACAAGGTCTAGAGGTGTTCGACATCCAACAACGCTCGATGGCCCAAAACGGGTGGAAAACCCTAGGGGTACAAGGATGAGAAGAGGTTACCAATGGCTCTGGCCGGCTCCATCGTGGCCCTAGCAGCTAGGAGGAACTATCTCCGGCCAGAGGTGACAACCAATGGTAGTGGCGACGTGCCGATTAGACAACAGGGGGAGGAAGAGCAATCAGCTCGGTTTGTTCAGATGGAACACTACAATTGGGCGAGGGCAGACCTAGTTTCGACTGAGCTGAGGGGGCCAAAAAGAACAATAGGGTGGTGGGGCTCGACTAAGGCAACGACCCTATCATCGCTAGCCCAAGTCTGGCCGGTCGGAGGCTAGCTCACGTCGGCCCATCCTCAATTTCCGTCACAGAGGGAAACAAGGGCGGAAAGGTCTGGCCGAGGTAAACTAGCAAGGCCAGAGCGACCATGGGGGCAGAGGAGCTGGCTAGGAGCGGTCCTACCGTTGTCAGCCCAAGACTGGTCAGCAAGAGGCGAGCCGAAAGCTGGCTCTCGCCGGCGCAGCCCTAAAGTCCGTCACAGACAGAAACAGGGGAGAAGATGGGTCTGGCCGGAAGAAACAGGGAGGGCGGAGGCGGAACCGGGCAGGGAGAGGTGGTTCACCACCTTCGCCGAACCAAGGCGGTTCGGGTTGAGTCCGGCCGGGGCATCCAACGGCGACCGAAGCCGGCCGGTGAGCTCGATGGAAGGGGATGGAAAAATAGGGGCGTAGGAGAATCTGAGAACTGGGTAGCGGAACAGAGGCCCCTGGGGCCGGGAGGGACGGCCTCTCGCCATGGCCGGCCGGCCCTTGGCGACCCACGGTGGCGACTCAACACATAACACAGTGAAAGAGGGAGAGAGCTCACTGGGGGAAAATGGAACTTAGGGGGGACCAGTGGAGCAGGCTAGCGGCAGGGCTTGCCGTCGTCGTCCCGTGGCTGGCCGGACGGAGCCCACAGGCCACTGCCGGTGCTGCCACAACACAAAACTGAGAGAGCAGAGAGAGACCGGGGGAAACATGGGAGGAGCTCATGGTGTATCAAATCGAGCTGGGGCGGCGCCGAGGAGGCAGCCTGGTCGTCGCCAGGCTGAGGTCGGCCAGCGGCCCGCCGGTGGCGCCTGTCTGGCTCAGCCAGAACGAGGGGGGGGGGGGGGGGTCATCCTATTCCAGAATTTTTTGGACCGGGCTCGGCCGAGCCCGAGCACTTTTTTTTCTTCTTTATTTTTTTATTATTTTTTTCTCACTTATCTCTTCTCTGCACTCTGATATTTTATCAATTTTTCGCACCGGAAGCGCGCGTCGAGGCCCGTGGCCTACGACGAACCTCACACCTAATTCTACGGGTACAAATACCGAGGCCAATTACGCCAAAGCGTCATATTTTCTCGCCAAAAATGATCAGAAAATATAGCAGAAAATTGTAATAAAATCCGGGACATTACAATTTATGTGTAAGAGTTAAATATATTTATGTCTAGCGGTCTTAAGGAAAGCATGAAAGTTAGATTCGGCTTGCATTCAGCTCAACTCGTGTTTGAGCTTGATCATGCCAAGCTCAAATATATATGTGTTCAACCCCTGTTCGAAGTTTGAAAAAATGTTGAACTCACATTATGTATATTATTTTTCATATATATATACATGTATATATTACATATATATAGATTTCATAACTTCCAAGTTTTAACTCCTTCCATCAAATATATCATTTTCACTTTTTTCAAGTACAATTATCTCAAGCTTTTTCATTAGAGCAAATAAATAAAGTTTCGTGAGAACTAGAATCATTTTGTATAGAATGCTACTCTCTTAGTTTTGTATTAATAATCTATATTAGGAAATCAAAATAAACTAAAACTATTAATTCGATTTTCTAATCATAATACTATGGATTGTTTTCTCACCATGTTCGTATTAATACTTTTTTCTCTAAATACCTCTAGGTCACCAATTACAAAACCAAAGCAATGATTACAAGCTAAAACAACTCTACTCAACTCAAGCCCTACTCAAACTCAGAATTTAAGTTTGAGTTCAAGCCTAAACAACATAAAGTTGGACGATGCTCTATTGGTTAACACCCCTAAATTACGTCAAATAGACTTGTATTTCATCCCTAGGGTTTGGGCCAGAGCTCAGCCCTAACCTAAGCGAGCTTTCAAAAGTTTGCCTTAGGCTAGCCCTAAGCTGGCTTGGGTCAGGCTACCGGATTTTATTCTTTTTCATATATTATATTATATTTTTTTTAAATATTTTTTTATAAAAAAGTCTATAACTTATAGACTTTTAAGTAGGATCCCATTAGTTGACCCTACACGACATCAAATCATAAGCACTTAGCCTTTGAGTGAAATCCTTCACAACAAAAAATTATCTTTTCAAACTAAACATCTCTTAAACTTATTTAATTATGCAACTTCACTTTCTCTTTATTTTATAAATTTAAATATAATTATTTTTAGGGAACATTATTAAAATAATAATTAAAAAAAAATATTTACCGAAATATACCACTTTGGGAAATATTTCCCAAAGTGGTGTTCCTTTTTGCCACGCAGGCGCCAGCGTGGCTTTTTTTTTTTTTTTAAAGTTGATTTTGTCGTTTAGAACAACGAAATTGGTTTTAATTCGATTTCGTCGTTCTAAACGACGAAACCGTTTATTACTTAAGTTGATTTCGTCGTTCTGAACGACGAAACTGCCACACTTGGCTGATTTCGTCATTCGGTCTCAGAACAACACTGATTTCGTCGTTCTAAACGACGAAATCAAATTAAATTTTTTAAAAATTACTATTTAAAACTAATTTTATCACCTGTCCCTGTTCATTCATTCATGTCCCTGTTCATTCATTCAAAACACAGATGTATATGCACGACTTCATTTATTCCACCCATAACAAATATCACTATCATAAATATATCACCATAACAAATATCACTATCACAAATATCACCATAACAAATATAAGTAAAGTACATCCATGACAAATATAAGTAAAGTACATCATAGACGAGTAACAAATATAATACATCACAAGTAATATCATAATCTCCTACGTCCTCGTCCTCGTCCTTGTCCTCGACCTCGTCCTCGACGGTGGTGTACGAGCTCCTCATGATCTACCTCTAACTCTGGCTGTGGCTGTGGCTGTGGCTGTGGCTGTGGCTCCGACTCCGACTGGGGCTCGGGCTCTGGCTGCGACTCCATGTTAGGCTCCTACTCGGGCTCTGGCTCAGCATAAGTAATAGATGGTACAATACGAGCTGGCCGATGTCGTCTATAATATAAAATCGGATCTGGCTGCGCTACATGTGTAGTGTCTGGAAATGATGAACCTGGAGGAGAGCTATATGCTGCTGATGATGATAGAATATCAGGGCATGAATAGTGCATCGGCTGCGTCTGAGCGGCCTCATCGACAGGATAATCTCGATGAACATCCGTGATCACTGAATGAAGTAGTGGCAAGCTACGAAGGACATCATTAGACGATCTAATCACCGACTCACATGCTGCTGCTAAGTCCTCGTGCGAAATACAGGTGACAAGTGCATCACTCAAATACGCATTAGTATGTCGAAGCTGACGAAGCTATAAAAAAATAAATTAAATATTAGACATATAATTAAAACAAAATAAGAAAATAATATATGCCTTAATTAACAAAGTTGTACTTACTAGAGCTGCCTCAGATGCTCCCCTAGGCTGATATGTCATCTCCTCTACATCATCGCGTGGTAAAATATACCGTCGTGTAATCGGTAAATACCAGGGCATATAAGTACTACGATCATCTCGCAATGTCGTAGCCATCTTCCCTCTAATAACAGTGGCTCTCCTATCCTCCCATCGAGCAATATACGACGCATGATATATAGCCCAATCGGTAATATGGCGGCCCTATTGAGTGATGCGATGGACAAACTCGACAATAGAAGGTGGGACCCCTTGCTCCAGGTTAAACTGGAGCATTACACGATCTGGCACATACATCTCTATAATCTCGTAACATATTAGAGGGGTTTGAGAAATCCACACCTCTCGACCGTCCGTGCAGAGTGGAGGTATCACAACCAACAAGTCCTTCGAGTACGACTGCCAAATAATCTATACAATATATAAAGATAATTTAGTTTAAATAACGACAAAATTTTTTAAAATCATTACATAAAAAAGTTCAACACGTTAATAAAATTACCTGGTATGGCCGCTGGTGGTCTAACTCCCCTCTATACAATCGGAGGACTCCTTAGGGATTTTCAGTTCTCTTCTTCCGAACATTCCACCTTAAGGAGTTAAATTTAAGAAATGAGTCCAGCATATGTACATAAAACGTTGATTAAAAAGTAATGTGGTAAACATAAATACAACCTACCTCGCCCCTAATGGAGCACCCTCGACCAAGCGACCCATCTCAGCAGTTGGTCGGTCGACGTGTAAGTGCTCCCACGACCATAACTATGTCATGAAATAGTGATAACAAATATTAGAATTAAAAAATTATACGTGACTAAAACACCAAGTAAAGTTACACAATTAATTACCTGAAGAAGGGTCAGACAGCCCGCAATCCCCGAGGTCATGGCCTGGCATGCCTTTCCTAACTCTCGGTATAAGAATGCGAGAGTAGCACTGCCCCATGAATAAGTGCCAGCCATGTCAAAGTCGGCAAGGAGAGAGAGATATGAAACATGCACGTGGCTGCTCGTGGTATCCGCAAATATGGTGGCTCCAAGTAAATGCAATATATAGGCTCGTGCATGCTGCTCGATAACTATCTCCGTAGCATCGGCTGAGAGCTCGCGAAACTCCTATAAGAGCCATCGTAGGCTCACTCGGCTACCACGCATCACTGTAGCAGGAGGAGCTCTACCAAGAAGTCTAACTAATATATCCATATAAGCTCCTCCTGTCGTGCCTGTCACCGGACGTCCATCAACACGGAGTCCTAATAGAACTGCCACATCCATGAGCGTGATGGACATCTCTCCATATGACAAATGAAATGTCTGTGTCTCCCTCCTCCATCTCTCAACAAGAGCTGTCAATAGAGGACGATCGAGACGGACATACTGTAGATGAATGAAATGGCCGAATCCCGCGCGCTCGATATAAGGTAACATACGCTCATCTATGGGCCAATGGCGGAGATATTTAAAATGTTCGGTGCACTCAAGGCACCCGGGGTCCTATAATAAATTTTAAAATTATAACATATCGTACTATATCAACCAAAAACAATAAAACAAATTTTAAATTTAGTTATCATACCTCTCCTCTCCAAATAGCAGCAGACCTATGTGACTCCTACTGTATGAGTAAAGAAGCGTCACTCGGGCCTGGCCCGTAACAAGGCTTTGCATGATCCATATGATCTGTGGAAAATGAAGATCATATCAATCATCGTAAGGAATACATGCGTACGTAACTAAAAAAATATAATAAATACAGAGGTTGATTATATGTTTACCAATCAACAGGAGGGTTTCTACATGATTTACTATTATGCCCACTTTGTTTACACCTCCCGCATTTATATCCTCCTCTACCATCTCTTTCCATTGTTCTGCGGTCCATAGTATTCCTAATGCGAACAGACCGTGGGCGACCGGGTTGCCTTGTTGCTATCGGTGGGTATAACACAAAAGGTATATCCCTCTCCCAATACTCCCGACCACGAGGAGAATAAAATTCTGCGGAGTACACATTTCTATAAGTAGAAGATGTGTAAAACAGTGATGCATGGATTGGCTCCCACCGCTTTGCCCACACGGCGATAAGGTGCGAGCAAGGATAACGATAAACTTGAGGGATATTGCATGTACAAGTATGCAATGCAGCATTTACCATAACCTTTCGGGCACAAATTGATGTCACTTCATACTGACTCCTGTTGATCCTATTAACTATATACTCTCCAATTTTTCTTGTTTGCTCTCTCAATATGGCTTCCACTCTTAGAGTATATGGGGTGGCTATGGCAGAGCCGGTAGAAGATCGTTTAACAAAAAATTTTATGAGCCGATAAAAGATAGCTGACACTAAAGCCTGCATGGGTAAACCTTGTGCTCCCTTTAAGACGCTATTTAAACTTTCAGCCATATTTGTAGTAGTCATGCCAAATGTCATAAAACCACCGTGAGCCAAGGACCACTGTGCAAGATGTAATTCTCCTCCTAAGAGGAGATGTTTTGCCCTAGGACTCTCTTGACCAATCAAGTCCATTTTAGCATCAAACTTTTCTACTATGAGTGCACAAGCTGCTGCCCCAATCAAGTCCGTCAGTGTATCATTTTTGAACTCCTTAAAATTTGCTTTTATGTGACAGATGCAATAACGATGGTGGTAATCCGGCTCTGGAAGAACCTCAGGCACTGCCTTTTGGAGCCCCTTATGTCGATCTGAAATAATGACGATGTTCGTCATGCCCATCAGTACATGATCCCTCAATTCCATTAGAAACCATTTCCAATTGTCTCCATCTTCCTTCCCGACAAGCCCGAATGCAAGAGGAAATAACCCATTATTTCCATATGTAGCCGTTGCAGCCATAAGAGCACCAGGATATTTGCCATACAAGTGAGTGGCATCAACACCAATCACAGGGATGCAATGTCGAAACCCCGCTATAGACGGCCCAAACGCCCAAAACAACCGTGTAAATCTCCTACAAGTGCCACCATCTGCACGAGGTACTACAACATCCTCTAAGCGGTAGTAGGTGTCAGGATTGGTTTCTTGCACCGCCCTTAGGTACATTGGCAACAATTTATACGATTCTACCCAATCTCCATAAATGGCCTTGATCGCTATATTCTTTGCTGCCCATGCTTTCTTATAAGATATGTCAACATGATACTTCTCCTTCATTCTTCGAATAATAACCCCTGGTGTGAGAGTTAATTCGGCTTGGATAGCGGGCATTATGACCTTCGAAATAAAGGAGGCACTGTACTGCCTATGATCTGTGCTAAGCTGGGCATTCCGACATGTGTGGTCACCTTTGTACGTCTTCAATTTAAAGGAGCCACCACCCCTTTTGATTGAGCCGTGCACTCTCCAAGGGCAAGTGCTATCAATGCACTTCACTGTATACTCCGACGGATTTGTTCGTACAACCTTGTATTCGACATGATTTTCTATTGAAAACTCCTGCAAGGCTATAACGAATGCTTCTTTATTCTCAAAGATGCGGCCAACATATAACTCATCTTCATTTTGTTGGTCCAAATCCATTGTAGAATTCACTACCGCATCTATCTCCTCATCTGTGATGTGTGCATAAAGTAGCTCCACTTCACAGTACGGCGGCTCTTCATCATCTACATTCATATCATTCCCAGCAATGGCATTGTCTACCGCATCATCCCCCTCGCCGTCAACCATTTGTTGAGTGCTTTCTTCACCTCTAACCCCTTCTACATTCATGTCAGAATCTTCTCCACTTACTTCGTCAATATTATCTTCACCTTCATTATCCTCATGTTCATCAATATCTTCACCGTAGACATATCCTCCCCTATATATAAACATCGCATATGTATTAAATTTCGTAAGCCTAAAAAAGTTGAATTCATTTATAAATATATATTTCACCTCTGATTAGATGGTCCAGCATCGGTATGACCAACATACGTGTAGGGGTAATGAAGGCCCATCGAACTTTGAGTTTCATACCATGAACTGCCTTGAGACATTTGAACGCTAAATGGCTCGTGTGCATGCATCATGGACCTTCCATATTACACATAAAATCTCAAAATTCAGCTAAACGTATTTTTATTAAAGGATAATAAGATTGAAAATATATTCACAACTAAATCAACCTTACCTCCAATTAGGTCCACTTCCATCGTAGATAGGGGCAGACGACCTATGACGTTCATTTGAAGCTACTGTCATAGATAAATTTCCTTCTTCGTCGTCCACCGGCATTTGCATATGACTTTCATTATTCACATTTCTATCCGAGCTCCTGTGTGAGCTTCTGTGAGAGCTCCTACGTGAACTACTTTGCCTTTCACTAGTCACTCGGGCCTCTTTTTCGAGAAATAACTCGAAAGAAATTTTGTCACGTGAGTGGTAAAACATAAAAGCCATTGATGAATCATCATTTATGTTCATTAGTACCATTCTCGATCCATAGGACGGAAGATTACATTTAATAGTAGTTTTCCATCTTCTTCGATCCAACCCAACCTTACTTGCTACGTGCATCTCAAATTCATCAAATGTAGATGGTTTCTTCATTAATAATCCTTCTATGCGTCCGTTGTAGTTAATGAAAAAACTAATCATTTCTTCTGCCATTTCTATTCAATTAATTCATAAATAATAAATTAAATTAATATTAGATTAAGCCAACTAATACTAATATCTACACTAACCAATATATTTTCAAAATATCTACCCTAATACTAATGTCTCAAACCATATAAGCTGTAAAAAAAAGCATGTTAAAAAACTCAAAATCCTACACATAAAATCTCAAAATTTGAGAGACTTGTCATCTTAAAAACTTTAATTTTGTCTCCCACTTCCAATCTTGAAGGAGAAATTGGTGTCCTTTGATGTCACTGATAGTGATAGGTTGGTGTATATTTTTTTTAACCAATGCATATGTTATGGGTCCTCAATAATTGGCTACAACCGCTTTTGTATTTGGCTAATCAAAATTAATATTTTGTACATTTACTTAGCTAAGAAATGCTAAAATCAAGGGCATATAAGGAAGATTGAAACTAGCTAAAGTGTATATTCTAGATGTTTGCATTTTCATAAATTAGTTAATAAAATATTAATCAAA
Organism: Saururus chinensis; assembly: GCA_035235625.1. Taxonomy (NCBI): domain Eukaryota; kingdom Viridiplantae; phylum Streptophyta; class Magnoliopsida; order Piperales; family Saururaceae; genus Saururus; species Saururus chinensis. The sequence continues at coordinate 19,672,461 of CP141147.1, read as the reverse complement.
AATAATATTTCTACTCTATTTTCTTTATGCGGATACAAGATGGAAAATTATGCTTGCCCATGTAGAATTTTGTCAAATAGAATATTAATATTCTTATTAATTTTGTTTAAAACGACTGAGAACAAAACTTCTAAAACTAGGGCTCAATGATGGGACAATCAAAACTTCAAATTTATTCAATATAGCATACAAAAGATAAATTTATTTAATGTAACATACAAAAGATCCATTGCAACGATTGAAAAAGAGGTAAATAAAAAAAAAGGCAAAGGATCGCACAAGAAAATTTAAACCGGAGAGGGTTGGACGTGGGCAGCGGCGGGCTGGCCGTCGGCGGCGGCTGGACGGCGGGCTGGACGCCAAGCTGGACGGCGGAGACGGCGGGCTGGACGTCGGCGGCGGGCCGGATGTTGGCAAAGGCGGCGGTGGATCACTCGACGAAGGTGGAGCGGAGCGGACTGCACTGAGGCGACTGGAGGCGGAGCGGATCTGGGGATATATGAACGATGATTTCGTCGTTCAGAACGACGAAATCAACTTAATTTGATTTCAGTGTTGTTCCGAGACCGAAGGCCGAAATCAGCTAAGTGTGGCAGTTTCGTCGTTTAGAACGACGAAACCGGGTCAAGTAATAAATGGTTTTGTCGTTTAGAATGACGAAATCGAATTAAAACCAATTTCGTCGTTCTAAACGACGAAATCAACTTAAAAAATAAAAAAAAAGCCACGTTGGCGCCTGCATGGCAAAAATAAACACCACTTTGAAAAATATTTCTCAAAGTAATATATTTTGATAAATATTTTTTTTAATTATTATTTTAATAATTTTCCCTTTTTTTTATTTGGGGATGGGCATTACGGATCTTTGGGTTTGTTTGCCTTGGTCTAGCCCTATTTAAAGGTACCGAAAAATTTAAACCCTAACCTATACTTTTATGATCAAAGGACCAGCCTCTAAAAGTTTCTTTTTCAAGCGCATGGGGGGCCCGCTACTCGTGGCCTTCTCCATTTTGTGTCTTAAAAAATAAGAAATTCAAAGAAAGCGAGAAGAATAATTAGGAAGGATCATGGCCTGAGAGTGGGCAGTCGCAGGGATGGACAGGGCATGGAAGGCGATGGATTTTCTGGGCAAGAAGGAGAACCTCGTTCACGTCTTCCTCATCGGTGCCTTCGCCGCCTTGAGCATCCGGTCGGTGTACCAGCAGAGGAAGATCGAGGGATTGGAGGCTGAGCGGGACGCCCTGGAGAAGAGCAACAAGGCCATGAAGAAAACCATGTGGGACTGGAAGCAGCAGCTCCTCAGCGAGTCCGACGAGTTTTCGCCCGTACCGCTCTCAAGGCTTCATGCAATCTACGGCGATGCTCCCGGCCCTGCTACAAAAGGTTTGGACTTATTCTGCCTATAATCTGTTTGGCTAAATGATGCAGTAAGCGAGGCGGGCGAAAATTTTAGTTCTTTAAATAGTTATTTGCTCAAACATACGAGGCTTGTGCCATTATGGTTCTCTTTCAGAATTGATGAGAGATACTTGAGTTGCAACAACATTTTAATTACTTTGAAGCTCTCCATTGAGGTCGTCTGTAGTATTCGCCTACCTTTGTGTGACTTGTGCTGCTAGATTTTTTATTAGTTACTCCCTCTGTCTAAATATTAATAGCTACATTTGAAAAAAATAGTAGTTTTTATTGAACGGTGAAACCCACAAAGAGAAGGAAAAATAAACTTATGATATTATTTTTCAAAGTACCCTGAACAGATTGGAGCTATTAATATGGAATAAATTTTTTTGTCAAATGGAGCTATTAATGTTGGACGGGGGGAGTACAAAGGAAGAGTTCCGAGTTGGTCCCTTTTCAGTTGTAGCTTTGCTACCCTTTCTGGTTATTCTTAATCAAACGGTGGTTTCTGGTAATACTGGATTTCTCTGTTTGCTTCACAATCAAGGGTAGCTATATGTTGAGATTGATTCACATTACAGGACTTTCAAGGGGGTAATGTGGCTAGTAAAGACTGTTGTTGTTGTATATGTAAGATAACCGGTGTTCCTTAAAGCTCAAGCCGTCAGCAAAGGGAAATCTTATTTATTTATTTTATATTCCAACAGTATAGAATCTAATTAACATTCTTAATGGGAAGTGTACTTGTTAGTATAGTTGGTAAGTTGGTTATGTGATACATGTTTTACATGTAAACAAAGCTTTTTATGTTGTTGGGTGTTATATTGCAAGAATTTTTCTGTAACTTTGTCAATCATCAAAGTCCGGCCTATTACTTCCTGGAGTTTCAAGCAGTCATGTATTGGAAGTGAGATAAATATCTACTTTTTATTGCTACTCTTAATCATCTTTCCAAATATTTTTTTATTGATCATTAATGCATGAAGAGATCTAGGATATTTTATGATGTAGTTAAACAAAATAAGCTTGGGATTTGGGTGGTTTGAAGCATGGTTCACAATATCTTTTATAGGAGATATATTGGTAACCCAAAGCTAGGGTATATCGGAGATATATTTGATTCGAGATATATTGGAGATGTATCTGATCTGTGATATATCAGAGATATATCTAATCTGAGATATATCGCAGAGATATTAGGACAAAAATATTGGTGACCCGAATATGATGTTTTTCACATGTATTTTGTTAATCTAAGCATGTATTAACATCTAAAAGCCCTAATACTAATCTCAAACATTCATGACACCATGTGAATACACTTATACTCTCATAAATTATACTCATCAAGTAGAAAATATTATCAATATTAATAGAGAATGACATGTTTAAAGGTAATGCTAATGATTAAGTGAATAACATGATGGTGTACATCTAAATAAATAATACTTGGAAGTCACACAAGAATCTATAGAAGTGATAGTTGGAGTGATGTGGAAGTTGGAAAGCTGCGTGAACACTAGAAGATTGAGTATATGGGGAATCCAAGTGGGCACAGAATTGCTCCTACATCATCATCATCTAATAGGTACTTAAATACTTACTCCCATATCTCTCAGACTCATGATGCAAGAAATGGACTGGTTCTAGCCTGCTGTTGGAATGAAAAAAATGGGAGGAGGAAGACATTAGTGCTAGAGGGTCACGGGTGAGAAAAAGTCATGGGGGAGGTTCGTAAGGGGTCCAAGATATTGGGAATATTTGCGATATTTTGCCAGTATATCAGATACATCTGAGATATGTTTGTTCCCGGTATCTTGTATCTGTAAAGTGACAAATATTGATATATCCAGATATTGCAAACCATGGTTTTAAGATACTGTTGCTTTCATTCTATTTCCTATCTCTTTTATCTTTGGCCCAAAGTTTCATCACTGTGCTCGTATGCTTTTCCAGGTGTAGTAGGAGAGGCTGTATCGCAGGGGCCTGCATCTACGTCTCAGAAATTGGTAATTTGAATGTTTTTTCCTTTCTGGAGAAATTTTGATGCTTATTGGTAAACAAATGAGGAAATGCTCTCCGAGGAACAACTGCATTACAAGTGAAACTTGTGAAAAAGAGTTGATGCTGATTTCAGCAAATATGTAGAGAAACCGATTGAGTAAGTCCAATCAATTGAGCATATTTCTTTTGGGTTGGTATGCCTATTAATTTACAAATAAAAATTTCCTTAGATAAAATTTTAAATAAAATCATTTTAGTTCATACAGAATTGTTCATTACATATATTATCGGTTTTATCTTGGCTATGTTTTTTTCTTATATCTACCTTGGAACCGGAAGCAATTTTTATGTTCCTCACTTACCATGAGCCTAACATAAGGAATGCTTGGAAGCCATTCATCGACGAGATCGATGGCGCACATGTAAATGCACGTTAGCATTAGTGACATTGACACTAATGTATGCGAGCGTGTGCACTATCAATTTTAAATATCAACATTCCCTCGGCTTTCCGTATGCTGGGCTCGTGGTGAGCAAGGAGCGTAAAAAACTCTTCTCTTGGAACCAAAGGGTTCTTTTTCATTTCCATGATTGTTCCAACGTCTTAAAGATGGAATAAAATTTGAATGTAATCAAGTAAGGAATGAAATTTCAGCAAAAAATAAAAATGTTGGGAAGAGAAGAACTGAGCTGGTTCCAACATGTTCGCATCCTATTGGCTGAATATATTGAAGCAGATAGATAAGCATCAGACAAAGATTATTCCAGTATTTATAAGTTTGCTCAGCATGCATTATGCATTATATGGGCACTATATGGTGTATTGGATGTGTAGATTTAGTGGGCTCCCTTTCAAGCATGACTATGTGGAGAAGATTGATGATTGGTCCATGGGTACACAGGTCAACCACTTTGTGGTCTTCAATCTGAGTGTGAGATTTAAGTTTGAATGCGAGAAGCGCCAGGTCGCTGCATGACCGCTCATGTGTCAACACAAAAAGTGGGTTCCACCTAATATTGTGTCGGGCGTGGTAAAATGCACTGTGTCAACTATGTCAAAACCTGGCAGTGATGCATAGCGAGTTTTAAAATGAGATTTTGGAAGGAACATTTTCCGTCTGGCTTATGAAAGCTCACCCAGATTTTTTTTTACAATGAAAAGCAGCCTTTGATCTATGGGCGTGCAGACCTGCAAAATTGGATGGCAAATATTCCAGTAGCTTGTGACTTACCTAGGCAAAAAATGGCTGAAGGGTCCCCCTCTTCTCTTCTCCTATGTTTAATCTCTCTCGTTCTCATCTTTTTGTCTTAATCATCATCGTTTTCTCGCTGCACAACTATATGTAACTAACGCATTCTGATTTTGTACGTTTTGGACTTTGGAGAGGGTTTCCGCTGTGAAGCAAAAGTATCGTTGTTTGAAGTTTGGATGAGTTCTAGTAAGTAAAAAAAAATGCTTGGACTACGTTGGGCCAGTGACGCTTTCTGGGCAGGTGTCAAAAATACAAGGCCGAAGGCGTACAATGATAATGAAGAAAAGCCCATCCTGTCCGAGGCTTCTGGCATAGTGAATTCGAATTATTATTTGTATTAAGAGAAGGAAAATGTTTCTTTTTCTTAAAAACATGTTGAAACCTACCCTACGCGAGATTTTTTAAAGCGAAATAGAATTACTCAAGAATGATATTAAGGGGCTGTTTGGATTTAAATTAGTGAATGCTGCAAATCATGATTAATCTTACTTTGATTCGTTATATTAATTGATGAAGGGCCTTTATGTTTGATAATTCATATTTTGTGAATGTGATTTATTGAATGAATCATGTTTGGTTAACCCACCCGGAAATAAGAACTATAAGTTATGACTTACACGTACATCCCCTTTCATAAGTTTAGACATGGGAGAAAAAATGCCTAATTTGTGTTTGAAGGATGTACTTGTTAATTTTTTATTTCTAATTAGCGCATATGATCAGTTGGGTAATCTCTTTTTGAAGAGATTAGGTGGATAATCTAAAATTAACCATTAATCACTTTAAATAGTAGATAATTTGATTATTTCATTAATTTTTGCATCTAAACACAAAGTTAAAATAACAATTATGTTAGTATGATGGTTCAAACTCACCTACTCATCCAGTAGTATGCGTCATCAGATCAAAACTTGATAGCCAGCAATGCTACAACTCATGCCGATGCGCATGAGGGGCTATTATAATGGGACTTGTAAAATAGGAAAAAGTTAATGTGTCGGGCACATTTTACATTGGCACCCCATCAGATGGAGATCTAATGGCACATATTAGATCACAAGGCGGGTAGGCATATCAAGCCTGCCTTGTCATAGGCTATGTTTTGAATACCCACCTATTGTTATTTTCCCTTACTTACATTTAACTATATTTTATTGTATTTTTACTTTTTATATTAAATTGTAACCATGCATGACAACTACTTTGTTGCCACACTAACAACACTATATAGGGGTAGGTGGTAGGTGATGTCTTAGTATGAATGATCTTGCACCTATTGCATTGTAAACACATTGATAGTGAATACAATCTATTTTCGTACTTGTCTTCATTTGTTTCCTTACAATGTGTCACTCCCGTTTCCCAACCTTTTTGCTTTACACGAGTGTTTACAAGTGATTTGCATAATGTATTTGTTCAAGGCAACCCAATTGTCCCATTTAAAGACTTGATTGTTCAACACAAAGCTTGCCAGTGCCGCATAGTTGGCTACCTTGTGTGCACGTCCATGACAATTGGTCTCAAAGCCAAATTAAGAGAAACTATTGTCCATCTAGCCTCTATGCAAGATGGCCAAGCTTGTGGTAGGTGAAGCAAAAGGGCACGAACAAGCAACCCCTAAACAACCAAAAAAGTAATTCAAATGGCAGGACATTGTTGAAGCCTTGGAGGAGCAAGTGTATCCTTTTGTAGATGTTTTGTGGATTAGGAGATAAAGTGAAGTTACTAGAAAAAGGGGAGATGCGGAACCACAATGCGGATTGAAAACCATGACACAAGTATACCAAATAGTGTGATGATCAAAGAAACACAATTAGCGAGATGAGGTGCAAAACTTGGTTTCATGACTAAACCTTCTCCTCTATATAATTGCCCAAGAAGAGTCAGTCTCCACTATTAAGTGCCCAAAGTGCTAAAACCCAAGTCATATTCAGCCTGGAATACAATTTTTTGGCTATTCAATTAGAATCTAAACAAGCTAAGAGCATGTACTTATTTAGTATTGCCAAACTTTGGTGGAGGATGAAGTATGAAAAAGTTTTGAATGGTCACCTCGAGGTGGTTACTTGTGAAAACCTAAAGGCTCAAATCAGGACCCAATTTTTTCAAGAAAATGTGCAAGACTAAACTTCTGTTGCCTCCAACATATTGGAACCGTTTAGGATTATGTTAAATAATTTTCAGTCTTGATGCTAGGCATTCGATGTATGTTTGAGAATGTCAAGTTGTTCTACTTCCTAGATGGTCTCAAACCTTGGGCCTAAATAGAATTAAATTTGTGAAAGGTGCAAGACTTATTGTTGTGTTCCATGTTAAGGGGTATTGTTCCCACTTTGGGTCCCACCTAGTCGGGTCCTATCTGGTCCCTTAGTAGTTCTTATTAGTATTTGTTTATGTTATTAAGAAGGTTGTGTCATTTTTATTTAATAATGTTTAGTGGGCTTTAGGCTTTTGTTAGTAAGCTTTATGTAAGGCCATAGTCTTAGTCCTGATTAGTGAAGGATTAATCCAATTTAGTCCTTTTATTTTTTTTCCTCCCCTCCTTGCCTCATCCTCCTTTCTAGCAGCCATGTCGCCCTTCCCCCCCTTTCCTGCCACCGTGTCACTTCCTTCCCCTTCCCAGGCTGCCATGCCATTGTATTCCCCACCGAAATACAACATTAATGTTGTGTTCTGTGTTAAGGGGTATGGTCCTTACCTAGTCGGGTCCTACCTAATCCCTTAATAGTTCTTATTAGTATTTGTTTATGTTATTAAGAGGGTTGTGTCATTTTTATTTAATAATGTTTAGTGAGATTTTAGGCTCTTGTTCATGAGTGTCTCTATTTAATGTAAGGGCATAGCCTCAATCCTAATTACTAAAGAATTAATCGAGTATAGTGTTTCTACCCTTTCTCCTCTTCTTCGTACCTCGCTCTCCTTCCCGGTGGCCATGCTGCCCTTCTCCCCTTTCGAGACCACTTTGCCGCTCTCTTCCCCATTCTTGGCTGCTATTCTGTTGTATTCACTATCGGAATACAACACTTATCATCAACCATCACAAATGCTAAGCACCTCACTTATTATACCTCCCATGAAAACACAAAGAACTTAGGAACAAAGGGAGATAGTTCCTCCGAGTCCACCTGGCCATTCATATCCTACAACAAAGGTGGGAGAAGCATTGTCATGTTTATTGTGTGCAGGACCCCACCTTACTTTGCAATGTCCATAGAAAAAGATACTCAATGTCCTAGTTGCAAGGGAGTATGCACGAATTGAGGGAAACAATAAGCCCTTCAAGCACAAGGAGGAAGCACCTAAGATGCAGGCACAAGACTACTCAATGCCATGGGAAAAAGTAATCATCTCGAGCCAAAGGCTTGATGTACATTGATATCTACTTGAATAGCATCCCAACCAGAGCCATGGTGGACATGAGAGCCACAGACACCTTTATCTCATACAATGAAGAAAAATGAGTTGAGTTGAACCTGGTGAAAGACTCAAGTAAGATGAAGGTGGTGAAATCCGAAGTTCACTACTTGCCTTATTTCTAGGTTGGCCAAGGAAGTTTCCATCTAGATTGGCCATTAGTCTGGCATAACGAACCTCATGGCAGTTCCCCTTGATGATTTCCAAGTAATAATTGGGATGAAGTTCTTGTAAATAGTAAATATTATCCCAATCACATTTGTGTTATGTATGTACATTTGAAGCTACAAATCCATGCAATGAACTAGTCATTGATTGAACACGTGTCCACCCTACAACTATACAACATGTTGAAGAAAGGTGACCTTCCACATCTTGTTGCCCTACTCATGGATGAACAATTGAGGGGGAAGAGACCAACTCTGCAAGAGGTCCAAGTTGTCTTGATCAACTATGATATACACGTAATATAACTATTTATATACCTTAGTTTTATGCATTTTAGGATTGATTTTATATTACTATCGACTTATTAGATTTTAATCGTGTTCTATAGCATTTAACAAGCTTAATTCATACAAAGGCTATTTTTTATCATTGAGGATGAATTTTTGCACAAAGGGACTCAACAAATAAAGGACCAACAAGTTTCATTTGAAAAGAAGGAAACAAATCAAATATAGAAGGTCTAACATCAATACGGTAAGGACAACCAATTGTATTTCAAAACACAACAACCAATAGCCATAAAGGAAAAAAAACCAATGAAAAATGGCCAGTGGAATTGGAAAGGGTGTGAAATAAAATTAGAAGTAGAGCAGAGGGTTAGAAAAGGAAAGATGCAACCTATGTCTTGTGAAAGGAAGGAACAATAGAGAATGAAATCACAGACTTAGAGCATATTCACATAGAGAATAAAGCATGGAAGAGCAATCAATGCAAATAAGACCAACAATCCATGTCCATAGCAGCCAATTCAACTAAAGAAATAAGCAATCAAAGGCCAAATTCATCAACCAAAGTTCATAGAAGTAACTATTAGTATGAATAGTAAAAATAGAGCACAAATAAGAGAATTCAAGAAAGGAAACTGAACTTTAAGAGGAAAAGAATTGAGCAAGAAGATAGCTTAAGAAGAGAAACGTTAAACAAAGAAAGAGGTAGCCATTCTAGGTCAGAATTGGAAGCTTAAGGATGGAAAATAAGGGTTGTCTATAAATATAAAAACAGGATGCAAAGAATTCCAGAGAAGAGGAGGAGAAGAAGAGGATGAACCAGAGAGATATCAATCAATCCCAGCCTCCAATATTGACTAAAAGAGATTTTGAGAGTCATAGAATTTGAGTCCAAATCAAGAGAAATGAAGAAGGAAGAAAAAATCTATGTTGCCTGTAGATTACTATTCATGTACTCTATCGGTTGGAGGTTGAAGATGTCAAAGTTAATGTTCAACGGTACTATAGGAATCTTGATTTTAATGATTTTTCCTTCAATTTTCTCCCATTCTTGTAAGTTTATTTTCACTAATTTAATGAAGATTATGGTTTTAGTTCTTAGGTTAATAAGTAGCTAATTGTTTTTATCTAAGGGTAGGATGAAGCCTTGTTAATTTGTATGGATTCATGATCATGAGAGTTGATTAAGTTCATTTACATATGCTTTAATGTTTGATTGTTCTACCTATTTTCAATTGATAAACTCTAACTTGGATATAAGATTCATGTTCTTCTTATAATTTGAGGTAGTTTTTATTAGTTAGTTGCTTGGATTTTTTAACCCTTGAATTAGGGTTGAGTATTAATTGCGATTTGTATCTTGTGGATACAATTAAGGACTTAAATCTTAATCTTATTAAGCAAAGATGAATATAATTTTTACTCTTTTCTTAGTGATGATATTTTCCGTAATACATAGGACTGAATTTTGATGTGTTATGAGATAGGTTGGAAATTGAATCAACACTTATGGACATGACTTTACAAATTAATTTGTGCAGATTCCCATGCCTTGGTAATTTGGTTATTTCGTTATTTGAATCGTTTGATATTGCTTTCTTAGTTTAAATTGATTCTTATAGTTTTGTTTCTTTTTAGTTCTTGGATTTAACTTTTAATTTTATTAAAATTTTTTGGTAGTTTCGGTAACTTTACTTATTTTATTTACTTTGTTTTTCATTCTTACTTGTTTTAGGGTTTTTAATGTAGGCGATTACTTGATAATCCGTTAACTAGATTAGGGTTAGACTTGATTAGATTCAAATTTGATTTTTCCAACTTCAAGTCTCGGTAGGATCGACACTCAATTTAGCCTCTTTTATACTTTTGGTTTGTGCACTTGCAAGTAAACAATTAAAATTTAACAAGTTTTTGGCACCATTATCGGGAACTTGTAAAGGAAAACCAATTAAGTCTAAACCAAGTTTACCCTTCTACTAATTTTAGCTTAGGGTTTAAAAAAAATACAAAAACAAAATAGAGAGAAAGGTGTTTAAAACAAGGGGGGATTAGAGAGGGGTGAATTGTGCCATGTGGATATGTGATCAAACACACTAGATAGTTAGAGTAGATTTAAACCCCCTAGAGTGTCATGAAATTGAAACTGATATTCCATTAACAATGGGAGATAATAATGTAAAAGCGAAACCCCTTAGGGAGTTAGTCACTAATCTCCATCATTTCTCCTTGTGCATAGTTTTTCTCACCACCACTGCTACACACTTTGAGTTGAAAGCTTAAGTCATTCAACTTCATCCCACCTTCTATGGTCCTCATAAAGAAGATCCGTACATGCATATAAAAGGATTTTCTTGAAATCTGTGCTGCATTTAAATTTCATAATTTTTCTGATGAGAATCCATTTGCTATTGTTTCCTTTCTTATTGAAGGACAAAGCAAATGCATAGTTAAATTGTTTGCGAGTGGGGTCTCTTAATTCATGGGAGGGGTTTATTAGCAAGTTCCTTTCTAAAAATTTCCCAATGTCCAAAACTAATGCCTTGAGGAGAGAGAGTTAACTTTTGTCATGAGGAACATGAAAAATTTTATGAGAATTGGGAGAGAATTGACGACTTGATTTTGAAGTGTCATTACCATGGTTTTGAAACATAGTAGCTTGTGCAATACTTTTACAATGTTTTGACTCAAACACACTGTAATATATTGAATCTATGAATGGTGGGTGCTTCTTGAGTCTAGATAATGATGTAACATATAAGTTCTTAGAGGGTTTATATGATAGTTCCCAGCAATGAGACTTTTTGAGCCATAGAGAAAAACCAATCCAAAACCCTACGAAAGGAAGCTTATATGAAGTAAGGAAAGATGCTGACATGAATGCTAAGTTAGACCAGCTAACCAAAATGTAGAAGTCATGGCCCTTACTAGAAATATGAAGTTTGCTAACCAAATTCAAAATGAAGTGTGTTCTCTATGTGCAAGTCTAATGCCCATTACTCAAATGTGTCCTTCCATGTTAGGTTATTCTAAGTATTTTGCTGAGTAAGCAAATGCACTAAACAATTATAAGAAGTTGTTTAGCAGTTTCTTCTCTAAGACATGCAATCCAAATTGGTGAAATTATCTAACTTTCTCTTGGAGGCAAAACTAGCCTCTCGTGAATGGAGAAACGTCACCAATGCAACAAATTTCCACTCAATTTTGGTTGCCAACCGCTCCTACACCTTTGTTCCCCAATTAGCTCTTCAAGTTGTTGCACCACTATGTCAACAATCCTTACTTGAAGAGTCTCTCAAAACATTCATGTAGCCTACTAACATACTATATTAGAATTTAAAAACTCAAGCCAATTGAACATTCAAGCCATAGCTAAACTATAAACTCAAATGGGCTAGTTAGCAACTCATGTAGGGGAGAGAGAGAAAGACATATTTCCTAGTCAAATTATACCCAACCCTAAAGATCAATATGTTGTTAGTAATACTTCAAATTCATCACATGACCAGGGGCATGCCCGGTCAATCATCACTCTTAGATATGTGAGGCAAGTTGACAATCATGTGAAAATGTTTGTAGTAGAAGGAACTGAGCATACTGAGTTAGAGAAAGAGAAATAGGAACCCAATGTGTCCCCACATGTTTTATTCAAACCCCTAGTTAGGAGTTTTGTGCCCAAAGCCCCATTTCCTTAATGGCTAGTCAATTCTAAGAAAGGTGCCCAATTTAGAGATATTTTAGAGGTGTTTAATCAAGTTCAAATAAACATACTTTCCTTTATGCTATCCAACAAGTGTCATCTAATGCTAAATTTTTAAAAGACTTAGTCACAGTCAAGAGGAAAACAAATATTCCTAAAAAGTCATTCCTGATATAGTTTGCTCTATCATTTAATGCAAATTTCCTATTGAATATAAGGACCCTGATTGTCCCACAATTTTATGCAATATAGGGATTATCACATTGAGTGCGCATTGTTAGATTTAGGGGCTAGAGTGAAGTTATTTTCTATGTATATGCAATTGGGATTGGGAGAGTTGAAGCCAACATCAATGACACTTCCATTAGATGATAGATCCGTAAAAATTCCTCAAGGTGTTGTTGAAGATGTTCTGATTAAGGTTGAGACATTTTACTTTCCATTGGATTTATTAGTCTGTGATACTAAGCCTATTAATAATATCCATGGGCAAATTCCTATCCTCTTGGGTTGTCCTTTATTGGCCACATCTAATGCTTTAATAAATTATAGAAATGGGGTAATGAAAATATCATTTGAAAACATGATAGTCAAGCTCAACAATTTTGACATAAGCAAACAACCACCGGACCTAGAAGATGTAAATGAAGTTCACTTGATTGATAGTTTTATTCATAATACCTTGATCCAATCACATTCTAAGGATCCCCTAGATGCTTGTTTAACACACTTTGGTTGCGGATTTGACATTGATAAGTTAAGGAGGTTAATTTATTGCTAGATGTTATTCCTTTGTGAGTACCAAAAAATGGCAACATAAAGTTGCTCCTCTTTCAATATCATCTTTACTACCCCTTCCATCCACCGTGGAACCACCCAAGATGGATCTAAAACCATTACATGATACCCTCAAGTATGTGTTTTCATGTTCTTTTGAAACTTTACCTATCAACATAGCTTCCAATTTAGATGACAATCAAGAGAGAAAATTAATTGATCTCCTTATATATCACAAGGAGGTTATAGGGTGGACAATTACAGGGTATTAGTGCTTATGTAGTTATGCACAAAATTCACTATGATGAAAATGTTAAACCTTCACATGAATCTCAGAGGTGCTTAAACCCTATCATACAAGATGTGGTTAGAGCAGAAGTTTTGAAGTTTCTAGATGTTGGTGTCATTTACCCAATTTCTAATAGTAGATGGGTGAGTCCTGTTAGAGTTGTGCTAAAGAAGTCTTACATAACAGAAGTCAAGAATGATTCTAATGAGTTAGTCTCAACCCATGTTCAAACGGGTTGGCGTGTTTGCATTCACTAATATTTTCTATTTTATTTTATTTTTTATTTTTAAAATGTAATATTTAAAAAAATTAAAAATTAAAATTAAATTCTCCTCTCTACACACTCTCTAGCCCCTCTCTCCCCCCCCCTCTCTCTTCACCTTCTCTCCCTATCTATCTTCTCTCTCTACCGTCTCCCTCCTCTCTCTTCACTCTCTCTTTCCCTCTCTCTCCTCTCTCTCTACCGACTCTCTCCTCTCTCTTCATGCTTTCCCTCCCCATCTCTCATCTCTCTCTCCCTACGCACACTGTCTCTAGCCTCTCTCTCCTCTCTCTCTACTGTCTCCCTCCGCTCTCTCTTCTTTCTTTCTCTCCTCTCTCTCTCTTCTCTTCTCTTCTCCTCTCTCTCTTCTCTTCTCTTCTCCTCTCTCTACCTTATTTCTCTCTCTACCCTATTAGCGACGCTTGCTTAAATGTGTCGCTAATAGTAGACATATTAGCGCTGCTTTTAATACAGTGTCGCTAATAATCTTATTTATTAAAAAATTAAATCAAATTTATTTTATTGGCGATGCATTTAATGAAATGTCGCTAATAGCATAATTATTAGCGACACTTTTATAAAATTGTCACTATTACTATATTATTAACGTCGCTAATAGTTCTAATTTTTTATTTAAAACTTATAACTTTTAGTGATGCTTTTATAAAGTGTAGCTAATAGTATAACTATTAGCGGCGCTTAATAAAAAATGTCTCTAATAGTTGTGATATTTGCGGCACTGTTTATAAAGCGTCACTAATATTTGTGCTGTTAGCGACACATTTTATCACTAATATTATACTATTAGCGATGTTTTATAAAAAACGTCGCTAATAGTTAATTTTTTTGTTAGACATCTAAGTGTTGCAAGTAGTAATTATTAGCTATGCTTTTCTTTGCGTCGCTAATAAAAATATCGATAATAGTACAATTTGTTGTAATGTGCATTATAGCCTAATATGCTTTATGTTCCAATTTAGCAAGAAGATGACATGCCTTGCCAAAAATAATTCTATAAGGAAATATTTCAATGGGAGTTTTAAAGGCAGTACAGTATGCCCAAAATCCATCAATAAGTCGTAAAGACCAATCCTTCCTACTAGGGTTTATTATTTTTCTAAAATTTGTTTGATCTCCCTATTAGAAATCTCAACTTGACCACTACTTTGAGGGTGGTAAGATGTAATAATTTTATGGGTTATACCATATTTTTTCATTAACAACGCAAAAACCTATTACATGAATGCTTTCCCCCATCACTATTAATGGAGTACCAAAATGTGTAAAAACATTCTCTCTAAACTAACAAAATTGGGTTTAGTGGCATCATATTTATGTGTGAAATACTCCCTAACTTTTGGTATTTTTTATATGCTAAGCAATAAGTATGAAAATCTCCGAAAATGGTTGGCAAATAAAATTCACAGTGCAAAATCTTTGCAGCAATCTTTCAAGAACAAAAGTGATCACCACCACAAGCATGATCATGACAAAAGGAGATAACACTTTGTTGATCATTTTCAGGAATACACCTCCTAATTATCTAATTAGGATAATATTTAAACAAGTAAGGGTCATCCCAAAAGAAGTAATTAATCTCAACTAAATTTTTTTATCTATTTTGTTTAGTCCAATAAGAAGGAATTTGTTCAGTAACAAGCTAATTTACCATATCAACATACCAAGACAACTAGGAGATATAAAGTAAATACTCATTAGGAAAAGACTCAGTAGCAGGTATAGAATTATCAGTCAAATCAACTATCAACCTAGATAAGTGGTCTGTTAGAACATTTTTGGGAACCTTCTTAATTCAAATTTCAAGATCAAATTCATGTAGCAACAATATCCATATGATAAGATGAGGTTTAGCATCTTTTTTAGACAAAAGGTACTTCAATGCGGCATTATCTAAATAGATATAGACCTTCAACCCTAATAAATAGGGCCTAAACTTATCTAATGCAAAAACAATATAACTAACAACTCTTTTTTAGTACTTAAGTTGAGCATCTTTCAAAGTTTTATCTTAGATTTATTGAGGTTGTCTAATATGACATATAAATCTTGAAGACTAAAGAAGTTTGAAGAGTAAGAGAGATTGAGCTTAAGTCAAGCCATTTGTGAACATTCTACATAAAGCACATGTGATTCATGTACACTTTATCCTAGAAAGTCATTTCTATCATTTGATATTGTGGTCTAGCTTCCAAGATGTCAAAAAGTTGTCAAAAATAATTTTAAACTGCAAAATGAAAATTCTATACGGACAGTTTCCCTACATAGTCCAATTTGATTTCTTGGCCTAAACTTGCTCATTGATACTTCTCAACTATAAATACATGTCTTTGATGATAAACCTACATGCAAAAAATATTTATTTTACATGACTTTTTAACTAACTTATCAGTGTAGTCTCATATTCATTTAGGGGTAATTATAATTTATTAGTGTTAGGTTAGAAACTAGAAGTTTTAGTCATTTATTTATTAAATTACTTTAAATTATTAGTTTATGCGTGTATTTGAATAATATTCAAAATTTTAGTATAAAATATGGGCTATTGTGTTTTGAGATACACAGACAATATGCAAGATGGCTCAAAAGACTCTTGACAGTTGCAATTGATTTGGACAAGTTTCTTCGAGTCATAAATGCTTTGGAAACGGATATGGACGTGAACGAAAGGCTTAATGAATAGAGCTAAAAGTTGGAAGAAATAGGATTATTCACTGAACAGTGGTATAATAGAAGTGCAGTTACTGTAGCAGTCAAGGTACTGTCGTAGACACGGTCACACGGGATGAAGAAGGAAAGTTCAAAATAAGAAAGATTTACCAAAGTCCAAGTGCAGAAAGGAGCTGTTCAACCAATGGGAAGAAGTCCTCGTCATTCAATTTGCCTAAAGTCCTCCCGCTTGAGGACTTTTCCAAAGTCTTATAAAAGCAACAACCATATAAACAAATTTGGGGAGGGTACTGTGCCAGATCTACTGTAGTTTGGGTACTATAGTCGCGACTCAGTAACCGGAGAACTGTAACAGTCATGGGAAATCTATCGATAGAGATTTTGAGGGGCTACTGTTATACATTCTCATCTTTGTCCATATATATTTTATTTTCCTCCATTCTTTATTTTTCTCTATGACTTCAATTTATCAAGTTCAATGTGTGTTGTACTTGCGCTATGAGTAACTAAAACTCCTAGTTACGACTAGGAATGAAACTTATAATGAATATTCTAGTTTTGAATCAATAACATGTTTAAGGGTCTTAAATTGATTGGCTATTTTATTTTAATAGTTATTAGTTTGTAAAATTACTTGATTTGTTGTTAACATAGGGTATGGCTACATGTTTAATGGAGAAAACACTAAACCAATTACCATTGTTTATTACACTATTTGGTTAATTGCTATATTTTTTGATTGAAGTGAATTTTTATTTATTTTTAATTGAGTAATATTATGACTCAGGTTAACACGAAGTATTTGTTAAAAGTGAACCCCCTATCACCTTAATGTTTGCTCCCGCCCATGGAAAACAGTATCAATACAGATGATAGTATTGATGACTATAGATACTGGTACGCGCCAAAATAGTCATAAACCTTTTGATAAATAGAAAAAATATTATAATTAATAATATATCATTATAATACTTCATTTAAAGCATAATCAAACCATTGAAAAATGAGTGCTTTGAAATTAGTTCGTTTTAGAACCATGCACTATTACTTCCTCCGTCCTCTACAAATTATTATTCCCTCTGTCCAATATTAAGTTCTATAAAATTAGTTTATTTTGAAACCAAAATAAGATATTTAATATGAGTTGCATAAATATTATGGAGAAATTTCTACGTTAGATGTTTAACTAAGTACATAATTATAGAACACTATATTTAAAAAAAATAATTATGTAAATTGTAGGGACCCACTTGTATTGATCTTATATAATTTATTAAAAATATTTTTAGTATAATAAGAACATTATCATCTTTAAAATTTGAAGAGATTGAGTTTGAATAGTACTTTTGTTTTTAAGAAAAAAATTAAAATTTTTTTTGAATTTTTTTTAAAATAATAAAATATTAGTATATCGATACATATTACCGCTGGTGCGTATCAAAAAACCATGTGGGGGCTTATCGTATTGGTATCGACCAATATGGGTACGTATCGGCCAATACGCGCCCTATCAATTGATACGGCTTTCCATGCTCCCGCCTTGATTTTTTCATTAGTTTATTCATCTCCATACTTTTTCCTCAAATTTTTATATAATTTCTCTTAGTGTTGTAGAACAACGCTCTTTTGAACATTATTATATTTTGATAAATTAGGTAGATAGTAATTAGTAGTTTAGGTTTTAATTAGTATTATTTTTACTATTTTTCCTATGGTTCAACCTTAGGCTTCCGAGAACTATATTAGCAATTGTCAACCTTCACTTGAGTTTGATCAGGAACACCATGCCATTGTAATTTGAGCCCTAGTTTTCAGTCTACGTGTGTTTTTACCCTATCCTTATCACTTTACGATAAATTCTTGACTCAATGTTATTTCATCGCTAATTTCTAGTTCTTTGAGTCTACAACCCTCATAAAGTTATTATTCTATTGTGTCAAAGATTGTGTAAAGAGTTTACCACCAAACCTTATCAAATTTTCAACTTTTCTCTTTTGATTGCCTGAATTAGTGGAGTGTGATTCATTGATCTTCTTTGGTGAACTTTTAAAGAATATAGTGGACTGGTGTAAATATAGGACATGATAGACACATGCCAAGGAGATTGGTGAAGCGTGAAGTATGCCAAAGGTCATCAAGGTTCATGAGTGGATAGAACATATAACCTAGAAAGGTGGCTGTAACATCCCAAGAATTTATAAATTCATTTGCATAAATAAAATAATAAAAATATATTTTTTTAAAAATATTTGTCAAATATCTCGGGTGTAAGCCACTCATTTTTTGAACATACAAATATCAAATCATAGTCTAATAGTAAGTAAGGTAAACTACATTATAAATTAAACAAGGTCCTTCCCGAGCACATTTCATAATATCATGCAACACATCGATGTAAATAGATTGGTACTTACATTCTTACAATTATCTCTATTAAGTAAGCTAACAATTAAATACAATAAATATGTCAAATGGGCTAACAACATCGTTTTTGCCACACATAATTTAAAAAAAAAACATTAATCCTACAAGGTACTTCCACCACATAGATGTTGAGCATACAAGTATGCCCAATGGGATGGCTATACCAAAAACCACACAATTCATTATAAAATTAATCATACTAATAATGATAACTCAAAACTCTACCCTCATCTCAAAGAAAAGAGGCTCACTAAAGCCACATTAACATCAAGGAGATTTCCACAACTTGTAATATTTACTATTCCACGAAGTAGCTTCAGACTTTTCCTAAAAACTATAGCATGTTTCATCTATGCCATGAAGTTAAGGCTCATAGATCCAAGTAGTCGAGATTCTTGAATTTTCATGATTACTAAGAATTTTTTTATGGTGTTGTGTTGGAATCATTCTTCGTTTAAAGTTGTAACACATTCAAACCAACCCCCAAGCCTCAGGAGAAGATCTACAAATAATAAACTCCCAAGCCTCGAGGAGCCAGAAACCCATATTCCTTTTTTATGTCATAAATATCTTCTAAGTGGCCTAACGGACCTGCTTTTGGAGCCCGATCCAACATTTGGAACCATGTCCATAAGTGTTATATACGATTGTTTAAGGTTTCTACCATTTTGGTATGTTTCAAACCAACTCCCTAGCATAGGGGAGAAGGCCCAAGAACAACTCCCATTATTTGACAAACAAACTCAATCATAGAGCCTATACCTAGGGTTTGCATTACTTTTTTTCATATGTATTTTATTATGTGTTATAATTATTATTTATGTTCGTTATGTATATAACATTTCTCATTATTCTTCTCTTAGCATGTATTTTATCATATATTTTAGTATCTGTTTACATTTATTATACAAGTTAAATATAGCAAAATACTCTTTATTGGTGGTAAAAAGATAATGTAAAAACATAATTTTGAAAACATAAACCAAAGTACCATTAGTGATCCATCAATGCATCAGTGTCAGTGTTGATGGCCAACGACACTTCGGTCCCCTCCAACAGTGAATAGCCTACTTCAAGTCAAGTTCACCAACATTATTATCTACATATCGGTTTCTTTGTGAATGTCCAATATAACACTAACACACCCTCATGTGTCAATGTCGATAACTATTCATCTTTTCCTAACCATTAACGTGTCAATGAATTGTTGATGACCAGTAGAAGAGCAAACAAATTTCTATACTTGCACTTTATCAAAACTCTCATAAATCATTCACGAAATCTCTAGAAAATATATAATAGTCATTATACTTATTACTATATATATATATATATATATATATATATATATATATATATATATTCATTCATAAAATTGTCCATTTTTTTCCATATAATTACTAGTCCTTAGTAGCATAATTATACATATTCAATTCATGATTTTCATGTCCTATGTATGAAATACTTTACCACAATACCATAAATTCATGCCTGGTGTCTAACCCACAACCCTATTGTCATGTTTACCATGATTCTTTATGATTTAGATTTTTATCAGTTTGAGGTTTAGCAATCCGATATTTTTCATAAAACAAAAATCCTTTCTCAAACTCGTTGTTAGTCATTCTCTATGGAATTTGTTCCCTCCCTTGCTTCTTCTAGTCTTTATCAAGCCCTTGGTTGCCTTCGTCTTTATTTTGAGAAATGTTTTAAGAAATGGGAATCTAAGGGGCCTCAAAGGGTATTTATAAGGAGAAAAAAAATAAAATTTTAGTATACAACCATCAAACCGGGCAGTTTGTTTGCCCATTAGTGAAACTATCCCAACCAATGACAACTTGGCCGACGCGTAGGCCTTATGTCCAACTTCAAATGGGTATAAATTCTTCATACATACACCAATTCAGGCATTCTTGGTGGTGTTTCAAAGTTATTTTTTTGTCTACTTTATAACCTTAAAGTTTCAAACCTAAAATCTCTTACAAAAGAAGTTTTTTTTCTAAGGGTCAAATCAATGTCACATCATTGGGTCACAATAGTGCGACATATTCACTTTCGAACAACCATAACTTCCTCATTCGAACTCTAATTTAAACATTTGTTTGTGGCGTAAAAGATATTTATGTCTACTATTTAACACTAAGTTTCAAACTCAAAATCTGATTACAAAGAAAGTTATTTCACTGAGAAGGCCCAAGCATCAAACTCACTCTTTTCTACATAGACTTAGAAAATTCTCAGATATTACTTTTACCATAACTTCCTCATCCAAGGTCCAATTTGCACGTTCTTCGTAGAGCTTTGAAACTCTTTATGTCTACTTTTTAATATTAATTATTCAAACCCAAAATTTATCTACATAGGAAGTTATCCTACTAAAAAGATCTAGGGGTAGGACTCACTATTTTCCACTGGCCAAATTTAGAAATTTTAGGAAATTCTCAGGTGTTATAGTGACTTTTTAAAACTTTCTATTTTATAGTGCAACTTTAAGAGTTGGTTGAGGTCTCATGGTTTTTCCGTAGATAGGGTTTTTGATATAAAAAACCTTGTGTGTGATTGCTTGATTTTATTGTTTTAAGTTTTTGCAATTCACACGGATTAGGGTCTAATTGTACTACACATGATCTATTTGCAAGAATTAATTAATTTGCTATATTATGTTAAATTTGAGAGTTGATAACGTAATTGTAATCAGTGGTTAAAATATGCTCAATTGATGCTTAGTGTGACATATAACCTAACAAGATCACTCTCACACTTAGAAAAGATAAATCAATAAGAACCATGTGTGTGGAAATTTCTTCACATGCTCCAAAAGATCAATGTAAGGAATTAAGCATGAAAGAGTTAATTCACCACAAAACCAAGTTTTATGATTAGAAGAAAAGAAAGTGAACAATTGTTATGGTGAAAAGTCTCATTTTTTGAAAAAGGAAACATCCCTCTACTTTTCACTTTGTTTCTTGTGTCTTCTATGGTTCTGGTTGGATTGGTGGATACCAAGAGAAAGGGAAAGGGAAAGGGTAAGAGAAAGTGAATCTGGGTGAGAAAAATAGGAGATTTCTATAAAAAAATTCATTGTTTGGTTACACTAATGTTGCTATAGAAAATTGAAGCTTTAATCCACTAATGGTACTAGTAGTGGTGGAGTTAGTTATGGTGATGTGAGTGGTAGGGAGGCAGAGGTAGTAGTTGTGGCAGTAGTGGCCATGGTAGTAGTCGTAGTGATGGCAATAGTTGCAGTGATGGCAATAGCTGCAGTGGTGGCTGTAGTGGCGATGGCGGTAATGGTGATGATAGTAGAGTCAACAGCAATGGTGATGGTGGCAATGTGGCAGTGGTGGCCGTGGTGGCGGCGGCGGTGTTGATGGCAATGATAGTTGTAGTGGTGGCGATGGTGATAGTGATGGTAGCCGCAATTGTGGTAGTGATGGTGGTAGCGGTGGTTGTAGCGATAGAAATGGTAGTAGTGGCGACAGTGATGATAGTGGTAGTAGTAGCTATAGCAAAGGTGATAGTGGCAGTGGCAACAACAAGGTCTAACACTATAAATATTAAGACATAAGTCTTTAATATATAGATTTTCTCCCGAAATTCATGAGTTAAGGGGTGAAAACATTTTGGGATAATTTTTCACCATCTTTCTCCCGGTTTCCACGTCAAATTTCTCTTAACCAATTGCACCAAACATTAGAAACTAGGGGATTACAAAAAAAATATTTCCTTTTCCCCACTTTTCACCAATACAAATCCAAACAGACCCTATGTGTTCTACAACTTCTATTTATAGGCTAAAAGATGTTAAAATTTAAAATATATAAGAGCCTAAGAAAGAAATTCTAGATCAAATAGGAATGAATGAGTTAGTTCCATATCAGCATTGGAAGCCAATTGAAGTGACATTAGAATCGATTATTGATTTGATCTTCTTCATTCACACTGGGCAGAAGGCTATCCCAAAAAAAGGATGAATGAAGTCAATTGAAGCTGTCGAGCCTACTTTTTTTTATACAAGGAAGAAAGCGAAGAAAACTATAAAGAACAGTGCTAATAGGATCTGAAGGTGGCCGAAGTAACCAACATTCAGAGCACCAATCAATAGCATAGTTCACATGAAATCTGTAGCCTGATTACTCTTGATAAATATGGGTGACCAAACAACTTTGGAACTCTGAAAAAACAGCTTTGATGCGTCCTATATTGCCTCCCAATTTCCAGTTCATATTAGTAACAACTTTAGAAATAGTTTTCTAGGAAGCACATTCATTATAAAGTTTAATAAGGGGAAAAAATAAAGCCTTATTTTAAGAATAATATCAAATCAATAATAAAGCCTCCTCCATTTCCCGAGCCTTCCGAACATCCGGACCACCATTTCTCTTAGGACTAGCTCTCTTATGCAAACAAATAAATTGAACGGATCTCACGTCAAATATCTAGCTCAACGAACTATAGAGTTTGTGAAAGGAGTCGACAGCTCATAGACAAACAGCATGTGAAAAGGTCTTTAAGACAATCAACTATAAAAGGGTAGTAGGACCGGGAGCTAGCTCCTTGAAGCCGAACACAAGTGCATCCAAGGTGGGTCGAACCAGCGTTTCTAAGGGCGCCGTGCCTGCTGTCCAGTACACTACATCTGGCAGGTCTGGATACTGCCAGATTTTGAGACCATAAGGATCATATAAAAAACCTGATTCGCCAACAAAAAAGAAATGGAAAAGCACAACTCTAGGAAGTTGATTGTTAAACCCAAAACTTAGAATCCATACTGCTCAAACTCTGATATCTGAATATTCCAGGTGACCATATGGTGCCAAAATTTGAAGATGACGAAACATAGCATGAACCTAGTTATTTCCTACAGCCAGTTCTCCAACCAAATGTATAATTACCAAGAAAGAGGTAAATGTTAAATACAATGATTTACAACATACATGTCGAGGAATTCAAACATTCAATTCACAAGAAACAAGGAACCATTTTCCTACTAAGCATTTACATTGCTCAGACAAGGAATCCTTTTCCGTAAAGATCCACTAGTTCAATAAACGGTTCATAATTTGGCAAACAACATAAGCGCATTATACAAAAACCTCCGCCGGCTTCCACAGTTTTCTATTTACACGTTAGTGGTTCAGTAGTAGTGCTAACATACAGTACTAAGAGCGGTAACTTTCATTTTAACCTTGTTCTTTGTAAGGGGTCCAGATCAACTTGCTCACGTCAACTTCAAGGCCCCCTCGTCCAGCCGCTTTAAGATGGCGATCTAGAACCTTTGGATCTGCACAAATAGCATGCTGTCCTTTCCTGTATTGGATTAGCTCCAGACCCTGTAGGGTGCTCAATATATCATCTGCTTTTATTGCCGTCATATCACTAAGTTCCTGCATAAAAATCAAAACGTTACATAAAGCATAGACCAAAGTGGTGAACATCCATAGCAACCACAACAAAGGAAAAAAACAAAAAATAGACTAACTAGAACCAAAATTAACCACCACGCTATTATGGTAACCTACCACAGCTCTTTAAATCAAATTTCTAGGGCACGCAGAACTATTACTAGCCCTTCCAGAACTGATTTCAACATTGGTATAAACATACATTCTTCCACAAAATTGTCTGCGGCTTAAAAAGCCAATTCCAGAAACAATTCTGCATTATGCTTATACCACTAGTTTGGCCAGTACATTTTTCTGCTTGCGAACGTGTTATACAAGTAACATCCAACGCAAATAAAAAGGGAGTTGGCCTGCCATAGAAGCGGGTATAATTATTAACTTCATTGACATAGTGCCTCTGATGAAGATCAGGTGCAAACTAAGAATTATTAGTGTCAGTAGGTACCACCAAGAAGAGTCTAATATGTAAATTAGTCACATAACAAATGTCAAATTACTGAATGAACAAGAAACCGCCAGAAATTGTTTGAAAATTATAAAATGTGCCTGTCTTGTCTCTTTTCTGTTAACCATCAATAAATTGTATGTCCCACATAAGACAAGACTAGTAGAACAACCTGAACTTAATCAAGACACAAACCCTGTATACCTTAATCGAGATGTTGCTTTTATGCTTTTTCAGTATATCTAAAAGGACCCTTGTCCAGTATCCCCTATAGCTTAACATTCCAAGGTCAGAAAGCGGTCTTTCTGGAGTCCCTACTTTGCCTTCCTTCTTTGAAAGTTCATAGGCTGCAGCAATCAGTAATACATCAGCCCATCATGACAAATAAAAACTAAAAAAACAACTATTAACTATAGTTTACAAGTCATCTCAATTCAAGATTATAAGATAGATAGATAGATAGATAGAAAGTTTTGTCTGGACGGCCTGTAATTGTCAGAATTGCAAGAGCAAACTCAGATAATGCTTTCCAACTTCTGACATGCTTTCAATTGAGATATTAAAAGCTTGTCAATGCTTTTGATAAATGTATGATAATTAAATTAAAAACATCATGCAACAGAACGTACAATTATGTAGCCCAATGAGCCACATAAGGTACGTAACAGTGAAATAGAGTGAAAGAGGAGAGATTAATTCCTTATAATCCACATGGACTACAACACACAATGTGAGAAGCAGTAGAGGCAGAACTCACAAAAAGCAATTAAGAATTTTCCATAACCCTTTCTCTGATATGGCGGCAAAGTGAGGATACAAGCCAAATTATATGATTCCTCTGAATGTTTTTCCTGCATGAGCAAATAGAACAAAAAAAATATTAGAAAAAAAAACTAATAGTATATTAGGCTTCCTCCAGTCAAACAGTCAACTGATAATATTTAAATTATCCCACAAAGCATCAATAAGACAAGAAGGCGTGTCTAATATAGTTTTCCATTATCTTAAGTACCAAAATGCAAGAGTCACAAAGGTAACAACCAAGCAACGGTAAATTACAACTCTGCCATGACACATGATGGTCAACTACACTCATATTTATGCATCATGTAAGAAAAATGTCAGACTTCAACAGAAGAAACAGTAAAACTCTTCCAACCAACTAGATTTATTGCTAAAGGTACAATGATGCAATAACAACCTTAGGGGCCACATATAAGGTGCTTTCCATTATGTTATAAGTTATTTCTCAAGGCATGATGGTAACATTTCACCCAGCATACATATTTGGTAACATTTTTTCTAGCTAGAGGTAAATATTTGGTAGCATGTGGCACAACTGCATTTACAAGGTCATGTGACATTCAAATTTCAATTATGTTTTTGCTTACTAAAGATATCTAAGAAGGGTTTTCTCATATTAATAAAAAAGACCATAATGTTACAAGTAGCTACGCACAAAAATCTAAATGTAGTTTCATGCTTTGGTTAAGGAAAACTCCCCTTTAGTATGGGCAAAGAAATTTAAGTCAGTGGAAAACATACGAAAGCAACAAAGTACTAACAAAACAGATATATCAGCAGTTCATGTTGCAATTACTCTGCTACTAAGTCTAAAATGACATTTACCTTAGAAAAATACCCAACCATATGGCATCCTCGATCATCACATTCACATAAAATGTAAAACAGAAATAGATCAACATCATAGTACAGTGTCTTGTGGTCGAGAAACAATTTTGCTAAATAGCATAAATTTTGTCCATAGACTTTGTTCTTTTTTCCATCAACCTGTCACACAAATATCATTCTCAGATAAAACAATGTGAAATTATAAGAATCAAAATCAAATGAAATATCACAATCCGTTGGGAAACGTAAATAACGTGATATTTTCAATCCCTTCTATTCTCTTAAAGAATAAGCAACAATATAAAATAAAAAAATTAAAACGTCATAACTTTGTGATACCCAACCCTGAGATCATGCAATAAATCATTATGTCTCAGAAAAAGTTAATTTCCCCATAATTTTATGAAGGCATTAAGCAATAATAATACATCTACAGGTCAAAAATACAGAATCGGAAGACTTGCCTCAAACATGGAAAGTGTGCCACTCCTGTAGATCTCATCACCTGGTGGATGCTTAAGGTCGCATTTCCTCTGAACAGTACAATTAAATACAAATAAACAGATGTCATATTATACATTTAGTACAAAAGGACAATGGGCAAAACTAAAATGCACAGTTGATGCAGTAAAAACTAAAGAAATAGCTGAAATTGCACTGTAGAAAATTTCACAAATGCAGAGAGAGAATAAAAGATACTGGGAACTTAAGCAGATGCAATTCAGATTCCGCAAAGTGGAACTATGTATCACCAACTCACAAAATTATAAGAAATAGACTATTAACTTAAGTAGCTTACCATATGCCTCTGGAGTTGTTCTTTCCGCTTCATGAAATTGAGGCAAAATTCACAGAAGTAGAGTTTCTCGGCATCATTATACTCAGGAGGAAAGGGGGAAAAATACCATGTCTCTATTTCATATCTACCAAGCTCTATAGTCGCTATGTTCTTCACTTTTGTAAACTCCTCATGCTCACGTAAACTAGCAGCATCAAGCTCTTCATGCCCCTAGATATACAAAGAGGTCAACCCTATGTAAAACCAAGATAGCTAAATGAAACAGCATTCTTGATCTGCAACATAAAATAATTTGAAAGAATCTTAATATAATAAATATTAGTAATAAAATTGAATTTCAAAAATTCAATATAAAGACCAGAATACGAAGCAAAAAAGCACAACCAGAATATCATATTTGTGTCTCCAATTCAATATGCAATCAAATTTTCTGTAATTTTTTTTGTGGTGAGAATGTTTTGTAATTACACCACAATATATTTCAGTACTAAACATATCTATTCATATTTCTAGCTTTAAAGCTACTTTTTCAGAAATGTAATACAGTGGGAAAAAAATAAAAAATACTGAAGGTTCCATAAGATCAATCAGAATGATCACAAATCTTGCTCGTAACAAAACTAAGCATACCTCCACATGTGTCTCATCAATTTTGCGCTTCTGATGGCGTGTCATTTTCAAGCTGGTTGCCTGAAAAGACCATTAGTAAGAAACTTCTTCTGAGCTGTAACAATAGAAATCTTTTTTTATGAGATAAAATCTCCTCCTAAATGACACAGCAATTGTCTCTTGTCTTATACCAACTGTTCCAAACTACAAAAATGAATACAAAAAATACCTTATCCTCCACTTTTTCATCAACATCTGGACACACAGAATCAAGATCAAGCTGCTCAAGCTTGACCCACTCATCAAGTCTTCTGTTAACTGCAAACAAAGTACAAAAGATGTCATACATCCAATGAGGAAACAGCACGAAATCCAAAAGAGGAGGCAATATACAATGCAATCCGACATATATGTTCATTTAAGAACAGGCACATGACAATAATCGCTAGCAGAAAAGAAAGAAGAGACCACTATTTCGTTGAGCTATCAACACCCAAACAAAGAAAAACTTACTCCTTGCCAGTGGAGCTCCTCTTTCATAAGAAGAAACATAACACAGTAAAAAAAAACACAGCATTCCAATAAAGACAAAGTTCTCCCAACTCCTTGTGACTTAAATCGTTGCCTCATTTCCCTCGGAGGAAGAAAAAATGAAACCAAGTGAAACTAAAACAGCCATTAGAGTCCTAAACTTATATGCTACAACCGAACCATTTTTGGCATAAACTTCCAAGTTCTACAAGTAAATTACCATTCATACATTTATCTTCATCTTCTTTGCAAAGGGTAAAGCTTGTGTCAAATAACTTAACTATGGAAATTTGAATTCGTTTGATCAGTCCATAAGATTAGAGGGGAAAACGGTAAAATTTGAGACCCCAACACAAGATGATCTGTAAGTAAAAACGCAGCAATACATTTGCATTTTATTTGACATTCAAAGAACTTCCTACGTCATTTGTCGGCCAAAATCTGCAAGTCAAGAGGCCTTATCCGTTCAACATCAAAACACAATACTAACGCTCTCGAAATGGCCATTGCGGGTATTTCTCCTACTTCAGATCAATTTTCAGAATAGATAAACTTCAAACACCATCAAGTGAATTCGTCCATTCCTCGTTTATCACATCACAATAATGTAAAAGTGCCAAACTAATAAAACTTAAATCGAAAAAAAGAAGCTTCCAATTCAATGAAATGTTTAGAAAATGTTCAATTTATATAATTCCTGAGTATCGTTCCGAAGTCAAAAATCAACCCTAGACAGCCAAACATGCCACAATAATGAGCAACTAAATCAAACGCGTAAAGCAGAACAAACACAAAATCACTCATTAACCCCTGCAATGTTTCCATCTACTTCTCCAGGAAGAAAGAAAAAACAAAATTTTCATCAGAACCCTAACCCTAGACACAAAAATTCAACCAAGATGTTCAACTCACACTCGGTGTAATGGACGTAGTACTCATAGTCGTTGCTCCCACCACCAGGCACTTTCCGGCGCTCGATGACCTTCACGGGGTGTAATTTCCCATCGCGCCACCGGCACAGCACCCGGGTCCCGACCTCCAACGGCAGTCCGCTAGCCCTTCTCTTCTCCATGAGGCTCCCTCCAGAGGGATCTCCAACTGACTTGGCCGGCCCCTTCCCGTTGCAGGCGACCGCCGGGGAGCTCCCGTGGTCTGCCGCCGATTCCTCGAGCGATCCCATCACCTCGTTCGAAACGTGAGCCCTCAAGCGTGTGGCCGACGCGCCGTAATCGGGCCACCGTCTCGAGCCGAGAGCTTTCTTATGGATGGCCAAAGAAACCGATTGGCCCGCTCCAGATCCGGCCCGAATACATCTCCGTTCTTGTACGCGGGCTTCAAGAGTTGCAATGCGTCCGTCCGTATTAAACGAAGTATTTAGAAAATGATTTCGTTCCTAATTACCATTATCGAATTTGTATGACAAATGCATATGTGGAGAAGAGAAACCTGGGAACAGTTTGGATCTATTTCCAAGTTTCTCTCTCACTACTTCTATAATAATAGTATCTTATTATTGGGTACTAATATGGTACTATCTTGTTATTGGTTACTAAGTCTTGGTCATTAAAATTAGACTAAGTTACACAAATATGTTATTTTTTACAAAGCTTGTTAAAATAAGTCCAAACTCACATGCTAGTATATATCTCTCAGTTCTCAAGAGGATTTTGGGCAGTCGATCTTGATTCAAGGCACTCATGGAGTAGGCAATTTTGAGTAACACATACTTTTGAATATCAATTTGACGGCTCATGATGTGAGCATGTAAGCTCGAACTTGTATTAACTTTGTTCTTATAATAACTCTATTTCTCTCATTTTAATTGTCATTTTTAATTCTTTAAAGTAAACTATTTTAAGTTCACATGGAAAAGTTAAATAGGATTATTAAATTAGGATGGAAGGAGAATCATTTAAAAATGTTTGTGGTATAGTAACTAACTTATGAAACATGTCAGTGTAGCATGTATCTTTGAGTTGAGAACAGATTTCTATCCACATCCGACCAAAAGTATGGCATTCATCCGTTGCCCATCTATTAGAACAAATAAATGGACATGAACATAGTGTTTTTGGTTTTTCAGTTAAACATGGATCAAGGAATTATGATTAACTAATTTAAGCCAATATGTTAGGAGAATAAAAAATAATAAAAGTAAATAGGGAAGCGAAACTATATGCTTTTGGTGCTTGTTGCATTTGGGAGGAGAGGGGACACCATTGTTACAATCCAGAATTCGGTTCTATTTGATGCAAGGTCCATTTGGTTTAGTATGAATAAACTAAATATAGAGTTTTTTTCTATATTACGTGTCCTAATATACAAATATTCTATATTCTCTAGTTTTATAAAAAATATTCCATAGAAAACTGGGTTTACATGATATTTTAAAAATTTTGAACCAAAATACCCTACAACAATGGTTAGGGTTTAAAATCGTTTAAACCAATCATGACGACGCATAAGCAAAGAGGAGATTGTGGCTCAATACTGATTTGTGATTTTTGCCCAATGATTCCCATCAACAATGAATTCTAATATCTATTTGGTGATTGCTCTTCTTTGATTTTTGTCCAAAAATTTTTAACCGCATAAACTACTTATCCTTATAAAAGAGCTTAGGATGACCTATAACTCAAAAAATGAATTTTCAAGGACTATCGGGGGAGAAAATGCTATATAAGAATAAAAAAGGATGTGCATGCAAAGAGATAAACATACCGGGTAAGGAGAGGTTCTTTCTACTGCTTTTGGGTCTTGGGTAAAGGGAGGTTCTATCTGCAGCCTTAGGGAGCACAAAGAAAGAAGTGTCCTTGGGAAGGAGAGGTTCTATTTGCTGCCTTCGGGCACGCAAAAAGAGAAATATCCTGGGTAAGGGGAAGTTTTGTTTGTGCCTTCATGCATGCAAAGAGAAACATCCCGGGTAAGGAGAGGTTCTATCCACCGCCTTCGAGCAAAAAGAGAGAAAGTTCTAGGTAAGGGGAGGTTCTTTTTGTAGCCTTCGGGCAAGAAAGTGAGAAACATCTCAGGTAAGGGGATGTTTCGTCCGTTCCCTTTGAGCAAGAAAGAGAAAAATATTCCTGGGCTAGAGGAGGCTTCACCGACTGTCTCCCCAGAAAGGAGAATGCCCTTCAAAAAGGAGAAACTCTGAATGCTGCTAATTTAAGAAACCACGGGGGAGTAAGTGTATCTGACCTTCTAATTTTAATGCATATTTAAATAAATGCATATGCTTCTTTGTTAGTTAACTTAAGATGTTCAATGAGATATATAGTTTGCTCTATGATTTGCTCTATTTTGAGCTAATATATTTTTATATGCTCTGATATGTGCTGTTATGTTTTGTGAAAGAAAGAGATGCCTAACTCTTATTCATTTATTATATTTTATTTGACTCTGATAGATTTATTATATTCTGTATGATTCTGAATGATTTATTTAGCTTTGCTAAACTCTGATTGATTTAGTAGATTCTGTCTAACTCCAAATGATTTATCAGATTGTAAGTATATGAAATAAATAAGTTCATGCAACCTAATGAATGTATTAATTGTTAGACACAACTACATTGGGATCCAATCTTATTGGAATAGCATCTGAGATATTATCGAATAAGTACTTAGGCAACCAATGTTATTGCAATGTTAGCCCAATCCAATTAATAATAAAATATAGTTTTATCTTAGTCAGCACGCAGTGAAGTAGTAAAGCTTAGTAGTAAGTAAAGGAATATTACAACTCTCGTATGCATAAGATGTTTTAGGCAGAAGAAGAAGAAGAAGAAAGGAAAATTTTAAAGGCTAGGTTTGGCTGTCGAGATTAGGGTGCCCAAGGCCCAAAGTGTTGCAACACTAGAACCAAGATCTTACAAGACCAAAACAACCAACTTTACTTGACATGCAAAAAAGTTCATTTTCTTTGTTTAGTCCTTTGTTAGCCTTCAAGTCTCTCCCTCAAACCCTTAAATATTTCCCTCGTCGAGTTTTGTCTTCGTCTTCTTCTAGGTGCTCAATTAAAACTCCTTTGCGATTGTTAATCTCCCTTTGTGCTTCTTCAACACTCCTTGATGAAGCCTCAACAACTCTTTTTTTGTGTGTGATGTTTTGTATGAAACACTCTTCTTTAATTCATAAGAATCAAAAGTTCTCTCACCAATATAAATTAGCACTCAAATTACGGCGAATAAGAAAATTTCTGGATAATAAAAGCTCTCACTTTTCTTATCAAAAATTGGTTTCTCCCCCTTGTTATGTTGTCCATGACTAGGCCTTATATAGACTCCCAAAATAGCTATCATTTAAGGCATCCAAGTTTGGAAGGAATTTATTATGTAACCCTAAACTAGTTAAACAATCATTCTTTCCTCAGGTGATCGATCACTCATGTCTTTGTGATGAACAAAATAAAACAATCGATCGACATTGTCCTTAGTTAAAAAAACCCTCACTTAGTGGATGTAGGAAGTTCCTTAGATTGGTGCTTTGAGAGTAAATGTACCTATCAAAAAATGTTCTTGGTAATGAATCATTATAAATCTCTTGTGCATGCATCATATTATGCTTGAGTGTTGTCTTGCTTGAATAATTTTGTCCACTCACTTAGTTCATATGACTTGAGCCTCTCTTACCAACATGCATTTCCTTACTTAAATACATTATGCATGTGTGTTTCCTTGAGTGTCTTGAATGAGTATGAATGTTATATCTTTATCATTAGTCCCAATATTGCTTTGCATAGATTTGAATGAAAGATTTCAAAGCATTAGTTTTTATTTGTAGTCATATTCACCCCCCTCTAGGACTTTGCTCTTTTTAGTGTACTTTCACAAACAACACCATGGCTGATCGAGTGCCCCAACATGGCCAACCATGTATATGTAACGTTGTGTGCATTTTGTGTAGCATTGCTTACACATGTTGCACAATGTTGTCGGCCTTCCTTGCAATGCATTCAAACATGTTGCACAACATTGTAGGCAGTCCCCGTAATGCATTTACACTATGTGTGTAACATATAAGTGCATGCATGAGCCCCACTATGTGTCACGGCCACTACACCTTGCTGCACTATGGCAACACGATTGTCAACTTCCAACAATTTTCTGTCACGTATTATAAAAGGAGCCATTGGTGCCAAAGAAGAAGGAAGTCATCAATGTTGAAGAAGAAGAAGGTTTATAGCTCCAAACGATATGGAGTTTGCCACCAGTACCTATATCTTCTATAGTGCCGGAGGACCTCATTCTTCTCTGGCGCTAGTGACCCTTGTCTTCTCTTATGCCAATGGCTCCTTTTATTGATAAGTGATAAGTCGACAATTGATAGTCAAAAGTTGATAGCCGATAGTCAATAATTGTGTGCTAAAATCTGCTATATTTTTTAGTTTTTATATTTTGTTTGTTGAGATGGTTCATTTTAAATATTCAAGGAGATACTATTACTCAAAATATTGTCTTTCTATCTCTTTACTACAATAAATGTACTTGTCATTGCCATTGCGAGGTTTACTTGGTGTTGGAAAAAACTCAAAATTAACTTAAAATAAAACCCACTCTTGGTTTTGATTAGTTTAACATGTTCATGAGTCCATTTTTTAAGATTTGAGCTTGTACATAAAAAGAAACAATTTTTTTATAGCTCCTCTAGCTAGTCTATGGCTGGTCTTATTAGATTTTGGGGAGGAGGAAGTGAAGGCACGGAAAGCGAAGCTTGTAATAAAGGTGACAAAGTTGGTGGTTGAGGTGAGTAATAGGTGATCGCGGCGGTGGAGTCAATGGCAAGGTAGTGAAGCCAATAGCAAAAGTGGTGGGAGTTATAGCCACTCTAAAGGAAAGAGGTAAATTGGTGAAGTAAAAAGGAAGAAAATAGAAGAGGGACATTATGGGGTATTATGCAAAAAATAGTGATATTTTGTGTAATAGAATACTCCATCTGTCCTATATTAATAGCTATATTTTAAAAAATATTATTTTTATTGAATGATAAAACCCACATATAAGAGAAGGAAAAATAAACTTATAATATACTTTCTTAGATACCTAATTATTTAAATTTAAATAAATGAAAGTATTAGGAACATAGGCCAAAATAGATATTAATTTAAGACGGAGGGAGAATATTTTAGGACTCTTTCAAATAGACCTTTAGGCCTGTTGTCCGGTTAGTCGATAGCTGGACCCAGCCAGGCCAATTTATTGATTTTATAAAAATACCTAAACCGCACTCCCACTAAACTAGTTCACATAAGAGACTACTGATTCCTCCAATCCCCTTCTCATACCCTAGCCTCTCTCTTCACCACAAGGTTAAGGATGCAATTGTCCCCTCTCCAAATATTTTGTAAATCTCATAATTATGAGTATACCATAATAACCATGCCCCCTAATTTTTCTCCATATGTAAATAGGGGTGCTAATAAGCTGAGCCAGCTAGTCGAACAAAGGTGTCTTGACTCGACTCAACTCGAATATGGCTCAACACAAAATGGTTGAGCTCAAACTCGAATATTTTTTAGTTGAGTTCAAGCATACCCTGACTTAACTCGACTCAACTTGAATAAAACTCGAACTCGACTCGTACTTGACTCGAGCTCGAACTCAAATGAAATTAATAAATATATTTTATAATATACATAAATATATATTGACACTTATGTATACATGTGCACAATTATCAATCCCAATGTACATTTATAACATATACATATATATTACAAATTTATATGTTATTAATGAATGCATAATATCTATATATTGAGTATTGGTTTATATCACACCTGATATAGATTTTTTAGAAGTAAACATTTAAAGACACATTATACACATATGTCCACATGTGATATGCATTGAAATTTAGATATATCATAGAAATAAGATTTAATAAAGTATATACATATATAATACAACAGAGTAAAAAAATAGGATATTTTGTCCTACATATCAAACAATATGTCAAATCATTAGACAATATCTTATGGTAATATTATTTATTATCTTTACATGTCAAACAAATTATTATATATCTTTTCAAATTTTCTATAAAGATTACTGTTGGAATCCTTAGAAATTCAAATTTTACAATAATTTAATAAATATTTTTTAGCATTATGTCATGAAGTCTTTTTTTTTCATAAAATTTGGGTACTTTATATTTATTTGGGATGAGTCCAAGACAAAAAACCTCAAGTTTCATGTTCCCACATTTTAAAATTCGACTCGACCTGACTCCTTAGTGCCCCTATACATTACGCATAATATAAATTATTTGGAAGTAAATATTTTAAAGAGATATAACATACATTATATAATGTATTTACTAAAATTTATATTGATGTATAATAAAAATAAATTATATACATTCGTATATGATATCTCATATACACAAATGTCCACAAAAGCATTATTTTTTTCTTTTTGGTGGTTATAAGATAACACTTAAAGTAAAAAGTGAATACAAAGATTTAGAAAATTTAGGTTATCAAATAATAAATATATTTCATATAACCAAAATAAGGTAAGGTTGGAGTATGCATAAGAAGTTGTGGAAGCAATATATACATATAATATATATGTGTTAATAATAATGACATATTCATATAAACCTACTAAAATATATATATAAGACAAATATATGAACACTTTAATGGTACGAAGGGAGTAATAGTGACATGCTCACAGAACACTACTAAAAGATATATATATATATATATATATATATATATATATATATATATATATATATATATATATATATATATATATATATATATATATGGTTAAACATACAAACACAAGATATAGCATAAACAACAAATAAAAATATTAAAAAAGAAAGCTAATAAATAAATAAATAAATAATATTATTTATATTTTAGTTATCTATTTACAAAATTATGAGCTTTTAGTAAATGATGGCAATTTTGTACAATATTGTATCTATAAATATTCTATTTGTCCTACATTAATAACTCCATTTAGTTTTAAAAAATAAAATAAAATAAATTTATTTTAAAAAACCAAATAGAGCTATTAATTTAATATGGATGGAGTATTTGATAATATTATTTTTTACCAAGCAATGAATATATATTAGTATAATGAGGTAAAAATATTAATTAATTTTTTGTACTTATTTTTATATATTAAAATATATGAACAATATAAAGAAGTATAAATATTATTTAAAATAGCATGGCCAAGCGTACAACTTTAATAACAGAGTGATAAAATTATAATTAATAAAATATATATTTAATTAATGAGAACGTCATATTTATTTGATAAAATATTTAATATAAAAGGTGTTGTAGGTGAAGTAGTCGAAGAAATTGTTTCTTTAGCAACGTCATAGTCGAGCCAAATTCAAGTTAAATTATATAATCACTTATACCAATTTGAGCTTGAGCACAAGTCTAATATTTAGCTTTTGTTTAAAAGGAGTTCGAGAGAAGTAATTGATACATCAATTAAGTTTAAACGAGGCTATTTTCCCCCCATTTTTTATTCAATGCGCCCCCAAAATAGAAAAAAATGTGACTTTTTTTATTACTCAAAACCCCCCACCCTGGTCACCCCAACATTAAAAAAAACATAAGCTTTCTTCTCCGATCAATGAACCCAACTGGAATCACGGGAGACATCATCTTCCCTAGGGCTGGGAATCGGGTCGGGTTGGCCTTTACCCTCACTGAAATCGGGTCGGGTCATGACCCGACCCTATTTTTAAATCGGGTCGAAAATCTAAACCCTAACCCTACTTGAGTCAGGTCGGGTCGGGTCGGATATGTGGGTAACCCTACTTTTTTCCACAATTTTTTTGTTAGACTCGTATTATATACCTTCTCTCTTTGCAAAGGGCAAACACAAATGAAATTAAATACATTACAACATTAATTTGAAATGTTTGGTTCTTTGGCTAATTTGCGAATATTTTTTTTGTAGTAACCATCAACGAAGACCTTAGAAGTATAATGTTGCATTTTCTCCATTCTAAGAGAATAATAACAAAACAGACATTCAACGTTTATTTACTCATGATTAGCCTACTTGGCTTTTGTTAACTCACATACCAATGCAAAACAGAATAAACATTATTTCTTTGATAGCCAGAGAGGATCATGCATTTCAGCGTGTCTTAATTTTAAAATTCTAGTAACATGTGACACTTGATTACAATTTTCCTCCTCCAAAAATTGTCCCTCATCGAGCTCTATTATCCGCTTATATGGTTACATGTTCTTAACCTGCTCCCTATTATGAATGTCAGGCTTTCAACAGAGAGCTAAATCTAGTATGTGATGTATCCTTCTAAAGGAGAGATGATGAGTAATAAATATAACAAAATATGACATATTTTCATTTCATTCACCACACCTAAAAGAATAATAAAAAAAAATTAAATTATATATAAATTAACCACACTTTTAAGATACAATCCTCTGTAATCCCAAAATGGATGTCTACAATAAAGTAAAATATATGTGATCACACATTCACACCTATGCTTCAAACATCTTATTCATGCCCAAATTTATGCTTAAGCACCTCTAGTTCAACATAGTATGCACTAAATAAACATTATAATAATAATATAAATAAGTTCAATTGACCAACACTATAATAATAGGGTTATTTATTATTTGTAATCGGGTAAAAGTCGGGTTGGTCGGGTTGTGTGGGTTGGGTACAACCCGACCCTAAATTCAAAACGGGTCAAGAGCCTAAACCTTGACCTGACCCTACATGTAATCGGGTTGGGTTCGGGTTGGGTAAATGGGTGGCTATGGCCACGAAATCTGCCCAGTGGCCATGGCCACGAAATCTGATTCACTGCTACCAACTCTCATTTTGATTTTCTAAATGAGTTTGCACAGGGCCAGCACCCACGTCCATGCCTCGTCCCTTGCCACAACAGCGTCTCCTTCTTTGACAAAATCGCAGTGAACAACGAAGTTGACTGACCGATCATGTCAATGCTTGAGGGACAAGACCAGTGGACTCACTCTAGCCCTATCGAGAGCATCCCCGGCCAAAGCCCATCAGTGCATGGTGGTTGACCTCGCAGTTGGCTTTGTCGGTGCCCATCCTCTGCCGTAGTTCATGGATCCTCTCCATCATCCCCCGTGACTCCTCCACATCTGAGTACAAGACTGGCTGCTGCTTCCAAGCCGGTCAGGGGAGCTCCGATCATGGAGAATCGTGTGATGGAGAAGCTTCAAGGGCTCCTCCATATCTCGGAGGCAATCGAGCAAGGACCAGACGGACTCTAGAAGGCTAGCCCTCATGGAAAGAGGAAGGAGCTGAGTCAAGTACCATGGCCCGGTCGCATTTTGCTATTAAGCTGAGTTCAAGTAAATACAAAAACTTTAACTCAGCCGAGGTAATACAAAACTCGAGTCAGGCCGGCTCGTTAGCAGCACGCGTATACGTAAAGCTTGCTCCTCATCACCGAAGTCATAGCTCTGCCCCTGCTCCGCTACCTCCCCTCCGTCCACCCGCCTCTAACATCCCACCTCCAACCCGAGCGCTGCCAGGGAGCAGTTTGTCATTCCCTCTACAAGGCGGGGATCACGCCCCCGCCGTGGCTGCCAACGCTCAATGGCCGAAGCTCGTCCTCCCGCAGCTCCTCCCACAAGTTGTTGCAGTTAGCAAAATCGCAGAGGGAAGTGAAGTCGGGGGGAGAAGGACGAGCGAAGGGAAGACGGAGAGGTGGAGGGCCTGCTCAAAGCTTGGAGCGGTTGAATTGGGAGCTTGGAGAGAAGGCAGGCAGCAGGCTGCTGGCCAGAATTTGGCCAGACGATGCGGGGTTGACCCAACACCTTGGCCCGGTTTAACCCTTCCCGGTCGACAAACCGGGTCGATTTCCTACTGTTCTCTCTCCCGCCGCCGCCCCCTCGTCTACCTCGTTCTCAGGAACCTAGACCTCCCCACCTCCCGACCAGATTTTAATTCCTCTACCCGATTCAAAGGAAAAGCTTGAGCATCTTTGCCTAATTAAGCCCAAGGTGAGTCAATCATCTAGCTAGTTCTTTCCCCGATTATCTTTCTGGTAATCAATTGCAGCTTTTCCCTCTGCACATTCAGATTTGTTCGATTGCTTTTGGTCAGAACATGTATCCTGCTTGTCATCAAACCTCTCACTGATCCCTTGTAGGGCTGCAGAGACCGTGTTCATTTGTAGATTGCGTGATACCTTTTGTGGAAGTTTCTTGATTTGTTTGTCCTCTTTCTTAGACAAGATTATTAAGCTGAACTTGTATACATTCTTTTGGCGTTTGTACGTAGTTAATCGTCCAAGAGAACTGGTGATGTCACGCTGTTTGAAGAAATGCTTTTGCCTTAGAAGGTTTGTAGTGTGTGTCAAGGAAAATCAAATTTTGGTGGAAACGCAGCACTATTGCGGGGGCTTCTATTTGCATTGTACTCATTTCTTACCACTTTTAAGACGAAATTTGGAGGGGCAGTTAACTGATGGGGAGTGGTCTAGGAAACTAGAAAAAGGACCAGATATTTGTTGTTAGTGAAGGTAAATGAGCTGATGTGTTGCCAAAATGAAATAAACATTAGGGAAATTGGCTAAAGAAAATTGATAAATAATAAACTCTATGCAAACTAGATATGTTAAGTGCATAAGATAGGACAATCCAGAAGCAGATAATGTGTCATAAATGCTGAGAATGAAACGAATAAACTTTGGACTAACAGATGCATGCACACTCAGCTTGGATGTTAGAGCCATTGTTTATTAAATTTACCTTCTTAGACTTGTGCCATGCTGCCAATTTCCTGCCTTCTGGCTTCCAAGTGGGGAATAGCTATATTTTTTGTCTGAGCCTGGGTTCAGATAAACGAGATGAAATTCATGACAATCCTCAGTAAAACTGGGTATAATTATTAAATTAATTACTTTTCTATGTTGCCAGCTTCTATGATTTCATCATCAAGTCCTTTTGCAATATGTATTAGTTGCCATTTTCACTGGTTTTCATTAAAGATTTTTTTGGATCCAACAGGTAGTGTATATCTTTTGTGATATGAACTTTTTTGGCAAGTTTGAAGGGCAACCTTTTTTGGAAAATAAAGGGCAATATGTAACAGAGTGAATCAGTTATTTTACTTGATTTTATATTTGCTCTGGAAGAACTCTAAGAGGGCTGTCAAGTTGATTGAGATGGCTTCTTTTGGGGGAAAAAGTTTGCCATTAATAAATCTTCTGAAACTGAAGTCAACACCAATTTTGCAACAACTGCATTTGGAACAGAGGCTGCTGCGAGACTCCTCCGAAAATTGGTGTATTATCAACAATGGTATGAACCCTCCAAACATAGTGATGGGTAGTTCTGGGTAATTCCTTTCTCATGCTCCATTTTCTCAAATGGCGGTTTACTTTCTTGTTCCTTCCTTTAATTCATTTCATTGTGTTATGATAGGAATCCTTCTGATTTGTTAGAGCTGAAATCAGTCTTGCGTAACCGCATCCCAGTTATTAGAAGATTTAGTGGAGGTGGAACTGTTATAGTCGATGAAGGAACTATTTTTATCACCTTTATCTGCAATAAGGATGCTATTCTAGGCTTGAAACCACATATAAATCAAATTTATTCTTGGTGTGCGCAGCTATATAGTGATGCACTGAAAGGCTTTGGTGATTTTCGCCTACGGGAAAATGGTAATGAAGTCTTCCAAGCCCAAGCAATAACATAAATTGAAGAGCTGATCAAGACAAGTTATAAGAAGTATGCTTTAATTGGATGCAATTGCAATGTTTTTTAGATTATGTATATGGTGACTTGAAGTTTGGCGGAAATGCTCAATCAATAATCAAAAGCCGTTGGTTACACCATACTTCATTTTTGTGGGACTTTGATATTAAGAACATGGAATATTTGAAGATACCAACTCGGGCTCCAAATTATCGATTGGTATGCATTTCTGGGAGCATTTCTTAATCTATTCCTACACACTATTCAAAATATTGGTAACTCGTGTTTTTTGTTTGCTACTGGTTGAGAGTTTAGCTCCTCATAGCAATCGTTTTAATTTGTTTCTACTGCAAGTAATATTTGAATTTTGTTTTCTAAGTCTTTGCTTTCCCTTTATGTAAAATAAAACAAAACAATATTCTTTTTTGCCCTTTTGAAGTCATATGCATCACTAAGTTCAGTGTTTGTGTGATTGGGGAGGCTGTTGCTGTTTCTTCATTTTTCTGGAAGGGTTATCATTCATTAAAATGAAAAGCGTAAAACTCTCCCCCAATGGCATACATGGTGAAAGGTCAATTTGTAATGATGGCTAGAAACAGAGTTAGAAATAGAAGATAGAACATTCATAAATGGTAAGAGTTAGCGTTCATTTATGGACAACCTTTGCAGGCCAGGAACCATGATGATTTTTTATGTTCGATGAAGAACTATTTGCCATCAAGATCTACTTTCATTGATAACATAATCTCAGCCCTTGATGCCCGTTTCATAGTGACACCTGTGCAGATGGAAGTGATTGACAATCTACCGACTGTGGAGTTGCAAAACTCTACAAAGTTGTTGACAGTGGAAGAACTAGAGGAAGTGTTTGCACCTCAGCCTGAAATTTGCATATTGCGGTAGATTTTCATGATTATTGTACTACAATCTTAAATAATTTATAAATGTGTGAACAATTGAACTATGAATACTGAGGAGCTGGAGGATGTTGTTGTCCTCTTCTTGATTTTTCTTTTATTCTTTTTGTTTGTTCAAATACTTTCTTGTTGTGTAAGGGTTATAACAGAAATGTCTGAAAGTATTAGGGAAATGGCTCCTTGTCTACATTTGTATCTGATTGAGAACTAAGTTCTACGATTATTCTTCGTCTAGAGTATTTGGAAAACAGGATGATATTAGTTTGTATATTTAAAAAGAAAGGAAGACAATAGTTTGTCTGCATCTGTGTTTGGCTTTACTTTTTGCAAGTTGTGATACAATTCATAATATATATATATATATATATATGGTTAAACATACAAACACAAGATATAACATAACAACAAATGAAAATATTAGAAAAGAAAGCTAATAAATAAATAAATAATATTATTTATACTTTAGTTATCTATTTACAAAATTATGAGCTTTTAGTAAAGGATGGCAATTTTGTACAATATTGTATCTATAAATATTCTATTTGTTCTACATTAATAACTTCATTTAGTTTTAAAAAATAAAATAAAATAAATTTATTTTAAAAAACCAAATAGAGCTATTAATTTAATATGCCTTTTGTACAATTATGCCTGCATCATGCATCAATGGTTGTAAGATCTGTGACAAGGGTTGAACTTGATGGATGAATGCACAAAAGAATTTAATCAATTGATTCACTAGATTGATTTGGAGGAGTTTAAAGAACTACTTGTGTCTTGTTACATTAGAGGAATGCGCCAAATTCTCAAGAAAACACTGAATTTCATCCATACTTTCTCTTTGTCAAAGGCGCATTCAAGGCTGCTTTACTTGGAAGAGCAGCAAGGGCATATTGGCCATGGAATTGGGATGACGGGAAGCACTACCTAGCCACGCCATCCACAACCAATTTGGACAGTGCACAAATTACTAACGAGTTGGTCTAAAATTTAACTAAAAACTACAAATCTACTTGGGCTAAAAGTCTTTCCAAACACATCACTATGTCATAACTTTTTAACAGTCATCCAACGAAATGAAATAGCTAACGAAAGTCCCAAGAAACTAATAAGTTTGTCCTACAACTACCCTTGTCTCTCTTGACTCTCTTGACAAGTACTTATTTACACATACTCTCGAGGCTCCCAGCAACAAGCATCTTCAAATCTAAATGCATCGGTGTGTACAAGTACATGAGGTGGATAGTCCATGCAAAACAAACCACCTATGAGCTTATGCCCTATAAGATTACTCACAAAATAAACATGAAGCATGCAAAACAAACCCCCTATAAAATCAACAAAAGCAAACATGAAGCATTCAGCCTTGAAAGCACATGCAAGTAAGCCATATATCCAAATTTACAAACATAGAAATTAATCCTCCACTTTACTCATATACCATTACCCGAGGGGCCACGTCAAAACAGCACATATGCATTCGACACGAGTCATAAAGTACCATGGCTCGATAGTCCACAAGACCTCGCTCGGACTAATTCTGTACCATTTTCATTGTGCCCTCACCATAGAATTACTTACCAAATTCATTAACCAATTACCCAAGCATGTATCTTCCCATTCCCACCCCGCGACATAACTACTAGTGAAAATATGTTAGAAACACATAAAAACAACCATATGATACCACACGAGTTAGTTACACATACGTATGAAAGTTCAAAACCATGATACTTAACTCCAAATGAAGTAGGGATTTTTATAGTGATAGAGAACTCTTTGAATTTTATTCACAAGAAATTTGGGAGCATGACCCAGTTTGGATATAGGAAAAATCTTGGAATATGGAATCACAAAACTATAAATCCCAACCTGCGTAGATTCTAGAAAATCTAATAAATAAGTAACAATCAATAAAATCTCACAAAAATATGGCCTGAAACTAGACTTGTTTAGGAACACTTTCGTAGGCCAATTCCATGAAGAACAAAACCAAAAAATAAGTCAAAATCTCGGAGGTATGCCAATTAAACAAAAGTAGACTCCAGAAAAGAATAACTTTTTTGAATAGAAAAACTCAATAAAAATTCATAAAAATTTTATTACGTTGACATGAAAATTAAGGAACATCTTATAGAAAATTCAGTCAAAAAGACTACCAGAATTTCCCAAAAAAGCCACCATTCTAGGTGTGTAGAATAAATTGAGGCAAAGAAGTACAACATGAAACAATCTCAACAAAGATCAACAAATTCTGTTGTCCATATAACAATGAAATTAGCAACTATATGACTCCACGACATGAATATAGACTATAACCAGCCACTAAAATAATCAAAACATGCTTTACAATCAATTATTGACTATCTCATAAGAACCTACATAAAAATCATAGCATAATTCTCATATATGAAAAACTATACATCAAAATAGTCATAAGTAAATTAGCAAGTGTGGATCACTTTCCTCTCAATTAAATCCAAAAACTCTGATTCACAGAAGAGAAGAAAAGTGAAGCACTTCCTTGTACAAAACCCTACTTTGTAGGAAAATACTTAGGTGCCATCCTTTGGGAATTAATAGCCTAAATGATAAAAGAATTTTATCTTCCAATCATTCCATGTACCTTAAGTTATCACATAAATTTACATTTTACTTATAGTAATAAAATCATAAAAAAATTGATTACCTTTTAATTAGGTATAACCATCGATAATGAACTGGTCCTCCTATAAGGGCCTCTGAAGCTAGATGTATAGGCAAATGCTCCATAATATAAAAAAATGCCGGAAGAAAAATTCTTTCTAAATGGAAAAAGACTACTCCAATATGTTGATCAATATGTTTGAGGTCTTTAACATGACACTCTTTAGAGCATAATTCACGAAAGAAGTTGCTCAACTCTATAAGTGCATACTTTACATTGTTAGGGCAAAATTCTTCAAATGACAAGGGGCAAAAAATGTTGCATAATGACATGAGAATCATGACTTTTAAGCCCAAAAATGTTACACTTTAACATTTACTCGCCTTGATATATTAGATGAGTATCCATCAGGAGTCATCAAAATTTTTAAAACCTTGCAAAACATTTGTTTCTCTCTTTTGTTCATAGAATAACATGAAGGTGGTAAATAAGCACTTATGCCTCGTACTTGCCACTGTGGGTGTAGCTCTTTCCTCACTCTCATGTCTACTAAATAGAGACGTGCATTTAAGTTATCCTTTGATTTTTTTTCTAAAATTTAATAAAGTCTTGAGTACATTATCACATACATTCTTCCCAATGT
Source organism: Saururus chinensis (assembly GCA_035235625.1). NCBI lineage: Eukaryota > Viridiplantae > Streptophyta > Magnoliopsida > Piperales > Saururaceae > Saururus > Saururus chinensis. The sequence goes on along the minus strand of CP141147.1, from coordinate 19,627,473 downwards.
GCATCACATCCAAGTTATGCCTTATTAAATTATGCTTACAGTAAGGTAACTCAAAAAATATACTCTTCTTCCTCCAATTACTTTCTTCAGTGCATGTTCTCTTACGTTTTTTATCAACACTAAATGTGTGTTCAATACTTTTTAACTTATGCAATATACTTGACCCTGTTAGTGGAATTGGGGGTTCTCTATCTTCAATTGATCCATTAAAAGAGTGCTTCTGCTTCCAAAATTTATGGTCTCTAGGTAAGAAACGATGATGACCCATATAACAACATTTTCTACTATTTTTCAAATATAATGAGCAAGTCTCCTCATGACATGAGGGACATGCTAGCTTCCCTTTTGTGCTCCAACCCGATAACATCAAGAACCCTGGGAAGTCACTTATAGTCCATAGAATAGCTGCATGCATTTGAAATATCTCTTTATTCGATGAATCATATGTCTCCACACCAACATCCCATAATTCTTTTAATTCTTCCATCAATGGCCTAAGGAATATGTAAATCTTATTACTAGGGTCATTTGGGATGAGCAATGATAACATAAAGTTTGGTTTTTTCATGCATAACAATGGAGGTAAGTTATAAGGAACTAGAATTAAAGGCCATGCGCTATGTGAAAGAGACAATGTCCAAAATGGGTTGAAGCCATCACTTGCTAGCCCAAGTCTAACATTACATGGTTCTGAAGCAAATGAAGGATAGATAAAATCAAGTTGTTTCCAAGCTGGAGAATCAGTTGGGTGTCCTAGGATCTCATCTCTCTTATGCTTCTTGTCATGCCATCTCATATCACCTGCAATTTTGGATGACATATACAATCTTTGCAACCTTGGCTTTAGGGGAAAATGACGAAGTAACTTTGCTGGGATCCTCCTTTTAGTACTGTCTTCATCACCTCCTGAAGTCTTCCAATAAGGTGTCTCACATACATGACAAACATTTTGGTCAGCGGTGTCTTTCCAATACCACATGCAATTGTTTGGGCATACATCAATCTTGTTGTACTTAAGTCCCAACACTGATATAATTTTCTTACATTGTCTAAATGTTTTAGGTAGGTTGTTATCTTTCAAATGTAGTTCATGTAACAAGTCAAGCAACATAGTGATTGACTTGTTGCTCCATCCACCAAGACATTTAACATGTCATAGTCTAAGAACAAAAGATAGCTTTGTGAGTGTTGTACACCCCGGAATCACCTCATGACTCTCAACCTCTTCTACCAATTTACAAAAGTTGGGTCGATGTTCCATGGGTATGTCATTTGTGCCATTATCAAAACTATCTATTGGATCTTCATGAACTCCAATTGCATCATGCAACATTGACCGCATATCATCGCCCGTGTCACATAAACTGACTCTAGCATCCACCAAATTTTCACAACTTGAACTACCTATTTGGCTAGATGAGTTTTCCCCATGATAAACCCATATGGTGTAGCTTTGTATAATACCATTGCATATCAAGTGTTCAAAGGTTGTAGCCTCATCTTGATACAGCACATTGTTGCATTTATTACATGGACATTTCAACTTCCTATTTATGCATGCCCCACGTTCTATAGCTAGTTCTATGAATCTTTTCGCACCTTCAATGTACTCAAAAGAAGCTTTAGATTTATTAATCCAACTCTTATCCATTAACTGCATTATTTACAAAACTGTATATACTAGTTTAGTAAAAAATAATAATAATACAAGATGAAGAGAATAAGAAAGGAAGTGGATGAAAGTAGATCCTCCAATGAATCAGACATATGTACAATACTAATTCAAACTGCATACCATTCAACTTTGCCTGTACAATTTGGGTCAAATTACTAAAATTGGAAATTTCTATTTATTTTTAACTCGAGTTTTAACTGCATTGTGGATTTGGTTCACCATTTCTAACTACTGACATGGGTAGTGTATTATGGACCTGCCACATGAGGCTATATTCAACAATTGCTTAATTTTGTTATTGTATATTTGCTTAATTAAGACATTTTAGTTCCATTAGGATTACTCCTCTTTGGGTCGATTTCAGTTATAATTGGATTTATGTTTCCTAGGTAATTTTATTTCCCTTAGAACCTATGTTTCACAATTTGAGGATATATAAAAATCTAGAAACACAAATGAATAATTTTAAAAAATCATAACAACTAGGAGCAGTAATACTAAACCACAAAAATTGGTTGATTGAAACATTTTTTATAGTTCAATATAATACTACAACTGGAAATTTCTGTTTATTTTAAACTCGGGATTTTTACTAGACCATGGATTTGGTTCACCACTTCTTACTAGTGACATGGGTAATGTATATGGACCTGATGCATGAGGCTATATTCAACATATGCTTAATTATGTTATTAGGAATTTGCTTACTTAAGACATTCTAGTTTAATTAGGATTTCTCTTCTTTGAGTTAAATTCAGTTTTAATTGGATTTATGTTTCCTAGTTAATTCTATTTCATTTAGGATTTATGTTTCCTAATTAATTCTATTTCTTTTAGGATTTATGTTTCCTACTTTAGTTAGAGTTCACTTAAGTCAAATTTAATCTTAGCCATTGATTTGTTAGTTCATTTAGATAATAGTGGTATTGCATTTTACCTAATGATGCATTTTTTCCAATGACTGTCAAACATTTTTTTTTTTAGAAGGTGTGTAACAGCTAGCTGCATGTGTGATGCAAGGTAGTGCATCATAATCTTACAGTGAATACTAAATCTAAATATTTTATATTTGAATTGTTGTTGTGTCATTTTGTAGGTGATTTCATTTTCTATGATAGCTGATGCCTTGTAAACCTTTAGGTGTATTGAGTGTATTTTATTTTCTGCTTTATAATTTTGATTGAGCCATTGTCAAAATTTCTACAAAAAAGAAGAGCAAAAAGGGAGAGAATACATGCATCCAAGTTTAAGCACTTTGATGAACTAAATGAAGAACTCATGAGTTGTGAAAAAACTGCTGCCAATTATCAGCTGAAGCACATATAATAGCCTTCTATTCCTAATGAGCCCAATATTACCAGTTTCTAGTAACACACTAAAGCGTGAACATTTTTAAAGTACAAGAATTATTAGAAGTATAAAGATATGCTTTAAGATTATGAAAATACAAAACCCACCTCGGTAGAAGATTCAGCTATTCCTGGAAATTGGTCTAAGTGATAATTGAGGAATATGCCAGTCGTGTAGCTGGTCGCGCAAGAACTTTCACCTATAATACATTACCATATCAATATGGATGCTTAACTATTAAAATTTAGTGATTATAAGAGATCATTTAAGAGGAAAAAGAAGAGCAAAAAGGGCAACAATACATGCATCCAAGTCTAAGCAGGTTGATGAACTAAATGAAGAATTCACGAGCTATGAAAAAACTGCTTCCAATATAATAGCATTTTTTTTCCTAGTCAACCCAATATTACCAGTTTCTACTGACACTAAAGCGTGAAATGAAAAATCAACATGAGTCATGACCTATAACTAGTACATGATTCAACTACCAACTAAAGTCTCTCTCTCTCTCTACAAACTAATGGGAGAAGAATCCACCAAATATCTCAAAAAATTGATGCAAGAAATTATTTATTCAAATCTCAAGCATTAAACTTTCAGACGGCATTTTTCACCAAATGTTTAAGGTAAATGAATTGATAAATGTTTGCTCTCCATTCTATTTTTGAACAATCTTCATTTAGATGGCTACATGGTAAAGCAAAGAGATAGATATGGATATGTGTAAGTTGTAACTTCCAACTAGTGTCATATGATTGGTGTTCCAGAAATTGATAAACTCATGTGCTTGGGAATTCAATTGAAGTAATTTGGGGCATTTCTCAGATGTATCATAACTTAATCTAGATCTTTTGCTCAAATTGACACTTTATAACAATCTCAATTCTAAAAATAACAACTTTATTGTGTTCAATAATCTCAATTTGAGTTTTAATTTGTAGACGAAATATGTCCTGTCCTTTTTAGCAGAAGTTATTGCTTATATCTTGCTAACTAATAAATATCAAAAGTCAGTAGGCTGTTATGAATTTTCTGGTTAAATGAAGTGCATAATTGATTTTCATCTAATACTATTATCTACACCTATAGATAGAGACATCTCTGGAACTGTGCATTACAACAATTCTGATAACTTTTCATCCACCAGGAAATTCAAGCAGCTATCTCATGTTTACCTCCAACTTTGGCTGGTCGAGTTTATGCACTAACATAAGGCTTTTAAGCAAAGGTTTGATCTTATTGTTACAAGAAGAGATGCAATTTTTTTCTTCTATTTAATAACAATGTTGTACAAGTGATCATCTTTTGACTTTTCTTTCTTGCTCTGTGATTAGGTTGTGATTTGTCATTTGAAAGGCTCTATATTGCTCCATCAAATTGACTTTTGCCTCAATGTGGACCTCCTTGATTGTGACCACACTACAATAAAATGTAGTATTAGTGACATTTTTATTAGCGACGCAAAATCAAGCGTCGCTAAAAACAACTATTTGCAACGCATAGAAAAGCATCCAATAAAATCAACTATTAGCAATGCCTAAATAAATACGTCGCTAATAGTCAGATATTAGCGACACTTATCTAAAGCGTCGCTAATACTGATCATATTAGCGACACTTAATCTAAAGCGTCGCTAATACTGATCATATTAGCGACGTTTTATTATGAGTGCCGCTATAGTTAACCTATTTGAGATGCTTTATACAAACGTCGCTTAACGGTATATATTTTAAATAAAAAAAGAAAAAAAACTTATAACTATTAGCGACGCTTATTGTATTGGCGACGTATATTTCTATACATCGCTAATACATACACTATTAGTGATGCATAGAAATATACGTCGCTAATAGTATTTATTTTATTTTATTTATTTATTTAAATTAAATTTTAAAAATAAAAAATATTAAAAAATTAAAATTAGAGAAGAGAGAGTGTGTAGAGACAGAGGAGGGAGCACTACAACAAAAATTACTATTAGCGACACATTTATGCATCGCTAATAGTCCCCTAAATGTGGCTAATGACTATTAGCGACGTATAATAAACGTCACTATAAGCGTCGAAAAAAACACAGTTGCAATTGACTATTCGAGACGTATACAAAAAATGTCGCTAATAGAGCCTTTTAGCGACACATATATGCATCGCTATTTGTTTATTATTAGCAACGCATATATATGTGCCGCTAATAATATACTAATATTGACGTTTAATAAATTATTAGCGACGCTTTTGTATACGTTTCTAATAAAAAAACCATTTTTTTTTAAAAAATAAAAATTAATTCTTAGCGACGTATAAATATATACATCGCTAATAAGTCCTTATTAGCGACGCTTTTTTATATGTCGCTAATAAAAAAAAGTTTTTAAAAAATTTCAAAGCGTCATTAATATTAAAAAATTAAAATGCAAAAGCGGCGCTTTAAAAACGTTGCTAATAAATATTAAAATAGTTTAAACATGTTCTAGTGACGCTTTCTTATGCGTCGCTACAAATGATTTTTTTTAAAAAAAACCCGGTGGGCCATGGGCCAGCGGGGAAGAGAGGGGTGGAGGAGCAGGAGGAGGGTGGCGGCACCGCCGTCCTCCTGCCCCCCACTCCCGGTCCCCCCCCCCCCCCCCCCCCCTTGAAAATCAGAGGAGGGAGGAAAGGAGGGGGGGCGGAGCAGGGAGAAGGGGGGGATTGGAGCGGGAGGGGGGGGGAGATGGAGGACAGCGCTGTTGTCACTGTCCTCCGGCCCTCCTCTCCATGGCTTCGCCCCCTCCTTCCTCTCCCCACCCCTTCTCTGAAAATTAGTGGAGGGGGACCGGAGGGGGTGGGGGCTTCGGAGGACGGCGCCACCCCGCCGTCCCATAGAAGGGGGCGGAACATAGGGGAGAATGGGGACAGGGAGGGAGGAGGGGGCACTAGAGGGGGTGGGGACTTTGGCAGGGAGCAAGGGGAGAGGGGGGTCCCGAGAAATGGAGGGGCAGGGGGGAGGAACGGGAGGAGGGTGGCGGAACCACCATCCTCCAGCCCCGCCCCACTCCCAGTCCCACCTCCCCTTGAAAATTAGAGGAGGGAGGAAAGGAGGGGGGCGGAGCAGGGAGGAGGGGGGGACTAGAGCTGGAGGGAGGGGGGAGATGGAGGACGGCGCTGCTGCCGCCGTCCTCCGGCCCCCCTCTCCTCGGCTTCGCCCCCTCCTTCCTCTCCCCACCCCCCTCCTCTAAAAATTAGTGGAGGGGGACCGGATCAAGGGAAGAGGTGGGGCGGAGAAGGGGGAGGGGGGACCGAAGGGTGTGGGGGGCGGTGGAGGATAGCGCCACCTCGCCGGCCCATGGAAGGGGGCGGAGCATAGGGGAGAATGGGGACAGGGAGGGAGGAGGGGGCACCAGAGGGGGTGGGGGCCAAAGGAGGGCGGGGCGTGGGAGGAGGGTGGCAGGGGTGGGGATGGGGGGCGGTATAGGCCGGTGCCGCCCCGCTGGCCTCAGGTCCAGGTGGAGGGGGTGAGGAGAAGAGGGGAGAAGGGGGACCGGGATGGACGAGGGGGCACCAGAGGGGGTGGGGGGCTAGAGGATGGCGGATGATGGAGGTGGCACAGGGGTGGGCGACAAAAAATGGGACTGGGGGCATCTTATAACGAGCGGGCAAAATTTGCCTGAGCAAGGAAATTTCACCCACACGCAAAATTTCCCTGCGTGGGCCGAATTTCGCCCACGTACATTTTTTTTTTACAAAACTTAATTATTAGCGACGATGCTCATGACTATCGCTATTTGTACGTTTCAGCGACGTATCATCCATACGTCTCTAAAATTTTTGTATTTAGTGACGTAAAAAACTATACGTCGCTAAAATCAATTTTTTTAGCGACGTATAGTTCCATAGGTCGCTAAAAATATTGTCTTTAGCGACGTATAGTACTATATGTCGCTATAAATACTATATTTAGTGACGTATAGAACAATATGTCGTTAAAATAAATTTTTTATTATTTAAAAATTTCTTTCTCTCCTCACTCTCTCTCTACACTATTAACTCTCTCTCCCCCTCTTTCCCTCTCCTCTCTCTCTCCCTCTCCTCTCTCTGTCTCCTCCCTCTCTCTCCCTCTCCTCTCTCTCCCTCTCCTCTGTCCCTCTCTCTCTTCCCTCTTCCTCTCCTCTCTCTCTTCCCTCCCCTACCTCTCTCTCTCTCTTCCCTCTCCTCTCTCTCCTCACTCTCTCTCTATTGTAATTTTAATTTTTTTAAAAATTTAAAAAGTCCATTAGCGACATATATTTAGATACATCGCTAATACATATGTTGCTAATACTACGGTGTATTAGCGAGTATACATTTATAAGTCGCTAATACTCTTTTTAAAAAAAAAATTAATATCCCCCTCTCCTCTCTCTCTCTCTTCCCTCCCCCCTCTCTCTTCCTTCTCTCTCTCTCTTCCCTCTCTCTCTCCCCCTCCCTCTCCTCTCCCTCTCCTCTCTCTCCTCTCCTCTCTCTCCTCTCCTCTGTCACTCTGCCCTCTCTCTACACACTATCTCTCCTCTAATTTTAATTTTTTTATTTTAAAACTTAATTTTAAAAATAAAATAAATACTATTAGCGACGTATATTAATATACATATACTAATACTCTCTCTCCTCCCTCTCTCTCTCCCCTCTCTCTCTTCCTTCTCTCTCTTTCTCTCTATCTCTTCCCTCTACTCTCTCCTCTCTCTCTCCCACTCCTCTCTCTCTCTTTCTCTCTCTGATCTCCCCCCTCTCCTCTCCCTCTTCTCCCTCTTCTCTCTCTCTCTCCCTCTCATCTCTCTCTCTCCCTCTCCCCTCTCTCTACACACTATCTTTCCTCTAATTGTAATTTTTTATTTTTAAAAATTAATTTTAAAAATAAAATAAATACTATTAGCTATATATACTAATATACATCGCTAATAGTGTAGGTATTAATGACGTATAATTATATATGTCGCTAATACCTATACTATTAGCTATGTATATAAGTATACTTCGCTAATAGTATTTATTTTTTATTTTTTTAAATATAATAATTTACAAAAAAATCTAAAAAAATTAATTAATCCCCTCTCTCTCCCTCTCTCTCTCTCTTCCCACTCTCTCTCCTCTCTTCTCTCTCTCCTCTCCTCTCTCTCCTCTCCTCTCTTCCTACACACTATCTCTCCACTAATTTCAATTTTGAAGATTTTTTCTTTAAAATTAATTTTAAAAATTAAAAAATAATTAAAAAAATCATATTAGCGACGTATATAGTTATATGTCTCTAATACATCATGTATTAGCGACGTATATAGTTATATGTCTCTAATACATCATGTATTAGCGACGTATAAAAGTATATGTTGCTCTTAGTATAATTTTATACATCGCTTATTGATAAGCGTCGCAAAAGATTATAATTAGCAACATTTAATAAACGTCGTAAATATAATATTTGTGGCATTTTTTAAAATGTCGAGATACACCAAATCTAATGAACTTTGACCTTCTTGTTCACTTTGTTGGTTGGGAAATAAGAAAAAATTAGTAAATTATTATTGTTATGGAAAACAACCAATTAATTAGACCGAGTACTTCAAAAAGGGTTGCCTACAAAAAAAAGGAAGTAAAAAAAAGTGATGGACATCATATGAAAAAAAAAACAATGTTGCTAAGTAATGTTTCATTTTTGTAAGATAGGGCGAAGCCGTCATTTGTAACAATGCAAGCACGTTGGAATATCACAGATAAAGCCCACGAAGTATTAAAGTGAACATCCAAACGACTTGTTATCTCGAACATGTAGCTAAATTTTGAATTGGATCTTTTGGCTATCTAAACATCTCTTGGTAAGTAGAATAACATACTACTTTAGGAGACTAATCCTCTAATTATCTTGTCAAAATTTTACAATGACTCACTAACACATTATTTCAAAAGTTGCTAAATAAAGTTTCATTTTGTAAGATAGAGCGAAGCCATCATTGTAACAACGTAAGCACGCTAAAATATCATAAATAAAGTCCATGAAGTATTAAAGTGAACATCCAAACCACTTGTTATCTTGAATAGGTTGCTAAATCTTGAATTAGATCTTTTTGGCTATCTAAACATCTCTTGGTGAGTAGAAGAGCATACTACTTTATGAGACTAATCATTTAATTATCTTATCAAAATTATACAATGACTCACTAACACATTATTTCAAAAGTTCCTCTATATAGAAATTTAATAGTTTAGACTTTCATGAATATTTTTTAATACTTAATCTATAAAAACTAGTGCTTGGGTATTTTACAGTTAATTATAAAGTGTGATGTTTGTTAAATAAGGATGAAGGGGTTTTTTGGTCTTGCTTCACAATTATTATCTTAGTCTTTACTTCTTCAACACAACTTGTTAACATTGTCACTAATATTATTTTTTTTCTTTTCTTCTTTGCTTTATCTGGCTCAAGAAATAAAACTTAGCCCTACTTGGGAAGAAACCCATAAATTTTTGAATTTTGTAGGTATATTTACTAAACCAACGGCTTTTGATTATTGATTGAGCATTTCCGCGAAACTTCAAGTCACCATATACATAATCTAAAAAACATTGCAATTACATCCAATTAAAGCATACTTCTTATAACTTGTCTTGATCAGCTCTTCAATTTATGTTATTGCATGGACTTGGAAGACTTCATTACCATTTTCCCGTAGGCAAAAATCACCAAAGCCTTTCAGTGCATCACTATATAGCTGCGCACACCAAGAATAAATTTGATTTATATGTGGTTTCAAGCCTGGAATAGCATCCTTATTGCAGATAAAGGTGATAAAAATAGTTCCTTCATCGACTATAACAGTTCCATCTCCACTAAATCTTCTAATAACTGGGATGCGGCTATGCAAACTTTTTCAGAAGATTTATTAATGGCCTGACTCGAGTTTTGTATTACCTCGGCTGAGTTTCAAAGTTTTTGTATTTACTTGAACTCAGCTTAATAGCAAATTGCGACCCGGCCATGGTGCTTGACTCAGCCAACATCCTTCCTCTCTCCATGAGGGCTAACTTTCTAAAGTATGTCTGGTCCTTGCTCGATTGCCTCCGAGATATGGAGCCCTTGAAGCTTCTCCATCACACGATTCTTTGTGATCGGAGCTCCCCGGACTGGCTTGGAAGCAGTAGCTAGTCTTGTACTCAGATGTGGAGGAGTCACGGGGGATGATGGAGAGGATCCATGAACTACGGCAGAGGATGGGCACCGACAAAGCCAACTGCGAGGTCAACCACCATGCACTGATGGGCTTTGGCCAGGGATGCTCTCGATAGGGCTAGAGTGAGTCCATTGGTCCTGTCCCTCAAGCATTGACATGATCGGTCTGTCAACTTCGTTATTCACTGCGATTTTGCAAAGAAGGACACAATGTTGTGGCGAGGGACCAGGCGTGGACGTGGGTGCTGGCCCTGTGCAAACTTATTCAAAAAGGGTGGGTAGGCATCAACCCTATACGAGGAGGTGGCGAAGAGATAGCTTGGGCGAACCTTGGTGAGACAGGGCTAAAAATCAAAATGAGAGTTAGTAGTGGTGAATCAGATTTCGTGGCCATGGCCAACGGGCTGATTGTGAGCTATTATGTGAGGCTGCAGTGAGGAAGATTGTGAGCTATTATGTGAGGCTGCAGTCGGAAAGATGATGTCTCCCGTGATTCCGGTTGGGTTCATCAATCGGAGAAGAAAGCTTATGTTTTTTTTAATGTTGGGGTGACCAAGGTGGGGGGTTTTGAGTAATAAAAAAAGTTACTATTTTTTATGAGTAATAAAAAAAATCACATTTTTTTTCTATTTTGGGGGCGCATTGAGTAAAAAATGGGGCGAAATAGCCTCATTTAAACTTAATTAATGTATCAATTACTTCGCTCGAACTCTGTTTAAAAAAAAGTTAAATATTAGACTTGTGCTCAAGCTCAAATCGGTATAAGTGATTATATAATTTAACTTGAATTTGGCTCGACTATGACGTTGCTAAAAAAATAATTTCTTCAACTACTTCACCTACAACACCTTTTATATTAAGTATTTTATTAAATAAATATGATGTTCTCATTAATTAAATATATGTTTTATTAATTATAATTTTATCACTATGTTATTAAAGTTGTACGCTTGGCCATGTTATTTTAAATAATATTTATACTTCTTTATATTGATCATATATTTTAATATATAAAAATAAGTACAAAAACTTAATTAATATTTACCTCATTATACTAATATATATTAATTGCTTGGTAAAAAATAATATTATCAAATACTGCTCGGTCCTAAAAGGATCTTGCCAGCATGGGGCCATGCTTATCCTCAAGCACATGTTTGAATTCAAGTATGTCCTACACGCTAGCAACCCAATTAAGGAATTCATTAGGATGAATCCCACTATGGAGTTTAGGAATAATGACTTTTAGGCATGCTGCCTAGTGCTTAAAAGCCATTTCATCATGCCTCAGGGCATGTATGCCTCTGACCTTCTCGGTTCCTATGTTGGATCTCCCCCAAGTGGCGCGGTCTTGTGTCAGGGTGGCTGGCCAATCTCTTCGTCTCCATGCGGAATGACGTTAGAAAATATATTCTTGCCTTTGGCTTCAGTCTTAGGCTTTTCATCTTCAACCTAGATGTTGGGCTGAAACAAGTTGGGGTTTAGGATAACAACAAAGACAACTAAATCAGTCATCTTCCATGTCAACTACACTACCTATCGTGACAACCTCACCTTGCTACATCATGGGGTTCATAGAATTCAGCAAGTCATACAACACATCCTCCACAACGTCAGGATTCACTACAACAAAAAAGATTATTAGCAACGCTAATAAGCGTCGCTAATAATAACATATACGTCGCTAATGCCTAGTAGCGATGCTTATAAACCATCGCTACTTACGTCGCTAAAAATCGAGTCGCTATTGATCATTAGCGACGCTTAGGACAAGCGTCGCTAATACTGCACATTAGCGACATATATGCATCAGTCGATAATAATTTTAGTATTAGCGACGCATAATAAGCATCGCTAATAATAATATTATTAGCGACGCATAAAAATCAAACGTCACTAATACTTATTATTAACGACGCTTTCCTACACGTCACTAATATAAAAAAATATTTAAAAAAATAAATTCCAACTTATTAGCGACGCTTTCTAAGCGTCGCTAATTAAAAAATTATTTTTTTAAAACCTCAGTAATAAACATATTTAAAAAACATTTTATGTATTAGCGACGCTTTGGTAAGCGTCGCTAATACTGTATAAAATTTTAAAAAAATAAAAAAAAGTCTTTAGCGACGCTTTTATAAGCGTCGCTAATAGCTTTAGAAAATTAAAAAAAACCGGCACTGGAATCTGGCGGAAGTGCCGAATCCGGCGCCGGTGGGAGGTTGGGCTTTGGGGGGGGGTGTGGTGACCGGAGAGATGAGAGGGGGACCCTGGGAGAAGGAGGAGGTGGGGTGGGTGGCTGGATTCCGGTGGGAAGCCGGAATCCAATCCGCCCCCCCTCTGCCTCTGTTGAGTGAGAAGGGGGGGAGGGGGGTGGCCGCCCGTCCCCTCTCTCTGGATTCCGGGTCCCTGCCGGAATCCGGCCTCCCTCACGCTGCCCCATCTCCACCGGAACCGCCCCCCTCCTCTGAAACAGAGAAGGGGAAGGGAGGAGGAACCGGGGAGGGGGGGCAGGCCCGGGGGCTGCGAACCGGGACGGCGGGGCGCAGGCGGCTCGGGGGGGTGGGGGATCTGAGCCGGGACGGTAGGGCGGAGCGAAATGTGGCGAGGCGGGGGCGGCTCTGGGGTAAAGAGGGAACCTTTAAGCGGGAGGGAGGAAGGGGCCGGGAGGAGGATCAGGCGCGAGGGGGAGGCTGCGGGCAGGGACTGCGGCGGCAGGTTGGAACAGGAGGACGAGGAGGCGACGGGGTGGAGCTTAAGGAGGAGGCGACGGGGCGGAGCCGGATGGGGCAGAGCAGGAGGACGAGGAGGCGATGGGGCAGAGCCGGACGGGGCGGAGCAGAAGGACGAGGAGGCGACGGGGTGGAGCCGGAGGAGGAGGCTACAGGGCGGAGACGGAGGAGTAGGCGACGGGGCGGAGCCGGAGCTGGCCAGGGGGAAGGAATAATAGAAACAGGGGGGGGGGGACGGGATAAATACCGCGCGGGTGAAATTTCGCCCGTGCGGTATTTTACTTTGGCCGCGCGCGTGAAAATTTCGCCCACGCGGGCAAACGAAAAAAAAGCGGTTAATTTTAGCGACGCATATAATGCGTCGCTAAAATAACCTGTTTTGCGATGTTTACCTCACAACGTCGCAACAGTTAATGTATTTGCGACGCTAATATCTACGCGTCGCAAATAACGTTGAAATTTCCGACGTTAAACTTCTTCTGTCGCAATTCAGGTATATATTATCGACGCTTCCTTCTAACGTCGCAAATACTATTTTTTACAAATAAAACCGCTCCCTAATCTCTCCCTCTCCTCTCTCTCTCCTCCCTCTACCCTCCTCTTTCCCTCTCCTCCCCCTCTCTCTCCTCTCCCTCTCCCTCTCCCTCTCCCCTCTCTCACTCCTCCCTCTCTCTCTCTCCTCCCTCTACCCTCTCCTTTCTCTCTCCTCCCTCTCTCTCTCTCTCTCTCTCTCTCTCCTCTCTCTCTCTCTCTCTCTCTCTCTCTCTCTCTCTCTCTCTCTCTCTCTCTCTCCTCTCTCTCTCTCTCTCTCCCTCTCCTCTCTTTCCCTTCCTCCCTCTCTCTCTCTCCCTCTCCTCTCTTTCCCTCTCTCCCTCTCTCTCCTCCCTATCTCCGTTCTCTCTCTCCCACTATCTCCCCTCTCTCTCTCCCCTCTCTCTCCCACTATCTCTCCCTCTCCTCTCTCTCTCTCTCTCCCTCTCCTCTCTTTCCCTCTCCTCTCTCTCCCTCTCTCTCTCTCTCCCTCTCTCTCCCTCTCTCTCTCTCCCTCTCCTCTCTTTCCCTCTCTCTCTCTCTCTCCCCTCTCCTCTCTACTCTAGTTTAAATTTTTTATATATTTTTTTATTTTTAAAAATTAATTTTGAAAATAAAAAAATAAAATTAAATAAATACTAATAGCGACGTATTAAAATATACGTCGCTATTAGTACTAGTAGTAGCAAATATACGCATATACGTCGCTATTACATGTACTACTAGCGACGTATATTCGTATACGTCACTATTAGTATTTTATTTTTATTATTTTTTTATTTTAAAAAAATAAAAAAATTAATAAAAAATTTTAAAAAATCAAAATAAAATTCTCTCACCCACCCTCTCTTTCCTCCCCTATCCCCTCTCTCTCTCCTCTCTCTCTCTCTCTCTCCCTCCTCTCTCTCTCTCTCTCTCCCTCTCTCCCTCTCCTCTCTCTCTCTCTCTCTCCCTCTCTCCCTCTCCTCTCTTTCCCTCTCCTCTCTCTCTCTCTCTCTCTCTCCCTCTCTCTCTCCCTCTCTCTCTCCCTCTCTCTCTCTCTTTCTCCCTCTCCTCTCTTTCCCTCTCTCTCCCCTCTCCTCTCTACTCTAATTTAAATTTTTTATATATTTTTTTATTTTTAAAAATTAATTTTGAAAATAAAAAAATAAAATTAAATAAATACTAATAGCGACATATTAAAATATACGTCGCTATTAGTAGTAGTAGCGACGTATATTCCTATACGTCGCTAATAGTATTTTATTTTTATTATTTTTTTATTTTGAAAAATAAAAAAAATAATTTTTTTAAAAAAATCAAAATAAAATTCTCTCACCCACCCCTCTTCCCTCCCCTATCCCCTATCTCTTCCCTCCCCTCTCCTCTCTCTCTCCCCTCTCCTCTTTCTCCCTCTCCTCTCTTTCCCTCTCTCTTGATCTCTCTTTCTCCTCTCTCTCTCTCTCTCTCTCTCTCTCTCCCTCTCTCTCTCCCCTCTCTCCACTCTTCCTCTCTCCTCCCTCCTTTTCTCTCTCTCCTCACCCTCTTTGTCCTCCATATCACTCTTCCCTTTCTCTCTCTTTTCGATCCCTCTCTTCTTTCTCTATTTTATTATAAATTATATTTTAAAAATAATAAGAAAATTTAAGAAATAAAATATATTATATCTAAATAATGAAAGTTTAATTTATTATTAACACTACTTTTTATTAAAAATTTAATATTTATTTATTATATATACAAATAGTAAATATTGAATAAAATATATATTATATTTTTTTTATTTTTTTAAATTATTTATTAAATAAAATTAATTAATAAATCTATTCGCGACACTTATAATTAACCGTTGCTATTCTCTCCTCTCTCTCTCCCTTCTATCTCTCTGTCTCCTCCCTCTCACCTCCCCTCTCTCTCTTCCCTCCCCTCTCCCTCTCCCCTCCCCGCTCTCTCTCCCCTCTCCACTCACTCTCTCTCTCCCCTCTCCTCTCCCTCTCTCTCTCCCCTCCCCTCTCTCTTCCCTCCCATCTCTCTCCTCTAATTTCAAATGTTTTAGATTTTTTATTCTTTAAAATTAAATTTTAAAATAAAAAAATAAAATTAAAATACAATACTAATAGCGATGTATACTGATATACGTCACGATTAGTTCATCGCTATTAGTATTGTATTTTAATTTTATTTTTTTATTTTAAAAATAAAAAATTAATAAAATTTCTCTCTCTTCCCTCCCCTCTCTCTTCCTTCTCCTCTCTCTCTCTCTCTCTTCCCTCCCCTCTCCTCTCTCTCTCTCTCTTCCCTCCCCTCCCTCTCTCTTCCCTCCTCTCTCTCTTTTCCCTCCCGTCTCTCCTATCTACCTACACACTATCTCTCCTCTAATTTTAAAATTTTAATAATTTTTATTCTTTAAAAATAATTTTTAAAATTAAAAAAATATTTAAATAAATATACTAATAGTGACGTATACATGTATACGTCGCTATTAGTACACTTAGTAACGACGTATACATATATACGTCACTATTACTATTTTCTTTTAATTATTTTTTTATTTTAAAAAATAAAAAAATTAATTTTTTTTAAAAAAATAATTTAAATTTTTAATAAAAATAGGTATTAGCGACGCATGTAACTATGTGTCGCTACTAACAAGGGTAATAGCGACGCATAGTTCAATACGTCGCTAATACTATCCAGTAAATAGCGACGCATAAACATGCGTCGCTATTAGCTCTTAATTTTTATTTTTTGATTTAAAATTAGTAATTATTAACGACATTTGTTTATAAATGTCGCTATAGTTTAAACTATTAGCGACGTTTGAAAAAATACGTCGTTAATGGTTTTAAAATTTTATTTTAAAAATTTAATAGATATACCTTTTAGGGACGCTTATATAAGCGTCGCTAATAACCTAAGTAGTAGCGACGCATATTTGTAAGCGTCGCTAAAAGGATAGGTATTAGTGACGTTTTTACTTAGGCGTTGCTAATAGACTACCAGTAGCGACGCTTAAGAATATGCGTCGCTAATAGTAGTTTTTTTTGCGATGTTTGTTTATATGTCGTTATTATCACTTTGTAGCTACGCATATAATTGCGACGCTTATATAAGCGTCGCTAATACCCAATTTTGTTGTAGTGATTGCATATTGACCTGTGTACAGCCACCCATTAATGTAGGTTGAACTTGACATAATACAATCACCATTGACAAATCAGGTCACAGACACAACAACATTCTCACTCGCAAATTGCACAATAGCAATCACTCAAAATTGAGTGAAAACATATTGATGCAGGTCGAATTTGGAAAAGAGTGTCTAGCCCATGAATATGACTACATGATACACGCAAATTGGAGAGAAATAGAGAGAAATTACCTTCTCTTCTAGTACATAAGCACTTCATAAAGTAACAATGAATAACAAAGACTTAATTCCTCTTGGCTACTTCATATCCTAATAAAACAAACTTCCTAAAGATGATCATAAAAAGAAATCTACATGATATACTAGCTGCTCCAATAATCTTCAAGCTCACAATACTTGATCCACGTATTGCACATATCCCACTTTAGCCACCACAACGTACTGAAAAGATCCTAAAAAATTATATCTATTATGCCTATCCTAACCAAATACATCAGCTCCACACCTATCTTCAATTTGTTCACAGCTTTATCTCTTATACTCAATTTGGATTTGGTTAATTTGTAAGGTTATACGATGTACATCAGCAGCACAACACTTGATGTGGGCATCAGCAATGGGACTATCATTGCCCTCTTCAAGATCCGCTATGACTTCGGTAAGAGGGCTTGCGAGCCAATAACATGGTAGAACCATCTTGTTCATGCCACTTCATCACTTTTGACATAGTTTGCAACAATTCCAAGGATATCATTGATGATATTCGGTTTGGGCTTCTCATCATAAGAGAGGAAATTTGATTATATATCCGGTTAATGGGTAACTCGACCTTCAACGTCAAGACTTCTCTCAAACTAAGTAGAGAAAGCAATGTGTTGTGGGAAAATAACTTTGGAAAATTTAATTCTCTATCATAGCAAATCTAAAAAAAAAATAAAAGCAACTATGTCGTATGTCTCCATTACAAAAGCTATATAGAAGAGAGACGTTCAGTGATAGAGTAGCCTAATTGAACTAAAATCACAAATAAAGACTAACAAAGATAATAATCATATGATTCTAATAGTTAAAATTTAGGAATAATCAATACATAAACAAGTCTCCATGCAAATCTGGCCAAAGATGTAAAGTCCAGCTTTTATGAGACTCCAAGTTGCATAAGCCTCTTCAAGGGGGATTTGATGTAAAATTTTGAGTAAATCTTTTCCTCTTTGGTTTTGCCATTTCTTTGACTCCCAAATCACAAGAAGTCATGAAAGCCATCTATACCAAGATCCTCACATTTAACACAACTCCGGTTCTTTTGTCCCACGAGTTGTTGGGCTTTTGGATTGTTTCCTTGACCAGACTTGCATATACAGTGGGCGGTGAACAGCTCCTGCCTGGCTTCTTGAGAGATAGAGAGCAAAGCTTTCTTCTTCAATCAGAAATATTAATTCAATTAACTAGTCCCTCCTCCAATTTAGAGTGGAGAGGAGTAAGGTGTAGTTCGGATGACGCTTTTACTTTTTACTCGAAACCTATTTGAATGTGTGCTTTGCATTAAAAACCAACTTTAAAACACTTTTGGGTTAATTTTTGCATTCCACCTTACCCTCCTCTAGAGGAGGGTTCCCATGAAAGTACATTTATGGTTGTTAAAAAAAAGGACTCTTGGGTAAAAGTTTGTGTCCCTCATTACTCTATTTCTCTTTAGGAGACTTCATGTGTGAGTACCTTTGTCATTTATAATAGTATAACAAAAGGCATGTTTTTAATTACAAATGTAACATTTTCATAAATTTTCTTTAGAAAAAAGATTACCAAACAAGGCTCCATTTTAATTTGTGGTTTTTTTAGAGCCCTTTTAAGTAAAAGTGATGGAAAGTGACATTTAAACGGGCCCTAACTAGAGTGCCCTAGTGGCAATTAAGGTAAATATATATTCCAAACTACTATTAAAGTCTACAACTCAAAAAACAATCGCAAGAAACTTATTAAACAAAGAGTCTTAAACTAAGAAAACATAAGCAAACAAATTATTAAACACCAAAATATACAAATAATGTAGTAAAGATGTGAATAGCCATGATCATAAATAAAACTCCCAAATAGGTGTCATTCGCCACCATGCTCCCACGCATTCCCATGGGCCCTGCATCGTCATCCCCCAGTCCCACTGGTTCCACTCCTTGTATTGAAACCCAATGCACATTGCATCACTTCCGCTCCACATTTTTCTACTTCCATTGGTGGCGTTGGGCTCCTCTGAGTTCGCTGTTGCGGTGGATTCCGACTTCTTGTGCAGATGTTTTCCTTCCAATCTTATGGATGGGTCAAGGTCTACGCACGGGTGTGTGCCCTTTTGCTATTGGTGCAAAAGGGTCAAGGTTTATGGTTTATCTTGTTAGTTGGTGTGCGTCTTTCTCTCCGGTTAAGTATGATGCCTTCGTTGGCATCATTTTTTGTTGTTCCTTGTGAAAAATCCTGGGAAATTAGTGTGGATTGCGCCTTTGTTGAAGAATGGCTTACCAGCAAAAACGTTGTCATCCTTAGGCTAAAAGGCGGTACAGAGCCTAAAAATCTAATCTTTATAATGATTAACTACACAAGAGACATACAAGTTCAATTATATAAGGAATAATCTAGATGTCCTCAAGCCTTCACATGATCATCCAATTACAATCGAGCACAATTGAATAAGCAAGAGATAGAGTTTTTACTTCTTCTGTGTAGATCCCTCTTAACCCTTCTTCTTAGGGGGTGAGTAAATCAAGATTTTAAAATTCAGGATTTAGAATATGAAATTTCAGAATATAAGCCAAATTCTTGGATTTGAGCTGTTAGATTCTTAAATAATTAGATGCCCAAATCTGGTATTGCTAGAATCCCTAGATTTAAATTATCGGATTTCAAAATAATTAACTCCTAAAAAATTTAACCTACATATTTCAAATGTGACTAATACATAATTTACTAGAATTAAGTAACTTCAAACATGTCATTCAAGTATCAACCAAAAGTATTAATATTATAAAATAACTTTTTTAATAAAAAAGTTGCATACAATAATACTCAAGACCACTAAATTATCCAAAACACAATTTATAAGCCCATAGTCATAAACATTGCATTGTTCCACATTTCTGCAGCTATTCCATCTCTCCATGCATTAGTCGCTACCCTTTGTTCCACTTGAGATGCCATATCATCATCTGAATCTAAATCTACAATAGGATCTAATGGGACATTTCGTGGTACTTCTTCCTCTTCATTATCAAAATCCAATACATCTTCACTATTTTCCCTGCGAAGGTAATTATGTAATCTACAACAAGCAAAAACCATCTTCACTTGAGTTTCAAATGGAAATGAAGGTGGATGATCTTTAAAAAATTTGAAACATGATTTTAAGCCCCCAAAAATCCTCTCAATAACATTCCTCAAAGATGCATGTCGATGATTAAATACTTCATTTGCATTGCGTGGACGACTTCTAGCTTGTGTACTATACTCGCTGAGATGATAACAAGTTGCACGATATGGTGCTAAAAACTTATGTCTATTTGGATAGCCACAATCTACCAAATAAAATTGCAATAATATAATTGTGCTCCTCCCTAATAAAATTAAAATAAAAAGTAAAAAAATAAAAACTACAATAATACCTTCTGGCAATGGAAGACCATCAGACCTCCCTATAGCATCTTTTAAAATCCTTGAATCATTTGCAGAACCTTCCCATCCAGCAAGAATATATATAAACTGCATATCAAATATGCATGCTGCTAATACATTTTGTGAAAACCATCTGTGCCTATTACGACAACTTGCCTTCATAGCCCCATAAACAGTTGCCTTTATATGTGTTTCATCTATAACACCAATACAATCCTATATAACAAATTCAAATATCATATACATGCACATCTATAGAAATAAAATTAAAAAGAAATATAAGCTCAAACCTTAAAATATGGGTAAAAACGCGGATCTGACATCACTGCTTGTGGTGTGCTATCAAGAGGATGTGTCATTAACGAAGGTGCTAACAACTGAATTGCATCCAAGACCTTATTGAAACTTTTACTAATCATCCATTTTGATCGACTTAAACGATCTTGGCATATTGAGTAACGTTGATCATGTCCTGCCACCAGTAAAAGAGTTGCTACCATCTCTTCCACTGTCACGAATCTAGTATCACATATTAAAGATTTTTTGGTGGAGAATGCGACACAATTTGCAAAACACATCCGGATACATCCTATACATATCACGGAATTCATCAGGACGCTCATCGAGTTTTCGTTGTAAATATCAATAACCTTCAGTTGAAATAGAACATCGAGGGTTCAAATTGGGTTCATGTGTGTGCAATACATCTGACTCCATAATTGCTTGATTTAATATATTTGCCATAGAGATGGTTACTACACATTCATCTTCTTCAAAGTCGCAAGCCTCTACCACCTTAGAGTTCAATAAATCTTCCATTATAACTGTTTGGAGAAAATTTTCACAAACATTAACATGACTCTACACAAATACATAAATGAATCATGAACCCTTAATAATAATAAAAACATCTACAAGAGTCATACTAATAAAGATCAATTTTCATAAAAGATAAACTCATATTTCACACATTTTGATAACTGAGTTTCACAAACGGTAAATAGATAAGTGCTGAGATAAGTATTATGAAGTTGATATATATATTTGTTCAAGTCACACTTGAGATTATTTCACACAACTTTTAAAAATTCATAAAAATAAATTGCAATATAACGACTATAAATTGGGGAAAATGACGAAAGCCAAAACCTGTAGAAATAATTTTCAATAATTTTAAACCATCGTATATACATTTTCACACATAAATACTCCATAATCTGCACAATTCACCCGATTCATTTATTGTTTTATCTTTACAGTTGCACATAGGCTGTAATGACTGCGAATTTTCGGTACGATTTCTTGCCTCTAATAGAACTATTTTATGAGTTTTTAATTATTTATAGGCTAAAATTTGAAGAGTTTTTATTGGGTGTGATAGAGCTCGGTGAGACGAGCATAACAAACCTAAGAATGTACGAAACGGAGGTCGGGAGCAAAAGTTATGACCTCAGGAAGCGTGCCACATGGTGGGACCCACTTTAAAAAAGTGAGATAACCTACCCATATGAGATCTAGTTTTGAAGGGCTTGTCGATACGAGTCTATCGGTACCAAGAATGTGCAATTCCAACTTCGAGATAAGAAGTTATCGCGTTTTAAAGTTAGAATTGTATTTGATTAAAATAATAATAAAATATTATTAAAAAATTAAGAAACGGACAAAATAGCTGGCGTCACTGCCAAGCCGCGGCTAGCGAGCCGCATTGTGCGTGCACCACGTGAACGCATGCACCATGCGCGCATATTGTGGCAGTGCCGCATGTCTGACACGTGTCGCGAGTACAAGTGCGCGCACGCTGTCGGCTCGCGGGTCTTTCTTATAAATTGAAAGTTTCGATTCAGTTTTCCGGAGAAGTTTTTGGAGTCATTCTGTGTCCGTTTCCTTCCGTTTAAAAAGCGTTCTTGGCTAAATCGAGGGTGTTTTACGCAATGGAAGCATCCATTCCTTGAGTTAGTAACCCTATATAGGGGAAACGTCCCAGGGTAAGGGGAGATTCTATTTGCAACCTACGGGCACGTGAGGGGTAAAGTATCTATGGGGAAGGGGAGATTATGTCCGTTGCCTACGGTCGTGTTGTGAGAAAAGTGTCCCGGGTTAAGGGGAGATTATGTCCATAGCCTATGGGCACAAAAAGAGAAAAGTGTTCCGGGTTAAGGGGATGTTCTGTCTGTAGCCTACGGATACTGAAAAAGAGTTTTTGGAGTCGATCTGAGTCAGTTTTCTTCCGTTCAAGAGGCGTTCTTACCTAATCGAGTGTGCTAGACATCATGGCAGGGTTATTTTCCTAGTTGGAGACGTCCATAACCCTAGAAGTGGACATCCAAGTGCGTGGTGTTTGGTGTATTATCTTCGAACTCACACGGAGAGCGAGGTAGGGGCTTTTATCCTTTCTTAAGGCATGATTATAAAATTTGGTTGTGTTTTTAACTTATTATTTATATGACTCTCGCATGTTATTTGTTAGAGATTATTTTCAAGTTATGATTTATGATTTTTATATATATGTTCAATCTGTCGAATGGTTAATCGTTGAGATAGAATATGATTTATATATCACATGTATATAAGGCTATCATGTATATTTGATTAGTCGAATGATTTGCCGCTGGAAATGGATATGTTTTATATTACATGCTTTATGATTGCCTCGTATATAATAGTTTGATCGAATGTTTATCCGTGGATTTTGATATAAATTATACACGTTGGAGCGTGTGTGATAGAGACAAACTAGCTTCGCCAATGTTTTCATTGTGAATGAATACAATATATTTGAAAGACGGTTTTAGAGGACTCGTCCTTGTTGAAAGGAAGGTTCTTAAGATTATTTTTGAAAAGACGTATAAGCATGGTGATCGAGACACTGAAGCGGGACAAAGAAGAGGTAACTGTCTCATTGGAATGAGAAACCAACCTTGCCTTTGTAGTTGTTGATAGTGACGCTCCCATGACTTGTAGAGGGGGAGCTAGGGTTTTCAAAAGGATAAACATTTGGATAGAATGTTTTAAAAGAAAATAGCTCTTTTTGGAGTCTGAGAACTTTAGGATATTTTGATTGAGTCTGGGACTCATGAGTGTTTTGATTGTCCAGAGCTATTGTTGGGCCCCCTGATAGAGCTCCGTTGACTAGTTAAGGGCACAATTTTAATCCGGTTTGAAATCGGATGCACGATACCTATTTTAGCCTGGTGAGCCCTTAATGAAGAGCACGACCCCTGATTCGCCCCTAACGAATGGGCAACTATCAAGGCTACGCGTACTAGGGTAGAGAATATCATGGGAAGACTCTCTACTCTCTAGATCCTGGCGCCCTATGAGTACGGGTGGCTCTTCTATCCACAAGCACAAATTATTTTGAGATGATCTGGGAGGAGTAAGAGGTCGCTGCTTTGTACCCGCAACAAATTCCTATTATTAATATATATCTAGGACATTTGTAGCGAGCCATAAGAGCTTGCAAACCCTAAAAACATCTTCGATATGTAGGAAGAAGCATTAGGGGTGGTTTTGGGTGAGAGGCACACCCTGTTTTCATGAAAAGTATTATATATGATATGTGCTGTGAAACTACCATGTGTTTATTCATGCCTAATAGTATAAACTCCCCTATTGAGTATTTTAAAATACTCACCACCCCCTAGACTTTGCAGGATTCGACAAAGCTTACTGTGCGGGTAGACGGGCCTACTCCGAAGTTTTATCGATGTAATTTCAAAGATTTCAACCGCACTGAAACGAGTAAGAACTCTCCTTATTATTTTTCTCTTGTGTGTTTGTACACGGAACGTGGTTCCTGAAGATATTACTATTTTATTATCACATAAGGCGAGCGGCTCCAGTCGTGGACCTGGGTAAACTCCGATATTTTTGTGAAAAGAAAATTTATATGCTTCCAAAATCACGGGGCGCGATAGTTGCACAAATCCAAAGTAAAGAATAAAAATACTTAACTCGTATCCGATACCAATTTTGTGTAATTTCACGTGATTCAACAAGAAGATCAAACTTAGGTGCTAATGCGACTATGGCATCTCTTGTCTCATATGTAGCCTCTAGATTTAATCTTCTACGAGTTGGAGGTGGCTCAGTCTCTAAATGTGGGTACTCATGAAAGGTTGAATCACCTACATGTGGGGAATCACTAGTATAGGGAGGCAACGTATCATCATCATCTTCGAAGTTGGTGGCTGATGGTTTAGGCACAGAGTTAACTGCCTTAGTTGATAAACCAGCTGCCCCAACTCCAAGCGCAGAGGTGTTACCAAGAATCAACATTAATCATCATAGTCTTCTACAATTTTTTCTTGGTAGTCCATTTTAGGATGTGCCTAAAAACAAATAATACATAATTATGTAATATATTCATATTATTAAATTAAAAATAAACTAATATTGTTCATATTACGTATGAGAGTCCACTAAATGTTATTTACTTGAAAATATGCATCCCACACTTCTTCTGAAGCAGTTATCTTTTGTTAATAACTATCCCATCCAAATCCAGAACTTGACATCATCAACTATTCAATGGGTGCAAGCTTTTGTTTCAAAACCTTCAACTTGTTTTTGACGTTCATTTCGTTCTTATGAGAATAACTTTTCATTCAACTTTGGAAGTACATTCTCAACTATTATCTCCTTTCTAAACGTCACATTAGTCAATTTATTTCCATGGTTAACTTCATCTACCAATAGTTTAATAAGCTCTTTAGTCTCCACAGATGACCATTGCTCATAATTTGCTTTCCCTTTACCTTTCCCTCTACCTCCTTCACTTGCCATATCTATGGGTAATTAGAAACTAACTCATCAACAACCACCCATCAAAAGCTATGCAAATGAAAAAATAAGAGAAGGCTTAATATCACTTTACAAGTGCATATTTACAAATGCATATCACTTCATATAATTTAAAACATAGGACCAAACAATTCAGCTACAATTACAAATACAATTCATAGCATGTATACCTTAACACAATTTTTTACTTAGTATTCATCACACAACTGCTAATTTAGTTTACATTGCCTACGATTCACCACACAACTACTAATTCAGTCTATATTGCCTACGATTCTTTATCTTGTAGAAGCATAAGAAGCAGTAATATTAATCACACAAGATTATGATAAATTGAGAATTCACATACATTCTTAACAAAATTATTCTATATCTAACACAAGCATAAGAACCTCTAATGGGTCAGACTCAAAAACTACTGTAAGCTTAATTGTGTTACTCGAGTATTAATTAGGGACAAACAAGCATCACACTATGGAGTTAATTATCACTTTGAAATATAAAATACAACGGACTAAAAAACTCAGGGGCTAGTGCTAATCATGCATATTATGCAAGTTAACCAAAAAAATGTCAATCACTTCTAATCACAAGACAACCACAAAATGCCTATCACAACACTGCAAAAATTTTAGGACATAAATTATGCACGCCAATACAAATTTTAGAAGCAAATTATGCATAAGTAAACTCCAAGCCCTGAATTTAAACTACCAAATCTCATAGGATACAATGAAAAAAATTTATAAATTTGAAAAGGCAGAGATTGCAGTGGTTGAACATGAAGTAAATCACTGCAGAAATTGGTTTCAAACGTCTTTAGCGAGGCAGAGATTTCAGTGGTCGATTTTCAGGGAATTGGCTGAGTTTTATTTTGAAAAGGGACTAGATTTCTAAGCATGCAAATGGAGAATCTAAAACGCATTACCTGATTTTCTATGCTTGTAATTTCTCCCACATTTTTTGATTCCCGAACTGAGAATCACCGAAAAGCATAGAATATGCAACCATAGAAAAATCAGATCGAAATCAGTGGGAAAAACCAGATCAGAATGCTTGCAGTATCCAACTGTTTTCTGATCTGATTTTTAGCAGTAAGATGCTCCCTCAGCGATTTAGCATGTCAAAATAAAAGACAAATACAAATCAAACACTAGTACAAATACAGATGTTAAGGAACCAGTTGAAAGAATATTAATAACTGCACTTCTATTACTTAGGTAAACAACAAGATCTTACACAAGGATAATTTAGTTGTTTAGACACCAAGTAGCACTGCATGTCAAAATGGAAGAAAAATACATACCAGACACTAGTACAAACATGGCCGTTAAGGAACCAGTGAAAGACTATTAGTAACTGCAATTCTAATATTTAGGTAAACAACAAGATCCTAAACATGGATAATTTAATAGTTTGGACACCAAACAGCACTGCAAGTCATAATGGAAGGACAGTACTTTCCACAGACACCACATTGAGGCTGGTGAACCGAGTGGCCAGACACTCGAACATGTTCCACGAAATGATCTTTTCTGTTGTACTGCTTGAAACACGCCGGGCATTCGTTCCAGTCAAAAGCCCCGCGCCCAAAAAGGAATATTGTCTCAGAGGAAACTGGATAACGCTTGCAATGTTAAGAATCAGGGAAGAGAAAGACAAAACAACTTGACCCTACTGCTTAATCACGGGTTTCTGAAAATCGGATTTCGAGACCTCCGCCATTACACCACACCACGCTGCCTCATTATTGGTAAAATCTGGTTTTTACCCGTAAGATGCAGATCAAAAAGCCATAAAAAAACCAGATTAGAAAGCAAAAAAAAACACATCGAAAAGCAGAAAATTGCCAGTGTCGCGATCAAAAATCCCTGATCGAATAAGCAGAGAGCATGCAGAGGAAAAAAAACAAGGACGGTTTTAAATAATATTATTTACTTATTCATTAGCTTTTTTTTCTAATTTTTTTTTATTTGTTGTTATGCTATATTTGTGTTTGTATGTTTAACCATATATGCATCTTTTAGTAATCTTCTATGAACATGTCATTATTATTAGCACATATGTACTCCCTTCATACCATTAAAGTATTTATATGTTTGTATTATATGTATTTTTTAGTACTTTTATATGAACACATTATTATTAGCACATATATACTATATTTATATGTGACACCACAACCTCTTCTACATACTCCAACCTTCTTTTAGTAGTATGAAATATATTTATTATTTGATAACCTAAATTTTCTAAATCTTTGTATTAACTTCTTACTTCAAGTGTCATCTTATAACCACCAAAAAGAAAAAATTAGTGTCTTTGTGGTTAACTACATTTATTTTGAATCTCTTTAAAATATTTACTTCTAAATAATTTATATCATGTGTAATGTGTAGGGGTGTTAAGGAGCCAGGTCGAGTCGAGTTTTAGTGTTTGGGAACATGAAACTTGATGTCTTGTCATCTTAGACCCATCCCAAATAAATATATATTACCCTAATTTTATGAAGAATAAAAAGAGATTTCATGACTTAATGCTAAAAAATATTTATAAAATTATTGTAAAATTCGAATTTCTAAGGATTCAAATAGTAATCTTCATAGAAAATTTGAAAAGATATATCATAATTTGTTTGACATGTAAAAATAGTAAATAACATTATCATAAGATATTGTCTAATGATTGACATATCGTTTGATATATAGTACAATATATTCCATTTTTTTACTCAGTTATACTATTTATGTATATATTTTATTAAATCTTATTTCTATGATATATCTAAATTTCAATACATATCACAAGTATGTGTATAATGTGTCTTTAAATGTTTATTTCTCAAAAAAATATATTATGTGTGATATAAGCCAATACGCAATACATAAACATTATATATTCATTAATAACATATAAATTTGTAATATATGTATATGTTATAAATGTAAATTGAGATTGATAATTGTGCATATGTATACATAAGTGTCAATATATATTTATGTATATGCTCGAACTCAACTAAAAAATATTTAAGTTTGAGTCGAGTACGAGCTAAGCTACTTCGAGTCAAACCATATTCGAGTCGAGTCGAGGCACCTTTGCTTGATGAGTTAGCTCAGCTCATTAGCACCCCTAGTAATGGATCATATTTTTAATTATGTTAATTTGATAGTCATGTATTGACGTCCTGCAGTTGTACTTAATCTATGTGTAGCAGGTTCCATGTGTACTTTGTTTTCTTTTACTCCTTCCATATATATAGCTCTTTTATTTGGCCAATATTAATAGCTCTATTTTATTCAATTTAAGAAATTGAGTAATTAAAAAATATTATCATAAATTTATTTTCCCTTTTTTTGATGTAGATTTTACTATTTAATAAAAATTATTATTTTTTTAAATGTAGCTTGATAGAGGGATAGTGATATTCCCACAACAAAAATACCCACAAAAACTCATATAAGAGTTTTGATTGAACTTTACAAATAGGCCCTACACAAAGTGTACATTGGTTCACTTATCTAAACGAATCAAAACTTGTGTGTGAGTTTTTGATATGACAATATCATTTTCCTAACAGAGGGTGTAGTAGACAAGGTTGTGCTCTTAAAAAAAAAACCTTATTGGGCAAATGTGAAGAGATAAATTTGTTGAGTATTCAAAGCCTCTTATGTAAGTAAAACAGATTCAGTAGAAGCAATGCCATTGCCTCACATTTGTTCTAAACAAGAAATTTAATTCGTCTCTGCACAAAAAACTAAGACATATATGATCAGCCACTAAGACTTGTGTTACGGCTTTAGTTTTTGCCGTGACTGCATTTGGGCAGAGCACGGTCCCGGTAAGACATATTCTTACCAGTGCCAGTATGTAAATGCCAAGATCGCTTCGCCAGCATGACACTATATCAATTCACATGACAAGTTCAATGCAATTGTCAACGTCGTTCCTGTTCAAATAACTGTGTCTGTGGATGCTCCAGTTCACGTAACTGCGTGGGATCCTGTTTTATTTGAATGATATAACTGTGTGGAGTCTCCCAGTTGCATCGAGCATAGCTTTCCTTCTAATCAATCATCTTAAGCGTAAACTCCTTACCTTTGAGAATTGAGACCTGAACCTTTTACTGAGAAGGGATTCTTGGACCTAGCTGCAGAGTAAGCAATGGGAAGCGAGATGAGGCCATGAGCGAAATGTATGCAGAGGAAAAAAACAAAAAGAGAGAAAGGAAGACAGAGGGGTGTCGGAGGGTTAGAGGAGAAGAGAATACCTTCCACGATTATTTTTTCGCAAGCACTAATGAGATCCAGTTGCTGCGGTGGCCTCTCTTTTTCAAATGGTGAGAACGGCAGTCGGTGAGGATGGGGAGATCGACTGGGATTAGCTCCAATCGGCGGAGAGTACGGCGGCCTCACTATCAAAACAGGGGGAAAACAACAGGGATTAGCTCGGGTGAGAACGTTCACCGCCAGACAGTGTGAGAATGGTCGCCGCGAAACAAGTGTGTCGGCCTCACTATCAAAACAGGGGGAGAACAATAGGGATTAGCTCCGGTGAGAACGTTCACCGCCAGACAGTGTGAGAACGGTCGCCGCGAAACAAGTGTGTCGGCCTCTCTTTTTCACCAGATGCACTGGTTAATAATGTAACCCGTCCGTCATTTTACAATACCACATCCTAAGGTGGTGTTGTAAAATCTCAGTTATACATTATTAGTTCTCCCCCTAAATCTTGTCTAAGTTAAAATATTTCAGTTTTAGACTAACTCTGTATTTTAAATATAGGAATCAAATATTTTACCACTATCACTATATTTAAAATATTGAATTTTAAATTTTTATGTACTAACATTGGATTTTAAATATGACATAGACAATTCACAACGACTAACAGAAGATTTTGAAATGCTAATATTTTACTTTCAAATCCTAATTGACTAACTCACTGTTAGAGTGAAATCTCAACAAATAAGACATTCTCTACTTTGTCTTTGAAGCCCTAGCCACCAAGGAGAGAGATCTCCTTCATTTTCCATGTCCAAGAGTGGAAGAGAGGAGAATAGTGGGGGTAGCCAGCAGGTTTTTGCTCTAAAATCTAGGGAGGCTGCACCAAGGGAGAGAGGAAGGGGGCGGATTGGGGGGAGAGGAGAAGAGAGGGGGGCAGCCCAATGCTTAGGGCTTCTCCTCTCTTAATCTCCCTTAAAATGACCCTCTTAGTCTTCTCTTAATTGAGCTTCTTAAATAGGCTTAATTAAATGGATTTCCTACTCAAATTTTTCGGTTTTTCTTAGAGGGTTAACACAACGGGAGTGCTCTACTCCTCAAAGCCTATAGGGGCCTGGACCCCCTACACATAACTAAGTCCATGACAGGGTCACCCCTCACAAACCATGGGTCTGACCATTAACACTTAATTTGTGATTTGGGCCCCAAAATATGTTAATACACAACCTAGTCACATGCCTAGTATACGTATATAACGAATGCGGATCCCAATAGAACTAATATCATGATGACTCATGTAAGGTCAGTGCGACTGCCCTACTAACCTTGGACCTTGTGGCCGATACCGGCTCACCCAAACTACGATTACCATGGATCAAAATGGGCCTGAGCCTATATCCTAGTAATACAACAAGAGTGAGGTTGAGGTCCTCCTCAGAGGTGGTGGTCAGATTGTCTCTGGTTCTCGCAAAAGGTGGTGAACGATCGGAATTAGATGTTTAAAATTCTCTTGCTTTGCTAGGTGAGAGCATCTATGGTTATGTCAATGGGTTATCCATTTTGTTTTGGCCATGTGTCTTCTTTGTTTTTTAAAAGAATCAATATATATTATGATAAGAGTGCATGTTTTGTTTTGTAGATATCCCGCAGCCTTTCCGTTGTATTGTGTTCTTTATGCATGCTTCTCTAGTTAACGCAACATTTGTCCCATATTAATATTTTTATTTGAAAGTAATATAGTTTTTATTAAATAGTAAAATACCGGGGTAAGAGAGTGAAAAATAGCTTCTAAGAAGTTGTCGAAGTATTTAACTAATTAAATTGAGCCAAATGATACTATTTATATGAATTATTTTTTAATTCTATTTTAATGAGCTCAAACTCACACATGTCAACATGAGCATAGTTTTTATGGGCAATTAAATTTTGATCTAAAGGCAAAGAACTCAAGGGCTCTCCATCAAATTAAGATTTGATTGCTTGAATGCGTGAGCTAAGGCTCATTGAAATTATTTTTTTTATTTTTTAAAATAAAATTATTAATATAAAATAAAGAAAATATATATTTTAAAAAAAAATTATATAAGCTCAAGCTTGAGATTGAATGTGTGAGCTCAAGCTTTTTTAATAAAAAGTCAACACCAATGAAAAAATCCTCCATGTGTTGGCCTTGGGTTAATTAACTAGTTTTCCCTTTGCATGTGAGATTTGACCTATATATCTTCAGAATTATGAACTTTCTCCTAACATAGAGCTTCTAGCCACGAAAGTCTTCTTTCTAATGCCACCAGAATAATATCAATCCGAATTATATAGAGAATGATGTGACTGAAATACTAAGGCCAGGTCAATCTGTCCAAATCAGCTTCTTTCGGAATTTGGTTCTCTTCATACAAATCTGAAATCCAACATGTCCACAAGGTTGTGTATGACCATTCAATGCATTTTATACCATCAATAGCCCATTCTTGACTCTTTAAATAGCTTTATATAGTTGGGTTTCACTTCCTCTTTCACTTAGATCGTATCAAAACCCATTTGGACATCTAAATACAACAGAGGTCCAACTCACATATTCAAAATATAAATGGCCCAAATTAGTAGTGAATTAACTTAAAATATGATTGTAATTAAAGATTTCAAAACATCTAATTGAACATTATTTCATTGCATCAAATACTCCCAAACCTAGTTTTTGCTAGTCCTTGAGCAAAACTAAAATAAAAATAATATAAAATGAAACTAACTACTCCACTTCCGCAGGAAATCTCAATTGCATTTAGCATATGAAACGAGCCTTTAAACCTTTAGCTTACACTAGTAGATGAGTTATATTCTCGTGAGGGTTTGCAATGAATCTACCCACAAAATTAAAAACTAAAATGATAAAAGAAAATTAAAATTAAAACCACATAATATTTACAAATCAACTCCTCCTAAACATGTGACTTCATTTAGTGAAATCAATCATAAATAAGTGAGTGTAATGCATAATACATCTTGTCTTCTGAAACAATAATTCATTCTAACAACTTCATATTGGTAGCAAGTACTCATACATACATAATAATTTTTAAAAACAGACATTGCCAAGTAATTATAATATCCCAATCTCATGAATCGAACAACTCAATGTGTCTCATGTCCACTCTCTAATTTCAATTTTAACACTAAAAAAATAGACATTGGCATCCATTCATCTTCAAGAGAATCATGTAAAACCTTCATTCAAAAGTAAAACATCCTAGATCACCTGACAACCCATTCAAGATATAAATACATAATGTCCTACTATAATTTATGTTCATCTCACATGACATGCGTAAGACTTAGCCTTCTTAAACTTTCTATAAGATCCATGTAACAAGTGTTAGGCCAGCGACTCCCAATCCAGTTGGCTAGGTACTAGGTGTTAAAGCACCTCTCAGGCTTAATAACTTGAACCAAATAGGCTTCATGTCACACCCAAGGTTTTTCCTTATATTTACTTTAAAATTTTATTTCGAAATACATATGTAAAAAAAATGAAACAACAAAATTCAAAACGTAAAAAAAGAATTAAATTAAATCATCTTACAACAAATCAACATTCTCAGGCTTGACCTGATACGAAATTTTAAAAGTAAAACCTGCCATGACCATGGTCTTTAAAAACAAATACATCCTAGGCCTGTCTGAGCAGAAGTTTTTCAATAGTCTAAGTTCTATATCAAACATATATGCACAAGTCTAGAAATATAACACATTTGATGCTCACCTTAATCAATATATGAGATTGTGGCACCAAACTCCACATAGCCTCATTACGAGTCCTTTGCACTCAAGGTCGAGGAAGAATGGTCCACCATTGGGAATAAAGTCCAATCCAAAAGCATATCGATTGACCTGCAAAAGCCTCTTGACAATGGGGATAAAAATAAGGTAAGTGAGTGTTTTCATACTCAGTAGGAAAATACCCAATAGGGGAAACAAATCAATAAACTTAGTCAGTTCATACATAGATGCATTAATGCAACTACACATGAAGCAAGAAATATATGAAGCATAAATTAGGTCTCACACACCTATCATCATACTAGTTGAACTTACACTTACTTTTATGATAAACTTTTACACTTACACTCTGAATCAAAGTCTTACCAACTTACTTGTACAATTGTACATATACACTTACAATATATACATACTTGTACAACCTTATTCATATGAACTTACTTGTATGACCTTACTCGTACAATCTTACTCTTACTCATAAGCTTACTCTTATCGCCTTCCTTAGAAGCTCGTACTTACACTTACTTTGAATCTTAGTTATATAACTTACTCAAAATCTAGTACACACAACTTATCGTTCCCATACTACTGACCACTGAAGCTCATTACAATTAATAAGCTCCAGAGTCGGAAATGATGGGAATGCCACTAGGTGTCACCTTAACCTCTGGGGAGCAATTAGGCGTCATGGACTTTTCCGAAGGCAAGGCACACATATGCTCATGGGGGACAGGATCAAACAGGTAAGAGAAGATCCATGATACTACTTACCTGAGCGCGCAAATGTGATAAGTACGAAATATATACCTATTTTATATGTCTTTTTACCTTATTTGCTAGTATAGATTAGGTTAATTTAGAGTTAGTTATAGTTTATTTAGATTAAGATAGATATTAGTATTTTAGTTTAATTATTAATAATTTTATAGTTATTAGTAGTTTAGATATGTATTTGAATCAAGTTGAAATTTTAATTATATTTTACATGTCTAAAATGTGATGTTTTAATGCTTTGTAGGTAAAGCGCGCTTATCGAAGTACTTGGACAATGTTTAGAATAATTCAAAATATTCTTGACATGCTTTAAAGTGATTTGGACAACTTTTCGGAGTTATAAACAAGTTGAAAATTAATATGGACATGAAAGAAAGAGCTTAATGAACAATAAATGGACTATCCAAAAAAACTGTCCAGATTGCATAAATAGGGTAGCCGTTCGAATGGGGCGTTTTTAGGGATCAAACGGGATAACGTGATTTTGGAGCAAATTGCAGTATAGGCGTTCGAACGGGCATGCAGGGCATTCGAACGGGATAACGCGCAGTTTCCTTATTTTAACAAATTTTGAGTCCTTTTCATATTGGACTCCTTCCTACGGTTCTTATGCCTATATAAAGGCATATTTGGCTCAAAATTGGGGGTTACCAAGTGAATTTTCTGAAGAGAAGAAAGAAGAAGAAGATGGAAAAAAACCCAAAGCTTTCAATGGAGAATCAAGTGTTTTCTTCTACAATGGAAGGCTAGACTTTTATTTTACTTAGGAGTTGATGAAGCTATAGATAAGTTTCAATTTCTTTTCTTTTTAATTTAGATCTCAGTTGTGAATTATGACAATTGTATGATAATGATTTCCCTTTTAATGGAAGAGCTTTTCATGTTTATTCAAATCTATGTTGATTTATTGTCTTGTAGATAATAGATTGATGTGGTTTTGATATTTGCATCAATTCTAATTTCTGTGATTTAGATGAGATGGTCGTACAATAGTTTTAATGTTCAGATAATTAATAACTTGGATGAGTTATACTAAGATTAGACGAGTCATGCCTGTAGCTAG
Source organism: Saururus chinensis (assembly GCA_035235625.1). Lineage (NCBI taxonomy): Eukaryota > Viridiplantae > Streptophyta > Magnoliopsida > Piperales > Saururaceae > Saururus > Saururus chinensis. Next base: position 19,592,587 of record CP141147.1, on the reverse strand, counting down.
TTTAGTGTAGATGATTCGTGCTATTGTCGAAGATAGTTCATGCCATGGAAGTTAATTAATGATTCTTTCTGAAGTAATTCTAGCTTGTAGCTGAGAGTACTTGCTCATATTCACATTAGATTTAGATTAAAAGTTAAGGAATTGTTATGGTTCTATAGTGGATTCAATTTCCTAAGTAAATTTCATCACATTAATCACTACCTTTTAAACTAGTTGATTCTTTTCTTTTACTTAATTTAAGTTTAAGTTCTTTCTAGTTTTTAATCAGCAAATTCCTCTTTAGATTTAGTAATAATTCATTCGTCCCTGAGGTTCGACAACCCTTAAATACTCATCCTAGTACAATTACCTTGTACACTTGCAAAGGATTTAATTATAAATGTTCAAGTTTTTGGCGCCGTTGCTGGGGATGGTGTTGATTTGTTACTAAATTAGCTTTAGGATAATTCTAGATACTTTAGTTTCAGTTTACTTATTTTTTTTAGGTTAATTCTTAGTTTCTTACATTCTTTTAATTTGATCTTGTAGGTTGAGTTGAAGGTGCTCTCTACACTTGTGGCCACAAGTGGACATTGGCAAGCATAGTGCTTCTCTTCGGTTTGCAAGATCCTTTTCCTTTTTTATTCTTTTTCCTTAGTTATTTTTTCTTCCTCTTTCCCTTTTTACACTTTAAATTTGTGTGGTGTGTTTGTGGTGTATGCGTGGTCGTCACTCCTTACTCCCCCGATTAGTACCATTTGACCCTGAGCCTGAGCGGACATATAGGAGAGTTGAGTTGCCCTCAACCTACATCCCTACACCCCCAAACCTCCCACCAATTCCTCCACCCACACTACTTCTACCCTCATCATGGATGAACATCAGTTAGTAGATGCACCACTCAAAGCTCTTAGAGAGTATTACACTCCCAACGAGTACACCTCCCCTTCATGCATTAGGTTGCCAGCGGTTGCTACTCAAAATTATGAAATTAAGCCCAATGTCATTCAAATGCTTCCATCTTTTTATGGACTTAATAATGAAAACCCGTATAGGCACCTAGATGACTTCTTGGAACTATGCAAACTTTTAAGCTCTCAAATTTAACCGATGAGGCTGTTAAACTTCGTCTTTTTCCTTTCACATTGAAAGATAAGGCTAAGGAATAACTTCACTCTTTAGAGCCAAACACCATCACAACTTGGGCCCAAATGCAACAGGAGTTCCTAAAAAAATACTTCCCCATAGGTAAGACCAACAAAATGAGAAAGGCCATAACTATTTTTGTCCAACTTCCCACTGAACAGTTCCATGAGAGTTGGGATAGACTTAAGGACCTTCTTAGGAGGTGTCCTCATCATGCTGTCCCTAAGTGGCAATTAGTGCAATGTTTTTATGAGGGTCTTACTAAACAAAACCGTCATCTTGTTGATGCAAGTTGTGGGGGTACCTTTTTGCTAAAAAATAAAAATGTGGCATAGAAACTTTTTAAGGACTTGAGTGAAAATTCTCTTCAACATACTACGTTGAATAGAAATAAGAGTGGACTATCTACCTTGAACAATGCTTCCTCTAGGGGTGGCTTGTATGAAGTCAAAAACCCATTAGACATCTCCTCTAAAGTTGATACTTTAAGTAGGAAGCTGGACCTCCTTATTACTTCAACCCATCAGCCCACTCCCTTCACTCAAGATGCATGCACAATATGCATTAGCCTAGCCCATACTATCATGGAGTGCCCCTCTACCTCTTAATTTCTTGAGTTTGTCCAAGAGCATGTGAATGCCACCCAATCCTTCCCTAGGGCTGAGAACAATCCATTTTCAAACCCTGGGTGGAGGAATCATTCTAACTTTTCCTGGCGGGCACAAAACCAAGGGGTTGTAGGCAACCAACCCCCTAGGCAACCATTCTAAGTCCCACCAGCCCATATCCACCAACCTCAAGTCCAACATCCATATGTCCAACCTAGTAGGAGTCCAAGTTTTGAAGAAAAGGTCTTGAGTGCCCTGCAAGGCATTCAATCTCAATCCCAACTCCTCAATTGGACATCCATATGTCCAATCTATACGAAGCTTACCAACAAACATGATAGCCATCACTAACACATACTCAATCAACATACGAAGCTTACAAACATACACGCTAGCCATCACTAGCACCAACACATTCCATATATACTTCAAATATGCTTATAGCCCATATGCACGTCTTAGCCTTTCAGCATGGCATAATTTATCCTTTTACATCATGCAAACGGATCATGATTTAACATCCAAATCATTGAATCATACAATTCTAGCATGTTATCATGAAATTACGAGTTTAAAGCTCCCCTACCTCGTAATCATGACTTTTGATGGCGAGCACACGACGGTGGTGGCATTGGCGGCGGAGTTAGCGGCCAAAGGCATTGCTAGTTAGAGAGAGCTGTTGTCCTGAGTTTTAGGAAGTGTCGGAACTACTCACAGCCAAACGGGGTGTCAGATGTCAAAGCGGCAAAATCCGTGATCTACGACAGCACACTATAGGGAGAAAAGGTCGTGCCAACATAGGCGGCAATGCGACTAGAAGTCGACGGTGTACTCACTGAAGGTCGGTCGACGGTTGAGAAGTACTCGACCGGCCACAAGACCTCGAAATCGGCAGCGGACAGCACCCAACGGCAACAATTTTGTGTCAACAAAGGCCCACATAAGGGCGGAGGGGATGGGGCGATGCTCAAGGACAGAGGAGAGGTGGAGGAGGCTATGTGTCAACTCCACTCGGTGGCAAAGCCAGCCGATGGTTAGGCAGTGTGAATACAGCACCTAAACCCGAAACCTCATGTGCAGCTACTTGTACACACGGCCAAAAGGGGCGGGGGAGAGGGCTGAACGGAGGTGGCCCAAGGCCCACCAAAGGCTGACAGGGCTAAGGCCCCTAGCAGTGACCAATCAAAGTGGGGACATCGCCGATTGCCACCCACAACCAAAAACCATGGTGCGGGCAGGTGTGCATCTTGCACGGTATAGGGCAAGGGCAAGCGACCCATTCCGAGCGGAGGTGTAATTGGCCAAGTGGGGCTGGCCCTCGCTGTCACTGAGCGGACGGAGCCCACAATGGCCAAATGGCCTACGGCTCGCTGATGCCAACGACCCGAGACGTGTCTAATCGGGCGAGCAAGACAATAGGGGCGAGCGGGTTCGGGAACGGCAACCCCCTACAAATACTAGGTCGAGGTAGGATGAACGGAGTCCATCCGGTGGCCGAACGATGACCGGAAACACACTGGCGTCCAAAAAATCCCACGGACAGTGAGATGCAAATAGTAATAAAAACCCGACCAAAAGACCGGTAGCTCACAGAGGAGCGAAGAAAGCATGATGACGGCTCTAGCCAATGCCTATGGGTTCCTAGCAGCCAAACAAATATAAGTCTAGTTGAGGGCGGCCGCAAACGACATCAAAATCGCACCTCCATAGCTCAAAAACGGGATTTGAAGGAGGAAAAACCCGAAGAAAGGTTCGGTACCTTGTGGAGGAGAGAAGAGGCCATGGCAGCAGTATAGTCGGTACCTACGGACTCGTGCCGGTGAGGCAAAGAGGATCCTGACAAGAATCGGCAAAATCCGACGACGGAGGAGGGAGAACGGAGCGACCGGAATCAAGCTCGGGTTCTCACAAAAGTCTTTGGATGTGAAAACTTTCTGGGTCGAAAACTTACTGGATGTCGGTTCTAGAATCCGAATATATATATATATATATATATATATATATATATATAATCTTTTTAATTTTTACATCCATGTCCCTAATGCGCGTTAACCTCCCGGTTACGCATTGTACCTCCAAAATTCGTACTGTAAGTGCTCAGCGAGGCCCGCGGCCTGCGACTAAGCCCCACACCCGACTCTATGAGTATAAATATGGGGAATATATATAAATACAAATACGCCGAAGCGTCACATTTTCTCGCTGAAAATGACCAAAAAAATAGCAGGAAAATCACAAAAATCGTAGAAAAATCAGGGACATTACACTTATGCATGTATAATTATGCTCGAAACTACTTCTGTCTTACATTCTTCAGCCAATAAAGCTAGAATTGTGCCCATTTTGAAGTTCTAATCCACAAAGGTAGCATTCTTTACTTAGCTCATCCCCCACTCTTACCCTTACAATCTTACGAATTTCTGCAAAGTCTTACTTGTCAAACTTGAATGCCATACTAACACTCTTACCATCATATACTTATGGATTTACATCTTACACCATCCGACTGAAAACCAAATCATCTTACTCAAACTCCTCAAATGAAACCCTTTAGACCTAAGTCCTGTCATCAAACCCTTACTAATTCTTTACTCATTGTATTTATGTTACAGTTCATATTACGTACATTATGTTTGTACAATTATGTTGTCCTCTCTCATCAATTCACAATCCCCAAGGACGCTCCAAATCTTAAATCTTCCAAATCCTTACATCTCCTAGGTCTTCTGCTCTTTGCTCCAACATACCACCCAACTCAATCCAAATCAATATTCCGATCTCATCAAATCCAGCCTTCGCCCATCAATCTTATGTCTTTCCTTGCCCGACATACTGTCACAGTTTTCACATCATAGTCCATGAAGTACCCCTTAGACAAACTTACAATCAAATACACATACTCGTGCCCATTGACCACACACCGCAAGACCACAAAACATACATATAATTCACATACACAAAACACACTCATTTAATCAGCATTTATCATGCAAGGCATTATGTTATTAACTCCTAACATGCTACTACACAATCAAAGCATTCTATCATGAAATTACGAGTTCAAGGTCCCCTACTTCGTAATCCACGTGAGTTTGATGGCAAGCATACAACGGTGGAGGCCTCGATGGTGGAATAAGCGGCCAAAAGCATTGCACTGAGAGAGAGTTGTTGTCCAGAGGATTTTCAAAGACACTAGAATTAATCTCAGCAAGGTTGGGCTAATTTCACTCAAAGAAAATGATTGGGCACACTAGGGGGGATGGACACAAGGTCGTGCCACTAGAAATGGCAAAAGCAAGCACAGAATAAGGGGTGGCTAATTGGAGGTCGTCCAACTACTAAAAACACTTTGTTGGCCGCTGATCTAGACGGACGTACTGTAGATGAATGAAATGGCTGAAACCCGCACGCTCGATATAAGGTACAATACGCTCGTCTATAGGCCAATGGCGGAGATATTTAAAATGTTCGGTGCACTCAAGGCACCTGGGGTCCTATAATAAATTTTAAATTTTTAACATAGCATACTATATAGTAAAAAAATTAAACTAATTTTATAAAAAAATTATCATACCTCTCCTCTCCAAATAGCATCAGACCTATGTGACTCCTGCTCTATGAGTATGGAAGTGTCACTCGGTCCTGGCCCGTAACAAGGCTCTGAATGATCCATATTATCTGCGAAAAATTAAAATCATATCATTAATCGAAAGGAACACATGCGTACGTGACTAAAAATATAGAATAAATACAGAGGTTGATTATGTTTTTACCAATCAATAGGAGGGTTTTTACATGATTTACTATTATGCCCACTTTGTTTACACCTCCTGCATTTATATCCTCCTCTACCATCTCTCTCCATAGTTCTACGGTCCATTGTATTCCTAATGCGAACAGACCGTGGGCGACCGGGTTGCCTTGTTGCTATCGGAGGGTATAACACAAAAGGTATATCCCTCTCCCAATACTCCCAACCACGAGGAGAATAAAATTCTGCAGAGTACATATTTTTATAAGTAGAAGATATGTAAAATAGTGATGCATGGATTGGCTCCCGCCGCTTTGCCCACACGGCGATAAGGTGCAAGTAAGGATAACCATAAACCATCCAGCGGCAATAATGTTGCATCGTCATAGCCTCACAACATAGCGGAGGGCTTGGTTACGTACTCATGGATATAGGAGAGGCAGAGGTGGGCTTTGACAGTCATATCTGACTACTGGTGGTGTCGGTCAATCATCGAACGCTGCAAGGGCGGTGCCCTTAACTTAAGCAACACACTTGGACTACAAGCGCACATGAAAAAAGGATAGCCAAAGGGGGACAGGTTGTCGGTCAGTTCTCATGCGACTCAAGCCGATGGTAGCCAAATCCAACAACTCACGGGTGGAATCGGCTGTTGAACAACATATGCACGTGTTGTCATGACGAAACCCTAGAAAGGGTGGTCGGTCATGGAACGGGTAGGGTTCGCCAATGGTGTTCCCCTAAACAAAAGTTACAACCCCTAAACAAAAGTTGGAGGCGCTAAGGGCCTAGGGTAGGCATCTGACAAAGGCAGTGACATTTCCAATCGCTACCCACAACCAAACCATTGTACGGGCAATTGTGCATAAAGCACAGCTTAAGGCAAAGAATCGGGGCATGGCAGCAGCCTTTCTTTATTGGCCTGAGGCTAGCGGCCTACAATGCTCATCTCCTTGGAAGGAGAGGGAAACCGAGGATTCTTTCGCACGAGTTTTCGTTCGTGCGTAGCAGAAAGTGGGGTTGCAGAGGTTGAATCAGGCCAGATTTGTTTGTCCTTGACGCCACTGGGCCGAAGCAAAGCCCATGTTAGTCGACATGTGGCCCAAGTGTGCGCAATATCAGGCCAGACAGGATGGCCCTGGGCTGGGGCCCATGTAAGCAGTCAGAGAAGTACTCTAAAGTTTAGGGGGTCCGGTTTGGGCAAAGGACGTGCAGGGGAGCCAGAAGAGGTGACCCCTTGCTGTTGTTGTGTCAAGTTAGCATCTGTGGCGATCCGTTGGCTGATGTCGATGGCGACAAAATCACCATTTGAAGGAACAAAAAGTCTCGATTTAGTCAGAGGTGATAGTGTGCCGAACTAGGGCCGCAGACACATTGTCATTGGGCCATGATCGGATGGACGGGGCTGGACGTGGGAGACAACGATGATTCAATAGTTGCCAGATCATGGCGAGTTGAATGGACGTCAATCCAATGTCGTCCGACATCCGGTGATGAAAAATGGTTGCAGCAAGAGAAAAAGGGCAACTTTGCTCTAATGTGGATTTGCTGATTGAGCAAAATAGAACCGATTGGGGCAAGGGAGGCCAGACCTCGATACCTGGCCGTTGTCGGCTCGAGGCGGCAATCCGGAGGCCAATCAGTGGTTGGTGACCAAAGAGAAAATAAGTGTCAGAAAAAAAAAGGGGAAAATTTGCTCGGATCAGGATAAGGCAGAGGAGGGAGCCGAGGATGGTGGTGATTTTGGCCGGGGTAGCAGTCTTGTCTTTGCCGGATTGAGGTGAGGCCAAAGGCCATTCGGTAGTTGTCGACCACCGGCGGCACGGCTGGCGGCCACAATGCATAGACACAATGAAAAAAGAAGAGGGGGCGGTGAAGTTTTGCCTCACGGCGGTGAAGCAGGGGCGAGGAGGCCGGGATGTTGGGGACCGGAGGTCACTCAGGCTGGGGCAAAGCCGTGGCGGTGGGCTGGAGGCCAACCAGCCACCGGAGGTAGCGGATCAGGTGAAAATTTTCGAAAGGGGGTCACCGGGCTGAAATGGGAAAGAGGGAGGAAGAGGGGAGGCTGTCGACGGGGCCAGGCCAGGCTAAGGTGGCGGCGGCGGCGTCGGTTGGTCAAGGTCATTCGCGCGAAAGCTGATGACCACCATCTCTGGCTTCACAAAGAAATGGGGTGGAGGTTTTCTTCCGCTCCCAATGGGTCGGTTGCTCTATGCCCGATCCATTCCCTTTATTTTTTTTCTTCCTTTCTCTTTTGCCTCGCGCTACTTTCTTTTCTCTCTCGTTTTCATGCTAGACGTTTTTGTAGCTCGTCAAGGCCCATGACCCCGACTAAATACCATTGTCGACTCTCACAGTTATGAATATCAAGATCAGTTAAAAATACGGATACACCAAAGCATCAAATTTCTCTGTCGAAAATATAAGTAGAAAATAGGTAAAAATTTATAGAAAATTCGAGGATGTTACACTTAAAGGCTATGCATGCCATAAATTAGTGAAATTTACCTTTTGACTCAAACACCCTATGCTTAATGAGGCACGCCTAGTCGCGGTCTACTAAATAGAGAGACTTTAGTCAAACAAAGAATAGTCAAGCCCAAAACTATATTATAATAACATAAGTATTACTAGATCATACCAAAGTTTTACTCTCATAATAAAATAAATACTTAGAATCAATGATATCCACCAAGACGTAAGACCATAATCAATGGATCAAATTCTCACTTAGACAAATGTCTATCTAATTTTTCAAAATAGGAGCACAAGAAACCAATATGAAGTAATCAGAACTCAAAATCATTAAATTTGTCAAGTCAAGTTCTAAATAGCCCGATATCATTACACACAATCACATGTCTAAAAGTAGCATCAATGTACATAAGCAAAAATATCAAATAAAATAAAATAAATCTAATTGATGTATTTTAATTTTTTAACTAAAATGATAACACAAAATAAAAATCTCTTCTCCACCACCAAACCTAAATTAAACATTGTTCTCCATGTATAAATGAAAATAAATGCATTTCTTAAGATAAGAAAAGAGGGGAAAAAGAGATAGTACCTCGGTTGATGTGCTCATGTACATAGCTATCAAAAGAAAAATGATCAATAAAACACAAGCGCAATCACATAAAGATAAAACAATAATAAATCATGTAAACACACCCTAATAATGATTAGAGAAGTCAACAAAGATAATAAAATAAAAACTAGCTAAAGAAAATAAAAACACAAAAATAACTATCAAAACCTAAAGTTGGGTTGCCTCCCAAAAGCGCTAAGTTTATTATCTTTAGCCAGACACACCTCCATTTAAACTCATCCAGGGTCCTTTAAAGCAATTATCTTCTCCTCATCAATTCTACTTATCAAATCAGAGTGAGTTAAACAAATATTTAGTGGATCATCAGAATAAAAAAAATGAAAAGTATCCTCCACCAAACACTCAATCATGTCAACCTCAAAAGTATCATCGAAGTCTGATGGTTGTCTACTTGTATCAAATACATTTAACTCACATGTCAAGTTCCCAAAAGAAACCCTCATCACTCCATTTTGACAATTTATTAGAGCATTGGATGTAGCAAGGAATTAATGACCCAAAATCACTGGGATTTGAGAAGATGCATTTGGAACCGGTTGTGTGTCTAAAATAATGGAGTCCAATAGAAAATAGAATTTGTCCACTTGAATAAGGACATCTTCCACTATTCCTCTTAGCCTTTTGATTGAGGAGTCAGCAAGTTGAAGTGTTTTGGTTGTCGGTTTCAAATTTGCTAGACCTAATTGCTCATAAAAAGAAAAAGGTAAAAGATTTACACTCGCCCCTAAATCAATCAAAGTTTTTTCAATTCAAAAGTTACCAATTACACAAGATATGGTTGGATAACCTGGATCCTTGTATTTTGGTAGGGTATTGTGTTGCAAAATTGAGCTCACTTGTTCCATCAGAAATGCCTTCTTTTGTACATTTAACTTATGTTTAATTATACAAATGTCCTTCAAAATTTTTGCATATGATGAAACTTGTTTGATGGCATCCAAGAGAGGAATATTAATTTTCACTTATTTGAAAATCTCTAGGATGTCGGAATGAGAAACAACTTTAGATGAAGAAGAATTAAGCCTTTGAGGAAAATGAGCAAGAATTGGAGAAACATTTTAAAAGTTTTTAGAGTTGTCAACTTTATCACATTTTTTCCCTCATGTTGAGCTACCTTCTTTAAAGTATCTTTGTTTATGACCTTTCCATTTCTCAAGGTGATGACTAAGTTGACGTTCTCTGGAGAATTCAAAGATGGTACTTTCTCACCTTTTGGATTAGGTTGAGGTTGAGAAGGAAAACTCCCTTTTTCTTGTCTGCTCAAGCTTGTGGTCAGTTGAGTGATTAAGGCCTTCAAATCATTTATGGCCTGCGTTGTCTGACAATTAATGGTTGCTTGGCCTTGAATGAACATGTGTAAGGTGTCCACAAGTGACTTCTTATGTGGTGGCACGTATGTTAAAGATGAGAGAGGTACCTACACGTTAGACTCATTTTTTAAACTAAAGTTAGGATAATTTCCCCACTTTGAATAGGGAGAAGAAAATGACCTCTTAAGTGTTCATGGCATTTGCTTGGCTGTGTATCACTTCTTGAAAGGCAGGGATTGTTGGACAATCCTGCATCAAGTGTCCACTTGTTTCTCAAATGCCACAAATTCTTCTTTGTGACTTTGCATCAATTTGTTTGCATTGCAAAGCTTTAATTTTTCTAGTTAGACTAGCAATTTTGGAGTTAACATCATCCTCTTCCCTAAGAATGTACATCTCACCTTTGTTTGGTAGATTCATCTTTGACTTTTTATATTTTTTTGCCTAACTAGACTCAGTCCATGACTGAGCTCTTTCTGCCAACCAATTAAGGTAGTCCCAAGCTTCCTCTGGCTCTTTTTCTAAAAATTTACCATTACACATCATTTCTACATGCTCAAGCATTTGAGAACTCATTCCTCGATAAGAGATACTCACAGTCTACCGAAGTACATAACCATGGTGCAGACACATAAGTAAGATATCTTTAAAATGTTCCCAATATTGAAAAAAAGTTTGGTTTTCTTTTTGAGAAAATTCAAAAATATTTCTTCTTAAAATATTGGTGCAGTGAGTAGGAAAAAACCTTTTCAAAAACTCACATTTTGTTTCTTGCCAAGTCACAATGGAACTTGGTTTCAAAGCATTGTACCAATTTTTTGCTATTTCTTTCAAGGAAACAAAAAAAGTTTTAAGCTAATGACATCCATTGAGACATTTTGATTGTGTAATATAGTACATACCTCCTCAAATTCTTTCAAGTGCAAATATAGACTTTCCGAATCTAAACTATGAAATTTCGGTAGTAATTGAATTACACCCGGCTTTAGCTTAAAAGTGCCCATATTTGGAGGACATATCATACAAGAGGGGTTGCTAGTCCTTGTGGGTTGCAAATAATCACGTAAAGTTTTAACTTGAACATTGTGTGCATTATTATCCCTATTATTACTTCTTTATTCCTTATTAATTCTTAGATCCTCCATTGTATCAAAAAAGGAATTTTCAAAAGATTTGTCAACTCTTCTCAATCGTCCTGAATTATCACTCGCCCATGTGATCATGTAATAATGATTTTTTTTGTAATAAAAGAATGTGACAGTGTTTGCTGGTGTGAATAGTATTGTAGGGCAGAAGTCCGGTGGTGCTGTAGGGGACATGCATGGGAGGGGAGAGATACGATTCTGGGGTTAATTGGGGTATTGAGTGAGATATTTGATGGGGTTATATCATATATGGGGCACAGGAGAAACAAAAAAAATACCTTGAATTTTTTCTTTTACGGGAGACTGAGGGGTATCCCGGGGTGCAGATAGACATTTTCGAAACGAAAATTTTGTACTAATATCAGTTATTTGCAAAACGATCTACGCTCGTAGAACAATAAAAACTCAAGCAGTAGATGTTATTAATTGCCCTAATACGACATAAATTTGACTCCACCGTTTTGGAAATAGTAAGTTCTCATTAGTCATTACGTCAGATTCCAAGTTGCAACTATTGTCTATGGTCTTCTCACGTCAGAATTTTAGTCCACTCATTTTTCCTTATTACATAAAAAATATAAACTGAAACACGGAAACACAGTGTCCTCATCGAGTCAAATAAGTTAAACGTTTAGTTATAACTTATAACTCACCATGTCACCACCACTTGTTTTTGGGAAAATTATTTAAATAATATTAAAAAAATATTTATCAAAATCACGTACTTTGTGAAATATGTTTCAAACTAGTGTTGCTTTTGGCCACGTTGTCGTCAACCAATCGCTGACGCCTATGTGACATTTTTTTTTTTAAAGTTTTCAATTTCATCCTTTGGAAAGATGAAATCATGTTTAAGTTGATTTCGTCCTTCCAAATGACGAATTCTTTTTCAGAGTGATTTCGTCCTTGCGAAGGATGAAATACCATTTAGAGGGATTTCATCGTTCCAAAGGACGCACTATAACAAAATGTACTATTAGCGACGCATAGATAAACGTCCTAAAATTAATTACTTATGACGTATATAAAATCGTCGCAAAATATAAACTATTAGCAATGCAAAATAATATGCGTCACTAATAGCTATGTATTCATGACGCTTAATTAAAGCATGGCTAATACGAACCCTATTAGCGATGCTTTCCAATAAGCATCGCTAATAGTTACGCTATTAGTGACGCTTGTACTAAGCGTCGCTAAAATATATATTTTTAAAAAAAGAAAAAAATTCATAACTATTAGCGACTCTTTTTCTTAAGCATCGCTATTTGTTTTAACAATAGTGACTCTTAATAAAAGCGTCACTAATAGTATAAATTTCAAAAAAAAATTTATAACTCTTAACGACGCTTGTAAATAAGCATCTCAAATAGCATTGATAATAGCGACGCATGTCTAGAAACGTCGCTATAAGCTTTATTAATTAATTTTATTTAATAAATAAATATTAAACAAAAGTAAAAATAAACTTCTTAAATATAATATATTTTATTAATTATTTAATATTTGTATATATAATAAATAAATATTAAAATTTTAATAAAAGGTAGTTTTAATAATAGATTAAACTTTCACTATTTATATATAATATATTTTATTTCTTAAATTTTGTTAAAGAGAGAGAGGAGAGGAGAGAGAGAAAGAGAGGGGAGAGAGAGAGGAAGAGAGAGAGGAGAGAGAGATAGAAGGAAGGAGGACAGAGAGATAGAGAGATAGGCTGAGGAGAGAGAGAAGAGAGAGAAAGAAGGGAGAGAGGGTGAGGAGAGAGAGAAAGAGGGGAGAGAGGGTAGAGAAAGAGAAGAGAGAGTGAGGGGGAGAGAGAGGAAGAGAGAGGGAGGGAGATAGAGAGGAGAGGAGAGGCGAGAGATAGGAGAGGGGAGAGAGAGAAGAGAGGAGAGGAGAGAGAGAAAGAGAGAGAAAGGGCGTAGAGAGAGAGAGAAGAGTGAGCGAAGGATAGAGAGGAAGAGAGAGTGAGTGAGTGTAGAGAGAAAGTGAGGAGAGAGAAAAAAATTTAATTGTAAATTATTTAAAAAAATTACAAAAATAAAAAAAATGGTGTATACTAACGCATCAATCTATGTCTCGCTAGTACATCATGTAGTATCGAAGCATAGCGTTATGCGTTGTGAATAGTATTTTAAAAAAAAAATTAATAAAAAAGAGAGGAGAGAGAGGGGAGAGAGAGAAGAAGAGTGAGGGAGAGAATGAGAGAGAAAGAGGAGAGAGAGTGAGGAGAGAGAGAGAAGAGATAGAAAATGGAGAGAGAGAAGAGAGAGAAAGTTGGTAGAGAGAGAAGAGAGAGAAAGTGGGTAGAGAGAGAAAGTGGGTAGAGAGAGAAGAGAGAGATAAATTTTTTTAATTGTAAATTATTTAAAAAAAACTTAAAACCATAAAAAAACGATGAGAGAGAAGAAGAGTGAGGGAGAGAGTGAGAGAGAAAGGGGAGAGAGAGTGAGGAGAGAGAGAAGAGAGAGAAAGTGGAGAGAGAGAGAAGAGAGAGAAAGAGGGTAGAGAGAGAGAAGAGAGAGAAAGAGGGTAGAGAGAGAGAGAAAGAGGGTAGAGAGAGAGAGAAAGAGGGTAGAGAGAGAAGAGAGAGAGTGAGGGAGCAATGCATAGATTGATGCGTCACTACTACATTGTGATGCATAGCGTTATGCGTCGTGAATAGTATTTTGGATTTTAAAAAAAATTAATAGAAAACAGAGAGGGGAGAGAGAGAGAGGAAGAGAGAGGGAGGGAGGGAGAGAGAGAGAGGAAGAGAGGGAGAGAGTGAGAGAGAGAGAGGAAGAGAGGGAGAGAGTGAGAGAGATAGGGGAGAGAGAGTGGGGAGGGAGAGAGTGGAGAGAGAGAAGAGAGAGAAAGGGGAGATAGAGGAAGAGATAGAGAGAAGAGAGAGAAATGGGAGAGAGAGAAAGAGGGTAGAGAGAGAAGAGAGAGTGAGGGAGAGAGAGGTAGAGAGAGAGTGTGTACAGAGAGAGTGAGGAGAGAGAGGGAGAGAGAAGGGAATTATAAATTATTTTAAAAAAAAATATTAGCGACACATTCTAGTATGCATCGCTAGTAGTCCTAGGTAGTAGCGACACATATGACTATGCGTCACAACTACCTAATACATTAGCAACGTATAGATATCTGTGTCACTACTAAGGTATGTTGTAGTGACACATACAACATACGTCGTTAATACTAATACTAATGGCGATTCTCGGTACGAGGATCGCTAATAATCTCTTTTTTTTTTTAAATAAGGGCTATTAGCGATGCTTGTATGAAGAGCGTCGCTAATAGCTTAGACGAGCGAAATTTTGCCTGAGCATAAATTCCCCACCTCCCCTCCGGCCCCCACCCCCTCCCTCCTCTGGCTCTTTGCCGCCCTACTATCTTCCTGAACCCCACCGCCTCGGCCGCCTTCGGCGTCCTGCCGTCCTTCGTTCCCCCACCCCACTCCTCTGAAGATCAGAGGAGGGGGGAAGGAGGGGGCAGGAGGACGGTGCCGGTGCCAGCGCCGCCGTCCTCCCACTCCCCCCTCTCTCCCCTACCTAGTCCCCCTCCTTTGATTTTCAGTGGATGGGGGTAAGGAGGGGGTCCGGATTCCGGCACCCCTCTCCCTTTTCCGGATTCCGCAACACTTTCTAGGTAAATTTCCTACATTCTTATTCACTCCTTTTCTTTTGTAATTTTTAAGCTTTCCTTTATGCATATAGTAATATCTTTTATTTTCCCCATAGGTGTGATATGAAGATGATGATTTTGTATGTTTCGTAAATAATTCTCTAATAATATTTTCTTATTTCACGTTTATTATCTATCTGACTTTTATTTAAATTTTATATAGCTTAGTTTAGTGCGACAGACACTTGTCAATTGGACTGATGCAGTTAACACCTATACTTCGTGTGAGATCTTATTAGCATCATCTCAGTCGATGATTAGGCAACATCAAGATGTCCTTAATAGCTTGCCACTCATTCAATCGGTGATTACATACGTTCATGGACATTATCCTACTGATGAGGCAGCTCAGACAAAGCCAAGGCACGATCCATTCCATGATATCCCATCTTCATCTACAACACCTGGCTCTCCTCCAGGTTCATAATTTCCAGTTACTTCACATCTAGCCTACCCCCAGCCAGATTCTATAGTATATTATAGACAACAACGGGTAGCTCGTGGTGAGCCATCTGTTACTTATGCGGTGCAGAAGCAGGAAGAGCCAGTACAACACCGTCGGGGACAGGGTTGGGGTCAAGGTTAAGATCGTGGTCATAGGGGTAGGAGAGATGAGCGACTTAGAATTGTGATATGTTTGATTTGTTAACTAAAACATTTTATGAACATTGTATGTAATTTGATGTGTTCATATTATTATGTATTATATGTTATTTTTGTGGAACATATGTGATGTTATACAAAGATCGATTAATATGTTTTGTGTGGAACATATATGATGTTTATACATGGATAGATTTGTATGTTTTGTGTGGATGATATTTGATGTTACACAAGGACAAGTGTTATTTAAAATTTTAAGTTATCTAAAAAGAAAATTTCCATCGTCCTTTGAAAGGACAAAATCTTATAAATTCCATTCGCCACCTACATAAAGCCATGCTGTGCTTTTGTCCTTACATTTTAAGTGGATTTCATCCTTCACAAGGATGAAATCATCATAAGCTTGATTTTGTTCTTACAAAGGACAAAATCCACCCTCTCTTCTAAAGGGGTAAATGCCGATATTTTGTCATTCGTTAGGACGAAATCAACTTCAACATGATTTCGTCCTTCCAAAGGATAAAATTGAATTTTTTTAAAAAAAGCCATCTGGCTAGCGCCTACGTGGCCAAAAGCAACACCACTTTGGGAAATATATCCCAAAGTGCGCAATTTTGGTAAATAATTTTTTTAATATTATTTAAATAATTTTCCCCTTATTTTTTATTATTTAAATTTATTAAAGTCATGAAAGGGCATGTGATCATAACTATTTTTGAGCCAAGATATGTATATAAATAGTTTTAGTAATTATTTTAGTTAAAAATTTTAGCCTTTGGATTTACATTATTATGTTCTTATATATTTCTAGTATTTGTTACATGCTTATTTGGTATTAATATTGATTGTTTCTACAATCTAATTTAGGCTTTTGGCATTGTTTTGGTTTAGTTTGACTAAAAATTTTCTTTTATGTTGAGAGTATAAAAATACTTTCCACTCAATTTTGAAATATAGATAAATTTTTGAAGTGGAAATCAGCATCATAGTTATCAAGTCATGAGAATGACAATATAATAGAAACATCTAAAAAAAAGCTCATAGAGAGATTAATTTGGATGACCTTCCTATTGATCCTAGACTACAAAATAAAATTTTAAATTATCATCCAAATGATTGGGAACAAATTCGTAGAGCATATTTGCAAAAGGGACCTTGTCAGCCTCACCATCATAATTTTCTGCAAAAAAATATTGGAGGTATAAATAGGCGGTATAATCCAGCTTTGTTTGATGAGTTTTCAACATGGTTGGAATATAGTATAACAAAAGATGCAACTGTTTGCTTACCCTGCTATCTTTTCAAAAAGGACAATAGAGAGAAAGCAATTGGAGTTTCATTCACAGTTAATGGATATTCAAATTGGAAGAGGAAAGACATATTTTATACACATGTTGGTCGTCATAATAGTGAACATTGTCAAGCATTGAAGAAGTGCCAAGATTTGTTAAATCAAAAGCAACATATTCAAACAACTATTGTGAGGCAAACACAATGTCAAACAATCAAATATCGTGTTAGTTTAACTACAACGATTGATTACATTCGATTTCTCCTTAGACAAGGTTTGACTTTTCGTAGCCATGATGAATCATAAAATTCAAGCAACCCTAGAAATTTTCTTGAACTTTTGAAGTTTCTTGCTGATCATAATGAAGATATAAAAAACAATGTGATGTATAATGCCCTACGTAATGATAAGTCTACTTCTCCTCAAGATATTCAAAAAGATGTAGTGAGTGCTATTGTCATACTACTAATATTATCATCAAGGATCTTGGGTAAGGCTGCTAACGAGTCGAGCTAGCTCGTTGAGCTGAACAGGCTCGGCTCGGTTCGAACTTGAAAGTAAACGAGTTGATCTTGAACATGGTCCAGCCCCACATAATGATAAGTCTACTTCTCAAGATATTCAAAAAGATGTAGTGAGAGCTATTGTCATACTACTAATATTATCATAAAGGATCTTGGGTAAGGCTACTAACCAATCAAGCCAGCTCGTTGAGCTGAACAGGCTCGGCTCGGTTCGAACTTGAAAGTAAACGAGTTGATCTCGAACATGGTCCAACTCGAATCGACTTGACTTGAAACATGATTGGTTCAACTCGAAGCTCGGCTCGAACTTGACTCGATTTGTTATATTCCCTTATTACATATTAATATATTATACCTATATTATATAAAATTTTTAACTTTCACTTTTCATATACCTATAATATTCTATGTTATTTTATACTAATATATACTATATATACATTAATATATAGTATGTAATATATTATATATTATTGTATATATTATCCATATGATGCTATTATATTTAAAATAAATGTAAATCCTACTACTAATAAAATTGAGAATGTAGGTATGACAAATTATTTTATTCTTATTATACCCTTATTCATCTATATAATATATATTATTAAAATTTTAAATATTACCTTTAATCATTCTAATCTAAATAAATATAAATTTATAATTTTACTTGCATATTCTTAATTTAACTAATAATATTGGTCTTTTTTGCTTATGTGCGTAGGATTGTACTTCTCTTAGCAACTACTAGATCACTAATTGATTCATTTTCTGTCTCACACACACATATGTGTATGCGTATGTGTATGTGTGTGTATGTATAAAGTTTTAATCACGAGTTACAACTACTATAAAATATAATTGAATAGAATCAACCATTGTCTCCTCCCCTATATTTATAAACCATAAAATAAATGGAGTCAACTATGGGTCCAAAAGTTTTACTTATGATTTGCAATGTGTTGAGTATTTTAACTCTGTCAAAACTCTTTCACACAGTTGCGGAGCTCCAACTCTATAGCATTGACTTTAATATAATGAGTAAATTATATAAAATAAATCATATAATTTTAAAGATTTTAAATTCATATCAATAATATATATATGAACAAAAATATTATAAACATCATATTTGTACTTGGTACTTGCCAAAAGTGCAATAGTCATTTTGCCATTTTTGGGTGATTAGTCTTTGATAAAGAAACCACCAAATCCCTTTTATATTTTATGCGAGCTTTCAGATATCGATTTGATGACTTGCAATGCGCTACACATATGAACAATTTCCTATTTATACATATACATGAATGTCTATCAAGAAATATATTTGGACATTGTTGTTACGTCTGAAACAAGACTATGAAGAAGTCAAATTCATATTTGTTTTACTTGCCAATTGTAGTAGACAAGGTCGATCCGCAGGGAAAGCCTTGTGCAACAAAGAAAACTATTACAAAAAAAATAGAGAAAGGAAAACTAAGAAAGAAATAGTAGAAGAGTATTAAAGCAATATAGAGTTAAGAAATCAAGATGAGAAAACACTAAGGCATTAAGGATTATTGTAACATCTAATGATGTTCTTCATGTATTATGTTATCTCAATTAGAATCGAATAAAAATTTTATCTAACCGAAAGATATGAACATTAAAATTGAAAATAAAAATAGAAATGCTTTGGATAGATGAAGGATAAAAACAATTGTCTCTTAAAGATTTCTATGTATCCAAATCACAAAAGATCAAAAAGGAGAGCCTTCAAGTATCTTATGTATCCAAATCACAAAGAAACAAGAAAAAGAACAATATTAAATAAACATCACTTCAAATAAACAATACTTACTTGAAACCATTGATGAAACATGAATTGAACTCCATTAAATTGTTACAAATCACCTCTAGCCTTAGCTTGAAAGCTTAGAAAGCCATTACAATAAAACTAAAAATACAAATACAAAAGTAGAGAAGAAAATAGGAGAAGAGAGCTCCAAAGAGGAGGGGATTATTCATCTATCACGTCCACCCCTCTATTTATTAGAATAGAAGGGGTTGCTTCAAAGAGGAAAGTGAAAGCATATCTCTAGATTGCATCCTGATTGGTTGCTTCTTTGGCAATGATTATATTCTAAATTAATTAATGATTTACTTAGAAAATAAGTATATTTGAATCTTCCTTTAGATATCCAATCAGCTTCATTGCCTTTCCTTATGTGTATTAATCACAATCAATGAAAAGATTTTCCATGTATTTGCATCGGGTTAGTTAACTAGCTGTCTGATTTCATTCCGGATTCGACCCATATATCTTCTTGAATTTGGAATTTCTTCCTGAAATAACACTTGTAGCTACGGAAGTCGTCTTTTTAATGCCACCAAAATCATATCAATACGAAGTATACATAAAAAGATATGGTCAAAATACTAAGTCTATGCCAATCTGTCCGAATCAGCTTCTTTCCTAATTTAGTTCTCTTGATGTAAATCTCAAATCCAACGGGTCCACAAGGTTGTGTTCGACCATTCTATGCATGTTTAGACCATTAGGAGCTCATTTTTGACTTTTAAATAACTTTGGGTATATGGGCTTTACTTCCTCTTCTACTTAGATCTTGTTAAAGCCTGTTTAGACATGTAAACTCAATTAAGGTCCAACTAACTTATTCAAAACATAAATAACCCAAATCAGCAATGAATTAACACAAAATAGGATTGCAATTCAAATTTTAAAAACATTTAATTGAACATTATTTTAGTGCATCAGACATACACATAATATATTATTTTCCAATGATCTTTTGTTTATATGAAAAGACATGGATGATCAACGATGCAGTAGCACATGTATATTATTTTATATATGAGGTAAGCTATTAAGCAACCTACTTCCTATCCATCTTATGGTGAGCCAAGTACAAGTCCCTCTGCCTCTACCTCCGCATATAGTTTATCATCTCCCAGTGGAGCTGAGCTATCTACTTCTCTAAGACTAGTTCCTAGGGATCCAGATCAATCTTCCTCGAAGTGGGAAGGAAATTACCTCGGCTATCGATCTAATAGTTTTCCATGTATCTCGTTCAAACCAAGACCATCCAAAGTGGCATAAGAACTACATGGATTATATTCCTTTGATCTATCTACTTCGTTCAAACCAAGTAGGTAGGCTTCATCTTATTCTATTTCTCCACTGTCCTAAGTTGTACCTCGAACCTTATTTTGTGGTGTGGTTCCCGAGGCCATAACTTACAACTCCAGTGTCTGATTTAGGAATTTGTAGGCTCGTTATGCTCGTCTGTTAGATATCTAAACAACACACCTAACTTTTACCACAAAATATTATAAAAAAATAGTTCAAAAACTGCGGATGTTACATTCTTCCCTCCTTGAAGAAATTTTGTCCCCAAAATTTTCCTGGTCGTCAAATAACTTAGGGTACTTCCTTATTTCCACTTCGATTTCCCACATTGCTTTTTCCAAGGTGTGGTGTTGCCACAAGATCTTCATTAACAGAATTTCCTTGGTTCTAAGGACCTGCTCCTTTCTATCCAAGATCCGAATTGGCTTCTCCTCAAATATTAGGTATGGTCTCAGCTCTGTCAATATCGTATCTAGGAAATTGGAGGGGTCCTGAACATACTTTCTAAGCATGGAGACGTGGAAGACTTCATGAACACCTTCAAGTTGAGGAGGTAGTGCCAACCTATAAACTACGAGTCCGATCTTTCCAAGGTCTCCATTGGACCTACATAGCGAGGGCTTAACTTACCTTTCACTCCAAATCTCATAACCCCTTTAGTGGGCGTTATCTTCAAGAAGACGTGATCATCTACTTCAAACTCAAGATCTCGACGTCTTTGATCTGCAAAACTCTTCTGTTGACTTTGAGCTATCAACAATCGTTCCTTAATTAGCTTAACTTTATCGGCACACTGTTGGATCAAATTCGATTTGATCAAATGACGCTCTCCAACCTCACTCTAGCATGTTGGTGATCGACAAGGTCATCCAAACAGTGCTTCATATGGTGCCATACCAATGCTAGAATGGTAGTTGTTATTATAAGCAAATTCTATAAGTGGCAGGTGTTCGTCTCAATTACCTTTCCATTCCAAGGCGCGTGCTCGCAACATATCTTCCAATACTTGGATGGTTCTTTCTCATTGCCCATTCATTTGCGATGAAAGTTGCGCTGAATTTTAATGTAGTACCCAGTGCCTCTTGTAAACTCTGCCAAAAGCATGAACTAAATATGCTATCCCTATCCTAAACAATGGACACAAACATTCCATGTAGGCTGATTATCTCCTTAATGTACACCTGTGCCAAACTATCCAATGACTGCTTCTTTCGGAGTGGAAGGAAATGAGAGGGCTTAGTAGGCGGATCAAATATGACCCAAATTATTTCGTTACCACTTGAATTCCTAGGTAGTCATGATATGAAATCCATCGTTATATGCTCCCACTTTCACTTAGGATTATCAAGAGGTTGAAGTAATTCAGAAGGTCTCTGATGTTCTGCCTTCACTTGTTGGCATGTTAAACATCGGGCAAGACACTCAGCCACGTCTCGCTTCCTCCCCTCCCAGCAGAAGTTCTTTTTTAAATCTTGATACATCTTGGTCCCTCCGGAATGAATGGTGTACCTTTAATTATGCGCTTCATCTAGTATTCTATGCCTTAGCTCTGGAATGGCGGGAACAACTAATCTTCCAAGAAAGCGTATACCTTCATCATTTCCTTTAGTAAAACCCGACCGTTTTATTAAGCTTTGAGCCTCCATATCCATCTTCTCGGCCTCCAATACTTGTTCAATTACCACAGACTATACTGACATGTGGGTGAAGAATGACCTTCCTCATCTAATCTCAAGTTCAGGCTGGAATGTTATTACTTCTTCAAGTAACTTCCACTCTTTCATCATTAAGTAAGCCATAATCCCATGAGACTTTCGACTCAAAGCATCGGCTACTACATTCGCCTTTCCTGGATGGTACTAGATGGTGAAGTCATAGTCTTTGAAGTACTCCATCCAACGTCTTTGACGCATGTTCAGGTCTCGTTGGGATAAGATATATCTTAAACGCTTATGGTTGGTGAACACCTCAAATTCTTTTCCATAAAAATAATGCCACCAAATCTTTAATGCGAAGACCATTGTAGCAAGTTCTAAATCATGAGTAGGGTAATTAGTTTCATGGATTTTCAGCTATCGTGAGGCATAGGCTATAACCTTTCCATGCTGCATTAGTACACAACCCAAGCCCTCTAGCAAAGTATCATAGTACACTACAAATCCACCACTTCCAAAAGGTAGAATTAGCACTGGGGCAGTGGTGAGCCTCTTCTTTAATTCTTGAAAAATCTTCTCACATTCCTCACTCCAAATAAACTTCATATCTTTGCGGGTTAGTTTGGTCAATGGCAGGGCAATCTTTGAAAACCCTTCAATAAATCTCATATAGTAACCTGCCAAACCAAAGAAACTTCGAATTTCAGACACAGTTTTAGGCCTCTCCCACATTAGCACCGCTTCTACTTTAGTTGGATCCACCATTACCTTGTCCATAGATAAAACATGACCAAGAAAGTTTACTTGATCTAGGCATAATTCACACTTTCTGAGCTTAGCATAAAGCTTGTAAGTATGGAGTGTATTCAACACTATTTGAAGATGTTCCCTATGATAATCAAAACTTGTGGAGTAGACTAAAATATCATCTATAAATACAATAACGAATTTATCTAGATAAGCTTTGAAAATTTGATTCATTTGATCCATAAAAGCAGCTGGGCATTAGTCAACGCAAAAGGCATAACTAAGAATTCATAATGCCCATACCTGGTTCACAAAGTAGTTTTTGAGATATCTTCATCTCGAATCCTCAACTGATGAAATCTAGATCTTCAATCAATTCGAGAGAATTTTGGCCAACTGCAGTTGATAAAAAAAGTTCATCAATATGAGGAAGAGGATATTTATTCTTTATTGTTACTCCATTCAACATCCGATATTTGATACATAATTGGAGAGACTTGTCTTTCTTTTTCACAAAAAGCACTCCCCCAAGGGTAGATGCTTGGATAGATAAATCCTTTGTCCAAAAGCTCGTGAAATTGTTCCTTTGATTCTCTTAGCTCGGCCGGACTCATTCTATAGGGTGTCTTCAAGATAGGAGTGATACCTGGGAGGAGTTCGATAGTATACTTAACTTCACTTAGAGGTGGTAGACATGACAATTCATTTGAAAAAATATATTCAAAGTCTTGTACTGTGTCAATCTCATCCAAAGTTATCTCCTTCACCTTGTTTGTAATAATAGTAGCAAGGAATGCCCAACACCCTTGGCTCATGAGCTTCTGTGCTTTAATGGTTGATATAACACAAGAGCTTGGTTTATTCTGAATTCCTTGAAACACAATTTTCCCTTTTCCAAAAACTACTTTCTTTTTACCACAGTTCATTAAGGCTTTGTGAGTAGCTAACCAATCCATGCCCAGGATAATATCAAAGTCAGTAATCTATAGTAAAACTAGGTTAGCACTCAGCTGATTGCTACCTATCTGAACTAATACCTCCTTAAGAAACTCATGCGTAACATAAAGTCCTACAAGTGTTGCGACTTCTAATATAAAAGGTAACTTCAAAACTTGTTCTTCCAAACTTAAAGCAAATTCAGATGATATAAATGAATGTGTAGAGCCTAGATCTATCAAAACTTTAGCTAATCATACAGAGACGAGAAGAGTACCTTCCACAATAGCATTTGAGGCATGTGCTTCCTCACTTGTGATGGCATACTCCTGCCCTGGAATCCTTACCTTTACTTCTGATTGAGGCTCAAATCTTATCTGCTTCTTTGGGCAATCTCTGGCAAAGTGACAGTCAGCTCCACAAGTAAAACATATGTTATTCCCCTTCTTATAGGGTTGCCAAGGGTGAAACTTGTTCCTCTCCTGCTCTGCTGATATTGTTGTTGTTGAGGCCTTCTCTTAAAAGCATGTTGATGTGGTTGCTATAGATATTGTCAAGCTGACTAGGTAGGGGCACTGCCGGTGTAGTTATAACCTCTCTTGTTGTTAGGGCGTCTGAATCAACTTTTCTACCAACCCTCCTTCCGGTCTGCCATTGCACTTTGTTGATTGCGCTCTTCCACATAGGCAATATCAACTGCTTGACTCAAAGTAGTAGGTTGCAATTTTACCACTTGAGATCTTAGTTCGGGTTTTAACCCCGAGACGAATTGGGTAGCATGAGATAATTCTGTAGTGCATGCACCCAACTCAAAGTACTGCAACATAGTGAATTTGGTCACGTACTTACGGACTGACATACTCCCTTGCTTCAGTTCTATGAACTCCAACTCTTTTTGTTGCCTCATGTGGAGTATAAAATAATTAGAATAGAAGATTTCCTTGAATTTTGTCCAAGAAACTTGCTAACCCTTCGCAAATTTATTCTCCTTGATCAGGTTCCACTAATGATTTGCCTCTCTAGAAAAGACAAATGTCCCAAGGGCAACCTTTTTGTCACACCCCGGTGCCCACCCAACCCGAGCTGAACCCGGACCAAGGGCCCGTCGAAGCACACATGGGTGACTAAATTGCATTGTAGAAGTCTTAACCCCTCTAGTGGGTGAATAACTAACATGGAGTCACGCACCTTTAGTCCATTGTGCAAAAGAAACAAGGCAAAATGAAAGAGGATAACATCACTGAAATAAATCCTCAACTCAAACCCACATACTTAATATCTTGAGCCTAAACACAAAGCTCGAATCACAGAATCTTAGACAAGCCTAAAAGCATAAGATAAACATGAGTCTGAAACATAATCATCCATAAAAGGTGCTCTATAAACATGATAGCATAAATTAGAAGACAGAACAATGTCTGAAAGCATCCACGCCTACTCCCATGCATATCCCAATTGTCCCTCATACAGGGAATCCTGATTAATTGCATGTCACACCATGCAGCCAAAATAAAACACATAAATAAGGGTGAGTAGAACCTAGTAAGGTTTGAAATGCGATAACGATAATCAAAACATAACCATGGCACATGAACATGGTAATTCATATCTAAATTCCACATACTATCACCATTTTTGATTAAATCCCTTACCATACCCCTATTTATTCATACGTAATCATCCTACATACCTGTACCTTGTACATAATAATCATGGCATGCACAATCACATTAGGGTATAACATTCATCCTCTATAATAAGTGATTCTTACACAATCACATCCATAATCATGCATATCAAGTCATTCTCCTTCATAACATTCAACCTGCAAAACACGTGTCTTCAACACATAATCACATAATGCATAATCATATCATTCACCCTACATGATAATGTCTCAATCACACGATACTAAATTATGTATAATAAATTATTTTTACACATGTCACATAATCTCAATTATCCCTATACAACTTGTGTAGCCTAGGCGTAATATTATCTCATACACATGCATCATCGAAAAATGGGGAATGTCTCCATCATGGAGAGACATACAATCATGCCACATAGGCTGGACACAATCCGATTCCACGAAGGAAACTTAAAGTGTTCGGGGTAGTCAGCCCCTAAATCTGCTCGCCCAGGACAATCCTGGCAAAGGATGTCCAAATCTCACACAGAGAACCTAGAGTAGGTGTGTTCACCTTAGACATCTTCTTCAGCCATAAGAGTCCAAATTCTTACACAGGGAACCTAAAACACGTGGTAGCTGGTGCATGAAGTCATACCACTCTAGATTCTCAGGGTCCAGATGACTATCTCATAAAATCTCAACCGCAAGACAAGTACACAACACTTCTCCATTCAACTCAACTCAACATCAACTCAGATTGACTCAACCCGGGGAGTATCCCTGTTCCACACAGGAACTCAAATAAAAAATCTTGTCCTTTTGGACCAACAAATGTCCGTTAAGCCAACGATCGGTTAATCCAGCATGCAATCTCACATCATTGCATCCAATCAATCAATCATGACTAATCTCGGTAAAGTCTAAATCAGAAATCCGTTTCATGATGTATGCAACATGGTATATACATGGGAAACCTATACATGAATCCTAATTCATGATACGTGCTCCCATCAGCCCCTCATTCATCATTCACAATCATTATGTCAAGCATCATCCTAATCCTCCCCCATATGTGTGTGTACAAAGTAGAAACATTTAATTTTAAGCATATGAACATGCCTTGTGAATAACTCATCATCGTACCACACACATGCACATTATCTAATCATGGTTCCTACTGAAATCATGGATGAAAAACCATTAGAAAATCACCATTCAAATCAAGTGCAACCTCATGTTAAACTTATATAAGCATATTCATACCACACTTGAAGCTAGAGATGACATCATCATTCACCCATAATTTAATCACATTATATGAAGACATACAAGTCGATTCTCATGTCATAATCTTGCTGGAATAATGCTTAAAACATAGAATTCATTCAATCATGGATTCAAGGTAAGCAATCTTAACATGTTAGCCAATCTCATGCAATTTCACATAATACCAAAATATTCTTCATAATTTCCAACATCAACATTATACTCTTCTAGTTGCATATTCTAGCTCAAATTACTCCATATGAACATAAGAAATGGTATTTAAGAGTAAAAACTCCAAAAATGGACAAATTGGCAAAAAAAACCCAATCTGTTGTGTTGGCTTTCGAACGCCCTGCAGAGATGTTCGAAAACCTAACCATTCGGTCAGCCTGTCTGGCCGTTCAAATGCCTGGCTGTTTGAACGACTGGCCATTCAATCGGCTCCTAGGCCGTTCGATCGCCTCCCCATAACTGTTTTTCCTAGTTCGTCTTCCCTATTTCAAAATCAAAACCAAAACTTCACATACACTTCATAAACCATCAAATATCATCCCCAAAAGTCATAATAATTAAATCCATGATTCATAAACATCAAAACTAGCCATTATTAAACAAAAACCCTAAGAAATTTCATCAAAGATTAAACCTTTCTCAAATCACCATTAAAGCTCACAATCATGGAACCTACTTCAAAAGTTCTATCAAACTTAAATCTAAAATCACAACAATGTTTAGGACCAAAGCTTTTACCTTCAGCGAGCTTTCTCACCTAAAATAGCTCCTCTAACTCCTTCAAAACCTACCCAACACATGATTTTTATCAATACCATCACAAAATCAATTTTAAAACACCTAAATCCTTCAAAAACAAGTAGATCTAGGGTTCAAGAGACCCAAAAATGAAATTCACATCATTAGGTTTTGATATAGAAACCCAAATTAGTAGTTTTTGAGTAAAAATTGAGATTAATCCAAAGCAAAGGAAGGGATTTGGAAATTTTAAGAAAAACTCTAAGTGATTAAAGAAATATTAAGCAAATCCATACCTTAATCTCCTTTCTCTTTTAGGAAAATGGGGATTAGGCTCCTAAGACCCTGGTCTCAACCCTTTCTTAATTGAGAAACTGGTTGTGCCTTTCCTTTTATAGTAAAGGGTGGGGGTAAACCTAATTAATTAGTGGGGTACAAATATGAATTAATACTAAAAATAGATAAACTTGCTTATTTAAACCCAAATTGAAGTTTGAAAATTTTGAAATAATTGTTCTATGTCTTAGGTTCATGTTAGGGTCATTTAGGGGTAATAACCCCAAATTCACACATGGGCCCACGATGGATCCCGCCCCCTAACTTTTTGAGAAAAATACTGAAAATTCTGAAAAATCCAAAAAACTTCCAAATGACTTAATTTAACTTAAAAACCTTAAATGTAGAAAAAAATTTGGTTTAAACCTTTCTTAACCACTTTAATTTTGACAATAGTCAAAACTTATCAGAATTGACATTAAACCACACAATAGCTATAACATAGAATAAAATAAACTGGTTCAAGTTTAGGGATCTTACACTTTCTACCCTCAGGTACCTACATTACTTCAAAAATCTTTTCAACTTATGTCATCCATTTTTCTGCCTCCTCTGACTCTCCTTCACCCAAGAAGGTGGGGGCAATCTTCTTCAACCGTTCAGCCAAATTATGCCCACCTTTTCTCCCACCAAATGAGTTTCCACTCAAGGGAATCAGAGAAGGTTGTGTTGGTGGCAAAGAAAGTGTAGGATGATAACCTTGCTTAGCTAAGCATTGCACAAGACTTTGCAACAACACATTCATAGCTTTGGGTGCTACAACCCCTCCCGATTCAGACGGGATTGGTCCAGCCAAATCATTATTTGGAGTCTATGGTTCTTGACCAGGTTGTTGAAATGACAACATCTATGTTCAAAAAGGGTGATCTAAAGTTATACTAAGTCTACTTATCTAAGTGAATGATAGAGCTAAATGTCATTCATTTCTCACCTTATGAATTTGTAGAAAGAATTTCTTAGGCTCCGATACAAACTCTCATGACCTGAGATTTTAGAAACATATAGAAAGTTAAAACTATAATTGGAGCTTACTTAGGTCGTGACATGGAAACATTAAATTCATTGTATGTGTACAAACAAACAAGTAAAAATATAAACAAGTCTTCTCTTGCCGAACAAAATATATAAGGAAAGTACTTAGGACCTACTGGTGCAGTAGTAGATCCTTAGTCACCACTTGAAGCTCTCAAAAAGTGGCTTTATACTGGTCTCTTCTACCTGCATCTATTCCTCACCGGGTCCTGCAAGGTCTGGGGGGTGGTGAGTCTTTTAAAATACTTAGTAGGAGTATTTATACTATCAGACATCAATATAACATATGGCAATTTTCGAATCATACAATCATGTAAATAGATAATACTTTTTGAAAACAAGGGTGCGCCTCTCACCCAAAAACTTCCCTAGGGCTTCTTCCTATGTATTGAATATGCTACTAGGGTTTGTAAGCTCTAATGGCTTACTACTAGTGTCCCATATACCTATTCCATCGTAAGGAATCTGATGTGGGAACAAAGCAGTGGCCTCTTACTCCTCTACAGATAATTTGTACAACACTTCGTGCTTGTAGAGGGAAGAGCCACTTATGCTCATGGGGTGCCGGGATGAAGAGAGCATTGAGTTTTCCCATGATAGGTCCCTTTGTTAGGGGCTAATCAGGGGTCTTGCCCTTCGTTAGAGGCTCACCAGGCTAATGTGTGTACTGTGTATCTGATTCCAAACCGGATTATATTTGTGCACTCCTTATTCAAAGACCTCTATCGGTACATCTACCAAGTGCTCCAGACAATCAAATAACTTTTGAATTCCCTGACTCAAAATGAAAGTATTATTTTTCAGAACATCCTTTCTTGAGGATCAACCTTTCAAAAGTCCTAGCCTTGCCTCTACAAGTCATGACCGTGTTCTTGATAATGATTATAAAGGTAGGGTTGGTCGCTCGTTCCAATGAGACAATTACCCTTTCTCTATCTAATCCTAGTAAATTGATCGGCATGATTGTACATATTTTTCAAATCTTCTTGACAGAGCAATAATTCTATAAAACCGTCTTTCATCATATTGTACTCATGTATAATTAAAATAATAGCGAAGCTAGATTATCATACAACATAATTCATAATTTATTTCAAGAGATAAACACTCGATAAAACAAATATATGAGACAACATTAAAACATACAAGGAAATTACTCAAATATTTAACTAGAATTATCTTTATAAACTTTATACTTAAAAGAGGATAATAACCCCTAGTTGCGGGCTCAGGTGAACTTCGATACTCTTAATTAAAACTTTTATATGTTTTCTAAAAATCTCGGGGCATGATAGTTGGTATTGGAGCTATCAAGAAATTCTGTCCAGAAATACATGAGGTGAGAAATAATGTTGTGACAAGAACTGTTTGAGTCTGAGTCAAGGGGATGTAGCACATAAGATAATAAACATAGTTCTATTGATGACATGTCTTGTAAGGTCGTGGAACTGCGGAGGAGAAACCATCAAACACCCGTGGTATGGGACATATAGTGTTAGTGAATAGCTCCAAGGTTTGTTGCGCTTATGCAGCGTAAAGTTATTTTTGTGGCGTTGCAAAATACTCATGGCAAGGGATGTGAGTACTAGAGGCCACTCAAAAGCATTGTTAAGCATAAACTTCAAGATATGTCAATATAAATAATTAGGTAGGATGTCTTGAG
The DNA here is from genome assembly GCA_035235625.1 of Saururus chinensis. Lineage (NCBI taxonomy): Eukaryota > Viridiplantae > Streptophyta > Magnoliopsida > Piperales > Saururaceae > Saururus > Saururus chinensis. The sequence goes on along the minus strand of CP141147.1, from coordinate 19,562,298 downwards.
TGTTTGTGGAACTATTGCAGAGAAACCATCAAACACCCGTGGTTTGGGACACGTGGTGTTAGTGGATAGCTCTAAGGTTGGTTGTGCTTGTATAGCGGTGTTAGTGGATAGCTTGTGTAGCGGTGTTAGTGGATAGCTTGTGCAGCAGTGTTAGTGAGTACCTTGTTTGTGTGCAAGAATCAAACTGTTGATTAAGGTTGTTACAATTGATTAGTACCCCAAAGATGACTTCTAACCATAGAAGGGATATACGTGATTGGAGGACTCGACTCCTGCTGAAGCATTAGTTCAGGAATTAGTGGCCCGAGAGGACCCTTTGGAAAACTTCTTTGCCTTGGTGATGCAGAAAATGGTTCAACATTTTCAAGCATAGTGGGTTCAAGCCTAACTCCAGTTGCTTAAGTAATTCTAATTATTCTGTTGAGAATAATCGTAGTGAGGACAATCAGTAAGAGTGTGTCAAGAAGATTTCTCTTACCTTACCAGATAGAAATATCATAAGGCGGCCAAGAAGTGAACCTTTGAAGTAGAAAGAGTTTTTAAAGTAATGTGAATTTTAGAGCAAAAAAAGATGGTTACATCTTTTGACACGATGGTGAAGGTAAATTTTTGGTAAGTGTCAATGGAAAGGAACTTATTTTCTGACGTGAAAGTAGTTTTGTAAAAGAGAGTGTAGTATTTTAAGGGATTTAAGATAAATTAACAATTCGTCGCTAAAACAAACTATTAGCGACGCTTTCCTAAGTGTCGCTAGTACTTAAGCTTTTAGCGATGTACTTAGACAAGCATCACTATTACAGGTTGTATTTGTGACGCTTAGTAATAAACCCTCGCTAATACAATTCACGCCCCCGCCACCATACATATTTGCAACATTTTTTATTAAACGTCACAAATAAATGGAGTATTTGTGATGCATAATATGTGTCGCAAATACATAGGGATATTGGCATCGTATGTAAATATACATCGTTAATACCCATATTTATATACATTAGATTTAAAAAAAATTGTTAATAAATAAAGAGGGGTATTTGCGATGCACAGCTTTATGCATTGCTTACACCCCTAATTTTCTAAACTTTACAATTCTAAAATATGATTTAATTATGTCGATACATACTATATAATTACAAAAAAGTAGAATAATTTATTTAGTATTAAGTGGTTTGGGCTTGGGCTTTCACAGGCATCAAATTAAGATTTGACCGGGCGTGGGGGCTTGATACTGCATGTCCCATTATTTATGTACGTGCATCGTATAATTTATATCTGACGTCCAACAGTGTGGGGGCTCCCATTGAGGCACTCGAGCTTAATGTCACACACGTTTTAATAAAGATATTAAGTAAAAAAATTTAGACCCGATGACTAGTTTGATCTTGCAACCTGCCCGCTGCCTGAGTGAATGATATGTTTCCTCGTCGATTCGAAACCTAACGTCTCATAGATAAAGTGGGACGCATGTGTGCCGAGTCCAGAAAGGGACGGGAATGAAGGCATTAATTTTAAAATGTGTAGATTAATTGCATAGTATATTATAATATATTTTTAATAATATAAATTAAATTAAAAAAAATTAATAATAAAAGGGGTATTTGCGACACATCGTGTTATGCGTTGCAAACACCCCTAGTATTTGCGATGCATAATACTATGTGTTGCAATGGCATGTGGGTATTTGCAACACACCTCTGTATGCATTGTTAATACCTTTTATTTAATTTTATTTTTTCTTATTTATCAAATATAATATATAATAAATAAAAAAATTAAAATTAAATTCTCATACTCTCACCCGTCTCCTCCTCAGAGCTGGGGCTCATGCTCACATGCGTGAGAGAGAGGAGGAGGAGATAGGGAGAGGGAGAAAAGATAGAGAGGAGAGAGAAGAGAGGATGAGAGAGTGAAGAGAGAGAATGTGTGAAGAGAGAGAGTAGAAAGAGGAGACAGAGAGAGGGTAGAGAGAGAAGAGAGGGAAGGTAGAGAGAGTGAGAGAAAGAGAGAGAAGAGACAGAGAGAAGAGAGAGAGGGTAGAAAGAGGAGAGAAAGAGGGTAGAGAGAGAGGTTTTGTTTTTTATTAAAATAATATTATTTGCGACACTTACAGTTAAGCGTCACTAAAAAAGCATATTTGTGACACTTGTATACAAGCGTCACAAATATAAACACTTTGCAACACTTATTTAGGGTTGCAAAAAATTGAATATTACGACGCTTTCTTAAAAGTGTAGCAAAAATTGTGTTTTTAGTGACACTTATATTAAGCGTTGCAAAGTGTATTATTTGCGATGCTTATTAAGTATCGCTAAAAATAAAAGGTGTACACGCGAATTTGCTAGCACCTTTTCACTTTCCCCACATGGGCGAAATTTCGCCTGCGCGGGTATATAACGCCCCCCCCTCTGTCGCCGTGCTGCCCGTCGCTCAGCCTAGGCTCTGCTCTAACCTGCTACACCCGAGCTCCACTCTACCCCGCCCCACCTCCCCTCGCCGCCCCACTCCTTCGCAATTGCTCCACCTCCCCTGTCTCCCCCCCCCCCCCTCCGTTAAACTGCCTTGGGCTGTTTTGATTTTTTTTAATTAATTTTTTTTAGTGGTGCTATTTAATAGCATTGCTAATAGAGTTAAAATAATTTTTTATTTTTATGTTATTAGTGGCGCTCTTTAAGAGCGTTGCTAAATGTGTTATAATATTTTTTTAGATTTTTTGTTAAAAAATATTTCTATAGTAGCGATGCTTTAAAAAACGTTGCTAATAATTATTATTATATATATATAATATTTTCTAGTACCAATGCTTATACAATTGTCGTTAATAGTAAATTAATAGCGACACTTATTATAAATCGCCGCTATTAATTTACAGGGACACTATAATAAGCATTGCTAATATTATATTAATAGGGACACTCGCTTATTATAAATCATTGTTAATAATTATATTTTAAATTTTTTTAATAGTAATGACACTATAATAAGCATCACTAATATGATATTAATAGCGACGCGTAATATAAAGCATCACTAACAATTTAGTACTAGTGACGCAAGGAAAAGCGTTGCTAATATTAGACTATTAGCGACACTTTTTTATATTTGTCGCTAATTAACATTAGCAACTGAATTTTTATTGACGCATTTAGAGACATTTCTTAAGCATCCCTAATAGTCATTGAGACGCTTTAATGACTATTAGTGAAGCGTAAAAGCGTCACTTGTAGTGCTTTTTATTGTAATGTGCCATTAAGTACAAAAATGGCTCTTCTTCCGAATCTAATAGTCATCAATGTTGTCATCCATATCGGTACGGTCTTACATGGTAACAATAAGCTTAAACTTGATAGATTTAGTGGCTCTTCTTCCAAAGCTATTGTAATATTATAAAGAATGATAAAGGAAAGACAGGCTAGCAGGCACTCTTTCCAGCTTTAAAAGGTTTAGTGGTTCTTATTCAAAAGCTACTGTAATATTATTGTTGTAGAAACAAAAACACTAATATTAATGGTATATATACAATGTTTTATACAAGAAAAATATCCCATAATGAGCAGAAATGGATAATACCAACATTTACCAGGACTATAATTATTTCTTTGGAGAAGAGTTGACTTGGAAATGACGTAAAGACCTTTCTCACTAGAATTATTTCTTGGGAGAGAAGTTAATTTAGAAAGGGACGTAAAGACAATATTCTTGGCTGGTGAGGGGGGCCACCCCGTGGAAGACAAATGGCCATGAACTTAATAATTATAAAGAGATGGTGATGGAATGATTCAAGAATGATAGCTCTAGCTTTTACTGACCTAGGGATGGTGGCAATCCAGCCCTTCCAATCAGTCAGCCTAATGGCCGTGATTTCAATATCAAATTTGCTATGGTCATGATTTCCATGGCCACGTTGCTTGCAGGCCAACGATGCAAAATCAGGGAAAAGAAACGGAGTCAAAGTTCCTAATTCAATTTTGGGGGGCGGGGCGGGGGAGCAAATGGCCATGAACTTAATAATTATAAAAAGATGGTGATGGAATGATTTAAGAATGATAGCTCTAGCCTTTACTGACCTAGGGATGGTGGCACTCCAGCCCTTCCAATCAGTCAGCCTAACGGCCGTGATTTCAATGCCAAATTTGCTATGATATTTGTAATATTTTTTTTATTAAATGTCACAAATAAATGAAGTATTTGCAATACATACTAATATATGTCGCTAATACCGATATTGGTATAAATCGAATTTAAAAAAATTTGTTAATAAAAAAGAAGGGTAATTGCGACGCACCGGTCTATGCTTCGTTAATACCCTTAATTTTCTAAAATTTACAATTCTAAAATATGATTTAATTATATCGATACATACTATATAATTACCAAAAAATAGGATAATTTATTTAGTATTCAGTGGTGTGGGCTCGGGCTTTCACAAGCGTACAATCGAGATTCAATCGGGCATGGGTGCATGCATATTGCATGTCCCATTATTTATGTACGTGCATCATATGACTTTTATCTGACGTCCCATAGTATGGGGGCTCCCATTGAGGCACTCAAGCATAATATTACACATGGTGGAATAAAGATATTGAGTAAAAAAAAATTTAGACCCGACGATTAGTTTGAGCTTACAACCTGCCCATGACCTGAGTGAATGATATGTTTCCTCATTGTTTCGGAATCCTAGATCTCATAGATCAAGTGGGACGTGCATGTGCCGAGTTTGGAAAGGGACGGGAATGAAAGCATTAATTTTAAAATTTGTACATTAATTGTATAGTATATTATTTTATATATTTAATAATATAAATTGAATTAAAAATTTATTAATAAAAAATGGGTATTTGCGACGCGCATGAGCCAACTTGGGGGTATTTGTGACACACCTCTCAATGCATTGGTAATACATTTAATTTAATTTTATTTTTTATTATTGTAATAAATAAATTAAAATCAAATTCTTGTGCTCTCTTCCCTCTCCTCCTCAGAGCTGGGGCTCATGCTAAGATGAGTGAGAGAGAGAGGAGATAGGGAGAGTGAGAAAAGATAGAGAGGAGAGAGAAAGAAGAGAGAGGAGAGGGAGAGAGAGAGAGGAGATAGGGAGAGAGAGAAAGAATAGAGAGGGTAGAGAGAGAGGAGAGAGGGAAGGTAGAGAGAGTGAAGAGAGAGAGAAGAGAGAGGGAGGGTAGAGAGAGTGAGAGAAAGAAGTGAGAGAGAGATGAGATAAAGAGAGAGGAGAGAGAGGAAAGAGAGTGAAGAGACGAGAGAAGAGAAGAGAGAGAGAGAGAGAGAGAGAGAGAGGAGGAGGAAGAGGAAGAGGAAGAGGAGAGAAAGATGTGAGAGAGGGTAGAGAGAGAGGAGAGAGTGAAGAGAGAGAGAGGGTAGAGAGAGAAGAGACAAGAGAGAGGGAGGGTAGAGAGAGTGAGAGAAAGAAGTGAGAGAGAGATGAGAGAGAGATAGAGAGTGAAGAGAGAGAGAGAGAGAGAGGGTAGAGAGTAGAGAGAGAGATGGTAGAAAGTCGAGAGAAAGAGGTGAGAGAGGGAGGCTTTGTTTTTTATTAAAATAATACTATTTGTGATGCTTCCAGTTAAGTGTCGCTAAAAAGCATATTTGCGAAGCTTATATACAAGCGTCGCAAATATAAACACTTTGCAGCACTTAGTTAGCATCGCAAATATATAACTATTGCGACGCTTTCTTAAAAGTGTTGTGAAAAATTGTGTTTTGAGCAATGCTTATATTAAGCATCGTAGAGTATTTTTTTTTACGCTTATTAAACGTTGGTAAAAATAAAAGGTGTGCGCACAAATCCGTTTGCGCCTTTTCATTTTTCTTGCTTCAGCGATATTTCGCTCACTAGTGTATATAACCCAAGCTTCCCCTTCGACTCACCCCTCCGCTGCCTCCCCTCTCGTCGTTCTGCCGCTGCCCTGCTTGTTGCTCAGACCCGTTCAGCCCTAGCTACGCTCCGCTCTACCCCAATTCCGCTCCACCCTTCCGCCCCGCCACTGCCACCTTCTCCCCACATCTCCGCTCACCGCTCTGCCACCCCACCGCAATCTGCTTGCCTCTCCCCCCGCCCGGGTCCCCTCCTCCCGCACGACCGACTCCCCTTCCTGTTAAACCGCCTTGTGCGGTTTTGATTTTTTTTAATAAATTTTTATTTAAAGAGCGTCGCTAATAGAGTTAACATAATTTTTTTATTTTTATGTTATTAGCGGCGCTCTTTAAGAGTGTCGCTAATTGTATTAAAATATATTTTTTCAAAATTATTTCTATACTAGTGACACTTTAAAAAATGTTGCTAATAAATATATTATTTATATATTTTATTTTTAAAATTTTTTTTCTAGTACCGACGCTTATACAATCGTCGCTAATAGTAAATTAATAGCGATCTTATTATTAATCGTCGCTAATAATTATATATATTTTTAATTAATTTATTTATTTATTAATTTTTTTAATTTTAGCGACGCTATAATAAGTGTCGCTAATATATATTAATAGCGACGCTTATTATAAATCGTCGCTAATAATTATATTTTTAATTTTTTGTTAAATTTTTTTAATAGTAGCGATACCGTAATAAGTGTCGCTAATATGATATTAATAGTGACGCGTAATATTAAGCACATTAATAATTTGGTATTAGTGACGCAAGGAAAAGGGTCGTTAATATTAGACTATTAGCAACACTTTTTCATATCCATTGCTAATTAGAATTAGTAATTGGTTTTTTATCAAAGCATTTAGTGGCGCTTTTTAAGCATCGCTAACCGTCATTGGAGACACTTTTATGACTATTAAAGACTCTTTTATGACTAATAGTATTTTTTGTTGTAGTGCCTCATGAAGTATAGAAATGACTCTTCTTCCAAAGCTAATAGTTATCAATGTTGTCATCCAAATCGGTACGGTCTTGCAGGGTAACTATAAGCTTAAACCGGATGGATTTGGTGCCTCTTCTTACAAAGCTATTATAATATTATGAAGAATGATTTAGGAAAGACAGGCTAGCAGGCAGTCTTTCCAGCTTGAAAGGGTTTAGTGGCTCTTATTCAAAAGCTACTGTAATATTAATGTTGGAGAAACGAAAAGAATAATATTAATGGTATATATGCATTTGTTTTATACAAGAAAATATCCCATAATGAGCCGGAATGGATAATACCAACATTTACCATATTGGCTACAGGAAAGAGAGCCCCAGTGAGGGGAGGGTTGTCCGAGGCTATGGTTGGGCAAGAGTATGTTCCCTCTTCAATGTGAGCCGAGCGTAAGGAATGTTTGGGAGCCATCGGATCTAGAGATTGGTGGTGCACACGCTAGCATATGTAATCGTTAGTGTGTGTGCCACCAATCTTGAGATCCAACGATTCCTAATTGTTCCTTACACTCAGCTCACTGTCGGAGTGAAACATAAAAAATGCTTTTCATGGTCCGGCGGGAGAGAGATAATGACGGCCTTAACGATTAGGGTCGCCTTTCTCGCTAGAATTATTTCATTGGAGAAACGTTCATTTGGAAACGGACGTAATATGCTTGATAATATTCTTAGCGAGGGGACCCCCTTCCGGTGGCAGACAAATGGCCATGACCTTAATAATTGTAAAGAGATGACGATGGCCTTAATAGTTATAAAGAATGATTTAAGAATGTCAAGCTATTAGGTATCCTTTACTGACCTAAGGGCTGGCGGCCCTTCCAATCAGTCAGCCTAGTGGCCATGATTTTCATGCAAACGTTGCTTTCAGGCCAACGTTTCCAAAGCAGGGAAAATAATCTGAGTCAAAGTAGCAGTCACCCTTATTCCTTATTCAAATTCTCAATTTACAAAAATTTCATAAAACTGTCTTCCCCCATTTTTAAGAGCATGGGCTCAAAGCTCTTATGGTCGTTACATTTATATCTGATGATCCATATTACACACAGGATATTTACTTTTTAAATTACATGGGCCGTTGAATTTAGATTCAACGGCTGTAACAGCTGACATCACACAATCGTGTGTGAGCCCCGACTCTTAAAAACTTTTGCTTTCCAAAGCCATAATAGCCTTTGCCAACAATGAGTTAGCACAGATTAAATGGAAGACAAGCTTGTTTATTTAAAAAAACATTAATATTACCAACTTTTGTAGAAAGGAGTGTGTCGAAAGTAATTTCAATTCAAATCAACTTTTCAAAAATAAGGCTGCCAATTCAAAGTTGGGGACTTGTTTAAAGCTAGACAGAAAATGAAACACTAAATATTCCCTTCTTGTTTGTTTTTGCGCAACGTTGCCAATGGTACCTCTTCTATCCGTCTACTATTTGTATCATACTGCTCAAAAGTTAAATAATATGGTTAAACTTATTCAATAGGTAAATAGGAGAATAATTTTATCCGATATATGTTGGTTGTACTGTCCGTATCATATTGATATAGCCGATACTTATCGATACTCAATTATTTTATTATTTTAAAAATAATTTTTTCCAAAAAAGTTAAATTTTTTTCCGAAAAATATAAACACGATTCAAACCCAACCTCTTCGAAAGTTTAAAGATGACAATGTTTTTATTATATTAAATATAATTCTTTTAAAATTATACGAGATCAATATGGGTGGGTCCATACAATTTACATAATTAATTTTTCTAAATATAGTGCTCCACAATTATGTATTTACTTAAACATCTAACTTAGGGGTTTCTTCATAACATTCCTGTGACTCATATTAAGTATCTTATTTAGGTCTCAAATAAACTAATTTCAGAGCACTTAATATGGTACGAAGGGAGTAATAGTTTGTACAGGATGAAGAGACTAATGCTATATGGTTCTAAAATAAACTAATTTTAGAGCACCCGTATCAGCTGATACGGCCTTCCATAGTCTTATTATGTTTTAAAAGAAACACGATAATGATATATTCGAAAGTATTGTAATATTATTGTTGGAGAAACAAAAAGAATAATATTATTGGTATATATACACTATTTTATACAAGACAAATATCCCATAACAAGTAGGAATGGATAAGGCCAGCCTTCACCAGGCTCGCCACAGGAAAGAGATCGGGGGGGGGGGGGGGGGGGGGGCGTCGAGGGCTACTGTCCGGTGGGAAAGAGATGGTAATGGCCTTAATAATTTGTTGGAGGGGGGCTCCATGGTCTGATGGGAGAGAGATGGAGATGACGTTAATAATTTGGGTCGCCTTTCTAGCTAGAATTATTTCTTTGGAGAAAAGTTCATTTGGGAAAGGATGTAATATGCTTGACAATATTTTTAGCTCGTGAGGGGACCACGGTCGGGTGGGAAAGAGATGGCCATGACTTTAATATTTATAAGTTTTTTACATATTGCCGGGTTTTTTTCCCAAAAAATTGCCAATAAACCCGCACTTACACAATATGAGGAAAGTTTTCGATATAAATACCCCCTAGGTCAGGGTTTAGGGATTTATATCAGGTAAACTAGTTACACCGTCACATTTACACACAAACAACTACACAGACCAGCAATTTTGATAGTTCAATCAGTGAGAAGCGAATACACAGTGTGAGTTCCAATTTCTGTCACATCCCATCGGCAATATAAAAAAACTCCAATTGATTTCCAAAGTTCAATCAGTGAAACTTGAAAAAACGCTACAACCTTCGATTTTTCTTATTTCTGAAAGGTGGTTTTGAAATTTTCCACCTCGAAGGGAGTTTCGGCCCTTAACCCTAACCTAGCAGTGAGCTTTGGCAAAAATCACCGGCCAATCGAGGGGTTAATCTGGCTTGGATCAATTTTGTGGTAAGGCCTTTCTCTAGCTCTAAATCGTATGTTTTTATATACGATTTTTTATATATCGTGATATGGAACACACAACATAGTTACTACTTTTCTCTCCTTAGTAGATTGTCGTGTTATCAGGTATACGATATGTAATATATCGTGTTATCGATAATACAATATTCAATATAGATGTCCTCCTATCATGTGTTGTAATATACATAACGTGTTATAAACAACACGATATGTGAAAGATGACATTCAACTGTTGAGCTATCATGTCTAAGAAGGCATCATATCGTGTATCCGATAACACAATATATACATTTAGCATGTATTTGTATGTTAGTTACATAATTTGAATCGACATGACTCTTTAATTTGGTCACGACCCATTGTTGATATACATATGTATAACATCTTTTACAGACGAAGAGCTACATGAGTACAGTCAAATGGCGGAATTAGTGAAGGCATTAGAAGAGAAGAAGAAGAGAATTTATGGGAGGACACCGGGCCTCGGAACGAACAGTTTTCCCGCTGGTCTAAGACTATCAAAAGACCTTGTTGAATTGAGGCTGGGATGCGAAGCAATCTTGGAAGAGACAAGGTTCTACCAAGTATATGATTGCGAGCCAGCCATGAATTGCAAGATGGGTCCAGAGGCTGTACTTGGAATAAGGCAGTGACCCAGCAATTGCACACAGCGGCAAGCTTGACGGACACTGATCAAAGGTTGTATGGAATCTAGTGATGGCGAATCGACACCACTAGACTGAAACAAGGCAAGGTCTTTGTGTTTCGGACTGAGCGGAGCGATGGGGCCCGAAGGAGAGGAGAATAGGCACAAGTGTTGTTACCTACCGTCATCGACCAAAGACGGAACCAGCGACTATGAGCTGAAGCTCCTCCGGTTACTCAAAGCTATAGAAAGACAGAAAAATAACCAAAAAGAGAGGGGAAAATATCTGTCTGGATCTAAAAATAGCGGAAGGAGGGGTGACGGGCTGGGCAAGGTGGCGGTTTAGTCTAGGGCATTGGCCTTTCCGTCGCTGGGCCGGGGAAAATGTCAAAGGCTAGACAACGGTGGCATGCGACTGGAGGCATAGCCACGGGTCACAATAGACAGAAAACCGAAATAAAAAAAACTAAAAGGGACCAAGCCAATCTTACCTCAAGCCGGCAGAAGAGGGGAGGGAGGTCGGGAAGGAGGTGTGAGGAGGTGGTCATGGCCGGGGTGGAGCTGTAGCGGCGGGCTAGCAGCCATGCAATTGATGGCTGTGGCGAATCGGCAAAAATGGCAGTTCACCGACCGAAATGGGAAGGGAGGAAAAGAGCGGCGGTGGGGAGGCTAGGACGGCGGGGGCCAGAGACCACATTGGTTGGGGCGGAGCTGGGGCGGCGAAATGGAGGGCCATGCAAACGGCGGTGGGCGATCGGTGAAATTTTTCAAAAGAGGAGTTAGCGGGTCGAAACGGGAAATGGTGAAAGAGGGGCGGCGGTGGCCGGTCGGCTAGGCCAGGGAAGCAGTGGCGGCCACTCTGCTACACACTTAACAAATGGAAGGTGCAGTCCCCTTCCATTGTTCCATCTGTGGTAGGGCGCTCCGCGCCCGATCCGCTCCTTTTATTTTCTTTTTTTTCCCATTCTTTCCTTTCTTCCCAGTTATGTTCTCCTGTGTCTCATCCAATTTTCGAGCCAAAATTTTTTTGGGATGCGTCGAAGCCCATGACTTGCAACTAAAAGATGCTCCCGACTCTTACTGTCACGAATATTACAAATACGGATATGCTGAAGCATCAAATTTCTTCATCGAAAATATGAGCAGAAAACTGCATAACATTGTAGAAAGTTGGAGAAAAATGCAGAAAAATTACAGAAAAATGAGGGTTGTTACAATTATGCTTACTTTTTCACTTCATAATTTGTACGTTATGTTTGTACAATTATGCACGCTCTTACTATTTGACAATTCCCCCAAACATACACTCCAATCCAAAGCGATCCTTTCCAAACCTCGATCGTCAAACTTACCTCCTCTGCCTTCCGTCATATGCTTATGCATCCACATCCACGTCCAAATTCATACCAAACACTCTGTCACCTCTTACCGTTCATCACACCAAACTTCTGCTCACACGCATAGCTTACCATCATACTTGCTAGCCATCGCTAGCACATACATACACATCCGTACACATATCTTACAAACATACAGGCTATCCATCACCAGCACATACAGATCCCACATACATAGCTTACAAACATACACACTAGTCATCACTAGCACATACATATTCCACATACGTAGATTACAAACATACACGCTAGCCATCACTAGCACATACATACACATTCATACACGAAGCTTACCAACATACTTGATAGCCATCACTAGCACATACATATACATCCATACATACTTCAAACATACGTACAACCCACATGCATGTCATATGCATTTCAACATGACATAATTTATCCTCTTACATCATGCAAATGGATCATGATTTAACATCCAAAACATTGAATCATACAATCCTAGCATGCTATTACTCATTCAAAGCATGCTATCTTGAAATTACGAGTTCAAAGCTCCCCTACCTCGTAATCATGATGTTTGATGGAGAGCACACGACGGTGGAGGCATCGATGGCTGAGTTGGCGGCCAAAAGCATTGCCAGGTTAAGAGAGCTGTTGTCCCGAGGGTTTAGGAAATGTCGGAGCTACTAACGACTAAACGGGGTGACACAAATCAAAGCGGAAAAATATGTGATTAACGGAGGCACACTAGGGAGGCAGGTAGAAAGGTCATGCCAACATAAGTGGCGGTGCGACCAGAAGTCGACGGTGTACTCATTAAAGATCAGCCGGTGGCTGAGAAGTACTCGGCCGCAGACAGCTCCCAACGTCATTTATTTCCCGTCAACAAGGACCCACATAAGGGTGGAGAGCATGGGGCGACGCTCAAGGACGAAGGATAGGTGGAAGAGGGCTATGATGTCAAATCCAGATGATGGCAGAGCCATCCAATGGTCAGGCGGCGCTAAGCCATGAAACACATGCGTGTCCACATGCACATGCAACCAAAAAGGGCTACTTTAGGGGGAGATGGGTTAGATGGTGGCGGCCCATGGCCCACAAAAGGCCAAAAGGGCTAAGGCCGTAGTGGTGGCAAATCTAAGTGGCGACATCGTCAATCACTACCCAACACCAAAACTAATGGTGCAGGTGGTTGTGCATCTTGCATGGCAGAGGACAGGGGAAGGCTCAAGGTCAAGCAAAGGCCATGAGCCTTCACTAGCCAAGGCCTGTGCAGGTGAACTTGTCCACCTTAGGTCAAGGTAGGCCATACAGAATTTGGCCAGAGGCCGTCTGGTACCGACGGTGCAATATGGGCAAGAGGGTTCAATAGGCTAACATGCCGGTGAGATAGAACTAGTTGGGGCTGCTAGCCACAAGGAGGAGCACAACTCAGAGGTGATCACACTGGGTTAGGTGGGGCCAAGCTAGGGTGGCCCTTTCCATCATCACCAAGCCGACCAAAGGCTGACCAGCCCCAGCCAACCACCAATGACACAGTGGCAGCCGAAAATTGAGCCTCTCGCTCAAATCAACCGAAAAACACATCGCGTTTGAGACATGGTTCCAAAGAAGAGGCTGAACAAGGCCCAGAGGGGTGGCCCACTTGCATCATCGGGCCAGGGCAGAGCCAAATGAAGGTCAGCTAGGTCAAGTATGGCGTTCGACTAATGGCGGCAATCACAACATCCAAAACAGACATAGACCGAAAATAGGGGACGTCCGAACTAAGCAGAGGAGAGATGGAGGGGGAAGAAGAGGAACTTGGCTATGTGGGCTGACCCCCCGACTTCGCCAGACCAAGGCGGGGCTGGACGGAGGTCCGGTCGACCACGGCTCGCCGCCAGTGGCCAATGTTTAATAAAAAATATAATGCAGCAAGAAACATGGGTGACAGGGGAGGAAACCGGGGAGACCAAACTAGGAGAGGCCGAGCCGGGTATGGTCGTCGCCTAGCTGGGGCGGAGCCCACGGCGGCTGTCCGGCCACTGCCAGCCATCACCGGCAGTGGAAGATCGAAAATACATAGAGGGTAGAGGGAAAACTGGGAAAAGGGGCGTAGCAACTGTGAGAATCTGGACGGTGCCCCCCTGTCGTCGCACCGCCGGGGCAAAGCCGGTGGAGGCGGCCTTGTGCCCCACCGGCAGCTGGGCAAAGGAAACCAGAGGCGGGCTTGGGCTTGGCCGAGCTTGATTCTTTTTCTATTTTTGTTTTTCTTTCCTTCTCTCTCTTAACCCGTATCTCATTCTCTCTCTTTTTTGCACTGTAAGCATGTGTCAAGGCCCATGGCCTACATCTAAACCCCACACCCGACTCTACAGCTACAAATATTGAGGCCAAATACATGAAAATTACATAAAATCGTAGAAAAATAAGGGGAATTACAAATCCTTAGCTTGAAAACTGCTCGTCATTAGCTGGCCTTCACCAATATTCGGTTCCAACATATTTAAATCATCGACTGTATGCCAATCTGCCTTCGCCTCAACGTCGACGTTATTGTGAACCTCATTGTTTCCAAATTCTTTGTGGCCAGACATACTTTCCATGTCAACTATATCATTATCCTACCACTAATCCTCACCCCACATATTTTCAACCTCTTCGCATTCTCGACCATTGTAATTACAAGGGTTGTATGGAGTTTCGTAGTTATCAAATGAAGTCCTTGTCCCACCCATCGTTGGTGACAATTCCTCTTATCTATTCTGATTGACTTCTATTTCAGGTTATGTACTTGTTGGGTTGGTGAATGAAGATTGACATGGATTTGTTGAGGCCAAGTTTCCCGGTTCTCCCAATATGCATTGCACATTATCGTGTTAAAAAAATGCGACATCACTCGACATCATGTATTCTGTTAACACGCTTACATTTTAAAACGTGTTATCGAAATTGTGACATGAATGCATATCGTGTTATTATATCTACGTTGTAACTCATAATTGCTATATAGCATGTGTATATCGTGTAATTACTAATGTGATATATTATGCGTCGTGTTTATTACTTCACACGATATGTACAATATCATGGTCTTGAGTACACAAATTATTCCAATTGCGTATAATATAAAGATTCATTGTTACCTGACAATTTCAAAGGTAAACTGAGTTTCATTGAATCCGATATGAAATCCAACATTAAAGCTTGGATGAGCCATTATGACGGGTGATTCAGCTCTATTGACTATCTGGTTCCTTTCTACGGAGGGTGATTGTGATTTATCACCGTTGTCGGACTGTTTCATTTCGGCATATAATGATAACACCTCCTTATTCACCTTCTTATGAATGGAGGAGACTAATTGGAGGTCCTTATCGTCTTGTAATTCATATATTATGGATGATTGGGAGGATGAAATTAAATACTTCAAACTGACATTACCATTGACGAAAAGTTGTGCTTTAACTTGCCTCAGCAACTCACCGAAGCTCACTGACCGATGAATGTTCATCAACCGTGCCATTCCACCAATATACACGCCATCATTGCCTACCTCTCCGTTATAATGGATGCAAATACCGATCTTATCCATAATCGGTGTAAAAGAATTATCATTTCTGCGAAATGCAGCCTTTGGAGCACTCACACAGAGTCTGCAGTGTCAAAAAACATTTTTTTCTTGTTCATTGACGCTCGCCGGTGAGTCACTGCCAGTCAGCTCCCGCCAGAGAGTTCCGTTCTCCGCCAATGGCTCCCAGCACACCGGAACGGTGCTGCACTGTTCTGGTGTTCATTTATTACTCTCTACTTTAAAACAAGATATAGTAGAAACCTAAGGGCAGTTTGATCCATAAATAGGTCATATGGCATTTCCGTTTAAAATCTATAAAATATAAAAAAATTTATCCTTTGACAAGGCAATATAGAAAAAACTCAAAATAAAAATAGACCTTGTAATTATTAGAGTGGTGGTGATGTAGCATAGACACTTTTAGATCAGCTATGTTTTAGAGTGTAGATATTGAATCCCTCTTCATCTAAACGCCATGCAAGTGGCCAGCTTGGTGTTTATGTATGGGTTTGGATCAACTGGGTGGCACTCCCACCACAACCGGTAGGAGTGCCTACTCAGCGTCAAAACACATAAATAAAACGTGTTTCGCTCTAATACATAGCCAAACACATTTATGCATCTAGCATTAAGTAGGCACTATGGTAGGCACTCCCACCTAAGGCTGCTAACGAGCCGAGCTAGCTCGTCGAGCTGAACTGGCTTGGCTCGGTTCGACTCGAATTTTTCTCGGCTCGAAGTGAGCTCGACTCGAGCTCGGTTCGAACTCGAAAGCAAGCGAGCCGATCTCGAACATACGCCAGCTCGAATCGACTCAACTCGACATCTGATCAGTTTGACTCAAAATCGACTCGACTCGACACCTAATCGGTTCGACTCAAAATCGACTCGAAGCTCAGCCTGAACTCGACTCGATTTGTTATATATCACTTTTTAATTATTATACCCATATTATATAAATTTTTTAACTTTTACCTTTCATGTACCCATAATATTTTATATTAATTTATAAAATATATATCCTATATATACATTAATATATGGTATATGATATACTATATAATATGATATATAATACATATATTATACTATTATATTTTAAACAAATATAAATCCTACTACTAATAAAATTGAGAATGTGGGTATGATAAATTATTTTATTTCTATTCTACCCCTATTCTTCTATATAATATTATTTAAATTTAAAATACTACCTTTCATCATTCTAATCCTAACAAATATAAATATGTTATTCTACTTGCAAATAAACTTTCTTAATTCAACCAATTATATTAGTTTAGAATTAGAGATTTAGTGAACTATATCTAGATTTTTCCTATAAATATATCCAGTGAACCAAGTCTAGATTTTAGTATTGAATTCCAATTATATTGATTTTTCTTTTTACAGGCAATCCATAAACCATGAAATATGTTATTGCTAAAGTCCAAATAATTCTCTTATTATGAACTTTTTTGTAGACACTAGAATAATTAGATATGAAATATATGAATAAGAGTTGTCATAACTTTGATGACTAGTTCAGTTTTTTGTGGCTTATTATACGAAAAATTTTATATAACTATCAAAATAACGGAGAGGGAAAAATATTTACCAATATGATGTTCATTTTCACTGACTAGGCGTTGACACCTGCGTGGTTTTTTTAAATAGAATGATGAAATAAGTACACTTAAATTAACACAATATACTAACTTTGTCCTTCCAAAAGACGAAATAAAAAATGAATTGATTTTTTTTCTTTTCTCTCTCCTCTCTCGCTCACTCTCTATTCACTCTCTCTCTCCTCTCTCTTTCAGTTATCTCTCTTCTCTCTCTCCTCTTTCTCTTTTCTCTCTCCTCTCTTCTAAAGGACAAAATCATGAAAAAATTTTAAAATATTATTTTTGTTATTCACAAATACATTTTATTTTATTTAAATTTAATATTTTAATATATAATATATAAATAAAAAATTAAATTAAAATTTTCTACTTTCTCCCCACTTCTCAAAGTTATGGCTCACATCACGCACATGAGAGAGAGATAAGGAGAGAGAAAGAGAAAGAAGAGAGGACATAGACAAAAGAAAGTGTAGAGATAGAGTGAAGAGAGAGAATAAGAGAGATAGCCAAAAAAGAAAGGAGAGAGATTGAATAGAAATATAGAGTGGAGAGAGTGAATAGAGAGAGTGTGTGAAGAGAGCGAAAGAGGAGAGAGAGAGATAGCCGAAAGAAAGAGCGAATGAATAGAGAGATAAGAGAGAGCGAATAGAGAGAGGAGAGAGAGTGAATAGAGAGATGAGAGAGAGAGAATGAAGAGATAGTAGAGAGAAGAGAGGGCAAAATTATTTAATTATTAATTTTATACTTGTAAATGACGAAATCAGTACATTGCATTGATTTTATATTTTAAAAGCACGAAATTATATTTATTTTGTCCTTAAAATCACAAATCAGTACATTATATTGAATTTTTCTTCTTTAAGAATGAAATTAAAAAATAAATTTAAAAAAAATCATGGAGGCACTCGCGAAAAGAAACATCATATTGGTAAATATTTTTCTCTTTTTGTTATTTTAGTAATTATTATTTTTAATATTATTTATATAATTATATTTATTATATGGGATATTTGAATAACATTAGTTAAATTTTTGGTGACAAATGAATTTTTTTTGTTGGGTATTTATTGACTCTTATTTTAACCATGGATTTTGAAATAATATTTATAACTTTAATAAAATAAAATTATGTTTATTATAATTTTTTTTATTTTTGTAATGTTGGTGTGATTATCTAAATTAATATAGATTTTTATAGAAAAAAATAATTTTGGTTGTAAATGGGATTTTAGGTCAATTCGAACACAAGTTCGAGTTGCTATAATATATTTTCGAGCTCGAGTCGAGTTCCGAGTTTTTAGGTAAACCGAGTTTGAGCCAAACATCGAGATGTTCGATCGAGCTTGAGCCGAGCTTTTAAAAATTAAGCTCAGGTAAAAAAAAACCTAAAAACTCAATTCAACTCGGCTCATTAGCATTCTTACTCCCACCCACTCCCACTGCAAGTGGTAGAACTGCCCCTGCAAGTGGTAGAACTGCCCCATCAATGCAAGCCAGCCAGCTTTGGTAGAACTGCCCCCGCAAGTGGTAGAACTGCCCCATCAATGCAAGCCAGCCAGCTTTGGCAGCTGGCATTTGACTGGCAAGTGGCGACAAGTAAAGAAAATACAACAATCAATCACGTTTGCACTCCTATTTAAGAACGTGGATATTGAATCCCTCTTCTTCTAAACACCATGCAAGTATCAACGTTCAGACCTCCTCATCTAAACGCCATGCAAGTTTCAACGTTCAGACCCCAACTCTTCCGTCTTCAAGCTTCTGAGGGTCGAAGGAGCATAAATCCACTGCCCCTCCACCGTGGAACTTGGGTAGCTCGAAGCATCCGAAGGAATATTGTGACAGCCAATTCTTGTGCTCCAACTCCAGCAGAAGTGGCCAGCCTTAGAGATAGGATTAGCTCTCTGAGTCAGGTCTCAGGCGTGTTGGGTTGCATGTGGGGTAGTGAAGGAAAGGCGAAGTTGGTAGATATCTTGGCTCAACACTTCGACATTGTAGCTCGTTGCCAGGTATGTGTACCAGGTTTTATGTTCACAAGGGTATGCCATTTTCAGTTATGACCCTTGTTGTGTAGCAAATATATATGTTAAGCTCACTAGTCACTAGTCTTACGTTTATTTATGAAGAGAATTATGAGCATGTTCCTTATCATTCTTTTCAAGAATTCCTCTCATTTTGTTATTATTACTTATAGTAAAATGTCTAGTTATTGTATTCGAAATTGTTATTCTCATTACAAATTGCTTCTTAGCTGATTTCTTATGATCTTATTGTTTCAAGGGTGGTGCCAATGCTGGACATACCATCTACAACTCTGAAGGGAAAAAATTTGCTCTTCACCTTGTACCTTGCGGAATACTCAATGAGAACACAATCTGTGTGATTGGGAATGGGGTCGCTGTGCATCTCCCAAGCCTTTTCGAAGAAATTGATAACCTTGAATCTAATGGAGTTCCATGTCAGGGAAGGCTGCTGATATCTGATCGTGCCCATTTGGTGCTGGACTCGCACAGAGTTGTAGACGCACTAAGAGAATCTGAACTAGCTGGTTCTTGAATAGGAACCACCAAGAGAGGAATTGGGCCTTGTTATTCTAGTAAGATGACAAGGAACGGCATAAGAATCTGCGACCTGAGGCATATGGACACCTTCTCCAGCAAGCTCGATGCTTTGTTACTTGATTTTGCTTCAAGGTTTAAGGGGCTTGATTACAATCCTCAGGTGCTTCGTGATGAAGTGGAAAAGTACACGAAGTTTGCAGAGAGATTGGAGCCCTACATAGCTGATACCGTGCATGTCGTGAACAAGTCCATCTCTGAGAACAAGAGGATTCTGGTTGAAGGTAACCAGGGCACCATGTTGGATATCGACTTTGGTACTTACCCTTTTGTTACTGCCTCAAATCCTTCAGCTGGTGGAATTTGTACTGGTCTCGGCATTGCCCCAAGACGTCTGGGTGATGTTATTGGAGTGGTAAAAACACATTCAACAGCATCGGCTTCATATATGCTCTCTACATCGACAAACATTCTGAACTAATGATCAATGGAGTCACTGAGTGTCTAATAAATAAAACTCCAACTTGCACTCCAAAAACTGCCCAACTCAATCCAAACGGAACCCTAAAAGCTTAACCCCTCTAGCTAATACGACTCCATCTTGTCTATAATATTTTCTCTTAAATATTATAATTTAATCTTTCTCTTCAATATAATAACGTTATGTTTATGTAAACTTTTACTTGTTTGAAAAATACTGTGATATTTACAAATGTTACATTTTCACACAATACCATGAAATTTTTATATAACTAAAAATTAATTTAAATTAAAATTTTAGTATAGACTCCTTTTGGCTCCATTGAGACTCCGAGTTAACTTAAGTCAAATACCTTTTTGGTCCGTGCGAGTTCTAAAACATAGCTGCTATTGTTATGCTATATGTGCATGCTTTCTCTCAAATCACTAAGTGAAAATTTCCTTTGCATTTTGCAGGTGAAAGCATACACTACAAGAATTGGATCAGGCCCCTTCCCCACTGAGATCATAGGCAAAACTGGGGACCTACTTAGATCTGCAGGTTCTGAGTACGGTGCAACAACTGGCAGAGCTGGAATTGGTTGGACATTGTCATGTTAAAGTATTCCTGTCAGATTAATGGGATCTCATGCCTAAACCTCACCAAACTAGATATTCTCTCAAACCTTCCTGAAATCATGCTTGGTGTTTCGTATTTTCATTTTGCTGGCAGAAAGATGGAATCATACGATTCATACCCAGCAGAACTCCATGTCCTAGAGCACTTACAAGTAAGTTTTAACTTTTATTTTTATATTCTCAATAGTAGGGCTGGAAATCAGGTCAGGTTGGCCTTGTCCCTCATTAAAATCGGGTCGGGTCATGACTTGACCTTATTTTTAAATCTGGTAAAAAATTTAAACTCTAACCCTATTTGAGTCGGGTCGGGTCGGGTATGCGGGTAACCCTACTTTTTTCCACAATTTTTTTTGTTAGACTCGTATTATACACTTTCTCTTTTTGCAAAGGGCAAACACAAATAAAATTAAATACATTACAACGTTAATTTAAAATGTATAGTTCTTTGGCTAATTTGCGAATACTTTTTTGTAGTAACCATCAACGAAGACCTTAAAAGTATAATATTGTATTTCCTTCATTCTAAGAGAATGATAACAAAATAGACCTTTAATGTTTATTTACTCATGATCAGCCTACTAGGCTTTCGTTAACTCACATATCAATGCAAAACATAATAAACATTATTTCTTTGATGGCCAGAGAGGATCATGCGTTTCAGCATGTCTTAATTTTAAAATTTTAGTAATATGTGATACTTGATTACAATTTTCCTCATCCGAAAACTGTCCCTCATCGAGCTCTATTATCCGCCTATCTGGTTACATGTTCTTAACCTACTCCCTATTATAAATGTCAGACCTTCAATAGAGAGCTAAATCTAGTGTGTAATGTGTCCTTTTGAAAGAGAGATGATGAGTAATAAATATAACAAAATATGACATATTTTCATTTCATTCACCACACCTAAAATAATAACGAAAAAGAAATTAAAGTATATATAAATTAATCACACTTTGAAAATACAATCCTATGTTATCCCAAAATAGATGTCTACAACAAAGCAAAATATATGTAATCACACCTATGCTCCAAACATCTTATTCATGCCCAAATTTATGTTTAAGCACATCTAGTAAAATATAATATGCACTAAACAAATACTATAATAATAGTATAAATAAGTACAATAGACCAACACTATAATAACAGGGTTATTTATTATTTGTAGTCGGGTTGTGCGGGTCGGGTCGTACCTGACCCTAAATTCAAAATGGATCAAGAGCCTAAACCCTGACTCTGACCCTACCTGTAGTCGGGTCGGGTCAGGTGCAGGGTTAAGCGGGTCCGGTTCGGGTCAGATAAACGGGTCAGGTTGGATTTTCCTAGCCCTACTCAATAGAATATATATCTCGTTTAGTTCTAAAATTTTGTTTATTTCTCAATTAAGTTGTGACGTTAGTCAAATATGTGTCAAAGGGTAAAAACCGCTAGATACTATAAAAAAAGAAACTGATATTCCTACTCCACCTTCTCAACACCATAAGCTTTACACTACTTAACTCGATAAAAAAAACTGTGCTTCCCAATTTTTGTCACTTAGCTTAGTACATAGTTAACTACTTCCTCACATTCATTCCTAGATAGCCTATGCACGTTCAATAGTCCATAATGAGGAATTTTAGCTTCCGTATTAGTTAATTCCTTCTCTATTCTCTAATAACTAACAAATAACCTTATGCTTGGACACTACTCTGCATCAGGTTGTCTATGAGGTTCTACCGGGATGGATGTCTGATATCTCTTCAATCAAGAACTACAAAGATCTACCATATGCTGCACGTAAATACGTTGAGAGGATAGAAGAACTTGTGGGTACTCCCATCCACTACATTGGCGTCGGGCCGGGCCACGATGCCCTCATATGCAAATAATTTGATCATTTTTACTGCTCGAAACAATTTTAATAAGAATGATGGTTTCTTATTCAATCATCATCAAGAAGATCCCATATTATATCGAAAGCGAGATAGTGATGGCTCTTGTTCTTATGAGTGACATTGTAGGTCCTCTATGGTAGTTTGGTAAGCTGTTTTTAAGCTGAAAAAGAATGTTTTTAAATTGCAGTATCTAATTAAGAAAGCATAAAACTTCTGGCACCCTTACATAAAGATATACAGCCATTAAGGATCAGCAGCAGAAAAAGGTCTATTTACAATGAACTCAAAATCCTGTAGACTACTCAATAATGTTACCTATGGAAATGTCCGAGCCACATGATATTCGCCATTTACTAGGTTTATCCACTCCATTCCTCAGTATGAATCCTATATGAAGCATAACTAAGTTTTGCATGAGCCAGAATAAAAGTTCCAAGTAAATTATTGGATAACAGGCGCAAAAGCATTCTAAAAAAATCAATGCTGCAAAGAAAAGAGCCTCTTATGTGCTTCTCACCTTAGGATCACAATAAGCTCTCCAATACGAATGCCTATGGCAGCACAATGAGCTTTAAGTGCCTACAATTATTTTGGTTTTTCCATATTTCCTGGCCAAAGAATGAAAATTTTCATATTCTCTAGATTTTAAATGGAAATGTCATATGACCTATTTATGGACGAAATTATCCTTAAGTTTCCATTATATCATGTTTTAAAGTAGAGAGTAATAAATGAACACCGGAACAGTGTTGCACCATTCCGGTGTGCTAGGAGTCATCGACGGCAAACGGAACTCACCGGCGGCAGCTGGCTAGTGGTGACTCACTAGTAAGCGTCGATGAACAAGAAAAAAAATATTTTTTGACACTGCAGATGCTTTGTGAGTGCTCCAAAGGCTGCATTTTGTAGAAACGATCCTTCTTTTACACCAATCATGGATAGGATCGGTATTTGCATCCATTATAACGGAGAGGTAGGAAATGATGATGTGTATATTGGTGGAATGACATGGTTAATGAACATTCATCTATCGATGAGCTTCGGCGAGCTACTGGGGCAAGTCAAAGCACGACTTTCCGTCAATAGTAATGTCAGTTTGAAGTATTTAATTTCATCATCCCAATCATCCATGATATATGAATTACAAGACAATGAAGACCTCCAATCAATGTTCTCAATCCATAAGAAGGCGAATAAAGAGGTGTTATCATTGTATGCCGAGATGAAACAACCCGACAACAGTGATAAATCACCATCATCCTCCTTAGAAAGGAACCAGACAGTCAATAGAGCTAAATCACCTATTGTAATGGCTCATCCAAGCTCTAATGTCAGATTTCATATCAGATTCAACGAAACTTAGTTCAACCTTTAAACTGTCAGGTAACAATGAATCTTTAGATTATACGCAATTGGAATATTCGTGTACTCAAGACCACGATATTCAACATATTGTGTTAAAGGTAAATCATATTGTGTGAACTAATAAACACGACGCATAATATATTGCATTAGTAATTACATGGTATACACATGCGATATAGCAATTACGAGTTACAACGTAGATATAATAACACGACATGCACATGTCGCGGTTTCGATAACACGTTTTGAAATGTAAGCGTGTTAACATAGTACATGATGTCGACTGATGTCACAATTTTTTTAACACGATAATGTGCAATGCAGATTGGGAGAACAGGGAAACTTGGCCTCAACAAATCCATGTCAATCTTCTTTCACCAATACAACAAGTACAAAACTTAAAATAGAAGTCAATCAGAATAGATCAGAGGAATTGTCGCTAATGATGGGTGGGACGAGGACTTCATTTGATAACTACGAACCTCCATTCAGCCCTTGTAATTACGATGGTGGAGAAGGTGAAGAAGTTGAAAATATGTGGGGTGAGGAACAGTGGTACGATAATGATATAGTTGACATGGAAAGTATATCTAGCCACAAAGAATTTGGAAACAGCGAGGTTCCCAGTAATGTTGACGTTGAGGCGGAGGCAGATTGGGATATAGTCGATGATTTAAACATGTTGGAACCGAATATTGGTGAAGGCTAGCTAATGACGGGCAGTTTGAAAGCTAAGGATTACCAGAAGCTCCTCGAATTGGGTGCATATTTTCTAAGCCTATTGCATTTCAAGAGGGTCTTGATCGACTTAGTAATAAAGGCAAATTTCACATATCATGTTGTGGATAAAACCAGAATACATACGCCGCAAAGTGCTCCAATGATTCTTGTAACTGGTACATAGGGGCTTCAAATATAGGAGATCATGTGACTGTCACGAGGTTAGTGCCGACTCATTCATATGGAACCCAAAGGAAGTCAACTGACCATCCCCTAGCATCGCACTTTGGATAGCGAGAAAATGTTATGGCCTATTTAAAGACTTGGTGAACATTATACCTAAGAGCATAGTAAGTTATATTTCGAAGCACTGGGGCATAACTGTGAACTACAAGAAATGCTAGCGTACAAGTAATGCATGAGAATAATTGAAGTGTTGATTTAGTGTCACGATATGTTAGTCTAGCGTGTTATCTTTTACACGTTTGAACTATAGTTAGAATTTGTACTCACACAACATACATCAATATCGTGTTACTATAAACATGACCAGTCCTCGTGTATGCATTTTGTTCACACGAAAACATAAAATGTCGTGTGATCGGGAACACAATGAAAGCTGTTGTTGTATAACCTTTACTAAATTGTATTCAGACGTGTAGGTAAAGCTCTGACTAATTTAATAGATGGTGACCCAGACGAATCCTACCGCTTACTTCCTGCTTACGGGAGGCAGATAGAATATATAAATTTGGGAAGTGTAGTTGTGTCAGTGAGATCATGTGATATTCCTGGACCTATGGATGGGTATGATTTCAAAAGAGTATTCTGGATGTTTGGCCCCGTTGTGAGAGTTTTCAGAACAACACTAAGGTCGTTACTAACGGTTAATGCAACTTTCTTGAAAGGAAAGTATCCTGGACAACTATTGATAGCAACTGCACTGGACGAGAACAATAATATGTTGTGCGTTGCATTTGCAGTGGTTGAGAACGAGTGCGAGAAAACTTGGTGCTAGTTTCTTGAGTTGCTTAGAAATCATCTATTCTCTTATCCTCCGGCCGAGTTGGATGCAATCGTTTCTGATAGACAGAAGGAATTGGCAAATATTATGAATAATTTTTCCCATCTGCACACCATGGATATTGCATCTGTCACATGGCAGCAAATATGATAGACATATTCAAGGACAAATACCTAAAGAACCAGCTCCATGTTGCAGCCGAAACGTTCAGACATAATGTGTACGATGAAACAATAAACAACATTAAAGAACATAATCCGGAAGCATATGCTTGGCTAAATAAGATAGATTCGGAGCACTAGTCCAATGTATCATTTCTAGGGAAAAGATATGGGACCCTCAGCTCAAATAGGTCTAAAAGTGCAAATGCAATGTTCAAAAAAGCCAGATCGATGCCTATAACTCATTTAATTGAGCACACGACGACATTATTTGAAAAATGCCGGACGGACAGACGGACAGAATATGATGGAAGAGTTAACACCATTTGCCCAAAAACACATCGAAAACAGGCGAGAAGAAGCAAGGAATGTGATTAAATTGCCTGTGTCAATGTATGAATTCTAGGTTAACTCACTATATCACCAGGTACATTGCATTCATATGGTAATGTACATAGCTTGTGTTCGTTTATGCGTAAGGGCTTAATATTCTGTTAGTTTAAACATGTTATTTTCATTTATTGTGTAAGTAAATACGATTTACATAATGGTTGTATGATATGTTGTGTAATCGAGAACACGAGAAAGGTTTTTATCGTGCGCTCATACTCACGATATTTTCTTCACAGGATGTGGTAAACCTGGTTGATCATACTTGCACATGTGAAAAGTTTCAACATCTAGGTCTACCATGTAAGCATGTAATCGCGACAATCGATAATAGACACTTCTATGTGTCTGAGTACTGCAAAAGATGGTACTCTACTAAAATGTATAAACTAACCTATCGAGAGCCCTTACACTCAACGAAGGATAGGCACCAGTAGGCACCGGTTAGAGTTATGTCTACATTCAGCCCACCTATCCCTCAAAAGCAGAGGGGCGTCCACAAAAAAATCGAATTCACAACCGCCTCTCAAAGCCCAAAAAAATGTGGAACATGCGGTCAGTTGGGTCACAACCACAAACGATGTACTAGCGCACAAGGGGAGCCTCCCAATGTGGCAGATGTCCCAATGACAAGCCAAAGAAGGTCAAATAATAGAGTACGCAAATGGCGTAAGGAAGGGGAGCATTGATCAGGCTTACCTTTTCGACCCCCATTCTTCAGCTAAAATTTTTGTATATGCATTGTGTTATCAACAACATGTAATATGTAATTTACATGTTCTTAAAAGCACGAAATGTTGTACATAGTGTATACTATGTATTTGTATCGTGTAATCGACAACATAACCAAAAGGGGTTACGTGTTACTAATTACATTATAAAAGCAATCGATTATAAATTCTTTTGTCAAGAGTGTCCATTGCTTACACGATATTGGTTGTATCGTGTGTTCGAACCCACGTCAATTCCATGATCGTAATGACTCAATTCCTAAGGCATCATATATATATATATATATATATATATATATATATATATATATATATATATATATAAGGGTTTGTAGAACGCTCTCTCACTGATGACCAACGCCGAGACGGATTATTCTGGAGATTGCTTTTGCGCGTGATGGTGTATCTTCCCCTCGTCAGATACAGTCCTTGCCTAGGAATGTTTTTGAATGGTCCGTCTCATTGCATCTGAATGAAACACAATGAGATCCCGTTGTATTGCAGTATATTGGAGGAGTTAGCAAGGGAATCACTCTCACAGTGATGTTCTTTGCGGAGACGGGTCATTCGGGAGATTTCTTTAGCGGTAGCTGGTGAATCGGCCCTCCATCAGATACGGTCCTCACCTATATCCGATGGTGGGCATGATTCGCTAGACGGCAATATATTAATGTCTCCAATGATCAGTCGCATTTGTGCCCTATCCATTTGAACATGTGATGTGAATAATAGTACTTTTGATGTCATGAACTAAGGTAATGTAAATTAAAATATAAGTACCATTTATTGATTTTTTATCCAAACACACAAATTTAGTAATTATATGTAGGTAGTCCGTTTTGATACACGACTAAGGTGACAATCGTCTTCGTAATAACACACATTGAAATGTATCATTTCAATTATAGGATTTAATTTGTGTCGTATTTACGATGGCACGACCTAAGCGACTATCGTTAGATCGGTAAGACGATATGCGGATGTATTCTTCTAATCGCATGCTGTGAGACACAACATTGTACATATCGTTTGATTGAAAGCAAGACAACTTCAACTACCTAGTGTTTCCAAGAATGTACACTACGATCGAATGCTTACTAACACGTAAGCATACGAATCGTTTGCTAAAACACACGACTAATTGCACTGTCCTGTAAAAGCATGATTTCCATAGAAGACACCATTTAAACAATAACATGTCCTTAGCGAGTATTGTGAATTCGATAATACGTTAGGACACCATTCAGGTTTCCAATTAAATTTCTAAGGATTCGGTCCCTGAAGAGTCAGCACATTGAACATTATTCTACTTAAATTCCCGAAGAGTAACAACCGAAGAATCATCTCAATTTACAAAGTTTCAATAACTTCCATAACCCAATTCTTCGGAATAATCCCACCCTGCCTATAAATATAACAGTGACCCATGGGCATACCGAATTCGAGGGGAGGATGCGAGAGAGAGGAGGATCGACTGTGCCTCAGCGGAACCTCCGTGACATTGCTATCTCACTATTGTCCGATCACGTAACCCGCTATACGCGGATGTTCTTAGCCTATGGATGCAGCTTATAGAGGGAACATGTTCGGTTAGTGGTGTAATTTCAATGTCGCAAATGTTCCGTTGTATATGTATAGCCTGGTCCGGTATTCTACAAGGAGATCTCACATGGAGATCGCTCGCCCCATGTTGTTCTGCACATCGACGGGTCATACGAGAGATTGGTTTAGCGGCATCTGGTGAATCGGCCCTCCATCGGATACGGTCCTCACCTATATCCGATGGAGGACTTGGTTCACTAGACAGCAATATATCAATGCCTTGAATGATCCGTCGCAGTCGCGCCCTATCAGTCGTCTAGACAGTGTTCTTTGTTTTTTGTAGAAAAAATAATTATTTGTTCATGTATTGGACCAATGTTATATAATGAAAAGTATTAGTTATGAATTTGTGAGTACGCATTAGAATATTACTTCAATTCATTTGTTTTTTTTTCCTCATGTGATTTCTGAATAATGATATTTCTAATAACACAACCTAAACTATTATCGTAAGATCGATGATACGATGACCACCAAGTTATTCAAAATAATACGTTGGCTATCTGAATACACGACATTGGTACATATCGTATTCTTGATTACATGACAGAATAACCAGCCATACATGTCACTCG
This sequence comes from Saururus chinensis, assembly GCA_035235625.1. Classification (NCBI taxonomy): domain Eukaryota; kingdom Viridiplantae; phylum Streptophyta; class Magnoliopsida; order Piperales; family Saururaceae; genus Saururus; species Saururus chinensis. The sequence continues at coordinate 19,533,211 of CP141147.1, read as the reverse complement.
TGTTCTTATTAGCAATACTTGAGATACATTTAGTGTATGCTCGGTCACACGACAAATATAGTGGTTGTCTGTTCGGTTACACGAAATGAGGGCAAGCTCACAGAACCTCATGGTTTGGGCCACACTTGTAGTGCGGCCCGAACCTTATCGTTTGGGTCACCGAGCCTATCAGTTCGGGGATGATAGAACATTCTCGTGTGGCCAAACCATTGTGTTCACTCCGTCTAACTATATATTAGGGTTAGGTTTCTTGCTTGGCCAGCGTGTGCTCGGTGACGAGACGGATCATTCGGGAGATTGCTGTAGCAGCGGCTAGTGAATCGACCCTCCATTGGATACAGTCCTCACCTATATCCAATGGAGGGCAAGATTTGCTAGACAACGATATATCAATGCCTCAAATGATCCGTCGTAGTTGCGCCCAACGTTAAAGTAGTGCTGAATGGCGAACTTTCTAAAAAAACGGTTGGGGTACCTACCTGGATTTCTCAAATTTTGTTCATCAAGAAGTTGGAAGAAGACGTCTATGACCTACAGAAAACCAAACATATTAGTAATTAATGACACGATAGTCTACAGATTGTGACATCTTTTATACGATAAGGGATTCTATCGTATGTACAATAACACGATGCATTTACAAGTCATGTATTAACTAACACACTTGTTTTACTTCAGCAATTACAGTAGAAACTTATCGTATTAAGAAAACAACAATATGATCATAGGTCATGTAATCGATAAAACGATAATTAATTGTACATCTTCGTCAATTATTTAATAGTTTGATTGGTAACACGATAGAGGCTAAAACATATGAGCAATGAAAGGATATTACCTCATTCGTTTTGCACTCCTAGTTTAACAGAGATGGGTAGTCGGTGTAGAGGAGTGTTTCTATGGGCCACGCCTTGTATAGGTTCGACAAAAATTCCATGATAGTGTCCTTATCTGCCTCCTTCTAAAGCTCCATATGGAACACCAACTGTGTGTTAAGATAGTCCTTTGGCCACAGACTAAGCTCCTCCTTATTCATAGTATCCTCTTTATTCATCTTAGTCGCAGTATCATCTTTGACCTCTATCACATTGCGGATACTCTCAATTACTTCTGCATCTACTAGAGGACTATCCAATAAAGTGCTACCACTGGAGCCAGCATTTGAGGTTGTTGGTTCCGGGGTGGGAGACTTTGGATGTGCTGGACGGATAATGCATGGGCCAGGGACCGATGTCAGAGGTACTTTGTCACTAGGCTTTGTAGGCTGGGCAATGTGTCCAAACTTGGCTAACTTCTCATCAATGTAGCTGCTGAAACACTTCAGCTTCTTCGAGCCCTGAGCAAAGACTTTCTTCACAACCTCCTCACCTTGAGCAGGTTGTTCAACTGCGGTGGACCTCGACTTCCATAGCACAAAAGGTAAGAAAGGAGTGCCAGGAGCAGCTTTCTGCTTGAATCTGAGTTTTATTGATTGTTTCAGAACTACTCCTTTATTTGCTTCCGATCCCTCCAAGGGTTGTTTCGGTATCTCCAGTTGTTCTACTGGTCCCTCATGAGGTTGTTTTGGCCCATCACAGACTTGAGCCACGACCTCCCGGGGTTGTTCTTCGACATCCCAGGGTTGTTCTTCGACATCCCGGGATTGTTCTTCGACCTCCCTAGGTGGTTCCACGACATCCCGTTGTTGTTCCACGACCTCCCGTGGTGGTTCAATAAATTCTGCATTTAGTTCCGTTAAAAATCTAGTTATTACGGTCATTTGCAACTTCGGACCAGTCTTCTTCTTCGGTTTGGTGGCAGCTTGCAGTTGTCGTTTCTCTGTATTTAAGAAGTAAGCAATCATGTTAGTACACAAACGATATGCACACCAATCGTCTTTTACAAAACACGACGAAACTGCATATCGTATTGATGGGAAAACAAAAAGAGGACTAATCGTGCTGATGATCGCACGACCACAACAAGATTGTTTTCAGGAGTAACGATTGCTTCAATGATCATGTGATCGATGACACGATAATAAGGAAATCCTCTTTATTAATACACGACTATTTAGTCTTTCGTGTACTCAATTACACGAAGATCCCCTAACAAAACACGATACATTAAAATGTCGTACTTACTCAAAATAAATTCCTCATCCACCGGCTGAGGGACATGTACTGGTTGATCTTTGGGGGCATATGGTTGGCAAGTTTCTCTGGATTTTGAAGCTCTTGGTTTTAAATGAACCGACGGCAATCCTTCGGTTTTTAGAGGAGGAGTTGATGCTTGGACGACATCCGTTTGAGGGGGTTCAGGTGACTGTTCTGTCTCCGGTTCCTCGGGGGCCTGCATCTATTCTATGAGGCTAGTTGCCACCTCGAGATCATTCTTAACACGCTGGAGTGCAACTTCAACTTGCTCCATGTTCCATCCCCGCTCACCTTAGAGAACAGCCTTCTCCAAAACAATATAACAAATCTCTGTCATGACATTAACTGGCATGATAAATGATTCAATGACATCCTGACCAGAATGTACATGCCCTGATGTCTTACCATGGAGAGCATGGGCAGGTCTCATTTGCTAGAAAGTCTGATTACCCACCTTCTTAGCCTTCGGGTCGCCCGTTGGCCATCCATCAAGCGCGCCTCTTCGGAAATTGGTGTAATTCGCATTATAATTTGCGAGTCTGGCTTCAGCCGCATGAAGACCTCCTCGTACCACTTCCTCATCTAGTGATGAGCTAGAATATTCTTCCTCCCCTTTTTTTTGACCGGGTCTAGTTTATCAGCCTTCTCCAGGTGCTCAAAAGTTGGGTAAATCCGGGCCACCTCTTGCACCTCGGGCTGCAATGAGGACCACTGGGAGCCCATATGGAGGTATGCTCATAAAACCATACCTAGCGGACAATGCAAAAGAAAATGGTCAGTAGAGTAAATGGTCAATATCGTAAGCATGACAAATTAGTCGTGTTACTGATAACACGCTAGGAGCCACATCGTAATTTCGATAACATGTACTTACCCATCGTGTAATGACTAATCCATGATATTACACTAAGTCATGTTACCGAGATCACGATAGGTCTGTGTGCATGTTATATGTCGTATCTCCATTAACACGATTGACTTGGTATCGTGTGAGCGATACAACGATATACATGTGTGTGTAAACATATCGTGTCATTAGAGAGGCACTAATGGTCTTTAGCGTGGTATATAACAAATTAGCGTTACCTGGAGCACTAATGAAGCCCCAATGAGAATTCCGGTCGTGGCAAAATGCTCATCCTGTCTGCTCATGATGTTCCAGTGGGCTGCTGATATGCCTCTCATCAACATATTATGTATGGCACCAACCCAATTGTAGCTCCCCACGACTGAAAGGTCATCTATGTAGTCACACAGAGCTAGGGATACGGCTTTGTTGCTCTATGTGAATAACACAAGGACACCCATGTGCACGATAGCCAACCATGCTAAGTCCTCGTCTGACACACTCCGTGTTTTGGCAACCATTTCTTTCAACATTTCTTCAACACCTGTCTTTTCTGGACGTTTCCCTTGCAAGAACTTCTTGTAGAATTGCCCATTGCCTTGGGCAACCTTCCCCTCACTACTTTCTAGTTTACACGGGTTCCCTTTTCCCCTCACTACTTTCCACTTCATCCACATTAAGGGGTAGTCTTTTGCTGCTTATGTTGAAGACCTCCAGTGAGTCATCCCAACACTCACCAATGAGAACATCCAACACCGGCTTGGAGATGATGATGGGCTCGCAATCATATACTGGGTAGAACCCAGTCTCCACCAATATGGCCTTACATCCTAGACGTGAATCTATAAGATCTTTTGATAGACGCAGTTTAGTCAAAAAACTATTCATTCCCAGACCCGGCCTTCGCCTATAGATTCTCTTCTTCTTCTCTTCTACTGCCTTCACTGACTCCTCCATTTGATGTAATACTTTAACTTTACATCTGCAAAATTGGATAAATATATGTAAATCAACAATAGGTCGTGACCATCATCAATAATCGCATCGATTCACATTATCTAATTAACTTCTAGTTATACGATAAGTATATCGATAGTGTGCTCGAACATACGCTAAGAGAGACTCTCATACACGATATCATAATGGTTGAACATCGTGTTTCCAGCGTCAAACACACGATATATGACTTAGTGTATTACTTACCAAACGATAGTCTGCTTCGACGGCCTATGTTGTGTGCTCTCATATACACTAAATAAAAAATCGTGCATACAAATATCCAAGATGCCTTACCAAAAAACTGCCACTGATGTTCTCCAAGCCATATTCACCACTCATTCAGCCTAAAAAGTTTACTCTTTTACTAGGATGGCCGCAAACAGAACCTCGCTACAAAGAAGAACCAACTTTGGGTGTATAGTTTCAAACTCAACTTGCGAAAACAACTCGTTCCAGAACTAATGCCGGAGTGTTCTTCGCATAATCGTTCCAGAAGAAAAAAAACCATAATCTTCAATGTCTAGTTGGACACGTCAAAAAATATTCTTTCATGCCGCACGAGCGCTGTTCAATCAGAGGATGCTCCAATTGGAATGGAGTTTTCTATCGGAAAGGCCTTTTAAATCGGAGGAATCACCGGCATTTGAAGTCGTATGATAATGAATGCGACTTAGTGAGGGTTTTACACGATATAAAACCCTATCTCCGGTCAAGGGTATTTTAGTCCAAAATTTACCTTATATCGTGTTATTCCAAATTTTATGGTATTTCCGTTTAAAATCAAAGGAATATGAAATTTTTTATTCTTTAGTCAAGCAATATGAAAAAAAATCTTATTTTTATCACTTAAATACTTATAGTTGCCAGAGCATTAATTAATTGATATTACGTCATTCCAAATTCAGGTCGACATCAGCTTTAGTTAATACTGTCGTAAGCATTTGCATCTTGCCAAGAAAATGTAGCCAAGTTAGTGCTCTCGTAAGCATTTGCATCTTGCCAAGAAAATGTAGCCAAGTTAGTACTCTCGTAAGCATTTGCAGTTGCATGTTGCCAAGACCTACTACACATATAGAACTGAAAATTATAAACTTGAAGTGTCGTAGAGGATTTATCCAAAGCAGACATAACTGTAATGTTTGCCTTTAAGATCAATGGACTAGGTTATTACAAAATGTTTAAAATTGTTGACCAAGGTAGCACCTGATTGCTTCTTTTCACTATGTGATTTACTTAAAACCCCAACTATATAGGGAAATCAAATCTTTTAAGCTTGTCTGACAAAAGCTTCATTTTACAAATAGCTTTACGAGAGAATACTCCCTCCATCCTAAATTAACAGCTCCATTTCGCAAAAAAATTTATTCTATATTAATAGCTGTATTTTATTTAATTTAAGTGGTTAGGTACTAAAAAAAGAGTATCATAAGCCTATTTTCCGTTCTCTTAGATGTGGTTTCACTATTTAATAAAAATTACTATTTTTCTAAATGTAGTGATTAATATAGAACGGAGAAAGTATAACACAACAATGCAAAGAAATATCTATAGCAATGCTTTATCAAACGATAATTTAATCTATTAAATGCAAAACTTTATCAAACAACATACTATAGATAAATTCCTTTTATAATTTACTTTGGATCATATATTATAAATTTTCTTTAATAATATACCTAGATCATAATATGATACATACCATATCATAATTTAATAGGGTAGTGGTAAACAATCATCTGTCACCGTAACCGTCGCCATCATTAGTTGTGAGTTTATCTTCATTAATGATGGTCAAATCAAAATTCAAGCACGTGCCAAACTGCAGAAAAATTAAGAGTTGAACCATGGCTCATCAAAAAGTGACAGCAAAATGGCATGGCCATTTGAATTATTCTGAAAAAAAAATTCAAATGAAAGTTTCTTGTCTTTCTTCGGTATGTGGGCTGTGTGTCAGTTTCAGTAAATTGGGTGCTTAAATATCATTATTGGCTCCACTCCATAAATAGCGTATGATTGTTCGTAATGCGTGCACAATGCCTCTCTATGATTCTACTCCCTCCCCCTAAGATTTTATAGCTCTATTTTGTAAAAAAAATTATTTTACGTTAATAACTCTATTTTATTTAATTTTATACCGGGAGTACTTAAAAAAGAATATCCTAAACTTATTTTTTCTCCTCTTTAAAGTGGGTTTCACCATTAAATAAAAATTAGTATTTTTTTAAATATAACTATTAATATAAGACGGAGGGAGTACTTAACACCTATTCAATGTCTTTGTTGATCAATTTTTGAAGTAATAAGCAACTCGTCTATAAGGAAGCCATATCATGTTTACTTGACAAAAAGAGTCAACTGAAGTCTCTGTTTCGCTATTGTAGTTGTGCAGATAAACTTGGAGGAACCCAGGTTTGTAGAAAAATCTTTTGAAGCAAATCAAAGGAATGAGCAAGTTTGAAGCATGTGTGAACAATTAACTGATCAAGCAATATCCTATCTTGGAGAGAACAAAACCCAGATGGAGATTATTGAATCTCTTCACCAAACTTGTGCTATATACGAACAATTATGTATTCGAACCTACGAAAAAAATTAAAGTTTGAAGATGAGGTCATTACCATGGAAGTCGCCGACTAGTTGATGTCGCCGTCCTTTGCCGGATTAACCCCTCAATGGGTGCTAACCTTTGCCACAAAATCACTTCTTTACCAAGAGTGCATGAATTAAACCTCGGGCCAAACCTCAGTTCACGGTCGGAACTCGCTTTTGATGGGTCGGATTTTAGAAATGTGGGGTTTGAAATCGGACCTCCTAGTGCATTTTCTCTTCTCACTAGTCAGACATTGGAAATCAGTAATTGAAAATCAGAACTCATACTCAACGGTCGGTTGTTTCTGACCAAATAACACGATATAAAACCCTAAACCTTCACTCAAGGGTATTTTGGTCTAATTTTTTCTTAAATATTGTGTAAGTCTGGGTTCTTTGATATTTAATGTTCTAAACCATGTAATATGTAATATTTGCCTCTTGGGCCAGGTAATATGAAAAAAATTCTTACTCTTATAATGAGATCAATCTAGCTCTCCACGGACAGGGTTTTTGGCCGGATGGAAGACAACTGTTCAGTTGTCAGCAACATGGATTTGTTCAACCATCTAACTCTCTCAAACCTTCATAAAAATTACACACTAAAACAACTACTTGATGGAAAATCTTAATATATATCACGGGATACGTCCCAACCTTAGAGGTTTGGAGATTATTGACAGAAATATTTATGTTCGCATGTTACAAATTATTTTAGAACTTCAATGAAGAAGTGATGCTCGAAGTCGAACTGTGGCTGTTGAGTTGGACTCCTTAGTCATATGAGGGGGCGTTTGTGCACAATTCACATGAAAATAATATTTATTTTTTGACATGAACGTTGAGCCTTTCATGCTCCCAAAGGGGCTACTTAAACATATATAGTATTAGATAGAGCAGACAAGGAACTGAAACCACTCATTCGCTGAACTAATTTGGTAGAATCTTCCTCATTTTTATTCAAAACGTGGTGCGTCATTCTGAGTCTTGGAGCATTTTAGGGCTGGAAATAATCAACCCAACTTAAACTCGACATGCCTAATATGTACCTAATTTGACACACTTAAATATAGGGTCAAGGTTAGGGTTCTAAAATTATATCTATTTTAAAATAGGGTCGAATTGAGATTTACCAGCATAACCCGACCTCGACTATAATATTTAATGATGTCATGGCCCAAGGTGGGAAGATTAGAAAGAAATTCTCTTAGAATTCTTTTTTTCTTATATTTTTATTTTATTTGATAATTAATTAGTAAATTTTATGATTTTTTATAGTTTTGGATGTGTGTCTTATAATATTGCAATACTCTCTCACTTTCTCAAGTAACACAAAAAGTATTTGATATCTATTGATAATAGTTTAATGCATATAAATTCTTTTTATATTTGGCCCCTGCAGAGAAAAGGCTTAAAATGTTAAGTTAAAAAAACTTAATTGAAGAAAAAAATTAGGGTTGTTGCATACCTGATCTAACCCAATCCAAGCAGAGCTAGGGTTTGTATTTTCATCATGTTTAATAAACAGGTTAGTTAATGATCAAACCCGATTTAAATGCGGGTCAAGGTTGACCCGACCCAACAAGGTTCCCAGCCCTAAGCTTATTCTAGCAGCTATACTCGTTCACCCAATCATTGTCAGTTTTCTAATTCCATATAAATTATGTAATGGATGTGATGCAAGAATAGTAGCTCATGAGTTGGATTCTTCAATTTTCTTAAAGCTTATTGTATCAAAGTTAGCATAAGCGTTCAATTTTAGCCCTGGGTGATTCCCAAGGGTTCATTCACGTATGTACGAAAAAATGGAGGTATGTTGTGCTTCATACCCGCAATATACTCCTTTGGGGAACTGGGAGGCAAATAATTTGATTATTGCTGCATAAACAAGAGCTTAGGGTTTATATAAGGGAAGTCTATTTGATATAAGAAAATAGGCTTAATGATCAGAGTATGTGACTATAGTACATAAGGGTTTTAGTATGATACATAGAGGTTTAACATACTACACACTTGCATAACGGGATCACCAATACAACAAGAAGGACTATTAGCGACGCATTTATGCGTCACTAATAGTCCCATAAGAGTCGCTAATGCCTATTAGCGATGCATAAGCTACTACTATTTAGCAACATTGACACAAAAGCATCAATAATAGTGCAATATTAGCGACACTTAAATTTACACCTCTAATATCAACCTTTTTTGCAACGCATAAATGAGCGTCGCAAATAAGAGATTATTTGCAACACATACTAACTTTCGCTACTAATTATTATTAGTGACGTTCTTTATGTGTCGCTAATATTAAAATATTTTAAAAAAATAGAAGTTATTATCAACTATTAATTTTGTAAAATTGAAAAATAAAATATAGTTATTAGCAACGCTTATATAAGCGTCGCTAATAAAAAAGGAAAAAAAATTATAAAAAATAAAAATTTATTAGCAACGCTTCCAAAGCGTCGCTAATATACATTGATAAATAAAAAAAATATGTAGCGACGCTTTTAAAGCATCGCTAATATACTAAATAATTAGAAATATCACGGGCTCCGGCCGATTGCAGCCGGAGCGGAGAAGAAGTGGGAGGGAGGAGGCGTCGGCCGATTGCGGCTGGAGCGGACAAGAAAGGAGAGGGGGAAGGGGGAGGCGCAGGTCAATGGCGGCCAGAGCGGAGAAGAAGGGAGAGGGGGAGAAGAAGGGGGAGGAGGGGTGGGCGGAGCGAGGAAGAAGAAGGGGGAAGGGGGAGGGCTCCGGCCACCTCCGTCCGGAGCAAGGAGGGGGAAGCAGGCGGCGACGAGCGGAGTTGGAGCATGGAGGGGGAGGCGAGGCATGGCCGGAGCAAAGAATGAAGGGGAAGGCGGCGGAGGGTTCCGGCTGGCGGGGGATGGAGCCGCAGAGCAGAGGCCGGCCGGCAGAGAGGGGCGGTGACGCCAGTGAGAGGGTGGGGTGAGAGAGGGGGGGGGGGGGGTTAAATAACCGTGTGGATGAAATTTTGGCCCGTGCGGTTAAAATTTCGCTTGTGCAAGTGAAAATTTTGCCCGCGCCGATAAAAAGTTAGTGTATTAGCAACGCATAAACTAAGCGTCGCTAATACGCTAATTAGTAGTGACGTATAAGGTATGCATCGCTACTACTGTAGGCTATTAGTGATGCAGACAATTTTACGTCGCTAATAACTAACATAGTAGCAACACATATAGTATGTGTCACTACTAATAAATTTTTTTAATTTTTTTATTTTTAAAAATATTTTTTTAATAATACATTATTCTCTTACTCTCTTTCCCTCCTCTCTCCTCTCTCTCTTTCCCTCCTCTCTCCTCTCTCTCTCCTCCCTCTTCCTCCTCCTCTCTCTCCTCCCCCTCCTCCTCCTCTCTCTCCCTCTCTCTTTCTCTCTCTCCCTCTCTCTCTCCTCCCTCCTCTCTCTCTCCTCCCTCCTCCCCCTCATTCTCTCTCTTCTCTTTCCCCCTCATTCTCTCTCTTCTCTCTCTCCCCTATTTCTCACTCTTCTATATCTCTTCTCTCTCCCCCTCTTTCTCACTCTTCTATCTCTCCTCCCTCTCTCTTTTCTATCTCTCTCTCCCTCTTGCTACTATACTCATGTAGTAGCGACGCATACGGTTATACGTCGCTACTAGATATTTTTTTATTTTTTAAAATTTTCAAAAGTAATTTATAATTAAAAAAATTCTATTTCTTTCTCTCTCATCTCTCTCTCCCCTCATCTCTCTCTACCCTCTCTCCTCTCTTTCTCTCTCCTCATCCTCTCTCTTTGTACCCTCCTTTCTCTTCTCTCTCTGTCCTCATCCTCTCTCTCTCCCCTCTTTATCTCTCTTCTCTCTCTCCCTTCACCCTCTCTCTACCCCTCTTTCTCTCTCTCCCTTCTCTTTCTCTCTCCCTCTCTCTTTCTCCTTACCCTCTTTCTCTCTCTTCTCTTTCCCCTCACCCCATCTCTCACTCCACACTCTTCTCTCTCCTCACCCCTCATCCTCTCTCTCCTCATGCTCTCTCTTCTCACCCTCTATTTCTCTACCCTCTCTCTCATCACCCTCTCTCTTCTCTCTCTATCCTCATCCTCTCTCCTCCTCCTCTCCTCTCTCTCTCGCTCCTCTCTCTTGCTCTCTTCACTCACTCTTTTATTATAAAAAATTATATTTTAAAATTAATACACAAATTTAAGAAATAAAATATATTATATATAAATAGTGAAAGTTTAACCTATTATTGACACTACATTTTATTAAAAATTTAATATTTATTTATTATATATACAAATAGTAAATATTAAATAAAATATTTTATATTTAAGAAGTTTTTTAAAAAAATTAATATTTATTTATTATATACTTATTTATTAAATAAAAATAATTAATAAAATTAATAAGGACGTTTGTAAACAAGCGCCTTATTATCAATGCTATTTGCGATGCATGTTTAAAAGTGTCACTAATAATTCTAACTTTTTAATTTTAAATTTTAAATTTATTACTATTAGTGACACTTGTATTAAGCATCGCTAATAGCATAACTATTAGCGACGCTTTCTTACAAGTGATGCTCTCATTAAAACTATTAGTGATGCTTTACTAAAAGTGTCGTTAATAGTTATTCTTTTTTCCCTTTTTTTTAAACAAATAGGCTTTTAGTGATGCTTGTTTTATGCATCGCTAATATTTAATTTTTTTGTGACGCTTATTTATGCGTCGCAAGTATCAGTTTTTAGTGACGCTTCTGTTTGCGTCGCTAATAGAAGCATCGCTAATTATATATTTTGTTGCAGTACACCTTGTAGCTATGTACCATGTTACACATTTATGTAACTTGCTAAGATCCATATGTACCATGGTCACCAACTGGTCATAAAGGCTGGGTTAGGCTAGACACGTCCCAAGAGCATTGGGTCAATTTAACACTACACAGACTAACACTAAACCGCGTACCTTTATGTGCCATTTGCCCATTGCTTAAGAATGAATATTAAACCATAAATTACATAAATCATGCTTATAATCTAACTATTGCATATCTTTTCCATGTGTTTGGATGGTAACCAATATACCATGTAAACAAGTCTCTAGCAACTATATACGGAGAAATTATTAGGTACCCATAAGAGATTACGAGAAAATTGAGTTCGACATGCGCGTCTTTTTTATATGAGCCCACTAATATCTGTCTATGATCTAGCATATATAATAATGTAAGGTGATATTCTTACTCAACTTTTTTTACACCAAAAGACTACTCTGGCTTATGATTAGATAGATAATGTGAGTCACACCTGACAACATAGGGATTCACTTCTCCGAGTCTATTTAAAGGTGGAGTAGGCTTTTAGTGTAAAGAAAGTAGAGTAGAAATATCATTATTTTATAATAATTTCTCCCATTTGAGACCCACTAGTTTTAGACAGAGAGTATTTTAATGAAATTGCATGAAAATGTGGAAGAACAAGCAAAGGTGTTTAGTTCTATGAAAGTAGAGTCACTCAAAGTCATAGATATGATAAGAACATTTGCCTGTGTTTGTACAACACTACTTATATGTGCTATATTGGTATCATTTGTATGTATATGTGTGTTGGGATATTATCATTTTCTTTCTTATATGCTCTCTCTGTCTTAAAATAAGTGTTATATTTAAAAAAAAGTCAAATATTTATGCTACCTCATATTACTCAAAATTTTTCATAATTACCTTTTTTATTGACACGTAAAAAAAGATAATAAAGGGTAATTTAGAAAAAAAAAATTACATAAAAACTGCATAGGAAAGAAGAAGAACCAAGCAAATGAGACATTTATTTAGGACAAATTATTATTTCAAATGGGACACTTATTTCATGACAAAGAGGGAGTATGTTACATAATTATTAATTATTGTATCTTTCAAAATATAGAAGTACTTGCTGGGTATATACAATAAATTAATTATTGGTACTTTTGGAGTAAGATCAGCTGCCTGTCCATGATACATAAAATGTGGCATGCTGCCGTGAGGCATAAAATACCCCATGTCATCAATTCAATGGATATTAGACTCTATATTAAATAACTAAACTTCCTCGAATATGTGAAAAGTTCAGTGTTATACAATCTTTAAGAGTTAGTAATTCTTTTGGCAAAGGAGAGACACGGGGGAGGCCACTTCACCAACATAGATTGTAGCATTACAAAATACAAACTGCGCTTTCAGTTAGTTGCTTAAGCTTAATAGTATAAGGCTTAATTTTGAGGCAAATCTTTCACTATAATTTTTTACTTTAAGTAATTTATAATATAGTCTAATGTGGGACAAAGGGAATATTTTTAATAAAGAGCAGCAAATATGAAATAATACAATGGCAAGAATATATGAAATAATTTGCAACTTAGTTCGTCAAAATCCAGTAAGTTCAATAAGGTTGTTTAATCATATTTTTTAATACAGTTCTTCAAAGTTCACCTCGCAATATAATCCTTCTTTTTCATTTTCTTTGTTGGTTTGCATACACTAAAAAAAGTGAATAGAAGCAAAAATCCATATCTCCTTTTCTCCCATCATCTTTACCTATATACTCTCTTCATCCCATATTAATACATATATTTAAAAAAATAATAATTTTTATTAAATGGTGAAACTCACATTTAAGAGAAGGTAAAATAAACGTATGATATTTTTTTAAACACCCAACCACTTAAATTGAACAAAATAAAGTTAAGTTATTAATTTAGGGCAGAGGGAGTATAATTTTTAAAAATTACTCCAGGAACACAAAAAAATAATTCAAGAAAGAGATAAGCCCTCGCATGAGCTTGGGTGTTGCGAGTTGTGAGATATCAATCTAAGGGTGCTAGGAGTTGGGGCGTGCAGTTGATTCAAATTTACCTGTGTATTTCAATCCAAGAACATGTGTTGTTTTGGCTTGTTACGCATGAGCTTGTTTTGGCTTACTACACGTGAGCCCAAACTCATATAAATTATTTTAAAAAAAGTCTACTTTAAAATTGCTAAATACCAAATTCGTGTACCCATTCAATGCTACGTATGTATCTACACCATCACATCAGCATTGAGACCGCACACGTGAGAATGACCAAAGCGCATTTATGTGGGCCCCATCGGGCTCGTGCCAAGCCAGCACATGCTTCGTAGTAAATGTGGTGAGTCCCTATTGGTTACAAAACTTTTACCATAACTATAAGAAAAATATTTTCAACGACAAAATTGAATGATTAGTGGACATGTGGAGGGGAAATATGGAAACTTAGATCTAAGTTCCTAAGTTTTTCTCTCACTAGGTGACTTGGGAGGTGTTTTTTATACTCCACGCCGAGCGTAAGCCAAACGTAAGGAACACCTAGGAGCCGTCGATTTTGAAAATTGACGATGCATACGGTGGTGCACAATAGTGCATAATTATTTATGCTATCATGTGCTACTGTGCGCCATCAATTTTCAAAATTAAGGACTCCCAAGTGTTCCTTACTCTTATCTCATACTTTTTAAGGCTAATAAAAAACACTTCCCATGACGTGGTAGCCTCCCATTGTTGGTTTGGTTAGTCATGTAACTTAGTCACCAAAACTGGTCAAACACCTAACTATAAAGGATAATGATATTCCTACTCCGGATCTTATACACCCTCCTTACACCGCTCACGTGGCACTCATCTTTTTACTTTTTGTCACGCTAATCACTACGAGCCCTCACCTTCTTCATGCATGACATACTGGGCGGGTCGCATGCCTCGGCCCGGGCGCAACCACCTTGACCAACGGCTTGCTCCCCTTTGGCGGCGTCTTCCCGGTCAACGGCGTGGTCCCCTCCCTAATGGCAACATCCCGTTCGCCACCGGCGCTAACTAAGCCACAATCCACAACATCAACGGCAACAATGCGCCGTTCCTCACTGGCCCGGGCAGGCAGACGGGGAGCACCATCATCAGTAGCAACGACAACAATGTCATTGTTGGGGGCAATCAGCTCCCCTTCGTAGCCGCAGGCCAGCTGCCTGTAGGGTCCACGCTGCAGAGCCTCGACGGGAAGGGACGACCCATTTCTCCCAGAATGAGAATGGAGACCGGGCAGAGATTTTCTTCTCCTCCTGTTGTGGTCGGCCTCCTCCTGCAGGTCCGTTTTCCTTGATCAAACTCCGACAGCAGGTGGAACCTTGCACAGAAAACATTGAAACGTTGAAAACATCCCTTTCCCATCTTAGTAATGCGCCAGTTGCCATGACCCATAAGCTCTGATAACTCTTCACACCCACATGCTGCTGAATCAACATTCAACAACCATGCCACAGATAGGCAGGTCGCCCATAAAGAAAAATAATGAGCAGTTATATGGTAGTTGCAACAAGAAATGATACGGAGGAAGAGATGAGCTGGCGGAGGGGCACAAGGTGGACTCCGGGGTGGTGGGCAGGGCCCAGGGGTTCAATGTGGTGAGCTCGGAGGACGGGACCAGCCAGACGATGGTGTTCACGGCGATGCTGGAAGGCGAGGGGGGCCACGGGTACGAGGACAATATCAGCTTCTTCGGGGTGCACAGGACGGTGTCAGAAGATTCACAACTGGAGGTGATAGGTGGGACCGGGAAGTACGCCAATACCAAAGGGTACGCGGTGGTGAAGATGGTGCAGGCCGGGGGGGGGGGGGGGGGGGGGGGGGGCAGCACACGACAGACTGAGCAGAAACGTTGCTTCAGCTCGCCGTCTATCTTAATTAAAGCCTAGAGTTTTTGTCTGAACTTTGTGCTTGTGTTGGAGTTTGAGTGCGTTGCATGTGTTGATGCTCATTGGATAGTAAATGACTCATTGGTGTTTGTGGGAAAGGACCCTGAGATCCCGCTAGAGGCCTGGAGATGGGTGAGTGCTAGTGTTGAGAGTAGGCGGAGTCTCCCCACAGGGAGAGGAGATCACACATAGGTGCTAAGACTGAGAGCATCGGGAGAGGAGGGAGTGGCGGAGAGTTGGGTGGGTGGAGAGGAAGGAAAAACAAGTAGGGCAGAGAAGGCGCGCACCATCGCAAATTGGAAGGCGGAGATCACACACAGGTGCTAAGATTGAGAGCATCGGGAGAGGAAGGAGTGGCGGAGAGTTGGGTGGGTGGAGAGGAAGGAAAAAGGAATAGGCAGAGAAGGCGCGCACCATCGTAAATTGGAAGGCGGTTTTTACTGTTTTGGATCTAAAATTCAAATTAAAGCTGACGTGTTTGTCCTGCACAGCCTAACTTTGGGGGCTGATGTGCTCGTCTCTAGTTGGTGACACTCTGGCGGGAGTAGGGAGGGTGTATAAAATCCGGAGTAGGAATATCATTATCCAACTATAAAACGTCCAAAAAAACACCCTGGAACCCAAACTCAGCTCGGCCCCGGATTCCCCCCGCACTCCCGTCCAAATGAGCTTAACTGACCCATCCTAATCGTCTATCTTCCAATCCAACGGCTCAGAACCCTTCCTAATTGTCCTTCCGCAAGTACTCAGCTCGGAGGTCCAAACACCTCTCAGCCTCCACCAATGCCCGATTCCGCCGAATCTCCGCCTTGCTCCTCCGAGCACCACTGCAAACCCAAGATCCCCCTCGGCCATACTAGCTTGGGAGGCTTCTCGGCAGGGGCTCCACAACCAAGGTTTGCTGCGCTCGCCATCTCCCCATCGGCCGTAGCTTGGCCGTCAAGACCATTCCTAGGCATGCCCTCCTCTGGCCAAGCCACGCCAACCAGCTCATACGGGAGGTTGCAGTCCTCCGTCGCTTCCATCAACACCCCCCCGTCGTCCGCCTTCACGAGGTGCTGGCCTCCCGTACCCACGTCCACTTCGTCATGGACCACGCCGGAGGAGGAGAGCTCTTCTCTCTCCTATTTGCCCGCTGCTGCCTTCCTGAGGACCTCGCCCGCCGCTACCTCTTGCAGCTCGCCTCAGCCCTCTACTGCCATGCCACGGGGGTCTTCCACTGGCACCTCAAACCGGAGGACCTCCTCCTGGACGAAAATAACAACCTCTTGGTCTCAGACTTCGGACTCTCGGCCATGTCCGAGTCCGCGCTTAGACCCAACAAAGTATTGTTCCACACACTGTGGCACCCCGGCCTATGTTGCACCTGAAGTTCTGGCCAAGAAGGTTACGATGGTGTCAAGGTGGACGTTTGGTCATGTGGGGTGATCTTGTTTGTGCTGAATGCAGGCTATTTGTCATTGAATGATGCTAATTTGATGGTAATGTATAGGAAGATATATAAGGGGAAGTTTAGTTGCCCAGGATGGACTTATCCGGACATGCAGAGGACGATCACTCGAATGTTGGACACAAACCCGGACACCCGGATTACGGTTGATGAGATTCTGCATGACCCATGGCTTCAGAAGGTGGAGTTAAACCGGCTGTGGTGGTACTGGAGGTAAAGGAGGAGGACGAGAAGGGAAATTAAATGAGTTGAATGCGTTTGATATCATTTCCTTCTCGTCCGGGTTGGATCTTTCAGTGTTGTTTGGAGCGGAAGTGGAGAGGGAAAGGTTTGTGTCGGGGGAGGGTGGTGGAGGAAGTGGGTAGGAAGGAGGAGTTGGGAGTGCTGAGGGAGAAGAAGGGTTGGCAGGTGGCTGTGTAGGGCCTGAACGGGCAGTTCAGGGTGTCGGTGTAGGTGAGAGGAATGGTGGAGGGGATAATGGTGATGGAGTTGACATGATAAGGTGGTATTTTTCTTTATAACGTGGCTATTTAGACTATTCTTTTTTTCCTGTTTCTCCCATTGCTTTTTATAAAAGTGATTAAATATAAAAACATCTGAGTAGGGAATACCCAGAAATCAGCGTCCTACACTTTCGATACACTGTGAAGCACCTCCCAGGCGAGCTCCGGCAATTAGGGCATTATAAAAGGGGGATTCCTTCAGGCGGCAGAGGAGGAACCTCCTATTCGTCTTTCCCAGGGGCAGCAACATGAATAACCTATTGAGGGCGATTAGTGCAGTGGAGCTCCGGAGGAAGTACGAGGGTTGCAAAAGAAATGGAACCCAATCCTGGTTGAAGATCTCTCTGGATGACGGAACAGAGCAATTTCCTTGAGCATTTTGTCTTATCTTTTCATCTCAACCCTCTCTGGCATCGAAGGAAGAAAAGAAGGAACCTAGGAGAGACATTTGCAAATCGGCCATCTTCCTTGGTTTTGCCTTCGCCGCACCTTCTACTCAGCTGGGCTGAAATTGATCCGAATCCCCATTGACGACAAGATCACCTTCCACTGCTGGGTCCCGATGGTCTCCGATAGGAGCAAGTCTCTGCATCCGGAGGCGGGGGCGGAGGAACCTCCCTCCAGGGCTCAGCAGCATGAGAGAAGGTTGTGGGCGATTAGGGTAGTGGAGCTCCAAAGGAAAACGATTAGGGCTACGGCAAAAATGGGCGAGTGATCCGGGTTGAAGAAGTCTGCCCGAAGTTAAACCAGGATCACATTTTGGGTTGGAGAAAAGCCCGGCTCAACTATACTGACCCATAAGTGACGTGGGCGTACCTTATTGGACACTCACCCATTATGGTGAGAGTGCCGATCCGAAGTGTCTTTTCGAAATTCTCTATGTTTGTAAATTAATATTTTTTGTATGTGTTACTTATTTATGCACAGTTGAGCCGGGCCCCTCTTTGATTTCAAATTAAAGAGATTCTAACTTTTAAGTTAATTTAAAAGTCGGGTGTCGAGATTCCAACATTGAGGAGGTCTAATGACTCTTTTGGGTTTGGAGTTCTATTTTTATCTCCGCCCCAAATATCTTTTGTGTTGCAGCAAGGAAAATGAGGTTTTTTCATTGACCCCTGCCTAAAACTTCAATGATCCAAATTCTCTACCAAATCCTCCAAAGGCTTCTTCTTGTAAAATAGGCGTGTGTCTAGAAAAAAAAAGAAGACAACCTTACCTTGAGCCTTGTTCCGTGCCGGTATAACTATTGTTCTCGTTATTTGGAATAGAAATTTGAGCAAATCAACTCTCATAGTCAAATTTGCTCACTATTAATTTTAAATTTCGTTTTTCATTACAATTTCTCTTAATAAAATTATGTTTTGTCAGTTTTCCTAAATGCGTTACTTCTTTGCACCTTAGATGCAAGTCTAGATATTTTACACTAAAATTTTTTATGTAAATTTAGGTTATTTTTTAACCCC
This sequence comes from Saururus chinensis, assembly GCA_035235625.1. NCBI lineage: Eukaryota > Viridiplantae > Streptophyta > Magnoliopsida > Piperales > Saururaceae > Saururus > Saururus chinensis. The sequence continues at coordinate 19,514,498 of CP141147.1, read as the reverse complement.
CTGACTAAATATCTTCGGTCCGCTTAAAGTGAAATAAATTTTGTACAACTAACTTATATTCGCATCATGGCATTATTACCGTATGTAGAAAGGTAAAAAATTAGAAGGCACTCTACGACTAATGAAATCACTCAAAGTCATGGAAGGCAGTATCGATATAGATGATAGTATCGATGACCATGGATATAGGTACACGCCGTAACAGTCGTAAACCCTTTGATATATATAAAAAAATATCATAACTAATAATATATAATTATAATACTTTGTTTAAAGCATAATAAGACCATAAAACGCCGTATTAACTGATACGAGTACTCTAAAATTAGTTCATTTTAGAACCATGCACTGTTACTTCCTCTTTATTCCCTCTGTCTCATATTAAGTTTTATAAAATTAGTTTATTTTGAAACCAAATAAGATATTTAATATGAGTTACATAAATATCACGGAAAAATTTATACGTTAGATGTTTAACTAAGTGCATAATTGTAGAACATTATATTTAAAACAATAATTATGTTAATTGTATGAACCTACTTGTATTGATCTTATATAATTTTTTTAAAAATATTTTTAATATAATAAAAATATTATCATCTTTAAAATTTGAAAAGGTTAAGTTTGAATTAGTGTTTTTGTTTTTAATAGAAAAAAATTAAAATTTTATTTTATTTTTTAAATTTTTTTTAAAAATAATAAAATATTATCATATCGATACGATATGGCCGATAAGTATCGATAAATAATGTGGGGGATATATCGCCCCTGGTATCGTACCGATACGATACATATCAACCGATACAATCCCATATCGATCAGTACAACCTTCCATGCTCAAAGTTCACTCTATTTCTCTTTAAAGCAAAATAATTAATTTTAAACAAATCTGGTTGTTAATTCCTCATCTATTATAATAAAAGTCTCTTTTGGGAATTCAAGCCTTGCTTCTTTTCTAGATCTAACCCATTTGATATAGGTGATGTGAGCACAAATTTTTTGGGGGTACAAAATGATATCACAATTGATAATATTAGCATCAGTAACCATGAACATCTCCTGTGCAAAGAAGAAATATTTGTTGAAGAACATGAACATTATTTATTGCACTTACTGGTGAATTGTATTAGAAAAATTCAGTAATCGATGGATTGTAGTAGTTTTAAGGATTACTATAGTGCCTATAGCCCAAAAAATTACTTAAGGATCGTAAGATGTGACATCTTCTAACTATGTGCAGGAAGCAAAAGCTACTATGTAAATTCAATCACACAAAGAATAAAGTATGCAAACATTCCGCCTCTTCTTCGAAGTCTTCATCTACCCTGATCTATCACACTATTCCACAGTAAGACACTGTATTGGATAACTGAGGCAGAACAAAATTATGGGAAGTACTCCGGATATCACAAACTCTTTGTTCATGCTCAACGTTGATCTTTCCTTGTAATCGGACACTTTTCTTCATAGAAATTGTAGACCACGCGGAGGTAAGAACTGCTTAGGTAATTTTTTTTCAAAAAAAATAAAATAAAACTGCCGCCATTGATAAGCTACAAACTAAGCTAATTTCCATCAATATTTCACGGTCTGTCTCACATGTTGCCGGAAGTTGGGCTGTTGGCAGTGGCAGCCGGCTCAAGCTGCTTGGCCATCCAACTTTCTCTGGGTGCAATTGTGTCATGAAACGGTGGAACTCCCTGCAAACCAACAGACAAAGCAATGAAACTACCTACTGCAACACCTTTTTCAAATTCCTATCTGAAGTTTTTAGAGTGGGTAAATATGAATCTTCAGCTCACGGACCTCTAATTTGTTAAGGAGCTCATCTGCTGTCCCTGCTGAAACCACAATCTGTCTGGCGGTTTTGCCTACGAAACCTTCTTCCGTGGCTTTGTCAAACAGTGCAAGCAACCCATCGTAATACCCGTCTGCGTTCAAAAGGCCCACCTATTCCCAACATGTTGCGCCCATGAATTTTCGCTTTGATACCCTTTGCAATTATGTTTAATTCTCTCAACTAAATCTACACTATATTCTGTGATTAGTCTTCTAGGTGTCGATTTCAACCCATGTTTAAACATGTTTAGTATACAACCAAAAACACAAATGGAGCTAAATGATTAGCAAACCCCTAAAACTTACTTTGCTCAGAAAACAAAGAAAACATAGAACTCACTGGTTTATCATGAATGCCTAATTGACTCCATGTGATCATCTCCATTAATTCTTCCATTGTTCCGTACCCACCTGTAAAAGTAATTGGCATCGTCGTCAATATTATTGAATGATGATATTTCATTAGGAACAGAAAGTAATCAGTAAAATTTTCAAAGGAAGGGAGTGAGTGAATTGACCTGGAAGGGCAATGAAAGCATCAGCCAGTCTGGCCATTTCCGACTTCCTTTCATGCATATCTCCAACAATTTTCATTTCCCCAACGGGCTCCCCCGAAATCTACCAGTCAAAATTTGTGCTTGATAAGTGTCAAGATTTGATGTCCAGAAAAATTAAGCCATTACCTAAATCATAAAAAAATATGCTTACCTCTTGGGTCATCAGGGCCTTCGGAATGATGCTGTTAACAGAATAAAAAGTGAAGAAGTCCAGAAAAAGGGTAAAGAAACTAAGCACCTGACAGAAATCAGAAGTACTATACAAATGAAGAACTTCAAATGCAATGGGAGATAACATCAAAAGGCCACTATACAGACCCAAGGAGATGGCCGCCGCCATTGTAGACAACCTCAGAAATCATACCCATCAATCCAAGACCTCCACCACCGTAGATCAAACCGATGTTTCTCTCAACCTGTCATCAACAAGGAAAAAAGTGAAAAATGGCCTCCCTATATATATCAAATTAATTTTTTCATCTTTCTCTTCAAATAAGGGTCTGAGTACATCGACTTACCAACTCTTTCCCGAGATCGGCAGCCGCTTTCTTGAACGCAGGATTTAATCCGGAATTGCCCCCACAGAAAACGCAGATTCTCCTGTAGAGTCTCCTCTGTTCAGACGACAAGGCTGTCGGCTCGTCTCCGCTCATTCTTTTCTCCCAAACACGAAGTCAAGCAAACTGAGGACACGATCAAAGATTTGAAGGAATTGAAAACAGAACCAATCTGGAAGGAACCCCAGTGCTATGGAAATAGATCTCAACTTATAGTCGCGTCTCCACTCACTTTTTTCCTCTCCCATTACTCTCGAGAAAACATTAGTTATAGATAGGGTATAAACGTGGCGGTGTATATCGCCAATCAAATTGACTTGTTCACACTGCCTTTACTTTTGACCACTTATAATTTGGTCACGATTATCAAGTAAATTGGAGCAAAAAATCAAAATGTTACAAGGTAAAAAATAAAAGAAGAAGAATGTTGATCCATTAAACTCTTATTTACCCCACTTTTTATTAACCCCAACCAACTTCACAAATTTCTCAACTTACCCCATAACTAGGGCTGGTCCTCGGCCAAATGTTGGCGGACAAGGCTAATCTATGTCTATGTCCGCTAACAATTTGTTCGTCGGTATTTTGTCGACAAACAAAGCTTCTTTTTCGGCGGACACGGCCATTGTTTATGGACATAGCCTTTTAGGCAATTGGATGAGTGTCGAAGTGGCTGGAGAGAATGAGAGCGGTGTTAGCAACTTTAACTAAGTAGGGCTCAGGTGAGGATCTCTAGATTAAGTAATTTAATATATAATAATATTTTTTAAACTTATATATGTCATCTTCTTTATTTGTAGTATTACTATTAGATAAATTAGTTCATTTTGAAAAGCCAAATAGAGTTATTAATGTGGGATAAAAGAAATATTTAATAACTAGCTTTAAAGAAGAACTCAAATATAACATTAACATGATTGTATTTAAATTGTTAAAGATTTAAGTATAAGAAAATAATGTTTAAGAATAATTAGTGGAGAAATAAAAAGTATCCTTCATATAAGAATACACATTGTATTTAAAAGTTAACTGGACCTCGGACAAAAGGCCGGACGAGGTCTTTGTCCATGGCCATGTCCAAAAATTGGCGGACAAAAGAATTTGGCTGGACACCTCGGACATGGCCTGGACATCGGACGATGGACGTATACGACCAGCCCTACCCATAACTAAAATGGAGTCTCATCTGGTATGGTGGTCAGTCCTCATTGTCCTAGTTTGACTAGCCAAGATTTCAATTTGACTTACCAATTCTAGTCGAGCCGGAAAAACTCAAAATTTACCCTCCTTACTGAGTTTGGCAAGATCGGGTTTGGTCCAACCCTGTATGATCAAGTGAGCTGGTTTTTAAACTTTGTTGTCTACCCCTTCTTCCCTTCTCTTTCTCTAGCACATGTGATGATGGTAGTGGGCGACATTGGCAATGACAAGAGTGGTCAATAACAGTGATGACAGTGACAACCGATGCATCTACCCCATCCTCAGGCTTTTTTTGCCACCATGACTAGATCATCTTGTTACACCCCAAGATTTTAAAATTTATTTTTCTTAAAACTCACAATGGGAAGATGAACAATTACATCATAAATAAATCTCATGTAATAATAGATTGGGTTGAATTCCTTATTTTTTAAAATTATAAATATCAAACAGGGTATATAATATTTGTCATCAAATCATTCAAACCCATTAGCACGACAGTTTCTTTTCGCCAACGTGTTGGTGGTTCTTCTGATGATTTCAAAAGAACTAACAATGCCATTGCCAATGTGCCATTTATTGCTAACAAAAGATTATAGGTTTTACCAACATGCACATAGACATGTCAATGCCTACCAACATAAACACATTGACTTCATCGACGTGAATGCTAATGTGTCAGTGTAGACATTGATGACACAAAAGATTAATAATTTAAAAAAAAATAAACCCATCTTTCTAAACACAGAATACCTCATAAATTCAAGGTGTCAAACATCTAGTCAGACGCTTTTTAGATACCATGGTCAAATCTTATGGCTACGGGCAGAAGGTGATTGCAACTTTTTTGGTTGTTGCAACCACCTTTTACTTACGGTATGTTTGGATTGGTGAAAACCGGGAGAAAAAGAAAGAGAAAATGAATCTAGGTGAAAGATAAACTAGGAGATTCCTAAAAAAAATTTACTGTTTGGTTGCGTAAATGATGTTAGAGAAAATTGACGGTGGTGGTAGCGGTGGTGGCAGTGGTGGCGGTGGCAGAGGTGGTAGCGGTGGTGGTGGCGGTCATAATGGTAGTGGTAGTGGTGGTAGGGGTGGCGGCTATAGTGGTGGTAGTAGCAATGGTGGTGATGGCGGTAGCGGTGGCAGGGGTGGTGATGACAGCGGTGACAATGATTATAGTGGTGGTAGTGGCAACAACGGTGGTAATGTTGGCGACAATGGTGGTGGTGATGGCGGTGGTGGAGGTGGTGATAGTGATGGTGGTGGTAGTAACGACAAGATATAAGTCTTTAGTATGGTGATTTTCTCCTAAAATCCATGGGTTGATAGGCAGAAAGTTTTTGGGCCAATTTTACATCCATTTTCTCTCAGTTCTTTCCCCGTTGCACCCAACAGTGGAAACTGAGAGATTTTAAGAAGATTCCTTTCTTTTCCCCCACTTTTCACAAATCTAAACAGACCCTTAGTGTTAGAAGATTTGGCCATCAAAGGCCAAGCCATGATTTTAAGCTAGGGTGGACAAAGAAATTTGGTTGTAAATTATGTCAACACAAATTTTGAAAATATTATAGCAAAATTTGGGTGGTGTTTCAATTTAACTTGTTAAGACTATGTTAGATTTTTTTATAGTTTAAACAATTTATTCTTGTCATGCCAATGTGTTGTCTAACTCTGCCATTGTGTCTCATAATACCAATCCCAAGCCTAGGAAAGGAGGAGGGTTGCGTCAGGTTTACAACCAGTTAAAAAATTGTCAATATCTAAAGAGAAGATACAAATACAAAATTATGAGATTCACCATGTCATTAGCAACATGTGAAAGCATCTTAAAAGAAAAGAAAAAGACATGAACTTGAGGAGAGAAAAAATTAAGAAACAAACTGTAAGAACTGTAAAGTTTTACTATTTTTTGTATACTATAAAGTTTTACTGTTTTTTGTTTGTTTTGATTTTGTGTGATGGTTTGGTTTAATTATGAATTTTCTTGGGTTTATTTTGCTTTTTAGTTAGAAAACATTAGTATCTAACTTAATCCACCAAGTTACCACACTAATTGTTGTCATTTTTCATATAATTTTTTTTTATTAAGGAAGAGGGCCCCACCCTAGGATCCACGACCATCTTGGTACGTACCAACTTCTTGGGCTGCCAACCCTCACTTGACATCTTAAATGAGTTTGGGATTTGTCAAATTCATTTTTAGTCCATTTCACATAATGGGTTCACTTATTCCTTTGTTAGGCCTATTTTAAACTCACTTACTTGCCTTACGTATAAATAAAAATATTGGTCATTTCCCCATTTGGGGTGGGCTGAGATTTGGGAGAACTCTACCCCCTCTCAAGAAAGAAAAGTTTAATCCAAGGTAAATCCCTCTAATCCCTTTCATTTTTCCTTTGTTTTACCCTAAATCTCATGTTCTTCTCCTCTTGAATGAGATTTTAGGTTTTTTCTTCTTCTCAAGTTCATTTTTTTACCCATGTTTTGAAACCCTAGATCCGGATTTCTTACTTCTACTCTTGTGATTTTCATTTTGGGCATAAGGAATCATCTATTAGTGGTTTTGAGTCTCTATTTAATTTAAATGTTAGATTTTGTTTAGAGCTAATGTGACCTAATTTGTTAGGTAGGGATCATTTGAGCTTGAGATGATATTGAAGGGTCTACAATCTAATTTGAGGTGAAGTGTTTTTGTTTGATGAAGCTTTACTTGTATTAACACCATGTTTGTAGGTAAAATTATGTTTTTGAAGTTTATGGATGTGTGGGATTAGATCTTCTTGAATGAATTATTTAATGGTGTTTTGGACATAGAAATGAATTAGTTATGTTAGATTTATCATGTCTTAGGCTTAGATAATGATTACTTGAAGTTTTATGAATTTTAATGGAATTTTGGGATGAAATCGATTCTGTTTTTTGCAAGAAAAAGAGCTGTTTTATGTAATTTCTAGGACAATCGATCGATCACCCTGTCGAGCCGATTGACTGGCCAAATGACAGATCGCAGAACCTTTGTTCCTGATCGACTATCCCAAGGGACCAATCGATCGGCTAAATGTGAAAATGACTTATGCTTAATTTTAAGCTAGATTTTGATAATTTCTCCATGTCTTTAAAATGTTACTACTTACTAGTAGAGTATGATCATGTTGATATATAAATGCTTATACACATGCGACATTAATTATGTATGAATCATGTTCCACATGTTTAGCTTATTTATAAACATGACTATTTATGTTTATGCATACTTAGGCTTACATGATCTGTTTAGCCACATATGAACCATGTCTCATGCATAATAGGACTGATAGTATATGATTACTTATGCTTAAATGTATTTAGCATTGTTTACTTATGTATCATGTTACATACATCATAACAATGAGTTGCTAAGCCATGTTTAACTAGTCATTGTGTGTTGTAGTTTTTCGGATTAGTAGTATTAGATATTTGAATGAATTAGTTTTACATTCGAAAGGGTTGGGTTTTCTATCCAACGGGCAGGGTTTTATGTCCCAAAGGGTGGGTTTCCTCCCTAAGTGAGAAGAGCGGAATGCTATAATGAGAAAAGTATTGAGACTTCTGGATTGAGCATCCGAGCTTATTTGTCCATGTGCACCGGCTAACTAGGGGCACTTCAAGTTTATAGGATTTGTTAACTACTTAGGTCTTCCTTCTTATGATTACTAGGGTGACCAGGATCGATATCTATAGGTACCGGGATTTCTCTATTGTGAGACATTCATTGTGCTATTTAAATAGGGATGTGTATATAGATTATGATGTTTATATTTTCATAGGTTGTGTATGGGTCATATAACTTGATTATATAGGATGTCTATGGATTATGATATTTGATCATGCAGGATGTGTATGAATTATGATACTTGAATGCACAGGTTGTGTGTGTGGATTATGATATATTAAGACATGACACATAGGTTTTGATTATGGATATGTGATGCATGAATGAGATATTTCCCATGGGTTGTATGTGTGAAGGATTTGATGTATTCTTGTATTGTTAATACCGGTTTTACATAAGGCTTATGTGATGCTTCTTATGGATTATGTTTTGGTGTTAATGTGAGCTTTATGTTTTCAAACCCAAACTGAGCTAAGCTCACCCCATTTGCCTTCTTTTGGGGTTGTATTGTTGTTCTATGCAGGTGCTCAGGATGGGTTATTTTATGAGCATGGAGGCGATCGGATACACATGGAGTTGAGGGAAGCTCTTATTTGCCTTGAGATAAACTTTTGATGATTTATGTTATGACTTTGATACTTTACATGTTATGGGAGAGCCTTGTTTGATGGCTTAAACATGTTTGTTGCCTTTTTAGGTTTGAAATTTCTTATGTTATTTTGAGACTTATGTAGGTATGTGAATTACTAAGAGACTTCAATTAATTTCTTTTATCTTCTATGCACAAAGTGAAATATTGTATACTTTGATCTAGCCCTGTTTTGAGTTAGTATTCACTTCGTTGTGCCTTCGTTATCTCTCTTTAGCTGGGTTTGGGTCAAGGGGGTGTGGCGGGGTGTGACAAAAAGTTTATAATGTTATGGGTCCATGGGCATCTCAAACACTAGGGCAAAACCCAACCCAAGTGTGAGAAATATAGTCATAAAATTCTTCAGGTCAATCACCAAAATTCTCATTCTTGTGAAAGAGCTATAACAATCTTCTAGTACTAGATTCTAAAAGAATAAAAATATTAATTCTTACCGTTATTCGGATCAGGCCAACATCATTGAATGTTGTTGCCTATATACTTATTGGTAACATCTCCAATGTTATTCCTAAAAGATCGGATCTAAACGTAGTTCTACCTAAAAACTAAAGTCATTTAACAAATATAGCATCTTACATGAAATGCTTAAGTATTTTTTAATTAAAGATGCATTCATATGTTAAAGTCTACTTAGAATAATAAAAGCGTCAACAAATCAAACAAATCATTCATTCACAAAATCTATGAATCATTCACAAAATTGAATAAATCATTCGTTCACATATTCTAATAAATCATTCACAAAATCGGATTAATCATTCGTTCACAAAATCAAATAAATCATTCAAAATTGGATAAAACAATAATTCATAGAATGTTGCCGATACTTAAGTGACGTACACCCATGCTCATGGGGCAACGGGATCATAATGAAGATCTTTCGACGATATCTCATTTCATAGGCATGTCATATGCCTCAATAGGTGGTATCTAGGACTCATAACTCTGATAGCGTTTGGGCTTTATACCAAATAACTACCCTTCAAATCCGATGATATCTTTTGGACTTTATACCAAATAACTACCTTTTAAATTTGATCATTCAAAACCATTTGAAATTTCATTCAAATAATATAATAATTTTTCAAAAGTCTAAATAAAAAAAAAGTCGAAGACCAAAAACCAATGAAGTGCTCATCAAATAATCATAAGTCACTCAACATCATTTTAAAACATTCATTCATGCATAATTTGAAAATCATACAAGTCGTTTTAAAACATTCATTCATACATAATAATATTCTCACATTTTGTCACTCACACCTGTGGTGGTCATTTTGGGGGAAAGAAAACAATTGTAAAGGTTCTTCAAAGTGGATTTTACTGGCCCACCTTGTTTTGGGATATTCATGAGTTTTGTAAGTCTTACGATATATGTCAGCGTCTAGGGGCTCTTTCTTAGAGAGACATGATGTCTCTCCAACCCATCCTCATTGTCAAGATTTTGATGTATGGGGGATCGATTTCATGGGTCTATTTCCACCCTCCTTTGGCTGCACTTACATCTTGGTCATCATCGATTATGTATCCAAATGGATAGAAGTCACAACCACAAAAACCAATGACCATAAGGTAGTGGTGACATTTCTCAAGGAACATAGTTTTATCGGTTTGGTAAACCTAGGGCAATCATTAGTGAATGGTGTAGCCACTTTTGTAACCGTTCTTTTGAAGCTATTATTCAAAAATATTTTGTCACACACAAAGTTGCATCCCCCTACCACCCTCAGATCAGTCGTCAAGTCTAGGTGACCAATCATGAGGTTAAGAAAATCCTTCAGAAAACAGTGCGCCCTGATAAAAAAGATTGGTCCATGCGTCTTAATGATGCCTTATGGGCTTATCAGACCGCTTATAAAACCCCCATTGGCATGTCCCCTTTCCGTCTGGTTTACGGTAAGGTTTGACTCTTTAATTCTAAATTACGCCTCTTCCCAAATAAGCTTAGATCTTGATGGGATGGCCCCTATGTCATTACTCAGGTTTTTCCTCATGGAGCGGTCGAAATCTCTGACCTGCGTGATAATCGGATTTTCAAAGTTAATAGTCAGCAACTTAAGTTCGTCATCCAGAGAGATGTTGAGATGGGTGACATTGACTCTATTGATTTGATTGATCCATTAATACATTGAGGGAATGCACACCGTCTGGCTGAAGACGTTAAACTTAGAGCTTCTAGGGAGGCAACCCTTGTTTTTCTTTGAATTTATTTGTTTTTTCTTTTTTTAGTTGATTTTATTTTATTCAGAACCTTGTAGCTGCTTGAGTTTTTTTTAAATGTTTTGAGTTATTTATGTTTATTAAAAAATAAGAGAAAAATGTGTAAAGCCGTTCGATCGAGTACATAGCACTATTGATCGGTCTCATCGATCAGCTCACTTGGCAGTTTCAATGCCCCGTGCCTCTGTTAAAATGCATGTGTGGTAGCCAGAGCCGACAGCCGTGTTTCTCTTCTGCCGCATCTTCCTCTCTTCTGCCATGCTGCCCTCCACTGTCTGGCAAGTTTTTTTTCGCCCAAATTCATCCCCCGCTCGCCAATTTTTTGTGTAGAATCCATTTCTGGCATCTATTTGAGCTGAATCAGCCTTTGTTTCCCACTATCACACCATTTTCCCTGTAAGCCCCAACTTCTATTTTTTTGGAATTTTCTTTTGTTTTATGGCCAAATTAGATGCAATTTTCTGTGGTAAATTTTTATAATTAATTTGTATGATCTATAATTCGGATTTGGTCTAGTTTGATTGCATAAAATGACGCATTGTGCATGTTTACTTTTGAATTTTTCATCGCATGTTATTTTCGTACAAAATTCTAATTTTTAAGGCTATAATGGATTGGTTTGTATGTACTTGCTTTGTTAAAGATGTTTATTATTTCATTGTACACATTATACTCTGATTTGGGCAATTTTTATTAACTTTTGTGCTAGGGGTACTTTTACAATTTGACATTGTTGGCTGTGTAATTTTTTTTGTTTTTCATTCACTTCCATAACACTTCTAGTAGTTCATTTTGCAGATCCATGGCGCATGGTTCTAGTTCTAAAGCCCAGAAGAAGAGGAAGGATGCCCCTTCTACTTCGGGCGCCTCATCATCTACGACAGCTGCTGTCGAGCTACCACTCTGTGTTATTGTTTACGAGCAGCAGGTGGAGTTTGTCCCCACCATTACCGCGGCCCAAACATGGATTATGGAGCGGGATGACTCACATTCCTTCTTCTCACAGATCGCAGCCCCTGATGCTCGAGTGCACTACGAGGACATGTGTTCTTTCTAGAGGTATTGATGAGCAGGGATCCATTGTTAGCACAGTTGGATCCATCACGATTACGGTCACCCCAACTCTTATAGCTGCGGTGATGGGTCTCACATGCTCCGCCTTCACCTATCCCTCCTTTGCTGATTTTGAGTTCCTTGATGATTTCGCTATTACAAGGACTCTTATGGGGGTGGAGCGTGGCCCATCCCTCACATATGGATTTCCAGCTTCTGTCATGACGCGGGACTATTGTTTTGCTCATCTGATATTGGAGTATGACATATGGTTCCACCGTCGTGAGAAGGTAGATTACACCCTAGCTTGCCTTCTTTAGGTTCTAGGCTGTGCGGAGTAGATTCACATCGACTTCCCCTCCTTTGTCTTTGCATATCGGCAGAGATAGTATCTAGACTAGCGGACGCCCGGTTAGCATATCCTTCATCTTGGAGCAGAATTTTGATAACTTCCCGTTGGATTTTCCTCCATATGCACCTACTAGCTATAGTTTAGGGGTCATTTCACAAGCGACCCTAAACCGGATGGTCACACATTGCCCACCTCTACCAGCGGTAGAGGAGGAGGAGGAGGATGAGCAGGCCACAATGGGCATGCCAAAGGTCGCAGCTGAGTAGAGCATTCCACCACATTCTTTTGCTAGTGATCATTTACTTCAGATGGAGCATCACCTTTGGGCACATATAGACTTTTCTCAGGCATAGCTTCAGACATGGATGACCACGCGTATGGACACTTTGATGGCTGAGATGAGGAGACTTGTACACAGATTGGATGGTTTGATTTGTGGCCAGTCAGCTACTATAGATGCGGATGATGGAGACAAGAGTACTACTAAGGAGGATGATTCTAATGATGCTAATGCTTATCTATGCCGGGGTTATTTATCTCTTTTCTTTTGTTTTTTTTTTTAATGTTTATAGTTGTCTCTTTTCTAGGAGTTTGGTACTTTAGGTTTGGGGAAATGCTCCTTATATGTATGTTTCTCATGCCTTCTCAAATCCTATGTACTTCTCTTTCAGATTAGTGGATTAGTTATGTTTTTAGGTGATATCTTTCTTTCCCTCTCTTATTTGTTCTTATCATTGTAGTATATATTTTCTTTAACATTGTGGACAATGTTCGGTTTAGGTTTGGGGGTTTAGAAAAATATTTTCTTTCTTATTTTAGGATGTTTTAAATTATTTTTTATGTTGCTTTTATCTGTTTATTTTCTTTTAAAAGCATATGTCTATTTTTAAAAAGATCAATTTACGTAGAAAATTCAAATAAATTAATTAAGTGATGAAAATGATTAAGTAATTTCTATTCTATTTTTATTATCTTGGATAGTTGTGCTTATATTTTTTAAATCACATTTAACACACTTAAAACTTGTAGGAATACAATTTTATAATTTATTACTTAAAATCTTTGTGGGATATTTTTAGCTAGGCATATTTTTGAAAACATGGTATTCGGGTAATTTTTAATATTTTATGATAGATCTTTATGCTTGGCTATTATTTGAAATTTTTTTGGATAAGTGTATAAAGAAAAAAATGATGATGAAAAAAATGAATGAGACAAAAAAGTTAAAAAAAAAGAAGATTGATTAATAAAAATGAAAAAAAATATTTGTTACTCTTTTCACTGAGTAACCGAGCCTCTTGCCTAAGAAATCATAGGGGTTTGCGTTAAAAGGTAAAAAGTTGAGATAAATTTTTTTTTGTAACTTGGTTTTGTAGCCTTTATAGTTCGAGTTATTAAGCCTGAGGGGTGTCTCAATACCCAGTGCCTTGAGCCAACTGGATTAGGGACACTGACCTAACACTTTACATAAACTATTTAGAAAGCTTAAGATAACTAAGTATTGCACGAGTCATATTTTGAGGTATATTATGCTCTTATTACCTTAATTTAATTAAAATTTAAAGGCAATTACATGAGATTTTATTATGAGATGTTAAGGATGAAAGATTGCCATTGTTATATTTTTTAGTTAGTAAACTTCAATGAGTTTAGTTAATAGGTCACATAAGATATGCTTATTAATAAAGATTTAGATTGTATGACTACATGTTTCTACACTTTATGTTTTTGAAATGTATATATGTAATTGCACAATTATTTTGAAGATGAGGTTATAGAATGAATGATTCCTTACTTGAAAGTGATCGGATCAAAATTATTTACTTGTGTCAAATATTCGTAGTTGGTTCTTTTTAATAATAGTTGTGTTTTTAAGAATATATTGTTTTTAGAATTTTTGTTTTCTTGTTTTGTTTTATTTCTTTCCTTAGGTTTAGAGGTTTGTGGGTATTATTGCTGCAAACCTTCAATAGATATAACTTGTCTAACTAGGGACACCTAGGGGTTTAAAGGCTTGTTGCATATGCTAAATGCAATTGTGATTCCCTATGAAAGTAATATTTATTTATTTTTCTAGATTAGTCATTTGTTTGTTTTATTTGCTCGAGGACTAGCAAAATTTAGGTTTAGGGGTATTTGATAAGTAAAATTTATATGTTATTTCACGACTATAGCATTGACTTATCGTGCTCCAAATAACTTGAAATTTTATAATATTCTCATAACACATATATCAACCCATCAGAAAAAGGACCTAAAAATCATACGTTTTCATCCCTAAACATGCTTCTAAACACGGAAACAAAGAACTATTTTACTATATAGCACTTATTCTAAAAATAATAATAAATACATATTATTCTGGAAAAATATGAAAAATTAAGAATACGATCCATATAAGATAATCTACTCCCAGAAAAAATTTGAGAGCAAAACTCAAAGTAAAAGTATCCAAAACATAGTCATGAATCCAAAATGGAGACTAAAAATGATTTCATATCCATTCTTCAATAACATGATTTCACTCAACATGGGTTTAATATAAGAAAAACCTCATTCAACAAAAACCTCTTACCTCTAGTGCAAAGAAACTCCTCAAATCTTCCTAAATCAAAATATCTTTATTCCAAAAATTAAGATTTTTCATTAGATCTATGTATAAAACATGATCTCTACCAACTAGAGGCTTATAACTATGATAACTATGTAAATATCAAGTGCTTCCTCGAGTTTAATGACTTCTAAATATGAAGTACAAAGTTTTACATCAAAACAAAGGTTCTAGGGTTCTACAAGTTGCATGAAATATGAGAAAGTTTGGGGTTTTAATAGAAGAAGACATGAGAATTATGATTAATCATGAAGGACATTCAAATCCCCATCAAAACGCAAAAGATTAAGGAGAAAATAATCAAATTAACTTACCTTGAGGGAGGCTATGGCACCCAAAATCTTAATCACTTTAAAAAGCTCCAAAACTCTCTAATTAAGGCTCTTAAGAAATATTTATATGCAACGAGGATTAGGGTTCCTAATCTCCCTAAAACTTAAGCTACTAAATTATCCTTGGGCAATCCAAATTAGCTCTCAAATCACTATTTACGTAAATCACTTTAAATGCGCCGAAAAGGCTAAGTAAATGCCCAATCTTGGGTTTAATTCGGGTAATCGGGTCTGGAGCATGTAGTACAACTTCAATGGGTCATATCTCACTTATCTGAACTCTGATTTGTGCACTCTTGGAGGCATTTTAAAACTCTTTTTGTCTAGTTTCTAAATAGATTAGTCTTAACTTTAAATTTAATATATTAATAGATTTATTAAACTAATTAAGTTAAAGGGTCAAACTCATTAAATTTTAACATGTCCTCCGTTAGAGAATTAGGAAATTCCCAGATCTTACATAGGCCTAGTGAGGATGATTTAGGCCAGTTTTGTTTTTTTTATAAATTGGGGTTGGGGCGTCAGAGCGGGCTAACTTGTAGCCCAGCCAAGCTTGCCCTATAAGGGGCAGTAATGGGTCATGGGCCTGGCCGACGCGTGGCAATCCCTACGTCGACGTTGACCTTAACTTTTCCAGGGGGAGACCAAGTAGAGGGGAGGGCCGAATTGGGAGATAGTCAAAGGGAATATTTCTTCTCAAGGCAAGAGGCCTAGGCAAGCATCTCCCCATAAGACATATATGAGCCACCAACACCAAATTTGTTTCTGTTGAGCCAATTGACCCAGTGAAGGATGAACATCCTCCGGAGATCCGTTTCCCCGTGGTTGCATAGGATGAGATGAATAACCTCTGGGAGGTGAGAGAGGAGCTCAATGCTAGCAGAAGAAAACCATAGGTGGGAGACCACAACTGAGGGAGCCGGGGGCAGGTCCACAACATGGATAGTGGTCTCAGGAAAATGGCCGCACGTGGGGTAGCCACCCGACATGGCCAGCCCTCTTCAGATGAGGCTCCCCCAGAAGGAGGGTGTCATTGTAGACATGCCACATGAACATCTTAATTTTGGGGAGAATGTCCATCCTCCCGATTGTCTTCCAGAACTTGGACCTCCTATGGGGGTTAGAGCAGTCCTCCCTGTCCTCATAAACCAAGTCAGTGGCAAATGTGTAAGCGCTGTTGACAGAGAACATAACATTAGGAGTGCCAATCCACATGAGAGAGTCGAGTGGAAGGGAGGCCAAGATGGGGATGTTGAATATCACCTTGCAATCAAGGGGGAGAAAAATATCCCTAATGAGATCTGCCCTCCAAGACCCGATATCAAGCTCAATGAGGTCGCAAACCCGAGCATCGCCATCCAGAGTCCTACAAGGGATAATGAACCAGAAGGTAGAGGGACGAGGGATCCACTTGTCCTTCCAAACCTTGATCTTGCGACTATCCCCCACCCACCAAAGGAGGCCCTTCTCAAGAGTCGCCTTACCCCGCCAGAATGTTTCTCCAAGCAAAGGATGTGTGACCTTTGGCTTTGGCCTCAAGGAAGGAGTCGTGAGGGAAGTACTTGCTACGTAGAACTTTAGCTAGCAAGGAACCATCCTCTTTCAATATCTTGTAGCCTTGCTTAGCAAGGAGGGAGAGATTGAACACAAGTAGCTCTTTGAAGCCCATCCCTCCGGCCTCTTTTGGCATACAAAGGGTCCTCCAGCTAATCTAATGAAGACGCCTCTTATCAAGGAAGTGATTTCCATGACAAAGGTGGGGGGAAGCAAGAAGCAGGACATGGTGTATGTGGATACAGCCTGGGCAACTGATTTGATGAGGACTTCGTGCCCCACCATTGAGAGCATATATTTTTTCTTCACAATTTTCCCCTTGAGATCGCTGAAGAAGCAGTACTTGTTCTTTCCAATCCAGGAGGGGAGACCAAGATATTTCTCGTGAAATTCTTCTTTGGTAATGATAAGTATAATTTGTACGTTATTTTACCCTTAATTATTCTATTGTTTAGTCTTATTTATGAGTTAATATAGTTTAAATAATTAGAAATTAAATTTAATTAGGTTAGAAAAAGCTTCTATGGTGTTTTGAAGTAAATTGACTTATTTTGTAGATTCTTCATTGGCGTTCGATCGGGGTCACTTAGCGTTCGATCGGGTAAACGTGAATTAGGATACAAATATAGTATAGCCGATCGAACGGGCATGCAGGGCGTTGGAACAAGATAATGCGCAGTTTCCTTGTTTAAGCCAATTTCAATTCCTTTTCATATTGGACTCCTTCCTACGGTTCTTATGCCTATATAAAGACATATTTGGCTCAAAATTGAGGGATTCCAATTGATTTTCTAGAGAGAAAAAGGAAGAAGAAGATGGAAGAGAACTCAAAGCTTTCAATGGAGATTCAAGTGCTTTCTTCTACAATGGAAGGGTAGACTTTTCTTTTACTTAGGAGTTGATGAAGCTATAGATAAGTTTCAGTTTCTTTTCTTTTTAATTTAGATCTCAGTTGTGAATTATGACAATTGTATGATAATAATTTTCTTTTTTAATGGAAGAGTTTTTCATGTTTATTCAAATCTATGTTAATTTATTGTCTTCTAGATGATAAATTGATGTGGTTTTGATATTTGCATCAATTCTAATTTCTATGATTTAGATGAGATGGTCACGTAATAGTTTTAATATTCAGATAATTAATGAATTGGATGAGTTATACTAAGATTAGATGAGTCATACCTATAGCTACTTTAGTGTAGATGATTTGTGCTATTGTCGAAGATAGTTCATGCCATGAATTTAAATAATGATTCTTTCTGAAGTAATTCCAGCTTGTAGCTGAGAATACTTGTTCATATTTACACTAGATTTAGAATAAAAGTTAAGGAATTGTTATGAGTCTATAGTGGATTGAACTTCCTAAGTAATTTCCATCATATTAATCTCTTGTTTTTAAACTAGTTGATTTCTTTCTTTTGCTTAATTTAAGTTTAAGTTGTTTTTGGTTTTTAATCAGCAAATTATTCTTTAGATTTAGTAATAATTCATCCGTCTCTGAGGTTCGACAACTCTTAAATACTTATCCTAGTACAATTACCTTGTACACTTGTAAAGGGTTTAATTATAAACGATCAGATAATACTCAGCACCCTTTAATGGACTCTTTCTACTGGAGGTGTGTTCTTGCAGAAGAAGATGGAAGACTTTGCCTCGTTAACACGCTGCTCGGGCACCCTCTCATAGGAGGAGTGGATACCAGCTAAGGCATGGCAGTTGGGTAAAGTGGCTCAGCAAAAGAACAAACTATCATTAACGGAAAAAAGATGAGAGACTCGTGGGCCTCCCCTAGTTGCCGCCATGCCAACAATGTCGTTCTTGTCAACCGCCGGAGAGAGAAGAACGGAAAAGCCTTTGAGAAAAAGAGGAAGAGATGGGGGATAGAGGATCCCCTTGTCTCAACCCCCTAGACCGAGAGGAGTCAAGCAAATGACCATTGAAGATCACCAAAAAGCTGACCATAGAAAAACAGCTGGTAAAAAGTTCCACCCAGTGGTTGCTAAAGCCCAATTTGCTGAACACGACGGACAAGTAAGGCCACTCGACCCAGTATATGCCTTCAACATGTCGAGTTTGTCCCTATCAAATAGCCTTCGTATGTTGCCTCCAAAAGATTTCTTCCCTATGCAGCACTTCATCCAGCTTGGCTTGGAGGAGATCACGTTCCCACCAATCCTTCCGAGACCCTCTAGAAACCAATCCATGCATCTGTTCATGGCTCATTTTTGCGCCTGCAAGTTTCTGAAGGTCCATTTGTACCATTGGGTAAGCGTCTTCTAGCATAGGGCTAGCTTGGCTTGGAGATCAGCCCATCCTCTGCATGGTCCGCTCTGCCCATATCTCCTTAATAATGTTTTCACAATCCTTATTCCTTAGTAACATATCCTTAAACTGGAACAGTTTCCTTCTTTAAAAGGGGCTGATCCTCCGGTTGATAATGGTGAGGAGAAGGGGGGAATGGGCAGATTGGCTCTGTGGCAAGTGGGTAATGCCCAAACAGCTGGAACCAATTCTCATTGGCTACCAGTATGTCCAGATGCTCCCAGATGTTGTCCATGCCTGACTTCATGTTGCACCACCTTAAAGCAAAGCCCCGAAAGGGGACTTCGGAGAGCTTACAGTCGTCAAGGACACTTCTAAGAGCATTCAATTACCAATAAGGTTTAGGATTCCCAACCTGCTTTTTCGACGGGTAGATGCTCTTGTTTAGGCCACCCTCTCTGACCCAAGGCAGGTCCCATGCACTAGCAAGGGTACACCAAAGGTTCCACGTCTCTCATTGTTTAGTCATCTCCAGGTTACCATAGAGACCCGTAAACCTCCAATGTCTTTCCTTCAAGGGGGAAAGTTTTTTAGAAATAGACTCAACAAATGTCAGAAATACAAAAATAGGCCCGGTACTTCAATTTTACATAATTAGACTTACACACGTTCCAATTTCCCACACGCGCGCTTGAATTGTCGATAATACCCTTAGGCTATATATATAAAAAGAGAAAAGCCCTCATAGGAGACGGAAAGACCCGGTGGCTGCTCCCTCTCTGGGAGCCACTGTCCTCCTCTCCTCCTCCCCCCGTCTCCTCCATCATCTTCTCCTAGATATGGGAGCCACTGTCCTCCTCTCCTCTTCCCCCGTCTCCTTCATCATCTTCTCCTTGATACAGGAGCCACTGTCCTCTCCACCTCCCCCAACTCGACCATGATCTTCTCCTAGATATAGGATCCGCCATCTGCTCCTCGTCATTTCCACATCCTCTCCGCCCAGTCAAAGAAGGTCCCTCATCCGCTTAGATCGTGCACCGACACAATCGAACCCAGTTCGTCTGTAGTCGCAGGGTAATCGAAAAATGGATGCAAAGTGAAGACGCAGGGCGGTTTTGAGGTGTATATTTTTTGAAACATTGCTTTGTTAGAGTCCGAATATAAGATACAGAGATATTTCTTGATATCAAGTATATGTAATATGTGTAGTTCATGATTGTGCAATGTTTAGTTAAAAGCAGGGCGATTTGTGTTTGGTTTGATTTTCACTAACATAGGGGTGCAGATCTAGGGTCTTGTGACTTGGCTGAGTAATGTTAGTTTTTGCTGAAAAATATATAGTTTGTGCAATGTTTAGTTATATAGTTTGTGCTAAAAAATATATGAGAGAAAAGGGATTCAATATCTATTTTCTTTGGGTCTGGTTGTTTGCTACAATTTCCCATCAAATGGGCGGTTTGATTGTATCAATTGAGTTTGTAATGTATGGTTGTATTTTGATAGTTTATGATGGATTATGTTCTTCCGGGGTTGTATAATAAACAAATTCTGGGTAAAAGTAATGGATTATGTATTTTGCTTGTATGTTTAGATTAACTAATGATTTGATATGATATCTAGCGAGGAGGAAACAATTGGACCTAGTTTACATGGGTAGTACATAATTAACTGATACAACCTAGCTGTTGACTGGTATATGGTAGGATGCTTAACTATGGCCTCGCATATTTTGAGGTAATTAGATTCGAGGAAGATAGGTGTAGAAGGTAGGTTTAAATGTTGTGATCTAATATCTAGCGAGGAGGAGACCACATGACCTATAATATATGGTTAAAACAAAGCTAACTAATCAAACGAACTGTTGACTGGTAGATGGTAGGAGGCTTTTTATTTTTCGAAGTACATTGTGTGGTAATTAGATTTGCTCAAGATGGGTTTACAAGGTAGGTTTGAATGATGTGATCGGATATATAATGAGTAGTATATCATATGACCTAGTAGATAGAAGAAAACAAAGTTAACTAATACATCCTAACTGTTGACTTGTAGATGGTAGGAGGCTTATATTTTTTGAAGTACATTGGGAGGTCATTAGATTTGCGATAGTTATGTTTACATTTGGGTGGATAAATAAGAGTGTTATTAAGTAAAAATGTCAACTTTATCTTGTGTGTTTGGTGCTTAGTTAGTATGCTTGTAATATATTTTAATAGATGGAAAGTAAGTACATGAATATATATGTTTTGTTGTTAGGGTAAGTAAGAAAAATATATGTAATTAGTTTTACTCATGAGTATGATGTGATCTGATATTTAGCGAGGAGGAGACCATATAACTTAGTTTATATGGTTAAAACAAAGTTAACTGATGCATCTTAACCATTGATTGGTAGATGGTAGGAGGCTAATATTTTTCGAAGTACATTGGGTGGTCATTAGATTTGCGCAATTTAGGTTTACAAGGTAGGTCTCAATGATGTGATCTAATAGGGTGCGACGATGATAACATATAACCTAGTTTATATATTTAGAAGATAGTTAACTGATTTCGATTAAATGTTGACTGGTAGTTAACTGATTTCGACTAAATCTAACTCTTCACTTCATCGCAGTACACTTAGATCTCCACCTCCCCGAGGCATGCAAGGGGCAGTGGAGAAGAAGCCAGAGCAGAGAAAAATTCGGTGGAGGCCAAAGTTGAGGTGCCAAACAGCTTCAAAGTGTATAAATTGATTGTGCTAGATCAAAAGATGGGATGGATTTGGAGAGCAAACATTCTGCACATAACAAACTTTCTTCATTAGGCATTGGTGGTGGCAGGTGGAAGTATAAAACAATAATTATTATTGACTCAGACAATGATGCTAAATCTAAGTTGGGAAGCATAAATATGGTGTATACCATATTTATGCTTCCCAACTTAGATTTAGCATCTTCATCGTCTGAGTCGATAGTAATTATTGTTTTATACTTCCTCTTGCCACCACCACATCCTAATGATTAAACTTTGTAATGTTCATGACTGATTGCTCTCCAAATCAATTACATTATCTGATCTAGAATAATCACTCTGTATAATCAACAAAAGAAAAGGTATGAACAAATTGCCATATACCGCCAACATCGAATCATATGCCGCACATGATAGAGTTAATGATATTTTGTAAGAATATATGTAATTAGTTTTACTCAGGAGTATGCTTTCCTCTGATACTTACGGACGAGGAGACCATATAACCTAGTTTATGTGGTTAAAATAAAGTTAACTGATATGGGCTACCTGGTGACTGGTAGATGTTAGTAGGCTATTATTTGTTGAAGTACATTGTGTGTTCATTAGTTTTGAGCAATATAGGTTTACATGGTAGGTTTCAATAATGTGATATGATATTAGTGAGGATGAGACCATATAACCTAGAGAATATGGTCAAAATAAAGTGAACTGATATTGGCTAATTGATGACTGGTAGATGGTAGGTGGCTGATATATTTCAAATTACATTTTGGCTCATTAATTTTATTATTGATTTGAAGGGGCAGTAGAGGAGAAGCTAGAGTTGATAAACAGGTCGTTGGAGTCCGACGTTGAGGTGTCAGCCAACTTCATAGTGGATAGAGTGATTATGCTAGATAAAAAGATGTGGACTTGGAGAGCAATCATTATACACATAACAAAGTTTCTTTGTTAGGCGGTGGTGGTGGCATGCAGAAGAAGAAAACTATAATTATCATAGACTCAAATTCTGAAGATGCTAAATCTAATGTGAGAAATGATATGTTATACAATCATGAAATAACTCAATGATAGTATAACATATCGGTTTTCACCTTAGATTTAGCATCTTCAGAATTTGAGTTTATGATAATTATAGGTGTGTACTTCTTTTTCTTGCCACCACCACCTCCTAATGATTAAACTTTGTAATGTGCATGACTGATTACTCTCCAATTCAGTTACATGTAATCACATGCCGCACATGATAGACTTAATGAAATTTTGTATCTTCATTGGGTATGGAGGATAATGTATACCCAATTGTTTTTAATGGTTAGAAAATGCCTTCGTATACAGTTTAGTTGATATTGTACAAGCGAATGTTTCTCAGGGTTAGAACTGCATTTATTTATTGATTATGTTGATTGGATTGATGGAAATAGAAATAGTTTTTAATGCATTCATATACAATTTAATGGTTGTTATAATCTTGATGATAAATATTATTTAGAAAATATAAAATATAAAATGAAAAGCTACAGCTTCCCATCGATGCCATTAAAAACACAGATAGAGTTAAATAAATTTAATATCGATGGTTAGCATTCGCCATGGCAAAGAGATATCTCGACGGACTGAAGGCTTCAATTTAAAAGCTTCATTTACGGTTATTATACTATATTCGAAAGTAACCTAAAACACGAGGGAGGAAAAAAATTTCATATATGGTAAATATACAGAATTTGAAAGTAAACTAAAACACGAGGGATGAGTTTTCGTCGCAGATACTTCAATTTCTGAAGTATCTTTAGTTCGTGCATTCTCCTTCGGAGTCTTAGAAATGTTATTTTTGTTGACTGTGGCATTTATAATAGAGTCCCGTTTATATGAGCCTGGGCTCACGCACACTTGCATGAGCCCGGGCTCTATGGGCAATCGGATATACATCTGATGGCCCATAATACTCCTAAAAATGGGGCTCATATAAACGGGACTCTTTTTAAAAGGTTTAATTGTACTTTTGTTAGTTTTAATATTAAAATTAACTTTTCTAATTTTATGGTTTTTATGGGAATTTATGGTATTTTTTCCTAAATTTAGGGTGTGGACCCCGCCGTAGGCCCCACATCCATGATTCAACGATGTGTGACCCACATGACCCTAAACTTCAATTATTTTATTTTAGTAAGTTTTGGGTTAATTAAACTCATTTTTAACCCTAAAATAACCCTAATTATCCACTTAGAGTGTTATAATTTGTATTTACAGCCTAACAATTTGTATACATAACCCAATAATTTACTATATAAAGGTAACCCTAACCCATTTCCCATTTGGGAAAGAGCTGTGCTAGGAGGCAAGGTGGTGCCCTAATTCATATTTCCCAAAGAGGAAAACCGGATTAAGGTGAGCTTTCTTGCCCTAATCACCTCTAATATTTCGATTTTACTCTTATTCTATCTTATCATCATTTTCCCTAAATGGATTCTTGATTTCTTCTATTAAAAATTTTATTTTGAATTTTGATTTCAAACCCTAAATGGGTGATTTTCGTTTTTAACCAAAGGATTTCATAGATTTACTTGTTTTCAAGGTTATTTAAGCTTAATAGTCAATTTTAATTAAATATTAACTAAAACCTTAATTTTGGGTAGGGTTTCTTTAGGAGTAAAACATTATTTTCGATCCAAGGACTTCTTTGAGGTAAGGTATTTTCATCCCATATGGTTTTTATGCTTGGAATTGCATGTTTGAATGTTCAAGTGGGTTCTTACTTATTTATGTATTTTAATGGTGGATGATTAAAAGCATGTCATTTATGTTGATTTTCTTGTGATTAAGCTTAAGAATGGTTAGATCTACCTTGTTTTAGGTTTACATTTTGATATCATAAATGTTTGGAGTGATTTTAGAATTTACCTAGAATTTTTGGGCATTTTCAGTTTGATTTTCGTGAGGTTGAAGACGAACTAGAAATGGGCA
This sequence comes from Saururus chinensis, assembly GCA_035235625.1. Classification (NCBI taxonomy): domain Eukaryota; kingdom Viridiplantae; phylum Streptophyta; class Magnoliopsida; order Piperales; family Saururaceae; genus Saururus; species Saururus chinensis. Next base: position 19,489,960 of record CP141147.1, on the reverse strand, counting down.
TAAAGTAAACTATTAAAGGCATTCGAATGGCCCAACAGGCATTCAAATGGACCAATAGGTGTTCGAACGGCTCAACAAGCACCGTTCGAACGACCTATTTGGACGATCAAACGGCTTGGTGTTTGAATGGCCAAATGGCAGATTTTGTCATTTTTTCCATTTTTGTGTAATTTGGCCATTTCTTGTTCTCTTCTTATAAATCCTATTTCTTATGATTAAAATGAGTAATTTTTACCTATAAAAACTGATGTGATTGCATGAGAACCAACTTGGAATTTATGATTTAGCTCAAGCATGATTTAGGTTAGACTTGTTTAATTCTAGTGTGATATCCTTCTTGTTGTAAATCCATGTTCATTGACTCCATGATTCCTTGATGATTTTAGTAGATTTTAACCTTGATTATGTATATATTCTTGCACATGTCCTATTAATGTTCGATGAATCATGATTCTCATGTCCTAGCTTAAGTTTGGTTATGCCTATGCTTGTCTAGGTTTAGTAGAATGTATTACTTGTCTTGAATTCAGATTTTGCTGCTTTCATCATATTTACTACATGAATTCCAGTAGGGTAGGACCATGATTAATTTATGGAGGCATGTATATATAACATTGATTATAGTTTGTTCATACTTCACTTGCTTTAGTTTAAATTTGCACACTGCCACTTATGTACACTCTTCCTTTAGTTTAAGCATGATTTTATTTGACATAAATGGACCTTGTTTCATGCACATGTGGACTGATTTGAGCATGTATACTTGTACTTGGGCTCATTGATCATTGCTCATTGCTCATGCATATATCATGTGGCATGCATCATGAAAATGATTTATAAATAAGGATTAATCATAATTAGCCATGATTGATCATTTTAATGAAATTGGATGACATTGGATGTCGGATTAATCGTTCGGAGGCTTTTCGAATTGGCTTTGAGTCCTAAAGGACATGGTTTTATTTTGTGTTCCTTGAGAATATGGTTCCTCTCTGGGCTGAGATGAAGCAGATTACTATGTGAGTTTACTTGATAAGTTTATCTAGACCCTAAGAATCCAGGATGGTATGTCCGTGTGCACTGGCTTACTATGTGCTCTAGTTTCCTTTGGTAGGAATTGGGACTTTCACGCAAGGTTTGTCCTGGTGAGCAGGCTGCTCAAGTTTCCTTTTGTAGGAACTCGGACTTTCCCCGCAAGGGACTGTCCCGGTGAGCAGCGGGTACTTCCCTAGTTGGGGAGCTTACCCAAACCGCTCTAGTTCCTTTCTAGGAACACGAACCTTCCCTACAAGGGATTGTCCCAGTGAGTGGGGTTTGATTATTTTTTCTCAATTATTAGACATTCACTATCGATTTGTTGAATGTGTATGGAAGATATTGCTCATTTACATAGGTTGTGTAGGAAGAATGAGGCTTATTTCACACATGTTATTATGGTATGATGGACATAATATGTAGGATGGTGTGTTTGAGACATTTGATTTGCAGGGTAAATGTTTTCATTGAGAAATTAATATGCATAATATGTTTATGTTGAAAAATGATTCGTGCAGGATGTGATTATGATGATAAGTTTCATATGTTTACAAATGAGGTGTATATGTGTTATGAGTTATAGATGAACTCATGATGCGCATGAGGCATGATATGTGCTTATGGAGTGTGGGTTATAGCATGATATGCAGGTGGCATGACTTTTTGTTGATGAGATATGTTATATATAGCATGATATGTAGGTGGCATGACTATGTGTTGATGAGATATGATATGTAGGTGGCATGACTATATGTTAATGAGATATGTTATATATAACATGATATGCAAGTGACATGAGTAGATGATTATGGAATGTAAATTATGACTTAATGCATATGTGGCATAGGTATATGTGTTTATCCCATGGTGAATGGGCATAGAGAATGATTATGTGATAAATGTTATGTTGGATATGCTTGTGATATGATTATGAATTTACTTTCATATTAAAACCATTGCTGAGATTTGGCTCACCCCTCTTTGTTTTGTGTTTTATTTTGGGGTTGCATGTCATGCCATGAAGGTTGTTCGGATGGGCTCTATGTGGAGAATGTGGATGGTGCCGATCATTAGGGGATGGGTTTTATAGATGACTTATTTACGTTGGCTTAATTACATGTCATGCTGAGATGTGTATACTTGACTATGCTTCACACTCTTATTAGTCATTGTGGACTTAGACTTATACTTTAGCCATGTGTAAGCTGTTTATGACTAAGTATGTGGGTATGTGTGTAGACTAATGTTTAAATTAGTAGTCACTTTATTACTCTTTTTGCTTTTGTACAAAGTATACATGCACAACTCCATAGTGTTCTACCTAAGGATGGGTTAAGTCTTCCGTAATCTAATTATACTTCGATGCACCGCATGCCGCTTACCCCTTGGACCGGGTTCGGATCGGAGTAGTGTGTGCCAAGGTGTGACAATAATGCTCATTGATACAGGTTGTGTAGGAACAATGAAGCTTATGTTACACATGTGATTATAGTATGGATTTCCATGGATATGCAGGATGGTATGCAGTTGATACATTTGATTTTGCAGGGTTAATGTTTATATTGAGAAATGATTATGGATGATATGAATGTTGATAATTGATCCATGCAAGATGTGATTATTATAATGAGATTCATATGTTTACACATGATGGGTATATGTTTTATAAGCTATGGACAAACCCATGATGCATAGGTGCCATGATATGTGCTTATAGAATGTAGGTTATAGCATGATATGCAGGTAGCAAGACTATGTGTTTATGGAATATGTTATACATCATGATATGCAGGTGACATGATTATATGTATATGGAATATATTCGACGTGATGTATAGGTGGCATGAGTATATGTTTATGGAATGTGGATGTTAATATGATGCACAAGTGGCATGGAGATATGTGGTTTGTCCCATGATGAATGAGTGTGACGAATGTTATGTTAATAATGTTTGTGATATCATTGTGAGTTCACTTTCTGTATTAAAATTATTGTTGAGCATTAGCTCACCCCTCTTTGTTTTGTGGTTTTGTTTTGGGGCTGTATGTTATGTTATGTAGGTTTTGCATATGGGATCTACATTTAGCATAAAGACGGCATCAGTCATTGAGAGGAGTTTATAGATGCTTGGTCTTATATTATGTTGATCCATGTTATGTTAAACTTATAGATTTGAGTTTTCTTCACACTTTGTTTAGCCATGGATGGCTTAGACTTATTTAGCCATTGTGGGCTTACATTACTTTATGACTAGTTGATGTGGGTATATGTGGACTAAGACATTAATTATTAGTCCTTTATTTTAATCTATTTCCTTTTGTACAAAGTATTCATGTGCTACTCCGTCATGTGTTCACCCAAAGATGGGTTAAGTCTTCCATGTTTCAACTATACTTAGTCGCGTTGCGTGCCGTGTACTCCTTCGACCGGGTTTTGGTCAGGGATGGTGTTGTTACATCTAAACCAAGATTATAAAGTAGTCCAATTCAAATTTATTTTACTTGCCAATTGTAGTAGATAAGGTCGATCCATAGGGAAAGCCTTGTGCAACTAAGAAAATTATTACAAAAATAGAGGAAAAAAAAATTAAGAGAGAAATATGATGCACTGAAATAATGTTTAATTAAATGTTTTCAAATCTTGAATTGTAATCTTATTTTGTGTTAATTCATTGCTTGTATGTGCTATTTATATCTTCAATAGGTTAGTTGGACCTCCATTGTGTTTACATGTCAAAATGGGCTTCGATAGGATCTAAGTGGAAGAGGAAGTGAAGTCCAACTACCTAAAACTATTCAAAGGTCAAGAATGGGCTCTTAATGGTCTAACAATGCATTGAATGGTCGAATACAACCTTGTGGATTCGTTGGATTTCAGATTTGTATAAAGAGAACCAAATTTGGGAAGAAGCTGATTTGGAAAGATTGATAAAACCTAGGTATTTTGGTCATATCTTTCTACGTAAACTTCTGATTGATATGATTCTAGTGATATGAGAAAGAAGACTTCCATGGTTATAAGGAATTCCAAAGATATATGGGTCAAATTGGACATGCAAAGGGACAACTAGTTTACTAACCTGAGGCCAACACATGAAGGATCTTTCATTAGTTGTGATTGATATACATAAGGAAAGATAATGAGGCTGATTAGATAACTAAAGGAAGACTAAAATATACTTATTTACTGAATAAATCATTGATTTATTTCATTAATTTAAAATCTAATCATTGCCAAAGAAGCAACAATCAAGTAATAAATGAGGATGCAATCAAGGGATATGATTGGACCTTCCCCTTTGAAGCAACATCTTCTACTCCTATAAATAGAGGGGTGGACGTGGTAGAGACATCGTCCTATCCTCTTGGGAGCTCTCTTCTCCTATTTTTCTTCTCATCTTTTGTGACTTTTGTTTTTAGTTTTATTTTAATGACTTTCTAAGCTCTCTAGCTAAGGCTAGAGGTGATTTGTAACAATCTAATAGAGTTCTATTCATGTTTCATCAATAGTTTTAAGTAAGTATTGGTTATTTGAAGTGATATTTATTTAAGATTGTTTATCTTCTTATTTCTTTGTGATTTTGACACATAAGATGCTTGAAGGATCTCCTTCTTGATCTTTTGTGGTTTTGATACATAGAACTCTTAAAGAAACAATTCTTTTTATCCTTCATCAATCCAAAGTATTTTTTATCTTTATTTGTGCTTTTAATATTGATATCTTCTAGTTAGATAGAATTCAAATCTAACTGAGATAACATGACACATAAAGAACATCACTAAATGTTACAATGACCCTCAATGCCTTAGTATTTTCTCTTATTGATTTCTTAACTCTTTTTTTGCCTTAATCTTCTTCTACTTTTTTTCTTTTAATTTTTCTTTCCTCTATTTTTTTTCATAATCATTTTCTTTGTTGCACAAGGTTTTCCCTATAGATCGACCTTGTCTACTACAACTAACAAGTAAAACAAATCTGAATATGACTACTTCATAGTCTTAGTTCAAACGTAACAACAAATTGGCGTTGTTGCCAGAGATTGCAACGTGTGATAAGAATCCGTTACGAAAAAAACTCATTCTAACTTTACTAATTCTCACCTTTTTTTTTGTACACTAACTCTTTAAATTTAATTATTTGCTTTATGTTATTTACTTTCAATATTTAGATTCTATAATTTTTCTTTTTTTAAGACCAGAGGCACTACCCACGTTACCACCAGAAATCTATCAGGTTCAAACGTGTACCTCAATAGTGCCTTTGGCCTTATTTTTCAAAATTCTTTCTATTAACTTCTAACTGTCAAACTTTTTATATTCTAGTATTTAATTTCTGCACTTACTTTCTTTTATTAGCAAAATTTTTTTTGTTGTTGCATGTTCACATAGGTGCATAATAATTCAGGACGATTGAGAAAAGTGAACGGATCTATTGAAAAATCTCTTTCTTTTTATACAATGGAGGATGTAAGAATTAATGAGGAACAAAGAAATAATAATGGGGAAAATAATGCTCAAAATGTTGAAGTTAAAACTTTACATGATTATTTGCAACCAACTAGATCAAGTTCTCCTTCTAACATGATTTTTTCAATTAATGTGGGTGGTTTTGAACTCAAGCCGGGTGTAATTCAATAACTACCGAAATTTCATGGCTTAGATTCGGAAAGCCCATATTTGTATTGAAAATAGTTTGAAGAGGTTTGTGCAACTTTGCCAAACTAAAATGTTTCTAATGATGTTATTAGATTAAAACTCTTTCCATTTTCTTTAAAGGAAAAGGCAAAAAATTGGTTGAATTCTTTAAAGCCAAGATCCATTGGAACATAACAAGAAATGCAAAGAGAATTTTTGAAAAAGTTTTCCCCCACCCAAAGAACTAATGCACTTAAAAAGAATATCATGAAATTATAAAAAGAAAATGAGACTTTCTTTCAATGTTGGGAAAGATTTAAAGAACTTTTCTTGTTGTGCCCACATCATAGATATGAAACATGGCGTACAATTAGTTTCTTTTATAATGGCTTAACTTCTCAAATGAGGCAATTTGTTGAAATGATGTGTAAGGGAGAATTTTTTAATAAAGAACCTGAGGAAACATGAGATTATTTTGATCTGTTGGCTGAAAATGCTCAATCATGGGAAGATTATAATGAATTGAAAGTAGCATGGGATTATTAACAAATGTCTTTCTTAATTTTTCAAATTAGGAGCACAAGAAACTAATGTGAAGTAATCAGAACTCAAAATCATTAAATCTGCCAAGTTATGTTCTAAACAATCTGATTTCATTAAACACATTCACATGTCTAAAAGATGCATCAATGTAAATAAGCAAAAACATAAAATAAAATAAATCTAATTAAATTTTTTTTCATTTTTAACTAAAACTAAAACACATACTCTAAAATAAAATAAAAAACTCTTCTACAAGCCCCAAACCTAAACTAAACATTGTACTCAATGTATAAAATAAAATAAATGCAATGCTTAAGGTAAGAAAAGAGGAAAAAGAAGATATAGTACCTCGGTTGACATGCTCATATAGCTATAAAAGAAAAATGGTTTATAAAGCACAAGCATTATCACATAAGGGTAAATCAATAATAAATCATATAGCACACCCTAATAATGATTAGAACAATCGACAAAGATAATAAACTGAAAACTAACTAAAGCAAATGAAAACACTAACTAAAAAAATAACTATGAAAAACTAAAGTTGGGTTGCCTCCCAAGAGTGCTAAGTTTACTATCTTCAACTAGACACACCTCTATCTAAACTCATCCAAGGTCCTTTAAAGTAATTATCTTCTCGTTATCAATTCTACTTATCAAATTAGAGTGACTTAAGCAAATATTTAGTAGATCATCAGAATAAATGAAAGGAAAAGCATCCTCTACCAAACTCTCAATCATGTCAACCTCAAAAGTATCATCGAAGTCTAATGGTTGTCTATTTGTATCAAATACATTTAACTCGCATGTCAAGTTCCCAAAAGAAAACTTCATCATTCCATTCCGACATTTTATTAGAGCATTGGATGTAGCAAAGAATGGATGACCCAAAATCATAGGGATTTGAGAAGATGTATTTGGAACTGGTTGTGTGTCTAAAACAATAAAATCCAGCGGAAAATAAAATTTGTCCACTTGAACAAGGACATCTTCCACTATTCTTCTTGGCCTTTTGATTGAGCAGTCAACAAGTTGAAGTGTTATGTTGGTGGGTTTCAAATCTGCTAGACCTAATTGCTCATAAACAGAATAAGGTAAAAGATTTACACTTGCCTCTAAATCAAGCAAAGCTTTTTCAAGTCGAAAGTTCTCAATTACACAGTATATGGTTGGACAACCTAGATCCTTGTATTTGGGTGGGGTATTATGTTGCAAAATTAAGCACAATTGTTCCATCAAGAAGGCCTTCTTTTGTACATTTAACTTACATTTAATTGTATAATGATTCTTCAAAATTTTTGCATATGACAGAATTTGTTTGATGTCATCCAAGAGAGGAATATTAATTTTCACTTGTTTGAAAATCTTTAGGATGTCAGAATGAGAAACTATTTTATAAGAAGAAGAATTTAGCTTTTGAGGAAAAGGAGCAGGAATTGGAGAAACATTTTTAGAGTTCTTAGAGTTGTCAACTTTATCACATTTTTCATAATTCAAAGACTCCTCCTCAGGTTGAGCGACCTTCTTTGGAGTATCGTTGTTTATGTCATTTCCATTTCTCAAGGTGGTGACTAAGTTGGCGTTCTCTAGAGAATTTAAAGATTGTACTTTCTGACCTTTTGGATTAGGTTGAGGTTGAGAAGGAAAACTCTCTTTTTCTTGTGTGCTCGAGCTTGTGGTCAGTTGAGTCATTAAGGCCTTCAAATCATTCATGGCTTGCATTGTCTGACTATTGATGGTTGCTTGGCTTTGCATGAACATTTGTAAGGTGTCCTCAAGTGACTTCTTATGCGGTGGCACATATGTTGAAGATGAGGGAGATACCTGCACGTTAGACTCATTTTTCCAACTAAAGTTGGGATGATTTCTCAAGTTTTGATTGTATGTTTCTGAATAGAGAGAAGAAAATGTCATCTCATAAGTGTTCATGTCATTTGCTTGACTATGTAACACTTCTTGAAAGGCAGGGATTGTTGGACAATCCTGCATTGAACAATTATGCGTCAAGGGTCCACTTGTTTCACAAATTCCACAAATACTTTGTGACTTTTCACCAATTTTTTTGCATTGAATTGCTTCAACTTTTCTAGATAGACTAGCAATTTTAGCATTAACATCATCCTCCTCCCTAAGAATGTACATCCCACCCTTGTTTGGCATATTTGGCTTGGACTTTTTAGATTTTTCTGGTTGACTAGAATCAGTCCATGACTAGGGTTTTCTGCCAACCAATCAAGATAGTCCCAAGCTTCCTTTGGCTCTTTTCTAAAAATTTACTATTACACATCATTTTTACATGCTCACGCATTTGAGAACTCATTTCCTAATAAAAGATACTCATGGTCCGCCAAAGCTCATAACCATGATGCAGACACATAAGTAAAAGATCTTTAAAACGTTCCCAACATTGAAAAAATATTTCATTTTCTTTTTGAGAAAATTCAGAAATATTTTTTTCAAAGTATTGGTCTGGTGAGTAGGAAAAAACTTTTTCAAAAACTCACGTTGCATTTCTTGCCAAGTCCCGATGGAACTTAGTTTCAATGCATTGAACCAATTTTTTGCTTTTTCTTTCAAGGAAAATGGAAAACGTTTAAAGCTAATAACATCCATTGAAACATTTTTAGGCAATAAAGAGTTACGAAATCAATAAGAGAAAATACCATTAAGGATCATTGTAACATCTAGTGATGTTCTTCATGCGTCATGTTATCTCAGTTAGAATCGAATGAAGATTCTATCTAACTAGAAGATATGAACATTAAAAGCAAAAACAAAGATAGGAAATACTTTGGATAGATGAAGGATAAAAAACATTGTTGCTTCAAGAGTTCTATGTATCAAAACCACAAAAAATCAAGAAGGAGAGCCTTCAAGCATGTTATGTGTTAAAATCACAAAGAAACAAGAAGATAAATAATATTAAATAAACATTACTTCAAATAACCAATACTTACTTAAAACCAATGATGAAACATGAATAGAACTCTAATAAATTGTTACAAATCACCTCTAGCCTTAGCTAGAAAGCTTAGAAAGCCATTACAATAAAACTAAAAATCAAAAGTACAAAAGAAGAGAAAAAAATAGGAGAAGAACGCTCAAAAGAGGAGGAGATGATGTTTCTCCCACGCCCACCCCTCTATTTATAAGAGTAAATGAGGTTGCTTCAAAGGGGAAGGTCCAATCATATCCCTTGATTGCATCCTGATTGATTGCTTGATTGGTTGCTTCTTTGGCAATGATTAGATTCTAAATCAATCAAATAAATTAATAATTTATTTATTAAATAAGTATCTTTTAATATTCCTTTAGTTATCCAATCAGCTTCATTGTCTTTCCTTATGTATATCAATCACAACCAGTGAATAGATCCCCTACGAGTGGGCCTCAGGTTAATTGACTAGCCGTCCCTTTGCATGTCCGATATGATGCATATATCTTTGGAATTATAAATTTCTTCCTCAAATAGGGATTGTAGCCACAGAAGTCTTCTTTCTAATGCCACCCATATCATATCAATCTAAATTATAAATAGAAAGATATAGCTAAAATACTAAGGCTATGTCAATCTGTCCAAATAAGCTTCTTCACAAATTTGGTTCTCTTGATGTGAATTTGAAATCCAATGGGTCCACAAGGTTGTGTTCAACCATTCCATGCATGTTTGGACCATTAAGAGCCCATTCTTGACCGTTAAATAGCTTTAGGCAGTTGGGCATCCCTTCCTCTTCCACTTAGATCCTATCGAAGCCCATTTGGACATGTAAACACAATGGAGGTCCAACTCACGTATTCAAAATATAAATAGCACATATAAGCAATGAATTAACATAAAATAGGATTGCAATTCAAGATTTGAAAATATTTAATTAATATTATTTTAGTGCATCAGATGGCATGTGCCGGGGCGTGATAGCGGCAACGACGGAGTTGGCACTTAAAAGCATTGCCAAGCTGAGAGAGCTGTTATCTCGAGGGTTTAGGAAGTACCAGAAGTAATCACATCCAAATGGGGTGACATAGATCAACGCAGAAAAATCCATGATCTACAGTGGCACACTAGGGTGACTGGAAGAAAGTTTGTGCCAAAAAAAGTGGCGGTGCAACCGGAAATTGAGGGTGTACTAACTAAAGGTTGGCCGACGGCTGAGAAGTACTCGGCTGGCCGCAAGATGTCAATATCAACTGTGGACAACACCCAACAGTGTCGATTTCATGTCTACAAAGACCCACATAAGGGCGGAGGCCATGGTGACGGAGCCATCCGATGGTCAGCTAGTGCGAATGTGGCGCCTAAACCCTAAATTGCACGCTGCTACATGTACAAGAGGCCAGTTGCACACACAACAAAGAGGCCCACTTGAGGGAAAGAGGATTGGACAGTGGCGGCCCAAGGACCACAAAAGGTTGACAAAGCTTGGACCAGAATGTGGTGACCAACCAAAGAGGCAACATTGCCAACCGCCACCCACAACCAAAAACAATGGTGCTAGCGGCAATGAATCTCGCAAGACATAGAGCAAGGGGTGTTTGTGTCACCAAACATGGTTCTGCGAAGTGGTAGTTTGGGTGGGCGGTTGCCCTACCATCGCTAACTTGAGACTGGCCAGAGATCAGCAACCACAACACTACTTCACACCGTAAGGATTGAGAACCGATCTTTTTCCTCTGGGTTCTGGGTTGAGCGGGGGAGTGCGGGAATATGGGGGAGGCGTAATCAAGCCAAGTGGGGCTGGCCCTCGCTATCATTGAGCTGGGGCAGAGCCCACGATGGCCAAATGGTCCACCGCTAGCTAGTGGCAACCACTAGAGACGAACCTAAAGCATCTGGTCGGGTGAAATGGAAAAACACAATGTATGAAAAGTGGAATAGTGAAACGGAGGTGGAATTGGGTGGAGGAGAGAAGTGGAGGGGGAATAGGAGGTCGATCTAGGACAAAAGGGGTGGCCCACCGATGCCGCTAGCCCAAGATGGACCTAGTGAAGCTGATCTAGAGGTCGGATGGTGGCTGGAAACACACCGACAGCTAAAAACGAATTGAACAATGAGAAAGAAAAACCAAGAAAAAGTATCGATAGCTCACAGAGGAGCAAAGAGAGCATGGTGGCGACCCTGGCTAGTGCCTATGGGATCTTGACAGCTAGACGAAGATAACTCTAATGGAGGGCGACAACAAACGGTGGTGAAATAGCCTTCCGGCAGTCCAAAAATGAATTTCAATGATGAGAAAAAATGAGGAAAAGACTGGTACCTCGTGGAGGAGCATCGAGATGGTGGCAGTGGTCCCACCCGGTACCAACAGAGTCGTGTTGGCAAGGTGAAGTGGACCCGACAAGAAGTGGGTATAATATTGAGGTCAAATATGCAAATACAAATATGCCGAAGCATCACATTTCCCACTCGAAATTATCAGAAAAATAGCAGGAAAATTATAAAAAATAGTAGAAAAATTAGAGACATTACATACCCAGACTATTCAAAGAGGAATTGCAATATGTCTTAAATGGAAGATTGAAGATTTCTATAAGGCCAAAGTCAAGACAACAATAGGAGATTGTTAAAGAATAGAAGCAGATAAGGACAAAGCAACGAGGAGAAAGTTTTAAGTGCTTGGAGAAGATTTGAAGGCCAGCAAAAACGATCTAAACAAGATGAGCTTGTGTTAGAGTCTAAACAAGGTTGTTGGTTTGCTTATGTCCATGTAAAATTTGTGTTTTAGTGCATTGATTTGGTTCCTTTGGAACTGTCGTGGTTTTTTACCCTGAGTTTGGGGTTTTCCACGTAAATTGTTGGGTTTAGGTGTGGATTGATTGATTAATGATTAGAGAGTGAAATTGAGTGAACAATTATGTTTTAGTTGTTTCTGTTTAATAAAAAATTATGCGCAAAAAGGCTAGAACTCGTAATTCTTAGTTGTTGAATGCACTAGTTTTAAGAGCAATCTAGTGATTCACTAGGTCGATTAGACGGATATTAAACTCTCACTTATGGTCTTCCTTGTTGCCCTCCTTGCTGCCTTGGGCCTTGGTTTTGTGGAACTGGCTGACACCTAGGAATGTCACCCTGAGTGTTCTAAGGACACTCTCTCTTGTAATGTCCTTTCTGCCCACACAAGACGAGAGAGATGTTTGTACAGTGGTTGTGGCGATCAAGATGCACATAATTTTTGTTGTTCATCCCAAAGTTATTGCCATGATGCTTCTGATTACAATGCCTCTTATGTAAGGCTTCAACCTATCCTCGAACTTCCTTGCCTACTCGTATTCATCACAGAAAAAATGAGGAGCAAAGTGCTCTAGCTCGATGAACTTAGTCTCGTATGCAAGCACTGTCATGGACCTTGCTGAAGATTAAGGAACACTTTCTTCTTCTCCTCCCGCACATGAAGAGGAAAATACTTGTCATTGGAGACCAACAAGAACTCCTCCCATAGGATGTCCACTTTGCCCTAGAATCTCTACTATTCCATAGAAAGCCACCACCTTTGCACCTCTCCCTCAAAGCTAAAGATGGCTAGGTAGGTCTTCTCCTCCTCTAAGCACTTCCTCAAGCTAAAGATCTTCTCCATGTGAAGCTTCCAATTATCGTCTTTTAAGGCATCTATCTTACCCTGGAAACTAGGAGGATTGAGCTTCTTAAAGCACTCCAAAGTTGGATACTCCTGCCCACTGCTGCTGGCCTGCTTAGCCTACTGGGTCTGCATAACCTGAGTTAACCCCTCAATGGGGGTCAACACATCATCCACAAGGAGGTCTCTAGCAGCTTGATTATTTTTAGCACCTGTGTAATTCAGTCCATGTAATACCCCGCTTTTCTGATTACATCTAACCAAAGGGGTTAGAGGTGATTAGTAATACTTTTAATAAATTTTATAAGTTTTTAGAGGTTAAAACCACTGTATATGAGTAGAGCTCGAAGAAACGAGCGTAACGAATCAAAGAAAGTTGAAACGGAGGTCGGGACCGAAAGTTATGACTACGGCAAGCATGCAATATAAGCGGGACCCACTTGAAAAGATCAGGATATACTAATGTAAGTGGGTTAATATCAAAGGGCTCATTGATACGAGTCCAACGGTACCAAGAACATGAGAATATGAATTCAGGGTAGAAAGATACACGCGTTTGAATATTAGGATATATATATATGTGCACGTTACGGTAGGTGCTGCCACCCAAAATTGGCGACACCACCAAAATGGCGCCGCGGTTTTGGCTCAGCTAGGTCTATAAAAACCCCATTTTGATCCATTTTTACACACAAACTTCATTTTCTCCGTTTCTGAGTCAGATTTAGCCCATTCAAGAGGCATTTTTAAGTAAATCAAGCGTGCTCTACGCAATGGAGGGGCCCTTTCTTCTAGTTGGAAACTGTATGAGGAGGAAAAATCTCATAACAAGAAGAGACTCTGCACATCATCCTCGAGCACTAGAGAATGTCTCTTTCTCTATTCTCACTTCGATTTAGTCTGTTCAAGAGGCGTTCTTGACTAAATAGAGTGTGCTCTACACAATGGAGGGGTCCATTCTCTGACTTGATGACCGTATAAAAGAAAAACCTCCCAAAGCAAGAAGAGGCCTTGCCCATCATCCTCGAACACCGGAGAAAGAAAAATGGGCCAAAAACAAGAGGGGATTCTGTCCATAGTTGCCGAACCACAATGAGAGAAGCTACCCGAAGTAGGAGAGGCTCCATCCACAGTTCATCAACACAGAAGGAGAAAAACATCTTTGAAAAGGGGATGTTTTGTCTGTCACCTCCGAGCATGGAAAGTAAGGAGCATCTTCAGGTGAAAGGATGCTATGTCTTCCTATTTGAAAGGAGATTCTGCCCGCCATATCCGAAGCAGAAAGGAGGATGCTCTAAAGAAACGGACAACTCTAAACGCAGTCGCTTCCGGTGTCTCCTATGAGTATGTATTTCCGACCTTCTATTTTAATATAGGTTTAAGAATATGTATGCGTCCTAAGTAGTTAACTTAGGATGTTAAATGACATATATGTAGCACATCTTAATTAGTGATAATAATATACAAATTAAGATGTATGATTTGCTCTGATCTAATGTATGTTGAGATGTTATGTTTTGAATTGCTTTGTTATGTTTTATCTAATATAATGTGAGGTGTCTTGATATGCTTTGATATGATATACTTTGTTATGATTTGATAGGATTTGATGTGGTCCAATCTACTTTATTGTGTTATGCTTCGTTCTATGGTAGAGCAAGGTGTGTAATCCTGTTAGCGTGTTAGCTTCCATTTAACTCCGGTGATTTATGATATTTTCATCTGACTCTGACAATTTTTACAATTTATAAGATTTATGTCTGACTTCTATGATTTATGAGGTTTCTATTTGGCTCCGATGATTTACGAGATTTCAGTCTAACTCCAAATGATATATTTGAATATAAAGATATATGTATTTTAACGTATATGATTTTGTAATGCCAGATGTATGTAATAGTCATTAGGCAGAACTACGTTCGGATCTAATCGTATTGGAATAATATTGTGAATATTATCCAATACATATGTAGGCAACTAACGACAAGGCAACGTTGACATGATCCAAATTAATTATAATTATAAGTTTTATTCTAGTTTACACGTAATGAATTATGAAGCTTCGCTGTGTGTAAATGAACATTAACACCCGAGTCTACGTACGGGGAGGCTTTGAAGCTTCGTAGTGTGTAGATGAATGTTGTACCTCTCACACACAAATGATATTTCCCTGTTTAAGGAAGAAAAATTTTTATTCGATATTTTTTGGACCCCGACTCGGGTCGGGGCAATACAAATGGTATCAAAGCATTAATCTGTCTGCGGGAGTATAATATTTTATATATTTTTTAATAAGAATTCTAATTTAAAATTTGAAATAATAAGAAATTTCTGTTCCAAATATGTTGTCATTATTTTGATATGAATTTTGATTTTTAATTTGAAATAAATTTTTGTTCTGGATGTGTTGTCGATGATTTTAAATAAATTTTGATTCTGGAATTTTGGTTATGCATGTATGATATCGGATTTAAAACAAACTCCGATTTTGAATTGTTCATTCTATGTTTATGATATTGAATTTAATATGGATTCCATTTTTAAGAACTTTGATTCTCAAGTAGATTTTGAATTGAAATTTCTGTGTACATGTTTTGCAATGGATTTGTTACAAACATAAATTTTATGAATTTTGATCATAAATAAATAATGATTTGAATATGTTGTTATGAATAAGTGTTATCATATTTGACTTGTAATTTTTTCTGTTGGTGTGATATTAAAAATGCATCGAACTCTAATTTTGATAAATTTTAATTTGTTTAATTGGGAGTAATTTAAAATTTTTATCCTACTTGTGTATACGAATTGAAGGTAAACTTAGACTTTACATAGGTCGATTTTAAATTAGAATTGGTTTGAAATTTTGCTTTCAATTTGTTGCATCTAATTTAATACGAATTTTAATTGAAGAATCATTTGAGATTTTTATTTGCCATGTGTTGCATAGGATTTGATGCGAACATCGGTTTCATGATTATTATTTTTTAATTTAATTTCCAATCAGAAAATCTTTAGAAATTTCTCTATCAATATATTTTATCTGGTCTAATTTTTTTTTTTAAAAAAGAGTAATTTGAAATTTTGTTTCGACTAAGAAATCAGATTCAATACGAACTTTGATTTTGATCTTTTCATCCTCTATTTGTGACATCGGATTTTATACGAACTATGATTTCATGAATTCTAATTTTTAATCGTAAGCTATATAAAACTTCTTTTCTGAATAAGCTTATTTAGATTTAATTTAGAATTTTATTTTGCATGTGTTACATCAAATTTAAGACAACTTCCAATTTCTCCAAATTACAATTTTTTCATTGAGAATGAATTGAAAATTTGTTTTGCATGTGTAGCTTTAGATTTAATCTGAAACTTCGATTTTTATGAATTGTGATTTTGAATTTGATTCAATCGAAAATTTTGTTTTGAATTCATTACATGATTTTTTTAAATGTTTTCAACGACTTTGATTTCAAATGTGTTTTAAACTACTGTAGAATTACCACGGGGTAACCACCAACCGCTCATGGTATGGGACATGAGGCATTAGTGAAAAACTCTACAGTTAATTCTACTTGAGTATTGAAATAAAATTTTATTTTAAATTATACATTTTAGAAAATATTTCTGATTCAGAAATTAATTTGTTTTCAAATGCGGTAGAATTACCAAGGGGTAACCACCCAACGCTCATGGTATGGGACATGATACATTAGTGAAAAACTCTATGGTTAATTCTAATACGGTATTGAAATAAATTTTTGATTTCGAATTATTCATTTTAGAAAATATTTTTGATTTAGAAATAAATTTGTTTTACAGGCGCTGGAACTACCTCAGAGTAACCATCAAACACCCACGGTATAGAAGGTGAGGTGTTAGTGGATAACTCTGCAGTAAATTCTACTGATATATTGATATGAAATTCAAGTTTGAAATGTCAGTATTTTGAAAGTTTTCTTGAACTTCAAGGAAATTTGTTTTGAAAAATAGTGGAAACTCCGGAAATAAATCACTAAACACCTATGATATGAAATATCAGGCATTAGTGAATCGTTCTAAGGTTGAATCTGCTGGTGGATTTGATATAAAATTTAATTTCAAATCCTCTGTTATTTGAAAATGGACTTCAAATTTAGTAAATTTATCTCAATTGCCTGTGGAATTGGTAAGAAGAAACCATCAAACATGCATAGTATGGGACATGTGGTGTTAGTGGATAGCTTCAAGGTTGATTCCACTAGTGTATTGAAATAAATTTCGATTTCAAATCTAGTTTATTCAGGAATGTTTGTTTGGAATTTGAATTGACGATGAAGATTTCGATGATTTGAGTCTTCAGACCCTCTGGATAGTTATTTGGTATAAAGCCCAAAAGCTATCGATTTTGGATACCTACCGAGAGAAATAATTGGTTCTGGCGTGCACAGGTGTGGAGCATCATGGGAAAGCTCCTATCTTTTTGGCCTCCATGTCCCCATGAGTGCGGAGGTAAGCCGTTCGGTATCAAAGATTAAAATAAGGATACCCACTGAAAGAAATAATCGGTTTTGGCACGCATAGGTTTGGAGCATCATGGGAAAGCTCCTATCCTTCTGTCTTCGGTGTCCCCATGAGTGCGGGAGTAAGCCGTTAGGTATCATAGCTATTTGATTGAAGATTGATTTATCGAATTCTGAAAGAATGATATGTCCGATTTTGAAGAACATATAAGAATTTCTGAACAAGGATTTATCCGATTTTGAATTAACTATCAGATTTCGTTTATGAACGATTTATTATATTTTGATGAATGATCGATTTATTGAAATTTGAAAGAATGATATGTCTAATTTTGAATGACATATCAGATTTCTAAACGATGATTTATTCGACTCTAAATTAAATATTAGATTTTGCACGATATTATTTATCCAATTTTAAATTTATAATTGGATTTTGTTAAAAATATTTTATCTGGTCATAAATTATCAGTTTTTCTTTGTGAATGTGTTATCCAATTTTAAGATTGGATTCTTTTTATATATGATTTATTTGATCACAATTTGCCAAATTCAATTAACGATTACTAATCCGATTAATTATCGGACTTTATTAGATATTTATTTTAAATTTGATGTGTTTTGAAGAATATTTTGGGCGAATTGCGAGGACACAATTCGTCTAAGGGGGGAAGAGTGTAATACCTGGCTTTTCTGATTACGTCTAACCAAAGGGCATAGAGGTAATTAGTAATATTTTTAATAAATTTTAGAATTTTATAGGGGTTGAAACCTCGATATATGAGTAGAGCTCGTAGAAACGAGGGAAACGAATCAAAGAACGTGTGAAACGGAGGTTGGGACCGAAAGTTACGACCATGGGAAGCGAACAATATAAGTGGGACCCACTTCAAAAGAGCGAGATATACTTATTTAAGTGGGTTAGTATCAAAGGGCTCATCGATACGAGTCCAACAGTACCAAGAACGTGCGAATTCAAATCCGGGGTAGAAAGACACGCGCATTTGAAGATTAGTATATATAAAAAAAAGAAAAGAAAAGAAAAAGCTGCGTGCCAACGAATGCGCATGTGGTGCGCATTGGCTCGCGCGCGTAATACATGGCCACCACATGCGTTACATCGGGCACTGCCACCCAAAAACCGCGGCGCCACCAAAAATGGCAGCGCGACGCCACAGTTTTAGCTCGACTTGGTCTATAAAAACCCCATTTTGATCAATTTTTACACATGAACTTCGTTTTCTCCATTTCTGAGCGTTTTGAGTCCAAATTAGGCAATTCAAGAGGCGTTCTTAAATAAATCAAGCGTGCTCTACACAATGGAGGGGTCTTCTTCGAGTTGGAGACCATATGAGGAGGAAATGTCCTGAAACAAGAAGAGATTCTGCACATCATCCTCGAGCACCAGAGAACTTCTCTTTTTATGTTCTGACTCCGATTTAGTCCGTTCAAGAGGCCTTCTTGACTAAATCGAACATGCTCTACACAATGGAGGGGTCTATTCTCTGAGTTGATGATCGTATAAGAGAGAAACCTCTCAAAGCAAGAAGAGGCCCTACCCGTCATCCTCGAACACCGGAGAAAGAAAAATGGGCAAAAAACAAGAGGGGATTCTCTCTGTAGTTGCCGAGCCACAATGAGAGAAGGGACCAAGAGTAGGAGAGGCTCCGTCCATAGTTCATCAACATGGAAAGAGAAAAACATCTCCAAAAAGGGGATGTTATGTTCGTCACCTCCGAGCACAAAATGTAAGGAGCATCTCCAGGTGAAAGGATGCTACGTCTGCCTATTTCAAAGGAGATTATGCCCGCCATATCCGAACCTAAAAGGAGGATGCTCAAAAGAAACGAACAACTATAAATGCCGCCGCTTCCGGTGTCTCCTATGAGTATGTATTTATGACCTTCTATTTTAATATAGGTTTAAGAATACGTATGCATCCTAAGTAGTTAACTTAGGATGTTAAATGACTTATATGTAGCACATCTTAATTAGTGATACTAATATACTAATTAAGATGTATGATTTGCTCTGATCTTATGTATGTTGAGACGTTATGTTTTGAATTGCTTTGTTGTGCTTTATCCGATATAATATGAGGTGTCTTGATTTGTTTTGATATGATATACTTTGTTATGATCTGATAGGATCCGATGTGTTAGCTTCCGTTTAACTCTGATGATTTATGAGATTTTCATCTAACTCTGACGATTTCTATGATTTATGAGATTTCTGTTTGACTTCTATGATTTATGAGATTTCTATTTGACTCCGATGATTTACGAGATTTCAATCTAACTCCGAATTCTATATTTGCATATAAAGATATATGTATTTTAATGTATTTGATTTCGTGATGCCTGATGTATGTAATGGCCATTAGGCAGAACTAAGTTCGGATCCGCTCATATTGGAATAATATTGTGAATGTTATATAATACATACGCATGCAACCAATGGCAAGGCAACATTGGCCCAATTGAAATTAATTATAATTATAAGTTTTATTCTAATTTACACGTGACGAATTATGAAGCTTCGTTGTGTGTAAATAAACATTACAACCTTAGTCTACATACGGGGAAGCTTTGAAGCTTCGTAGTGCATAGATGAAAGTTGTACCTCTCTCACGAAGATCATGATTCACTGTTTCAGGAAGAAAAATTTTTATTCGAGATTTTCTGGACCCCGGCTCGGGTTGGGGCGTTACAATCCAACTATCTACATAACAACTACATATTAAATCACGAAGTGTAAAACCACAATCAACACCAAGATCAAGTAACACATCACACTAGCAATCAACAAGACAAAAACTAACGGAATTCAACGTCGCTAGCATTGTCTAAATCTTTTATTACTTCACTCCCCATTATCATTAAGAAATTATCCCTTAACCTTCTTTGATTTTGGACAAAGTCATTCTTCGATACTAAAACTTACTTGTTACACCCTGCCACACCCCTTTGACCCAAACCCGGTCCAAGAAGGTGAGACACAGCGCAACGAAGAGGAAGACTAACCCATCCTGGGTGCTCATTGAAGTACATAGCATGTGCCCTTTGTGTAAAAGCAAATAATAGAGCGTAAAAAGAATTAATTAACAAAGTTAGTTTAACACTTTACCCACAACATCTATAATAAACACACTCTCAAGCCCTAAGGCTACAAAATGTCTAAAAACAACATAGTTTATCCATAAGGACATATGACATAACGAAGTTCTAACATTAAACATAACATGAACCTAAAACATCCCAAGGTAATTAGCCCTCTCATATCATGTATCTACTCATTTTGATGCTCGCAGAATAGTCCATCACGAGCACCTACGTGTCACGGCATATAGCCCCAAAACAAAACCACAAACAAAGGAGGGGTGAGCTTAGCTCAATAAGGGTTTCAAACAAACACAATAGGCTCATGACAACACCAAGAAAATTCATTATATGAAAATCATCTCATCATTCATGAAAGCTAAACCTATGCATCATGGTCTCCAACATAGTTCATAAACACGTATGCAAAAACTGTGCATCGTGGGCTTAATAACATTTCATATTCACATTCACACCACTTATGCATCATAGGATCATTCACAATTCATAACACACATGGACAACATGTGCAATCATTAAATTCCATGATTCATTCCCATCATGAATAAATCAATTAATATCATTCACATTCGCCCTGCATACTCAATTATATCAAACCACATCCATCCTACATGTTCAAGAGTAATCAATCCATATACATTCAGTGTAAAAAAAGTTTCACTGTCCCTACACAACCTGTGCCAATGAGCATTATCAACCATATACATGCATAAATACTACAGTTAATGTCTCATAATAGAGAAAATTATCTTGCTTATCCTGGCCCAAGTGCAAGCAGACCTGCTCACCTCACTCAGGGAGGAAACCCATCCTCAAAGGAACGTAAAACCCTGTCCTTTCAGACATAAAACCGATTTTGATAAACTTATGATGTGGCTAATCCAAAAAATCCACGATAACCAATCGATTAACTCTGGTTAAACACGATTAATCTTCATTTATAAATCATTGTAATGGTGTATTTATACAACATGATACATATGTAAGCAATGTTTAATGGATGAAAGTATAAGTAAAAATACCCTAATCAGTCTCAAATATATGAAGCATGGTTCATTTATGTCAAATAAAAATCATATAAACATGGGTAAAAAGATACATTCATGGATATATTCCTAATTGAGCTAAAACATGTATAACATGGCTCATTTATAATTAAATTAATATATGCAAGCATTCATATCCTCTCATGATTATAAGCTACTAGAATCATGAAGTAAAGAAGAAGAAATAATCGAAATAAAGATTTAAAACAAGTAGATCATCATACTAAACCTAAACATGTATATTCATCTTCATACTTAAGCTAAAACACATCGAAAAAAGGTTCATATGCAATTAAGGTGACAATTATAAATAAGCCTAACTCATCATGGACATAAAGAATTAGAATTATGAGAAAGTAACAAGAAATGGTAAAAACCCACAAAAATAGCCAAATACCCAAATTGTAGTATTGTTGCCCGTTCAAACGGCCAATCGCCCTAGTCGAATTGTTGGCCGATCGAACGGTTTGTTAGCCTGTTCGAATGGTCAAGACAATTCACTTTATTGGTTTGTCTTCTACCTCTCAAAATTCGAACAAAAAATATTCTAAAATTTCATATAAATTCTAAAATCATCATAAAACATCATATAATCAAAACCTATGCCTAGAACATGATGGATCTAACATTTTTCACACTTAATCATACAAAAACAACCATAAATTACATGCTTTTAATAAATCACCATCGCACATCAAGATGAATCAAAAGCTCCAATAAACCCACAATCATGACATTTCAAGCAAGAAAACTACTCAAGTTAAAAAAAACCTTACCACTATCAATCTTGTGAATCCTTTGAATGAACTTAAACCTCAAGAAATCCTACCAAAAAATTATGACTTTGGTTAGTCCTAATCAAAACTAACTAATAGACTCAAATCAACCTAAGTAATGATAAATTCAATACCACCTTAGGTTAAAAAAAAATAACGTACTTAGGGTTCTAAATGAAAATTAAAAATATAATTTTGATGGAAGGGAACTCAAAATCTAAATAGAAGTGGAGATTGAGATGATTAAGACAAAAATCGAAAGATTAAGGGGTGATTAAGGGGGGAAAACTTTACCTTAAGATGGGTTACTCCTTTGGGAAATAGGGGTAGAGCTTAGCCTCACTCCTATTCCCCAATTTAGCAAATGACTATGGTTTTTTTTATAGTAAGCTTATGGGCTGGGAATTAAATTGTTGGGATAGAAAATTGATGAATGAGCTCTAAGTGACCATTCAATTTCACCTTTGACTCAAAAAATAAATTTAATCACACTCAAGCCCACTTATACAACTTAATAGAAATTTGGCGGCCGAAATGGGTAGCACGCCATCCCACACGGATGTGAGTTCCACTGCAACGACTTGCTTTTTTATTACGTCTAACTTAAAGGGTTAGGCCTAATTGGATAATTTTTAGATAAGTTTTGGAAGGTTTCAATGGTTGAAACCTCAGTATTTGAGTAGAGCTAGAAGAAACGAGAGTAACAATTCAAAGAATGCACGAAATGGAGGTTGGAACCGGAATTTACGACTCGATAATGTGTAATGTAGGTAGGACCCACTTAGAAATAGCACGATACACTACTGTAAGTGGATTAGTATCGAAGGGCTTGTCAATACGAGTCCAACGGTACCTAGAATGCATGAAACCGAGTCTGGGGCTAGAAGTTACGCGCATTTGAAGTTTTGGTTTTAAAAAATATAATAAATAAATAGTGAGTCGACGCGCGCCCGCTTTACCGCTGGCACGTGGAAACGTGGTGCAGTAGGCGCCGTAGATCCACACGTGGACGTGACCCGCGTAAGCCGCGAGTTACCACTGCACCACCGCCCGAAACCAGCGGCACCGCCGGATTTGGCGACGCGGTGCCGCGGTTATAAATACCCCCATTTCTTCTATTTTTGAAGGAGACCTTATTCTACCCCGTTTCTGAGTGTTCTGAGGCCGATTAAGGCCGTTCAAGATCCCTTTCCTACTAAATCGAGCATGCTCTACGTGATGGAAGGGTCCTTTCTTCGAGTTGGAGTCTGTATAAGGAGGAAACGCCCGAAGACAAGGAGAGGTTATGCCTGTTGTCCTCGAGCACCAACTAACTTCAGTTTCTCTATTTTTGACCATCCTAACTCCGGTTTAGTCGACTCAAGAGGAATTCTTGACTAAATCAAGTGTGTTCTACGCGTTGGAGGGTTGCATTTTCTGAGTTGGCAACCGTATAAGAAGAAAATACCCTAAGACAAGGAAAGACCCTACCTGTCATCCTCGAGCACCAGAGCAAGAAAAAGGGGCCAGGAGCAAGACGGGATTCTATCCAAAGTTGTCGGACCACAACAAGAGAAGTAATCCAGAGTAGGGGAGGTTCTATCTGCCGCCCACGGGCGCAGAAAATGAGAAGAGTCTCCGACAAGGAGAACATTTATATGTAGTCTTTCAGTGCAAGACGAGGAACGTATGGAGGCTCGAGGAAGCTACGTCTATTGTCTTCGGATCTGAAGGGGATGACACCAGAAGGAACGAGCAACTCCAAATACCGCTACCTTGCGAGACATGAGGGGAGTAAGCATTTCTGATCTCTCATTTTAATTATAGATTGGCATGTGCTAGTTATGATATGTGCTATGCTATGATCCTTATGCTTGCTACGCTTATATGCCATGAGGTGTGCTTATATGCCATGATGTGTGCTTACATGCCATGATGTGTGTGGTCTCGCTCTAGGGTAGAGCGAGACATGTGATGTGTGTGTTCGGTCTCAGCTCAGTGATAAAGCGAGACATGTAGTGTGTTTTCAGTCTCAGCTCAGTGGTAGACAAGACCTGTAGATATGTTTCGTCTTGTTCTCTGGTAGAGCGAGACATGTGGTGTGTGTTCGGTCTCGGCTCAGTGATAGAGCGAGACGTGTGAATGTGATTGATCCCGCTCTGTGATAGAGTGAGATGTGTAGTGCCGGTATTTTATCGGTTTTTGCATAACTCCGATTGAATATCAGTATATATGTATTTTAACGTATATGATTTTGTGATACCTGATGTATGTAGTAGCCGTTAGGCCGAATTATGTTTGGATCCGATCGTATTGGAATAATATCCAATACGTACGTAGGCAACCAACAGTAAAGCAACATTGACCCGATCCAAATTATTATAAATAATATGTTTTATTTTATTTTACACGCGATGAACTATAAAGCTTCGTTGTGTGTATGTGTTCATTACAACCTAAGTCTACGTACGAGGAAGCCTTAAAGCTCCGTAGTGCATAGACGAACGTTGTACCACTCTCACACAGACGATGATTCCTGGCTTAAGGAAAAATAACAAATTTTCTATTAGTGATTTTGTGGGCCGGCTCGGGTCGGATCATTATACCCACGATGGGGCCTGCACCTTTGACCAAGAAAAAATAGAAAGAAAATGCCCTTAAATAGGTATAAATTGGGTGAATCAAGCTTGACACTAATATTATAAACTAAAATAAAATTAACTTTATGAAATTTATAATTAAACTAACCCATTACCCAAAGAAAGTCAAATCAAACCGACAAATAAACAAATTCACACAATTAAGAAGAAAATAAATTAGAGATTTTAGAGGAACAACGTGGCCCCATCCAAGGAGGCAGAAACATGGAGTTCGTCGTAGACTAGAGGCAACCCGGGTGGCGGAGCTAATTGGAGGTGCGGTAGGGGTGGCACGGGTGTTGGTGTCTATGCACCACAAGTGTTACCCTGTTGGGGTGCATCAGGACATGAAGGGGAGCAACATATTGTTGGACAGGGTTACGATGAAGTATGATGGCGACCATCTTGAAATGCCATGCCATGCAAGGTCTGGCTGCTCTAGGCCCTCACCAAATTTGGACATGCCCAACTAGCAAGGTGGTTGCAACGACATACGACGGTGGTTGCAATGATGTAGACAATGGCCAGTTTGCCAGGCAATGACATGCAAGATCTAACCACGCCATGACATGGTGAAGTTGCAATGGTGAACGATGATAGTTGCAATGACGTACAATGGTGGTTGCGATGATGCACGATAGCAGCCAACCAGCTAGAGCGTGCTATGCAAGGTCTAACCGAGCTATGTCATGGCCAAATCTGGTCAATTCCGGCCAGCTGGGTGGTTAAAATGGTGAACGACGATCGTTACCATAGTTTGTTGCGATGGTGTGGGTGTTATGGGGTTTAACACATGTGGCCCAATTTGGGTAGGGTAGATATTAAACTCATTTTTTCCTTTGGCACGTTCTGCCTATTTTGAAAAAAAAATTAGGAACCTCTACCCATTTGGTTATATTTATTCTCTCTCCTCTTATGAAATTTCCCCTAATAGTTATTGTTATATACTGCCCTTCAATCTTACAACTTTAGGAGTGGAGTGGTAATTTTTTTCATTTTGAATTTACTTCCCTTTACAATTGAGGACAAATTTCTCTTACACACATTAATCATTGTAGGCATATACTCATTCTGTCTCACATTAAATGTTCTATTTGGTTTATTTTAATTTATTTTAAAAAATAATTAGAACACTTAATATGGGGCGGAGGGAGTGTATATTGTACTTATTATGGAAAGGAAAAAATTAATATGTCACAACACATTCTCTCTCCTCTTATGTGGGGGGGCGGGGCTAAATGACAAGCCCCAAGGTTAGTGCAGTTGAGGTTAGTGCACAACTGCGCACCTATTTGTTTGAGTCCAACACAAATAAACGGTTAAACGGGGCTCATATGAAAATTGGCTAATAAAATTTACACGACAATTATGTACTATGTTTTATGCGATCCTCATGTAATACCCAAAAGTTAGGGATTATTATAAACAAAAGACCATTTAGAATAGCACATAATTATTGTTATTCCTTCAAACTATATACCATTTAAACGATTTCTTCCTTGCTTTATTTTTAATTTTTATTTATTTTGACAATGATCTCTCCCTTGCTTTAGACAATAATTTTAGTGAAAAAAATTATGAATATCCCTAAAAAATGATACTAAGTTTTCCAGAAAATATTATATTTTGCGGTGGAGAGAAAAAAAAATATTTTTGCATTGCAATACAAACAGACATGTGAATAGAAGGGGTCGGAATAAAAAGGGAAGTTTTTTTAATGGAAAAGAAATGGGAGTTTACATTTGAATTTTTAAACAACAAGGTGCAATCTATAAAACTTAAAAGCCTCACTTGAGGGCCAAAAGATGTACAAGCCCTTAGAACAAGAGGAATTCACTCTCAACCGCTAGTTGGCAGTCACTAATTGAAGCTGTTAAATCAGCCAAATTTATTTGTGTTAACACAATCCCACGTCACGTAATACACGATCCCATGGTTCACTGTGAAAGCCCACGATGAATAAGTTATATAGACCCAACGAATCCAGATGTTCTTTCCAATTGGAAGATTTTGTTCGAATTGGGTAATTATCATTTTCTTTGAAAAATAGATATAGCTGGAGTGAAAGTGCTTAGAATTCTAAAACTTAGAACTTGTTTATTATCCAATTTTTGGTTACCCTAGCTCCATATAATTATCGTTTCAAGCATCATTTAACCATTTTAAACGAGAGCACTCTCATAAAGCTATGACGAAATAATCCATTTTTGTGCCAGTTGAGCATCTTGCGCATCCTATTCTTATACACCACCTCTTGCAACGTAGCTTATCCAAGATAAGAACCTGTACAAACAATGCAGGATAAGTCAAAGTCAAATCAAACCTTAAAAAGAAGAAAAAAAATATTTGTATTAAAGAATTCATTGTAAAAGGAAATTAATAGAGTAGAAATCACTATTTTCTTAACTTACATCAGAATAATCTCAGTTTAAGAACCATAAATATATCTTCCGAGATAAGAACAGTGATTAACAAAGAGAAAGTTTTTAAGGATAATGGCCATAGTTTAAATTCAAACTGGTGGCTCACCCCCAAAAATTAAGACAAATTAAATGTGGGTCTCAGAACTTGTACTTGAAGCAAATAAACCCATATGTTACTGCCTTCACTCCCTTCTGTGACATGATTTGTCTTCCTCACTATGTCGGTTGATGATGCAGATTTTGGAACAGAACCTGCATAGAAAGAGAGGGCACCTCCGACGCCCAAGTCAGATGCAGGAATAATTTAGGAAACTGAAAAGAGTCCCCCGTGAAGAGATGTACCTTGTAGTTTATATAGGAGCATGTGGTGTAATCTTTCTATACCTTGATTGCAGGAGGTAGTTGTAACACCTTTGAATTAGTCAAAGGGTTACCTCTGAATTAGTCAAAGCTCCACACGTCTAATTTTCATTGGTGGTTACATATTATCCTCGTCAGTTCCCCCCCCCCCCCCATCCTCGTGGCATTGTTTGATAAGTTTCTTGGTGGATTTTGTCTCGATCTTCCGTCCTTTCATTCTTTAAGCCAATTTGAATTAGATATAGCTATGATGACTTTTAACTTGGAATGTCCATCTTTTGACCAATTTGAACTAGACATAGTCGAGATGACTATAAACTTTGAATGTCCTTCCTTTTCCACTTTGCACTAGACACGTTCAGGATGACTTTAATTTTTAATGTCATGCATTTAGCTAATTTGGACTAGACATAGCCAAGATGACTTTAGTTTTAACGTCCTTCCTTTAGCTAATTTGGACTAGACATGGCCATGATGTCTTTAGTTTTTAAGTCCTTCCTTTAGCCAATTTGGACTAAACATGACCAGGATGACTTTAGTTTTCAACGTCTTTTCTTTAGCCAATTTGGACTAGACATGATCAGAATGACTTTAGTTTTCAACGTCCTTCCTTTAGCTAATTTGGACAAGACATAGCCAGGATGACTTTAGTTTTTCGCGTCCTTCCTTTAGCCAATTTGGACTAGACATGGCCAGGATGACTTTAGTTTTCAGTGTCATTCATTTAGCCAATTTAGACAAAACATGGCCAGGATGACTTTAATTTTCAGCGTCCTTCCTTTAGCCAATTTGGATTAGACATGGTCAGGATGACTTTAGTTTTAAACATCCTTCCTTTAGCTAATTTAGATTAGATATGGCCAGGATGACTTTAGTTCTCAGTGTCCTTCCTTTAGCCAATTTGGACTAGACATAGCCAGGATGACTTTAGTTTTCAACGCCCTTCCTTTAGCCAATTTGGACTAGACATGGATAAGATAACTTTAGTTTTCAGCATCCTTCCTTTAGCCAATTTGGACTAAACATGGCCAAGATGACTTTAATTTTCAGCGTCCTTCCTTTAGCTAATTTGGACTAGACATGGACAGGATGACTTTAGTTTTCAACGTCCTTCCTTTAGCCAATTTGGACTAGACATGGCCAGGATGACTTTCTTTGAATATTTTAAAATTATTAAAATGTAGAAAGAAACATTGCTATTTTATTTCTTTGAAAACAATGTTTTTACATCACTGATAAAATTTCCTTAGATGCTCTGCATTCCTAGGATGGAGCACTGCTTGTCCTTCAAAATATTCAAACCAATATGTCCGAGGTCTATTAATCTTAATTACTTTGTAAGGTCTTTCCCAATTCGGACCAAGTTTTCGGCTTTGACCTCTTGTGTATTTTGTAATACCTTCCTTAATACTAGGTCGCCTTCATTAAAGGATCTCCCTTTGACCTTTTTGTTTTAGTACTTTGACATCCTTTTTCTTTTCTGTGAATGCATCTTTCCAGGCTGCTCTCACATCTTCTAGGGTAATATACTTTTGAGCCCTACATAGAAATTCAGTCATATCTGTAGGAGGATTCTTGGTAAGTGAATCATGGAATCGTCTAGGGAAAAGGCCAGCAGTGAGGGCATTGGTGGCCAAATTACCATCGCATTTGTCAGTTTGTGTGAGCTCATGGCTGAATCGAGACACAAAGTCCCTAAGAGATTCACCTTTTCTTTGTTTTAGGGTAAGAAGGTAATCAGGGCCTCGACAAAGTCTCCTGCTACTGATGAATCTGCTAATGAACATTTTACCAAGTTCTTTAAACGAGTTTATTGGCTTTGGTTGGAGGCAATGAAACCTTGTAAGAGCTGCTCCCTTAAGACTTGTTGCAAAAGCTCGACACATAAAAGGTTCGCCTCCCCTATATAGGGCCATCAAATGTCGGTAGTACCGAAGATGGTCAGTGGGATCAGTAGTACCATTATATTGTTCAAACTTTGGAGGAACAAATTTCTTTAGTAGTTTCGCTCCCATGATTTCTTGTGAGAAGGGAGGTTCTGTGAGACCAAGGAGGGCCTCTGGATCTTCTGAATGCTGAATCGTCTCCTTTTTCTTGATTTCTTCCAACTGAGCCCCAATTACGCGAAGACGTTCATCAATATCGTCTTGAACTTTTGTATGACGAGATAACGCCCCATGGTTATTTTGAGGAATGCGTGATGGAGCTCTGACACTCTCACCCATTTCTAAATGACAAGAGGCTGAACGGGAGAGAGGTGTAGAGCTAGAGGGACAATCGTCTCTTCTAGAAAGAAGCCTATGATGGCTATGGTTTTTATTGTGGTGAGTATCTCTTCTATGATGGGACCGATGTTCTAAATGTCGGTGGGATACTGGGCGAAGGCTACCCTCATGTTGACGGTGTTGAGGAGGACTTTGGATGTGCTCACGGATATCTTGTTGGTCTTGGCACAAGGCTTCAACTGTGTTGGCCAAAGTTTGAACATGATCCACTAAAGATTGTACTTGAGCACCAATGGCCTGTCCCACCAAGGTCGATTGCGGCATCACTCCTTTTTGGTTAGGAGGCAAGTGCGGTGATACTACATCCCCGGAGGTTTGACCAATAGGGGGGCATTGTCCCTCACGCAGCATCGTTGCCTCTTGGTTGACAAAAACTTGCGGAGGAATCATAACACTTAAAGTTTGGCCAACTGAAGGGTGTTGTCCTCCACGTGAAGTTTTTGACTCCTGGTTAACCAAAACCTCTTTGTTATGTATTTTTTTTTAGGAGCAAATAATTTTCCCGATCAGGTGGTTGTCATCATCTCACTTTTTTTTTTTTTTTGCACAAGTGCACTATTAAATAAGGAGAGATTTTGTGTCAATAATAAGACCCACAATACCGCCTTTCACAACTTGTAACAAGCTTGGTGATCATCCAAAGTGACTTAAATTATTCCCCTCAAGCTTGGTGAATGTCATTAATAATCATTGAATGTGATAAACCCCAAAAGTATAAACTTCACTTGGATTGCTCTATGGGCTATGGGCTGGTAGGACCATTTCACTACAAATGGATGGTCTTACTGACTGAAAAGTGAAAACAGTTGTTCAGGCCGGCTTAATGGAATGAGTTGCAGCCGGTCCTGTGCACTTGTACGTGAACTCCTTAACCGCAAGGGGTTCCTTAGAAACAGAGTATTATAGGCAATTTTTCCCGAGCTTATGAACCGCACCAGACTTTTCTGCTTCCAGAGGTTTTAATCCGCGGTCCAACTTCAAACCGACCACGTCAAGCTTGTTTTCACAGAGCAAATCACCTCCCTCGTCAGGTTGGTTTCACAGGTGCGATTCCAGTCTCGTTCCAAATCTTCCAAACCGTAGTCCGGCTTCAAACCGCGCCAGATTTTTCCGCCGAGAAGAAGGGGCGAGCGAAACCGCAACGGACTTCGGCTCGTTTCTGCTTGGAATCCCTTCAATCAGCTCGGATTTGGCTTCGAAATCGCTCTCTTTTGGTGGTTACATATTATCCTCGTCATCGGTAAGGAGAAGAGTCCTCATATCTTGAATGTTTCTGCAAATCCCGGCGTCGTCGACCTGATCTTCTCTCATCCTCGTTATCCCTCGAGTACCTGCTTTTTCTTGCTATTATCTTTTATTGTGGTTCCAACATCACGTCTGCCAGCTCCCCTGTCGCTATCTTCCCCTTCCCCTGCGGAATCGTCATCGGCTGGTGTCTGGTGAAGTTTCACCGGCTACGCTGGTGAAGCAACGACAACCAACTACATATTCAAAACACGTGATACCACGTAACCACAAATCTCTTGTTTACACACGCCGTTTTTAACCGGAGTTTACCTTGTCTTTCCTCTAAGATCTTCCCTTGTGTTCCCTTCTTCTTATGCTCCTCGTCATCCCAGATAGTAAGCGGCGGAAGGTGCTAAGATCTTTTGAAGGGAAAACTGAGGGAGGGAAGATGAGAGGGCTTGTCCAGTGGGCAGCTGGTATCGGGAGAGGCGTAATCGGTCGCGATTAGAGAGAGGGGATTTTCGGAGCCCAAGGGGAAGATGTCTGCGCCGTAGTTGTTGGGGCAAAGATTCAGCTGGTTCCCCATTTTCCGGACGACAGGACGAAATTGTGCAACGGGCGTGGGCGTTTCCGCGCTGGCTGTGGCTCACAATCCGCCACTAGCCCTGGCACCCGATCAGCTCCAGGAGCTCCGGACAAGACCATCGACGGAGAGAACAGTGGCTGAGGAGAAGGAATGGGATTGAAGGGAACACAAGGAGGACTTCTAAGTCGGAATTCTTGCCGTGGGATTTTTCTCTTTGCAATGTTGGTTTAACTGGCGCGAATGAGAACTAGAGAAGGCATCTCAAGAGATGGATGGAAGTACATTGTTGGATGTAATCATGGAACGTAGTATCAATGCGGATGACCATTTCGATCACTATGAATACATGTATGTGTAGATGATGTACTTTGTATGTGCTGAAACAGTTATAAGCCGTTTGTAATACATAAAAAAATATTATAACTAGTAATATATTATTATAATATTTTATTTATAGCATAATTAAACCATAAAAGGCCATACTAACATATATGAGTGCTCTAAAATTAATTTATTTTAGAACCATGCACTATTACTTCCCCCGTCTTGTTTAAATTATTATCCTCTCTGTCCCATATTAAGTTCAATGAAATTAGTTTATTTTAAAATTAAATAAAATATTTCATATGAGTTGCATAAATATTATAGAGAAATTTATATGTTAGATGTTTAACTAAGTGCATAATTGTAGAATACTATATTTAAAAAATAATAATTATGTAAATTGTATAGACCCACTTGTATTGATCAAATTTAATTTTTATTTTATTTTTTCAAAATATTTTTTTAAAATAATAAAATATTAGTGCATCGATACGTATCGATACAATACGGCCAATGCATGTCAGAATTTCATGTATGTAATATCGGCCTATGGTATCAACCGATATGGGTACATCAACCGATACACCCCTGTATGTGTCGATACGACTTTCCATGGATGTAATAACTAAAGTTAATGAATTAGAATATATATTTAGGATTAAAATACATTGATAGATGTAATAAAAAAAAGTTACATACAATAAAAGTTACCTGCTTTGTCCAATAGTAAAATTCAAAAATTTATTAAAAAATAATATAACTTCTTGACAATTTTGGCCCCCTCAAAATGTCTACAACAGTCTAAGAAGGGAATGATGAACCTGTTTCAAACTTGACAGGTATATGAGAGCTTTTTCTGTCACTACAAAAAAATTGACTTTTAGCGACGGTTCCCAACCGTCGTTAAAAGCCCCTCTGACCATTGTTGAAGATATTAGCAATGATTTACATTTTGTCGCTAAAAATAGTGTCGCTGATGGTATTAGCAATGGTTAGAGTGGTTTTCAGCGATGATTATGACCGTCACTGATAATCCTCCACCCATGTCGCTGTTAACTTTATAACGGCGGCTTTGGTGGCGTTAGCAATGGCTGAAGCCGTCGCTAATGCACATTTTCAACGATTGTCATCAAAGCCATCGCTGAAACTTGATCTTTACCAACGGTCATGGTAGACCATTGCTAAAAGTCCATGTTGCTAGAAACAACTTTCAGCAGCGACGATCTTGAAAATAAAAATTACATTAAAAAATCCAACACCCACCTTCCAAAAAACAAGTAAATCGAATAACATCAGAACCCACTCAACTTGAAACCATGGTTCGCCGAGATCTCTCTCTCAGTGTCTCTACCGAGCCACGAGATCAGGTAGAAACGAAAATCCAAATTTCTGCGAGATCCTGGCAAGATCTCGCCGAGAGGGCCGAGATCTGACGAGACCGGGACTCCTCCTCCCGAGCAACCGAGCTATTGCATCTCTCAGCCTCAGCCGGTGGACGCCCATGGGAAATGCGGCCAGCCTGAGTGCTCCCACGACAGAGGTACAGAAGCCGTCCCGGTCCGAGCCAGTGGATTCAACTCTGCTCACCCAACTAATGCCCACGCCAGAGGAGCTCGTCGCGAAGGCCATAGCTCCGATGAAGCGGGGGTACCTTTGCCTGCTGCCTGTCCGGTCCTCCTCTTCCTCTAACAACGGAATCCAAGTCGAAGCGGCAGCTCAAAGCCTCAAACTAGAGTAAAAATTAGTTCTACAATGCAGTTTGCCAAGTTCTAGTTCCAAGTAGGATTCAAACTTCCAAGTTATAACCAAACCAAAAGAGGGGAAGTACTTAAAAAAAGGTATCTTCAAAACTTCCACCTTAAGGACTCTTTTGTGAGACGAGCCTATAAAAATTCTTCAACAGAGGTCAAAATCAATATGAGAGTTCAAAGCCACGAAATCGTCACCGGAGTTCAGAGCCATGAAATTGTCACCGGCCAGCAAGAGGTATTATTCTGCATCTTCCTCTATTCATCTCTATTTTCATAATTGCATAATAAAATTTTCTGTAGCACTGTTATAAAACAGAGTATAATGTAGACAAAATTCAGCTCAAACTATCAATAGATAAGGGTAACTTTTTGCTCCTATTATATGAAATCTTCGATCTCTGTTTTTCTAATATTCTCCTTACCTAGGTTGCTATTTTTCCTGCTTTTCTTCTGGAGACATATTCACCTGATTTAATTTTTCAAAATGGTGCTTGTGCTTTATATTCATAAGAATAATATTGAAGACCATGACAAGAATCACCAGGTAATTGCAATAATGCAAGGCATATCTGGTCAAATTCTATTCAGCCATCGCTTTGGACGTTGGCACTTGGTAGTTGGTAGAACATTAAATCTGGAAAGGCAACTATGGTTCAGAACTAAATCTGGAAACACATGTAAAACTTTAGCAATAAATTTGAAGCCAACCAGAATCTCTCAAACATCAAATATATATGTGAAATAAGACCATTACTAATCTCTACAAAGATAATACAATGACATGATTCCAACTGCATAATCTATTCAAAGACAAAATAGTCCTGCATGATGTCGATTGGATTTTGTAGTTGATCCCTCAATTTACACAATTTACATTTCATATCTCTCTGCAAGATTGGATACAGATTAATTTGATAACTCACAAAGTTCCATATTCACAGTTCATACCCACAACATGTATGTGAAGATTCAGAAAGCTCATAACACAAGATTAGTGACTTCTTGTATTTGCATCTTGTAATCTCAGGGATAAGGCTCATTACTTTGTCCTAACTGGTTTTGATTTTATCATTAGAAAGTTTTCCCTGCCGGTGGAGTTGGTTTACCCTTAAAAAAAGCAAGAAAAAAGGGTAGTGTTTATGAAATTTGCAAATATGATTTTGATCAGTATGATAAATGGGGTTTTAAGCGTTATATTTTAATTTGAACTTGTTTTTAATCACCCAAATTTTAGTTAGACAACAGCATTGAAGTTAGAAAACTATGGAAAGAATTTTTTGTATGTTGCATCCATGGTTCGCAATACCAGATATTGGTCTCATATCATTGACCTTGAATATATCGCAGATATTGGAGAAAATGATATCAGTAACCTAAGAAAGGATTTTTCACATGTATTTTGAGAATTGAAGCATATTTTAACATATAGAAGCATTAATACTAATCTCAAGTAATCATAACAGCATGCGAATATATTTATAGTAACATAAATAATTAAGTAGAAAATTTGATGATTAATGACAAAGGACTTCAAGGAGATATGCACTAGCATAAAATTCTTATGCTAATTATATAACTACCTGTAGATCATCACTGGTAGTTCATATTAGCTGTTAGTGAATGAATTGCTGGCAGATCAACTGCCGCCAACTGATTTGAATTGCCCACAAAAGTACAAGCCAGCAGTTTAGATTTGAATTTGCAGTCGATTCCACTACCATCAATTGGCAATCCACTAGTATCCTTCAAAATTGAATGTTGGCACTAAGAAAAAAAACAAAAACAAAATTGAAATAATTGTCGCCAGCCATGCTGCCTGGAGGTCAGATTAACTACCAGTAGTTTGCTGGCATTGCAAATCAAGAAAAAATGAAAGATGATCTGAATTAGTAAACAAGCTTTTTTAGATCAAGCCATTTTTTTTAACAAAAAAGCCTTTCTCTTCACCTGGACAGATCTTGTTACAAGTTGTTGCTACCTGAGTTCTGCCAGCATGCTGCCGGAGTTTGATGAGAGTGGCAGGAATAGGAATATTGCACAGATTGCAAAAAATTGTCGATATGGGTGAAAATTCATTTTTCCTTGTATCAAAAATTGGTGACGATTTTCTAAAATGTGAGATTATGTATGTGAAGATGGAATAATGATCAACCAAAGTTGATATTATCTAACACTTGATAGAGCTTTATTGCTCTGACTATTTTAAGCTTTAGCCTTGTTTTTCAAGGATGCTACAACTTCTCCACATGCAAAGTTCATTTTCTTATTTTATATGCATACTCTTCTTGTGAGGTATTCAATATTTAAATTGCCATATTTTATTCCTTTATTCATCATTTTTGCTTTTAGACTAATTTTCTAAACTGTGAACCTCTTATCTAACTTCAGTGTTGATTACTTTATTAGATGAGGATGTCAAGTGTAATTTTTTTGTAGAGAGCTTATTATTTTTATGTATGTTTTATGCAAAAATTATGGCAACAGATAAGGGCTGGGAGCATGGAATGCCAGTGGGCATCATGGGGTCAAGATGTAATTATTGTGATAAATTTATGAAGGTTGGGGGAGTGACAAGATTGAAGGATCATTTGATAGATGGTAAAGATGTTGCAAGGTGCAAAAAGTGTCCTGAGAATGTGCGAAATGAACTGAAAGGCCTCAAGGAGGAAAATGAGAAAAAAATGATTTATTCGAGAGACAAAAAAGAAAAGATGCGTGCAGAAATTGGTCATCTTGGGTATGAATCAAAGGTTCAAATTGACACATCAAATGAGGATGAGCCTAAAGCAGTTAGGGTTCTAGTAGTGGAGCACATGCAAAGAGGAGAAAAGTTGGTGTGTCAAACCAATAGACCATTACAGATATAGTCTCACCTGGTTTGAGAGAAAGACTTGGTAAGATGATTTCCAAGTTTTTCATCTTTAACCATATTCTTGCTCATGTTGCAGATGATCCTCATTTTCTAAACATGATATTTGAAGCACATGCAGTTAGAAAAGAAGTACATACTCCTATTGCCAAGAATATATTGGGAACATATTTAGACAAAGAGGTCAAAGACATGGACAAGAGGATTAAGGATATGGAACCTATTTGGAATGAATATGGATGCTCCATTTTGTGTGATGGATGGATAGGGCCGACAAAAATGTCCATCGTTAACTTCATGGTTTATAGCAACTGAAGAATTTATTTTTTAGACTTAGTTGATGCTTCAGGAAATGAGAAGAATGCTTACTACATCATGAACTTAATTGAAGAACAAATTAAGAGAATTAAAAGAAAGAATGTAGTTCGAATTGTCACAGACAATGGTAGCAATTATAAGAAAGCTGGCAAGAAGTTGATGCAGAGGTATGCATTATATTGGACACCTTTGTGCAGTTCATTGTATAGACCTCATGTTTGAAGAAGTCGCAAAGCATGGCTTTGTGGAAAATGCAATTAAAAAGGGAAGAATGGTGACAAGATTTATATATAACCATGACAAACTTATGCACCATATACGACAGGCTTGTGGTCGGGATTTAGTTTGTCCAAGGGCAACATGGTTCGCGACAAACTTCATTGCACTAGAGAGCTTGAAAAGGGAGAAGGGCACACTGCGATCATTCTTCTCAAGTCAACAGTGGCTAGATTCTGACATTCAAAGTCATCCATTTGCTATAGATGTGGAGAAAATTGACCTTGATAACAAATTTTGGGAAGAAGTGAGGGATTCAATTGCAATCATGGAGCCA
The DNA here is from genome assembly GCA_035235625.1 of Saururus chinensis. Lineage (NCBI taxonomy): Eukaryota > Viridiplantae > Streptophyta > Magnoliopsida > Piperales > Saururaceae > Saururus > Saururus chinensis. The sequence goes on along the minus strand of CP141147.1, from coordinate 19,452,415 downwards.
ATGCATGAGGTTCTACGAGTCATGAACACTGAACAATTTCCAACTATGGGATCTGTTTATGAGGCTATTGATAGGATGAAGATGGCCATTGAAGTCTCATCTCCGAGGTCTCATGTATGGGTTAATGAAATTATTGACAAGAGGTAGGTAAGATCAATGGATGAACCCATCTACAAGGTCGATAAGCATATCTAACAATTGTTCATTTTAGGAAATATGTTACTTATCTTAATTATTATGCAATTTTTTATGTAGCATACTACCTCAATCCTAAGTACCATTATAGTAAAAAGTTTGGGCACATACCATATTTAATCTAGGTGGTGCATGACGTATTTGATAAGTTGTTCCCAATGTTAGATGATGCAGGCAATATAGGCAGTGAGGTAATTACCTAAATATTAATTAGACACAATTTATCCTTTATTTTCTTATATAATATCATTAACATACAACAACTTGTATAAAGATTGTCAGGTTTAGGGATGCACGTGGCACATTTGGAAGTAGAAGTGTCGTTCAATCAAGGAAAACAATGTGGGCAGGTAACTTGAACATGAAGATAAAAAATTTACCCATATATTGATTAATACATCTCTATGAAGTTGTTACTTTGTTCTCTTTATTTTCCAGGGGAATGGTGGTCATTGTATGGGATTGATTGCCCTACGTTAAGCAAGTTGGCTATTCATATACTGTCACAAACTACCTCTGCATCTCCATGTGAGAGAAATTGGAGCACATTTGCCCTCATTCACACGAAGCCTAGGAATAGATTGTCTTACAATAAGTTGAAGAAATTGGTCTTTTGTCATTATAATATGAAGTTGATGATGAAGGATATAGAAGATAATTATAAAAATAGTGACAAACAAGAGGATGACCCCTTAGACCACTTTGAATTAGTGGCTAAAGCAGGTTTGGATGAGAGAGAGAATCCTTATGCTGAGTAGGTAGGAACAAACTCTATGAACTAGGATGATGAACAACCTGATCCCTTGATTATTGGTAGGCAAAAGAAGTCAAAATTAATGTTAAAAGATTTAGAGAAGAAATTGTATCATCTTCTATAACCAAGGGATCTCACATGTATGTAGATGATCTAGTGTCCGATGATGATAGTGCTACAGATGATGGAGATAATAATAGTGGAAGAGATTATGATGGAAATGATAGTTGCAGACACACTCTCAGAGGGAATGAGACCAATCAAAATGAAGGATTTAACATGACTCCTTTGGCTTTCACTGAGGAAGATGGCTTTACTCATGCTACATAGGATTCCAATCATGGGTCATGACCGATTAAGCAATCCAACCGTCATAAATGATAGGAAATTGTGAAACAGAGGAAAAATTAGTATTTTATTAGATGCTATACTTAAATTAATTTTTAGTCTTATGTCATTGGGTTTACTTATTCTTAGATCTTATAGCTAAATAGGTTTTGATTTTTCTACATAAACAATATTTCTATTGTCTCATTTTGCATCATCAATAAATATTATATTTTTTTCATACACTACATAATTTTTATTATATTCTCATAAGTTTATAATTGTTTAATATTTTTCAATAATAATATATACCCACATTAAAAAATGAGTTAACTATTTTTTTTACAATCACCTGAACGCCTACAATTATTTTACATGATCTCTCCGAGATCCAAGACGGCGAACCATGTTTGAAACACAGAAAACATAAACAAATCTTGCAAATAAGAATGGCAATCAGCCCTTTACGCTAGTAGTTGATTTATCTGTCCAAATAGTCCAGCTCTTGATACTGGCTCTTTCTGGACACAAAGTATTGAGAGTTCACATCTCCAAATGCATGTCTAGGACCTTTTAGAATTAATAAGCCGATGAAACTAACATGGAAATTTTCATAATGAAAGTCACTTATGGATATGAATGTTTGGTTAATAGGTTCAGCATGTGTAAACAATATGTAAAAACCGAAGTAGTTTTATTCTTTAGATTTTATAGGTGTTCATAATCAAGATCTTCAGGGTTCAAGCATAATGTCACGTCCTCCACTGAAGACAAAATTATGATAAGAAGAAACAGCCTGCAAATCGAACTTGAAGCATTTGTCATAAATGTGCAGAGTTCTTGATGATGAAACATATTAAAACATTTTAACTAAAACAGATGTCAAAGAAGCAAACATTGCATCAAGTTGAAGAAGTGTCTTGCAAAATCAAGGATGTCAAAACAAACTTTGTTAGAAGAAAAATAATTATACTAAACAATCACAACATAAAGGTAAATAAGCAGGGTGTTATCTAAAGTTACTATATCAAGTAGAATAAGTAGAAGGAATACACACACATGCTTAAGAAATATAACTATCTATCTATTGAACACAAAAATGCAAGGGTTTAAAATTTTCTATTGGAAAACGAAATAGAAAAGATATCCATGTGCATTGAGTAAGAAGCTTACAGTAACTAAACCATAATCCAGAAAAGATAAAAAGAGAATAGCTCTCAGTATGGAACAATTTCTTCATTGCAAAATATGGTACAGCTAGGCCAAAAAATTATGTACACTCGAAGAAAAGAAGATCATAAAAAAAAAACCAGTACCTTGTAATCCAAGCAATAAGTACCCTGAGAGAAATGTGGCTCATTTGTAAGCTGGTAAGAAACAAACCACACAAGGGAATTAGAAGGAATATGTAATCAGTATAAACAAGTCACTAGCAAGCAATATCTGCACAAAATTGGATTATCAGGAAACACCCAGCAAACCTGTGCATTGAACTTCAAAGTAAGACTTTCCGTCAGGTCACATTTTCCTCTAGCATTGAGCCTTCCATCAGTCAATATCCTCCCAATCAGCACCAACTGCCATTAATATAAACAAATGAACTTCGGATGGATGAAATTAGAACTGAAATTGTGATAAAACTATAATTAGTACCAACCTTTGGGTCCAAAAAGAGAAAAGAAAAGGAGGCTAACGAATTAAAATATAGGTGAAAACCACTACCCATTATCATACCAGATAAATTGGCTGGAAAGGAATGATATGACTCCAGCACTTATAAAGAACCTCAAGTATAAATTGCAATTATCATCCTGCTTTTGTTGCCAAGAAATGTTCCTAACTTGATTTTGATACTTATTAATCTTTTCATCTAAAACGGGATTATTTGATAAATTGTTAGAATCCTATGACAGATGCATTCTGCATTACAATGCTCCCTTTATTAACCGAGCGCTTTCTTCATAAGCAGATTCAAGAAGATCTTTATAGTTAATAAGAGGAACCATTGAAAGGAAAATGAAGTCCACAAACCTAGATTAGCAAAAAGAAAGATATATGTTGAAAAAATTGATTTACGTATACAAAAAGGTAAAAAAAACTGATGTATTTCAACAGAGAAATTTCTCCAAACCAATAGTTAAGGATAAAAATAAACATACTGCATATAGTTGCTAACAATAATAAATGCAGAAATCATGTAACATTTACTAGCATAACATCAAGTAATTTGTGACCACACTACCTGGAAGCACCCTGCGAAAAGACTCATTCAAGGTAGCAAGTCCAGCATCTAGTCCTATAGTCAAAATTTCAAATAGAGGCAGAGCAGATGAGAGCAATAGAATGATCTGTTATATAACCACGTGCCCAAGAACAATATAAGCTTTTAATCTGCTCTTTAAAACTTTTGTGGACTCTCAATATTTGCAGATTTGATGGTGGGCTTTCATAAGGGGTGTATTTCACACCACTGCCTAAGCAAGATAGAATGTGTGTGGCGCCCTGCATCCAAAATAGAAGAAGACATTTTCACCCAAATGAGAAGTAAATTGAATTCAAATGCTATTAAGAATAGCAATTCAACCCTATAGACTACAGATAATGAGAAATTATAAAAGTGTAAAACATTAGGCGCCCTACATCTAATACTTAGGAGGGTGATGCCAATGCTTGAGAGAGTTTCTTACCAAAGGAACACCACCAATAGATGCCAATGCCATGTCAAATACCATCCTTGCAAGATCAAGATTTCCACAAGTAGTAAAGATCCCATTCCTTCCCAAATTTTGACTAATGGGTCATGTTTAAATCATGATTGAGCAGGTCCGCGTCATTAAAAAGTATCTTAACTCCTCGAAGGTCAATGAGATATTGGTTTAAATATCCTCAGAGATAAGCAAATTAAATGCAAGTTTCGAAAGTTTTAATAATTATGAAATACAACATAATTTGAAAATACATTTCCTTAAAGAAATTTTTTTATAAAATGGTACCGAGAAGAATGCTAATATGAGAATCATCATATAATAACCTACATGATGGTCACTTTTCAAGAGGTCTTTGGCCAGAGATCAAGAAGGGTTGACTGTGGAGGTAAGAGGTTTGGTCTGCAATGTAGATAACTCTTCAACAGAGATAAGAGCTTCTTTCAAAATATAATTCCTTGGGAAAACATTCAGGCAAATCACAATCGCATTTCGCAGAAATCTCATAACACTAGTTAGCTTGAAAGAGTTGTCTGAACTGTTCAAAAGGCATTCCAACGTAACATGATCTGAGACAGATCCTGTTCAAGTAACTACATCGTGCACTTTTCTCAAATCTTCTAGCAAGTGTTCTGGAAATATATCTAAGCCAAGAATGTAATCTATCCAGCTTTGGCTATTTTTGGATATTGATCGTTTATAATAAAACTATTTGCAAGTGTACAAGGTAATTGTACTAAGATGAGTATTTAAGGGTTGTCAAACCTCAAGGACGGATAAATTATTACTAAATCTAAAGAGGAATTTGCTCATTAAAAACTAGAAAGAACTTAAACTTAAATTAAGCAAAAGAAATAATCAACTATATCAAAAGCAAAAGATCAATATAATAGAATTTACTTTGAAAATCGAATCCACTATAGAACCATAATAATTCCTTAAGTTTTAATCTAAATCTAGTGTGAATATGAATAAGTATTCTCAGCTACAAGCTAGAATTACTTCAGAAAGAATCATTAATTAAATTTATAACATGAACTATCTTCGACAATAGCACGAATCATCTACATTAAACTAGCTATAGGCATAACTCATTTAATCTTAATATAACTCATCAAATTCATTAATTATCTAAACATTAAAATTGTTGTATGACTATCTCATCTAAATCACAGAAATTAGAATTTATGCAAATATCAAAACTACATCAATCTATCATCTGCAAGACAATAAATCAACATAGATTTGAATAAACATGAAAAGCTCTTCCATTAAAAAGGAAATCCTTATCATACAATTGTCATAATTCATAATTGAGATCTAAATTAAAAAGAAAAGAAACTGAAACTTATCTATAGCTTCATCAACTCCTAAGTAAAAGAAAAGTCTAGTCTTCCATTGTAGAAGAAAGCACTTGAATCTCCATTGAAAGCTTTGAGTTCTTCTCCATCTTCTTCTTCCTTTTTCTCTTTAAAAAATCTACTTGCCAACCTTCAATTTCGAGCCAAATATGTCTTTATATAGGCATAAGAACCGTAAGAAGGAGTCCAATATGAAAAGGAATCGAAATTGGCTTAAACAAGGAAACTACATGTTATCCCGTTCAAACGCCCTGCAAACCAGTTCGAACAACTGTACTATATTTTCTCAAAATTCACGTTTACCCGATCGAACGCTAAGTAACCCTGTTCGAACGCCAATGAAGAATCTGCAAAATAAGCCAATTTACTTCAAAACAACATAGAAGCTTTTTCTAACCTAATTAAATTTAATTTTTAATTATTTAAACTATATTAACTCTTAAATGAGACTAGACAGTAAAATATTTAACGGTAAAATAACGTATAAATTATACTTATCAAATACCCCCAAACCTATATTTTGCTAGTCCTCGAGCAAAACAAAAACAAAACAACTAATCTAAAAAAATAAATAAATGTCACTTTCGTAGGGAATCACGATTGCATTTAGCGTATACAACAAGCCTTTAAACCCCTAGGTGTCCCTAGTTGGATGAGTTGTGTCTCATGAGGGTTTGCAGAAATGATACCCACAAACATCTATACCTAAGAAAAGAAATAAAACAAAACAAGAAAATAAAATTTCTAAAAACAATATTCTCTTAAAAACACATAACTAATTTTAAAAAAAACAACCACAAATACTTGACACAAGTAAATAATTTCGATCTGATCACTTTCAAGTAAGAAATCATCTATTCTATAACCTCATCTTAGAACTAATTGAACAACTACATATATACATTTCAAAAACATGAATTGTAGAAACTTTGTTGTCATACAATTTCACTCTCTATTAACAAGCATATCTTATGTGACCCATTAACCAAACTCATTAAAGTTTACTAACTCAAAAATATAACAATGACAATCTTTCATCCTTAACATCTCATAAAAAAACCTCATGTAATAGCCTTCAAATTTCAACTAAATTTAGGGAATAAGAACATAATATACCTTAAAATATGACTTGTGCAATACTTAGTTCTCTTAAGCTTTCTAAAAAGTCCATGTAACAAGCATTAGGCCGGTGTCCCTAATTCAATTTGCTTAAGTCACTAAGTGTTGAAACACCCCTCAGGCTTAATAACTCAAACTATAAAGACTACAGAACCAAGTAAGTCATAAAAGAATTTATCTCAATTTTTCACCTTTTGACGCGATCTCTTTTGCTTGCCTAGGCACAAGGCCCAGTTACTCAGTGAAAAGAGAAACAAACCTTTACTCTCTTTTTTCATCATTTTGTTTTTTCAATCACTCTATCTTTTTTTTTCATTCAATTTTTTTTTTCATCACACACTTATCCCATTTTTTTTAAATAATAGCTAAGCATAAAGATCTATCATAAAACATTAAAAATTACTCAATTGCCAAGTTTTCAAAAACATGCTTAGTTAAAGATATCCCACTTAGATTACAAGTAATAAATCATAAAATTATATTCCTACAAGTTTCAAGTAAGTGAATTGTGATTTAAAAATATAAGTACAATTATCCAAGATAAAGAAAATAAAATAGAAATTACTCACTCAATCGCTTTCATCACTTAATTAATTACATGAACTTTCTTCGTGAAATTGATCTCTTTAAAAATAGATATATACCTTTAAAAGAAAATAAGCAATAAAAACCACATGAAAGAAAAGAAAAACAAAAGTAAACACGAAAAAAATACTCTAAAACATAATACTCTAAAACATCCTAAAAGAAATAAGAAAGAAAAATATCTTTCTACACCCCCAAACCTAAACTGAACATTGTCCTCAATCTAAAAGAATGTATATACTGACAAGAATAAGTAAAAGAGGGAAAGTAAGATATCACTTGAATGCATAACTAATCCACTAATCTGAAAGTGAAGTACATAGGATTGGAGAAAACATGAGAAACATACATATAAAGAGCAGTTTCCCAAACCTAAAATACCAAGCTCCCAGAAAAGAGATAACAACAAAAAAAAAACAAAGAAAAGAAAAGAGAAAAGTAGCCCCTGCATAGCTAAATATGAGAATCATCTGCATAAGTAGAACTCTAGTCACTATCATCCGCATCTGCCGGGCTGATTGGCTACGAATCAAATCAGCCAGTCTCTGTATAAGTCGCCTCATCTCAGTCATCTACGCATCTATATGTGCAGTAAGCCTTGTCTGAAGTTGTGCTTGAGAAGAATCGATATGTGCTCTAAGACGATGCTCCATCTCAAGGAAAGAGTCGTTAGCATGTTCTGGAATGTGCTGCTCTGCTGCAACCTCTGGTACACCCTCTGTGGCTAGCTCCTCCTCGTTCTCCTCATCTAATGCTTGTGGAGGAGGACAATGTGTATTCATACGGTTTAGGGTCGCCTGGGAAAATGTAACGACCTATTTTTTCGGTTACACTTAACCCGGGTGGGTTAAGGGTAATTCGATGATTTGAAATTAGTGTTTGGGGGTTTCATTAGGTGAAATCCTCATACCTAGGTATAGCTTGGTGGAATGAGCATAGCGATTCAAAGAACGTGTGAAACGGAGGTCATGCCACATGGGCAGGAACCACATGAAAAGTGCGGGATAACCTACCCATGTGTTATCTTGTTTCGAAGGGCTCATCGAAATGAGTCCATCGGTAACAAGAACGTGCGATTCCAACGTCGAGGTTGGAAGTTATCGCGTTTTGAGTTCAGGATATTATTTGAATAAAATAATAGCATTCTGGATAGGATCGATGGCATAGTGGATAAGACTGACGACGAAGTGGATAGGATTACTGACGAAGCGGATAAGATCACTGACGTAACAGATAGGACTGACACATGTCAATCCTATCTTCCACGTGTCAGCCTCACGACTATCCAACTTTTCTATATAGCATCCAGAGTCTTCAGTTTAAAGGTTCGAAAATTCTCCCACGGTTCTGAGTTCTCTTCCACGTTCTGAATTCTCTCCCACGTTTCTATGTTCTCTCCCACATTCAGAAACTTCTGTTCTTTGTTTCTCACTCATTGTAAGTCCGATTCTAGTTGTTCTTGAGACATTTCTAGCTAATTCGAGGGTGATCTATGCAATGTCATAGTCCATTCCTCGAGTTGGTGCTCCTAGAAGGGAGGAACGTCCTGGGGTGAGAGGAGGCCTGTCCGCCACCCTCCTACCCTAAGAGAGAGAGAGATGGCCCGGGAAAGAGAAGAGGCTCCGTCCTCCGCCACCGGGCCGCATAAGGAGTCATGGCCTCGAGTAGGGGAGGCTCTGTCTCCACCGAAGGGCCACGATGTGTGAGAAACATCCCCGAGTAGAGGAGGTTTTGTCTGCCGCCTATGGGCACAGAAAACAAGAAGTCTCCGAAAAAGGGGAGAGCTGGTCGGTTGTCTTTCGGCGCAAGGTAAAGAATGTGCGGAGGCTAGAGGAAGCTTCATCCGCTATCTCCTGATCCAAAGGGGAGGACGACCAGAAACGAGCATCCTGAATACTGCTACCTCGTGAGACATAAGGGGAGTAAGCGTTTTGAACCTCCTATTTGAATTATAGAATGCATGTGCTAGTTATGATGTGTGCTATGCTATGATCCATATGCTTGCTATGCTTGTATGCCATGATATGTGCTTATATGCCAAGATGTGTGCTTTTATGTCATGATGTGTGTTGTCTCACTCTACTGTAGAGCGAGATGTTTGGTGTGTGTTCGGTCTCGGCTCAGTGATATAGTGAGACGTGTGAATGTGATGTATCCACTCTGGAATAGAGCGAGGCATGTTGTCGTGGTCGTGTGGTGCTCGTCTCTATGATAGAGCGAGATGTGTGTTGCTGGTGTTTTATCGGGTTTTCGTATAACTCTGATTAAATATTCAGAGATATGTACTTTACACGTATGTATTTTTGGTATGCATGTTGTATGTAGTAGCCAATAGGTAGAACTACGTTCGGATCCGATCGTATTGGAGTAACATCGTGGATGTTATCCGATATGTATGTAGGCAACCAACGGCAAGGCAACGTTAGCCCTGTTTGAATTAGTTATATAATTAGGTCAATTCTTGCCTACGAGCAACGGAGCGCTAAAGTTCCATAGCACGTAGAGGAACGGAAAGACTCGCACTCAGAGACGGCCACTCCCGGTTTTGGGTTTGGGTTTTATCGTTTTCGGACCCCCGGCCCGGGTCGGTTATCGGGTCGGGGTGTGACAGAAATGACCCCTAAACCTCGGATCGTGGGTGCATATGAAGGAAAATCCAACTAAAAGTGAACAAAAATCCGCTCCAAAAGGAAAGGAAAAGCTAATTGAGCATCCACTAGTTCAAAGACTATATCTGCCCCCGTACGAAGACAAAGGAGGGAAAATCGATGTGAATCCGCTCCATACGACCCAGAACATAAAGAAGGCGAGCTAAGGTGTTGTCAACCTTCTCATGACGGCAAAACCATATGTCATACTCCAATATCAGATGTGCAAAACGATAGTCTCGTGTCATGAGAAAAGTTAGCAATCCATATGTGAGGGATGGGTCTCGCTCCTACCCTATAAGAGTCCCTGTGTTAGTATACTCATCAGGAAAAACAAAGTCAGCAAAAGACAGATAGGTGAAGTTGGAGCGCATGAGACCCACCCATCACTATAGCTATGAGATCTGGTGTGATAGTGATCGTAATATCTCCAATGGTGCTAACAATATATCCCCTCTCATTAAGAAAAGCAGATGCATAGAAAGATTGGACCTGCTCATGATGTACGCGAACATCAGGGGCTGCAATCTCTGAGAAAAAGGAGCGCCAATCCTCTCGCTCCATAAGCCATGACTGGGCAGCAGTATTGGTGGGGACAAACTCCACCTATCGCTCGTAAATAATAGCACAAAGAGGTAGACCAGCAGCGGCGGTAATAGAAGATGAAGCACGCGAAGTAGAAGGGGCGCCTTTCCTCTTCTTCGGGGCTTTAGAACGAGAACCGTGAGCCATAGATCTGTAAAAAAACATAAAAAGAAGTGCTAAAAGTGATGATGAAGCGACTGAAAAGTAGAGGGAAAAAATAAAAAAATTCCATACAGCCCAATAATGTCAAATTATGAAAATACTCCTAGAAAAAAATGAGCAGAAATATCCCAAATTAAAGTATAATATGTACAAGTGAAAATTGAGCATCTTTTGTAAAGCAAGTACACATAAACGGATTCCTTAAAGCCTCAAAAATTGGAATTTTTGACAAAAACAGTGCGGACTGAAAAATCTGAAATCCACCGAACATAATGCATTAATCATTCAATCAAACTGAACCAAATCATGAACATAGAATTGTAACGCCCGAGATTTTTCACACATTTTCCTTAAAATTCACGGAAAATTTTTGCAATATAACGTCTGTAAATCGGAGGAAAAATGACGAAATCAAAACTTGATAAAACAGTTTATAACTTAAAACACTAAACATCCATTTTCCATCTAAATATTTTCATCACACGGTTAAACATCGTACGGCCAAAGCAAATATCATCAGGCGCTACTCGAAAACACACGTACGACTAAATTCGCTATGATCATAGACTTTTAAATACAAATCACTCCCAGGCATCCCTGAGTGCAAGTCCCATAACAGTCCACAGTCTAATCCAAATGAAAGTCCAGAATATAAACATCTTAACGTCTCGTCTCACCCAATACATGTGATCGTGGCACAATTAAACTCGCAGTGAGTCAAGCATATACCTGAGTCAACGGGAATCAATCCACCGCTGAAATGAGCATCCATCTCCAGGAGCTCTCCAACACACACACAAAAAGCCTCCCGTACAACGGGGCTAAAAATGGTAGGGTGAGTATTTTCATACTCAGTAGGAAAATACCCAGTAGGGGAAATCCCAAACGGTGAACTCAATAAGTTCATAAAATACATGCGTTCATGCAACTCAAACATGAAGCATTCAAGCATATAAACATCATGCTCATGCACATACAAACATACCGAATGCACCATCGTGCCAAAAACATACTAAAAGCACCATCGTGCCAAAATCGTACCATCAAATGAAACTTACACAAACACCCTTATCCAGGGTCTTACAAACTTACTCGTACCATCGCACACATACTCATACAACATACGCATACTTGTACGACCTTACTCGTACAATCATATGCTCACTCATACAGCTTACACATACCTGTACGACCTTACTCGTACAGCTTACACTTACTCGTGCGACCTTACTCGCACATCTTACACTTACTCGTGCGACCTTACTCGCACATCTTACACTTACAGTCTTGCTTAGATTCATATGCTTACAGTCTTACTCTTACAATCGTACTCATACTCTTACAGTCGTACTCATACACATACTCTTACAGTCGTGCTCATACTCATACGGTCGTACTCATACACATACTCTTACAGTCGTGCTCAAACTCATACGCTTACAGTCGTTCTCATACACATACACTTACAGTTGTACTCATACTCATACTCATACAGTCGTTCTCATACACATACGCTTACAGTCGTGCTCAAACTCATACTCATACAGTCATACTCACACACATAATCGTACAGACGTACGCATACTATCGACCGCTGAAGCTCATTACAACTAATCAGCTCTAGCGTCGAGATGGAAAAGAATGCCACAGGGGCATCACCTTAACCTCCGGGGAGTGACTAGACGCCATGGACTTTTCCGAAGGTAAGGCACACCAGTGCTCATGGAGCACAGGATCAAACAGGTAAGAGTAGGTCCATGATACTACTTACCTGAGCGCGCAAACATACACCCACACATAAGGGGTCATACAATTGCCCACACATAAGGGGTCTTATAGTGCCATACAATTGCCCACCATAATGGGTCTTATAGTGCCAGTGCCACTCTTGGGCAGAAAAACATACAGTGCCACTTGGGCAGAAACATACAGTGCCACTCTTGGGCGGAATCATACAACGCTCTCAACAGAGCATCAAACGTCTGGGCTTACACAGCACACAGACCAAATCGGAAACATACGTCGCTCTCAACAGAGCAAAAGACGTCTGGTGCTCTACACAGCACACAGACAACATCCCGCAGGATAACCACCATGGCAAGACATGATAAATGCTTAGCCGACTCATTATCGGCTAGCTCAAACACGGAACTTAATCCGTCGAACCCTCAGGTCTCAAACTCACAACGTTATCATTAGTTGTGCTAATAATTCAAGTTTGAATTAAGTACATTATGCAGTACAATTATGCCACACAAACTCACAATCCTCGACTGATCAAACCGAAGCTGAGCCCGATCGAAACCCTAGTTCGTCAGGGCAACAGACTTCGCTTAACCCGTCCACATCATGATCAAACCTCATCGTACAACAAACCCTTACAGTCTTACATACTCAGCCATCTACCTTATGGCCAAAACAGCGTACACAAATGTCATCACACTAAGCTCCTCAGAGCCAAACCCAGTTGTCGCCCTCTTACTTAATACCTCACTGATTATGCTTACTTTTCGCTTCATAATGTGTACGTTATGCTTGTACAATTATGAACACTCTTACTATCTGACAATCGCCCAACATACAATCCAACTCAAACCGATCCATTCTAATCCTTGCCCGTCATACTCTTATCCTCTGTCATCTGTCATACGCTTACACAACCGTATCCAAATTCAGACAAAGCCTCTGCAACCTCTTACTGTCCATCGCCCATACCTCTGCCCACATACACTTACACATATCCATACCATAGGCAAAAGGCCATCATACATACATATGTCTCCCACATACGTATAACATACACATACGGTCATACATACATAACTTACGAACATGCATGCTAGCCATCACTAGCACATGCATACATCAAACATACACGCTAGTCATCACTAGCACATGCACACACATTCATACATACTTCAACATGCACGCTAGCCATCACTAGCACATACTCAATCAACGTACAAAACTTACCAACAAACACGCTAGCCATCACTAGCACATACATACATCTAACGTACTTACAACCAACATGCATGTCATATGCATTTCAACATACCATGCAATCGTGCTTACACGTACATCATGCAATCAGATCGTTACATAACATCCAAAGCATGGAATCATACAATCCTAGCATGCTACTACTCATTCAAAGCATGCTATCATGAATTTACGAGTTCAAAGCTCCCCTACCTCGTAATTATGACGTTCGATGGCGAGCACACGACGGTGGCGGCGTCGGCGGCGGAGTTGGTGGCCAAAACCGTTGCCTAGCTGAGAGAGCTGCTGTCCCGAGGATTTTTAGGAAGCGCCGGAACTAGTCACGGCCAAACGGGGTGTCAGAATCAATGCGGCAAAACCCGCAATCCACAGCGGCACACTAGGGCGGCCGGGAGAAATATCGTGCCAACATATGTGGCGGTGCGACCAAATGTCGATGGTATACACTGAAGATCGGCCGGTGGCTAAGACGTGCTCAGCCGGCCACAAGACGTCGAAATCGGCCGTGGACAGCACCCAACGGCGACGATTTCGGTCAACAAAGGCCCACATAAGGGCGGAGAGCGTGGGGCAAGGCTCAAGGACAGATGAGAGGTGGTGGAGGGCTATGTGTCAACTCCACTCGATGGCACAGCCATCCGATGGTCAGGCGGCACAAATACGGCGCCTAAACCCAAAAATGCACGCGTGGCCACATGCACACGCGGCCAAACAGTGCCACTATAGGGGGAGATGGGTCGGACAGTGGCGACCCAAGGCCCACATAAGGCCAACAGGGCTAGGGCCAGAAAGTGGTGGCCGATCAAAACGGCGACATCGCCGATCGCCACCCACAACTAACACACATAGTGCGGTGGCTGTGCATCTCGCACGATATAGGGCAAAGGCAAGCGGCCCACTCCAAACAGAGTGTATAATCGGGTCAAGTGAGGCTGGCCCTCACTGTCGCCGAGCCGGGGCAGAGCCCATGATGGCCAAATGGCCCACAACTCGCCAATGGCAACGACCCGAGACGCACCCAAAGCGTCTAATCGGGCGGAGCAAGGCAATAGAGGCGGGGCGGGGTCGGAAATGACAACCCCCTACCGACACCGGGTCGAGGTAGGCTGGACGGAGTCCTACCGGTGGCCGGACAACAACCGGAAACTCACTGGCGTCCAAAAAAACTCACGGACAGTGAGATGCAAAATAAGAACAAAAACCCGACCAAAAGATCGGCAGCTCACAGCGGAGCGCAGAAAGCACGGCGACGGCTCTAGCTAGCGCCTATGGGTTCCTAGCGGCCAACTAAACATAAGTCTAGTTGAGAGCGGCCGCAAACGACGTCAAAATCGTACACCCATAGCTCAAAAACGGGATTAAAGAAGAGAAAATTCCCAAAAAAGGTTCGGTACCTCATGTAGGAGCGAAGAGGCCGTGGCGGCGGTCATAGCCGGTGTCTATAGACTCGTGGCAGTGAGGCAAAGTAGATCAGGACAAGAACCGCTGAAATCCAATGACGGAGGAGGGAGAACGGAGTGACCGAAATCTGGGTCGGGTTTCTCCCAAAACCACTGGACGTGAAAATAAGTTACTGGAATGTCGGTTCTGGAATCCGTGAAATGGATTTCAGAACTTATATAGTTAATCTTTTTTATTTTTACATTCACGTCCCTAACATGTGTTCACCTCCTGGTTACGTGTTGTAGCTCTAAAATTCGTGCCGTAAGCGTGCAGCGAGGCCCGTGGCCTACGACTAAGCCCCACACCCGACTCTACGGGTATAAATACGAAAAAAAATACACAAATACGAATACGCTAAAGCACCGTATTTTCCTGCCGAAAATGGCCAGAAAAATAGCAGAAAAATCACAAAAAATCGTAGAAAAATCATGGACATTACAAGAATATCCAAGTCGATTCTAACAAATTTCCACAAAAAATTACATCTGATTTGGTCAAAAATTGAAAGAAAAATTCAAAAATTGAATTTGGGGCTTACCAGAGAAACCGATGGACAGCGTGAAATAGCAGTCGATTCAGCTCAAATTGCCTCCGAAAATAGATTTTATGCAAAAATTCGGAGGGAATGGACGATTTTGGACCAAAATGCTTGCTGGACAAGGTATGGAAGACGGCGGAGGAAAACAGAGACGATACGACAGAGGAAAACAGAGATGATGCGGCGGAGGAAAAACAACAGCGGAACCGAACTGGCCGGCGCGCGCGTTGAAACTGATGACCCGAACATTCAAACGGAACACTTACCGATCGATCGACTATAACCCCAATCGAACGGTTAAACACAACTTTTTTAAATAAAAATAAAAATCCAGTTGATCAACTAAAACTACTAAATAAAAAAATCACTACATGAATTAAATAAAAGAAATTTAACTAAAACTAGAGAAAAAGAGAGAAAATAAACATAAAAACAAACCAAATAAAACAAGGGTTGCCTCCCTAGAAGCGCTAAGTTTATCGTCTTTAGCCAAACGGTGTGCACTCCCTTAATGTATTAAGGGATCAATCAAATCAATGGAGTCAATGTCACCCCTCTCAATATCTCTCTCGATGACAGGCTTAAGTCTTTGACCATTAACTTTAAAAACTCGATTATCTCGTGGGTCAGAGATTTCAATTGCTCCATGAGGGAAAACCTGAGTAACAACATAGGGGCCATCCCAACGAGATCTAAGCTTACCTGGAAAGAGGTGTAATTTAGAATTGAAGAACCAAACTTTCTTGTTAGGTTCAAAGGACTTTCGATGGATTAAGTGATCATGTAAGCCTTAGTCCTTTGTCTATATAATTTGGCACTCTCATAAGCTTCATGACGCATCTCTTCTAATTCATTAAGTTGGAGTTTGCGGTGGGAACCGGCTTTGTCCATGCCAAAATTAAATAATTTA
This sequence comes from Saururus chinensis, assembly GCA_035235625.1. Classification (NCBI taxonomy): domain Eukaryota; kingdom Viridiplantae; phylum Streptophyta; class Magnoliopsida; order Piperales; family Saururaceae; genus Saururus; species Saururus chinensis. Next base: position 19,436,080 of record CP141147.1, on the reverse strand, counting down.
ATGGCCCAAAAAGCACGGTGCTCCAACTCAATGGGTAAGTGACACGCCTTACCATAAACAAGACGGTAAGGAGACATGCCAATGCGGGCTTTATATGCGGTCCGATATGCCCATAAGGCATCATTAAGATGCATGGACCAATCTTTTCGATCAGGGTGCACTATTTTCTCAAGGATTCTCTTAATCTCACGATTGGACACCTCTACTTGACCAATGGTTTGAGGATGGTAGGGGGTGGCAACTTTATGTGTGAAGGAATATCTTCAAAGAAGAGATTCAAAAGAACGGTTACAAAAGTGGCTACTCCCATCACTAACAATTGCTCTAGGTGTACCAAATCGACAAAAAAAAATGTTCCTTGATAAATGCCACCACAACCTTATGGTCATTGGTTTTCGTCGCTATGACCTCAATCCATTTGGAGACATAATCGACAGTGACCAAAATGTAAGTGTAGCGAAAGGAGGGTGGGAATGGTCCCATAAAATTGATTCCTCAAACATCAAAAATCTCAACAATGAGGATGGGTTGGAGAGGCATCATGTCTCTCTGAGAAAGGGCCCCTAGTCTCTAACATCTATCACAAGACTTACAAAACTCATGAGCATCCTTAAACAAGGTGGGTCAGTAAAATCTACTTTGAAGAACCTTAGCAGCTGTTTTCTTTCCCCCAAAATGACCGCCACAGGCGTGAGAGTGACAAAATGTGAGGATACTATGGAATTCACTATCAGGCACACATCGACGAATAATCTGGTCAGAACAAAACTTAAAAAGATCAGGGTCATCCCAATAATAGTGCTTAACACGAGAAAAGAAGAAATCCTTGTTTTGTTTAGTCCAATTAGAGGGAATGCGACCCACAGGAAGATAATTAACAATATGGGCAAACCAGGGGTGTGTATTGGTAGAGACAACAAAGAGTTGCTCATCAAGGAAAGAATCATGAAGTGGTTCAGGGTGGGAAGGTTCCTCAAGTAAGATCCTAAACAAATGATCAGCCACGACATTCTCAACACCCTTCTTGTCTCTAATTTCATAATCAAACTCTTGAAGGAGCAAAATCCATCGGATGAGCCTAGGCTTGGTATCCTTCTTAGAAAGAAGGTAGCGTAAGGCTGCATGGTCAGAAAAGATAATGATTTTGGACCCTAAAAGGTACGATCGGAATTTATCAAGGGCATAGACAACAGCTAGCAATTCCTTTTATGTGGCGGTCTAATTCAATTGGGCATTAGAAAGGGTCTTGCTAGCATAATAAATGATGTGGGGGACTTTGTTTACTCTTTGGCCAAGGACTGCACCCACAGCATAGTCAAAGGCATCACACATAATCTCAAAGGGTAGGGAGTAGTCAGGCAGCTGAAAGATAGGGGTGGTAGAGAGGAGTGTAGGAAGCTTTATAAAAGATTTCATGCAAGCATCATCAAAATCAAAAGGTACATCCTGAGCCAACAAATGACACAATGGCTGAGAAATCTTACTAAAGTCCTTAATGAATTGTTTATAGAAACTGACATGGCCAAGAAAGGAACGAACTTGTCTTACTGTAGTGGGGGGAGGCAGGTTAGCTATAAGGTCAACTTTGGCCTTGTCTACTTCAATACCACGTTTGGAAACAATATGACCTAAAATAATGCCCTCTTGAACCATAAATTAATTCTTTTCCCAACTCAAAACTAAATTAGTCTCCTCACAACGTTTAAGCACAAGAGATAAATTATGGAGACACTCATCAAACGAAGCACCAAAAATAAAAAATTTATCCATAAGAACTTCTAAAAATTTATCAATCATGTCAAAAAATATGGACATCATACAATGCTGAAATGTAGCAGGAGCATTACACAAACCAAATGGCATACGTCTATAAGCAAATGTACCAAACAGACAAGTGAAGGTGGTCTTCTCCTGATCCCCTAGAAACACAAGTACCTAATTATACCCTGAGTAGCCATTTAGAAAATAATAGAAGTCCTAACCTGCTAGTTTCTCTAAGATCTAGTCAATGAATGGCAAGGGAAAATGGTCCTTTCGGGTCATGGAATTCAACTTCCGATAGTCTATACACACTCTCCACCCTGTGGTTTCTCTAGTAGGGACTAACTCTCATGATGAATTTGACTTAACAGTGAATCCAAACTTCTTGGGAACAACCTGGGTAGGACTTACCCACTCACTATTAGAGATAGGGTATATGATACCTGCATCTAAAAACTTAATTACCTCCTTCATGACTACCTCCCACATGTTAGGGTTCAACCTTCGTTGTCCTTCTCTCGAGGGTTTCGCATTATCCTCTAAGTGGATCCTGTACATACAAATGGATGGGTCAATCCCCCTAAGGTCAGCTACCATCCATCCTATGGCACTCCTATGTGTGATAAGGACGATAAGCAATCTACTCTCTTGGTCACTAGTCAAACTAGAGGAAATAATGACTGAAAGAATGTCCTTGGGTCCCAAAAAGGCATACTTGAGAGAACTAGGTAAAATTTTCAATTCAAACTTAGGTGGTGACTCTATGGAGGGCTTAAGAGGTGTGGAGGCTGATATAGGTAAGGGCTCTACTTGGAGCTTCCAAAAGGAAGACTCAGGAACACTAGCAGCCGCTAGTTGGCTATGAGCCTCCTCCAAAGATGGATTAATAGTGGACTCCTCTAACCCTGGGTGTAGTAAAGTCATTTCAAGAGCATCTCTCATTAGGGTAAGAAGGAGGGCTTCATTGACTAGGTCATCTAAATGGTCAACCATTAAGCACTTAAAGTCATACTCAACAGGTGGTTGGTTAGATGCACTGAACACATTGAGCCTCGCATTAATATTCCCAAAGGATATCTCCATCACTCTCATTCGACAATTGATACAAGCATTAGCAGTGGCAAGGAAGCAGTGACCTAGAATAACTGGGATTTGGTGGGTGGTATTGTAGACAGGTTCCATATCTAAGACAAGAAAGTCAACAGGGAAGAAGAATTGGTCAACTTTTACTAAGACATCCTCAATGACTCCTCGAGGCTTATGCATAGAACAGTCGACTAGCTACAAGGTAACTGATGTAGGCTACAATTCACCTAACCCTAATTGTTCATACACCGAGTAAGGGAGTAGATTGACACTCGCACTAAGGTCAAGGAGGGCTCTATGAATGAAGTGATCGCCTATAACACAAAAAATAATGGGCACTCCAAGGTCCTTATACTTAGGTGGGGTGTCAAACTTCAAAAGAGAGCTAACTTGCTCGGTGAGAAAGACCTTCTTAGACACATGGGTCATAGATTTACGTTTTGAGTGCATAGGTCTTTGAGGAACTTAGCATAAGCGGGGACTTGGTTAATGACATCTAAGAGGGGGAGATTAATTTTGACTTGTTTAAAAGTCTCAAGAATATCATCCATCTTAGCTGTGCTCTTTCTAAATAGTAGGGCCATGTCAAGACACTGAGGAAAAGGTATCCTAGGGATATAAGATCCATCGAAAGTAGTCTTAGACTGTGGCTCTGAGGAAGGGGAATGAGAAACTTACTCCTTTGAATTTGGCTCACTCTCTAACTCATGAGACTCATTAGGGGATGGATTATCTAACCCTTCATTTTTGGTACCTAAGGACTACCCTCCAACCTAATTATCAATGTGTCGAACACTCCTAAGGGTAGTTATGGACTGAACTTGTTCATTAGAGGAATGGACTATCTCTACTTCACATTGACCTTTAGGTTTTGTTGCGGCTAACTCGGCAATGTTCCCGTCTCTCTCTTATTGATACATTGGCTAGTTGTCCAATTTGGGTTTCTAACTTTGCTATAGATTGTGTATGAGAGTGGAGGAGTTGAGATTGAGATTGAATGCCTTGCAGGGCACTCAAGACCTTTTCTTCAAAACTTGGACTCCTATTGGGTTGGACATATAGATGTTAGACTTGAGGTTAGTGGATATAGGCTGGTGAGACTTAGAATGGTTGACTAGGGGGATGGTTGCCCACAACCCCTTGGTTTTGTGCCCGCTAGGAAAAGTTAGGATGATTCCTCCACCCATGGTTATATGTGTTTGAAAATGGATTATTCTCAGCCCTAGGGAAGGATTGGGTAGCATTCACATGGTTTTGGACAAGTTTAGGAAATTGAGAAACAAAGGGGCACTCCATGATAGTATAGGCTGGGCTAAGGCATATTGTGCATGCATCTTGAGTGAAGGGAGTGGGCTGATGTGTTGAAGTCATAAGGAGGTTCAGTTTTCTACTTAAAGTATCAACTTTAGAGGAGATGTCTAATGAGTTTTTAACTTCATACAAGTCACCCCAAGAGAAGACATTGTCCAAGGTAGATAGTTCACTCTCATTTCTATTCAATGCATCATGTTGAAGAGAATTTTCACTCAAGTCCTCAAAAAGTTTTCATGCCTCATTTTCATTTTTTAGTAAAAAGGTACCCCTACAACTTGCATAAACAAGATGACTATTTTGTTCAGTAAGACCTTTATAAAAACGTTGCACTAATTGTCACTTAGGGACAACATGATGAAAACACCTCCTAAGAAGGTCCTTAAGTCTATCCAAACTCTAATGGAACTATTCAGTGGAAAGTTAGGCAAACGTGGTTATGGTATTTCTCATTTGGTTGGTCTTACCTATGGGGAAGTACTTTTTGAGGAACTCTTGTTGCATTTGGGCCCAAGTTGTGATGGTGTCTGGCTCTAAAGAGTGAAGTTATTCCTTACCCTTATCTTTCAATGTGAAAGGAAAAAGGCGAAGTTTAACAGCCTCATCGGTTAAATTTGAGAGCTTAAAAGTTGTGCATATTTCTAAGAAGTCATCTAGGTGCCTATACAGGTTTTCATTATTAAGTTCATATAAAGATGGAAACATTTCAATAACATTGGGCTTAATTTCATAATTTTGAGCAGTGACCGCTGGCTACCTAATGCATGAAGGAGAGGTATACTCATTGGGAGTGTAATGCTCCCTTAAAGCTTTGAGTGGTGCATCTACTAACTGATGTTCAGCCATGATGAGGGTGGAAGTAGTGGGGGTGGAGGAATTGGTGGGAGAGTTTGGGGGTGTAGGGATGTAAGTCGATGACAACTCAGCTCTCCTAGATGTCCGCTCAGGCTCAGGGTCAATTAGTACTAATCGGGGGAGCAAGAAGCGACAACCATGCATACACCACAAACACACCACACAACGTGAAACAAAACAAAGGAAAGAGTAAATAACAATAACTAAAGAATAAAGAATAAAGAGAGGAAAGCATCTTGCAAACCAAATAGAAGCACTATGCTTGTCGATATCCACTTGTGGCCACAAGTGTAGAGAGCACGGTCTTCAACTCAACCTACTAGATCAAATAAAAAGAAGGTAAGAAACTAAGAATTAACCTAATAACTAAAGTAAACTGAACTAAAGTATCTAGAATTATCCTAATACTAACTTAGTAACAAATCAACATCGTCCCCGACAACGGCGCCAAAAACTTGATTGTTTATAATAAAACCCTTTACAAGTGTACAAGGTAATTGTAATAGGATGAGTATTTAAGGGTTGTCGAACCTCAGGGACGAATGAATTATTACTAAATCTAAAGAGAATTTGTTGATTAAAAATTAGAAAGAACTTAAACTTAAATTAAGCAAAAGAAATAATCAACTATATCAAAAGCAAGAGATCAATATAATAGAATTTACTTATAAAATCGAATCTACTATAAAACCATAACAATTTCTTAAGTTTTAATCTAAATCTAGTGTGAATATGAACAAGTATTCTCAGCTACAAGCTAGAATTACTTCAGAAAGAATCATTAATTAAATTCATAACATCAACTATCTTCGACAATAGCACGAATCATCTACATTAAACTAGCTATAGGCATAACTCGTTTAATCTTAGTAAAGTTCATCAAATTCATTAATTATCTGAACATTAAAACTGTTGTATAACTATCTCATCTAAATCACAGAAATTAGAATTGATGCAAATATCAAAACTACATCAATCTATCATCTACAAGACAATAAATCAACATAGATTTGAATAAACATGAAAAGCTCGTTCGTTAAAAAGGAAATCCTTATCATACAATTTTCATAATTCACAATTGAGATCTAAATTAAAAAGAAAAGAAACTGAAACTTATCTATAGCTTCATCAACTCCTAAGTAAAAGAAAAGTCTAGCCTTCCATTGTAGAAGAAAGCACTTGAATCTCCATTGAAAGCTTTGAGTTCTTCTTCATCTTCTTCTTCCTTTTTCTCTTTAGAAAATCTACTTGTCAACCTTCAATTTCGAGCCAAATATGTCTTTATATAGGCATAAGAACCGTAGGAAGGAGTCCAATATGAAAAGAAATCGAAATTGGCATAAACAAGGAAACTGCGTGTTACCCCATTCGAACGCCATGCATGCCCGTTCGAACAGATGTACTATATTTTCTCAAAATTCACGTTTACTCGATCGGACGCTAAGTGACCCCGTTCGAAGGCTAATGACGAATCTGTAAAATAAACTAATTTACTTCAAAATAGCATAGAAGCTTTTTCTAACCTAATTAAATTTAATTTCTAATTATTTAAACTATATTAACTCTTAAATGAGACTAGACAGTAAAATAACGTATAAATTATACTTATCAGATATCCTGTTAAGAGGCATCAAATAAAGAACATATATAAAAAAATTCATAGTTCATCATTTAACTAAAAATACTAAATGAAGATGCATGGTCAATTTACCCAAAATTATGCAGGAAAGTAAAAACAAAAAGTCAAATCTGCATAGATTATTCACATAAAGCTTCATAAGCCTTCTCCATCAATAACTCCTCTAGCTTCACATAACCTGACCTTTCAGTTGTGAAAACACCCACAAGAAAAAAAAAACTTGTAAATCAACGACCAATCCTTGCCCAAGTAAAAATTTGTGTAAACTGATTTCATTCTTGCAGAGTGTCCAAAAGAGGTAATTTTTACAAATATTATTAGGCACTAAAAAGGAGAGAGTGAAAGGAAAATGAATGAGGAAAGCATGCATTCATATATATCTCTCGCTTGGGAGACTCGTTCGGTTCAAATCCGGAGGTTCCACAGCGCGACAGTGAGCGAGCAGTTGAAGTCGGCGCAGAGCTTTTGCTCCGATGTGGGGATCAAACAGGAATCCAACTAGGCACCGTAAGAGGAATGGCTTCCTCCATCAAAGGGAGGGGAATTGCAGAGGGAGGGCATAGAGGGCTTGGCGGCCAAGGGATCGGAGGAGTAGGGGAGGGGCTTCAGGCGCTTGACCGGCTGGAAGAGCTCGCCCAGGACTGGAATTGCATGGTGAGAAGGGGATGGGGAGGGGAGGAAGTGTTTCAGTGGGAAAGAGTGAGGGCGGGAAAAAGGTGGGGGGAAGCGATCCTGGGGTAAAAAGGTGGGATCATCAGCGACGGTCCTAATTGACTGTCGCTGATAATCAAATCAAATTTTCTAATACGGCCCGTGGTCTTAGAAAAATTGTTGATAGCGACAGTCCCAATTAGCCATCACTATTTATCAAATATAAGTAAGAAATTAAATATATATATATATATATATATATATATATATATATATATATATATATAAAATTTTTGGCTAATCTATAAGCAGCCGTAGCTGATAATGATCAATAGCGACAACTAACTCTGTTAGCCATCACAGATAATCACTATTAACAACAACTAGCCTAAGATGGTGAAGAGGTAAGGATTGTTTATAAAAGGAATATGTGATATGATGTTTGACTGCAATGTGAAAGGATAATGGAGAGGTAAGGATGTTTTAACATAACAAAAAGAAAATAAAGTATTTTAATAATATGGTTTGTTAGGATCACTTTACGTGTGGGCCTCATAAAAAATATTAGACTCAGTGATATCATGTGGCAGCATGGAAAAACAAAAGGTAAACTCGGGTTAAAAACTGTATGTGAAAACGGGAGATTTGTGGTTTGGTATCACGTGTTTTAAAGGGTTGTTTGGGTGTTAAATTTTTTAGAAATAGAATTAAAATTTTTTAGAATTAATTTTAAAATTTTACAATGGATTGTGAATTATGGTTTCTAATGAAATTTTTAGAATAAATTTAGATGTCGTGTCAAACCCAATTTTAAAACTTTAAATTAATATAACTCTTTCTCCCAAACTCAGATATTCATGTTCTTGGTACCATTACGCTTCTAAATTCGAGTTCTATCAAACAAGATCGCACAAGGGTAGATAATTTTGAATTTTCAAAGTGGACCCTACCTATATGGCATGTTTCTCAAGGCTCAAATCAATATGAGAGATAACAGTTGAAAAATAATAGAATCTATAATTTTCAAAACAGGGGCTTGGAGACAGAATCAAGGTGATTCGGTGATTCAGACTGATTTAGGCTCAAAACAGCTTGAATCAACTTCGATGCTTTTAAAAATGTTGCTAATAATTTTTGTATTTTAAAAAAAAAATTATATTAGCGAGCTAATAATTTACTATTTGCAACGCTTGTGAATAAGCATCACTAATAATAAATATTAGCTACACTTTTTAAAGTGTTGCTAATAAAATTATAATAGCGACGTAAAAAGAAAACATCACTAATAGTATTGCTATTAATAACACTTTTTTATATGCATCACTAATGAGCAGTTGTGATGAGACTATTAATGACGTTTTTTAAGCATCTCTAATAGTCATTAGTGATGCTTTTATAACTGTTAGCGATGCTTATAAGTGTCGCTAATAGTCTTTTTTCCTTTAGTGTATGCTGCAATGTATTAAATTCGCAATGAAATAAAAGCCTTTCCAAAACCTTTGAAATATCATGCCTTATAAAATCTTGGGGACTTGATTAGGTGTTTGCTCAATCCATTGCACAAAGATATTATGATAAGTATATCCCAAAATAGCTATAAAAAATTAAAAAAAAACACACACAAGATCCATAAGATGGACACTTGTCTATCATTACATTATTCTAACTTTTAAGTCAATAACAAATTGACACTCTCGTGTGTTTGCATTTATTATAACAATAAAGATAATAAAGAAACCTATGCAATTAGATGCTACACTTTTACGTTATTATTGCCCCAAGGTCGCAAGTGTCTCCTACGCGCAACACAAAACATGTATTACAAAGATACTAAGTATATCAAATAAACTCATTACGATAGAATAATATATTTATAACATTATATTATTAGAACAATCAATTATGATCATATCAATATCATATAAATATTCATTTAAAACCTAATCATAGGTTTCAAATAACAAGCTCTAAAAATAGAAGCGTGGCAATATCAAAGAGATCTCAATGACTCTTTGAAATATATACCACTCCATGAAGCAGATTTAGACTTTTGATGAATAGTATTGCCCACTTCATCCATGCTATGAAGTGAAAGCCCACAAGGACTTATAAACCCAAGTGGACACGATTCTCAACTTTTCATGATCATCGAGAACTCCTTTTTTACGTTGCACTAGAGTCATGCTATTTTAAAAGATATAGCCCATTCAAACCATCTCCCAAGTCTGGAGGAGAGGCTCTACAGCAAGAAGTCTTAAGCCTTGGGGAGCCATAAACCCACAATCTTTTTCATATGATGAATCTCCTCTACGTGGCTAAATGGATTCATTTTTAGAGCCCAGACCGACACTAGGCAATACCCATGTCCTTAACTGTCAAGACATAATCGGTTAAGGTCTCTACCCTTTTGGTATGCCCAAAACTAAGGTTTATTACCCATTAATCACACACACATCTTATGTCATATGTTTCAATAATTATTTGTGTTAATTATGCAAGTAAAATATACTAAAATAGTCTTCATAGATGTTGAAGATTTTCATAAAAGAATTATTTTAAAATACTTATCAAGACCCCATCAATTGTTTCATCGACACATCAATGGAAGTGTCGATGACCATTGGCGCATTCATTGATATGTCGTTCTTTATTGGCAATGGAAAAAGGACGTGGTCATCAATGATTTAGCATAAGATCGAATCAACACTCACAATGGACCAAACAATTCCAAGTTGATCAAAACACTGAAATTCATAAATTGTTGTAAAATTAAGCCATTATTTATAGGAAAATCTTCGAAAATAACCCACTCATAAGTCTTAACAGTTTGGGGAACCACTTCCCCTCATTTCATGTTTACCATAGTCTAAAATGAGTGCTAGGTAAATATAACTTGTTACCTATGAACATGAAATTGAGTGTTGAGATTATTCTATCCAACATACAAACTAGGCATTGTCAGAGAATTTCTTTTTCTATCTTCTACATTTCCTATGTGTCGACACGTCAGTCTCATGCTATGGAAATCACTCTCAAACACTTGACCAAAAGATTTTTGCTCCTTCTATGAGTCTCTTGATGAAGGAGAAACCATAATTCTATGATCTTTGCCCTTTTCAAGGGGTATAACCACCTCTTCAAACTAGGTGTGAAATGAGCACCTTAGACAACAAAACGACAAAACTCTAAATAACTATAACATCCTCAATTTTTCTACAATTTTTTTTAAATTTTCTGTTAGTATCTTCGATGGGGAAATCTGACGCTTTGGCGTATCTATTTTTGTAATCAACCTCGATATTTATAATAGTAGAGTCAAAAGTGGTGTTTAGCCGTAGGTCATGGGACTCGATGCACCACAGAAACTTTCGATGCGAAAACAGGAGAGAAAAGAAAGTGGCATGAAGCTAAAGAGAAAAGAAGAGGGAAAAAAAAGAGATAGAAATCAGATTGGGCGTGCCTCAGCACGCTCGACCCCCTGGAGGAACAGTAAAGGGGAAGCCCCCTTCCCTCTATGAGGCAAGAGGGGCTGCAGCTGCCGGATGCCAGTTTTTGCCTAGCTAGCCTCGGCCTGGCAACGCCGCCGCAATCACCCCGGCTTGGCCCCTCCGGCCACCGCCCCTCTTCCTCCTTCTTTCCCCATTTCGGTCTAGTGAACCGCGCCTTCAATTTTTCCCTCGATTCACCGCCACCATCGGCCGGATGACCACTAGTCCACCGCCATGGCTCTGCCCCGGCCAGGACAATGTCCGAGCACCATCTTCCCAGCCTCCCCACCCCTCCTTTGCCAGCCTGAGGTAAAAGTCTTTTTACCCTCTTTTGTTTTTCCATTTATCTGTGTTGCAACACACGACTGTGCCACCAGTCGTCGGCCACCGCTGGTTGGCCTTTGGCCCTACCCTAGCCTAGGGATGGCAAGGCCACCACCCCAGCCTGAATCGCCACCTCCTCGGCCGCTCCTCTACCCTATTCTGATCAAGACCAAAAATTCCCCCTTTTTTCCTTGATTTTTCGGTTGTTTGTTTCCACTGTCGTCTGCAAACCACCAATCGGCCTCCATGCTACCGCCTCAAGCCGGCAACTGTGAGGTGCTAAGGTCTAGCATCCTTTGCCTCTATTGGTCCTGATTTGCTCATTTGGTCATCCTGTGCCAGAGTAAATCTTGCCCCTTATTCTCTGGCAACGTCCATTCTTTGCCGCCGTATGTTGTACGACATTGGGCCGACGTCCACTCAACTTGTCGTGATCTTGTGACTTCTAGGTCGCCATCATCTTCCAGGTTCGGCCCTTGACCGTATTCGATTGTTTGTGGCTTGGGGACAGTGTGTCTGCCGCCCCAGTCCAGCACACTATCGCCCTCAGCTAAATCGAGTCCTTTTGTTTCTTCTAACATGCAGTTTTGCCACCACCAACATCGGCAAATTGATAATCATGACGCCGGCATGACCCAACGATGGCAAGGGGCCACCGCTCCCGGCCTCCCCTGCATGTCTTCTTCCCTAAAGCAGATGCCCCCAAACTTCGGGGTACATCTCTTACCTCCACGGTGCACCTTGCCCCAGCCCAGGGCCAACTTGTCCAACCCAACATTGCACAGACTTGGACTGCATGTCCGACCGACATGGGCTATGCCCTGACCCAGTGACAGCAAAGGTTAGCACTTCTGGCCCGGTTACACCTCTGCACCCCTACTTTCCTTTACAAGACCCAGAACCTGGGAAAGAGCCTGAATCCCGATCCTTCTAAGGGGAAGTAACATTGTCAACCACTGGCCTCGAGCCAGCGAAGGCTTGACCGTTGCCATGCCCATATCCCCCACTGTAAGCCGTGCTTGATGCACAACCACCCGCACAATGGTTTTGGTTGTGGGTGGCAATTAGAGATGTCATCACCTTTATCGGTCACCTACTTCAAGCCTTAGTACCTTTTAACTTTTGTTTGGGGGACTGCCACTGTGAACCCCACCTTCTCCTTAATTACCCACCCTAACCCTCTAAAAGACCACCCTTTTTAAGATTTGGCCGTGACAGCACGTGCATATGCTATTCGACAGCCGATCCCGCCCATGAGTGGTTGGATCCTGCTCCACCAGCCTAAGTCGCTTCGGGACCCACCAATGACCTATCCTCCCCTATGGTTTCCCTTTTTTCCATGCACGCTTGTGGTCACATGTGTAGTTTAGGTTAAAGGCATTGCCCTTGTGACATTTGACAGACACCACCACTAATCAATATGACCACTAAAGTCTTCACCGTCTCTCCTGTGTCTGTGAGCACACAACCAAGCCCTCCGCCCTTTTGTGAGGCTTCGATAATGCAAAATCATTGCCGTTGGATGTGGTCCATGGCTGATTTTAATGTCTTGTGGTCAACAAAGTGTTTTTAGTAGTTGGCCGGCCTCCAATTAGTCACCCCCATTCTGTGGTCGCTTTTGCTATTTTTAGTGGCACAACCTTGTGCCCGACCGCCTACCAATTTGAGGCTTACAATCATGATAAATATGTGATTTCAAGCAGTTCCTTGAGTTTAAGGAATTCTAAGTATGAAGTACAAGGTTTTGAATAAAAAATAAAGTTATAGGGTTCTACAAATAGAATCAAACAAGAGAGATTTGTAGATTTTAATGAAAAGAGGCACAAGAATAAGGAATAGACATGAAGGACCTACAATTCCCCATCAAAACTCCAGGGATTAAGAAGAAAAACAAAATCAAATGAACTCACCTTAAGAGAGGCTAGGGCACCAAAAAACTCAATCAATTCCAAAAGCTCTAAAAACTTGTTTATTAAGACCCTTATAGGATATTATAGGTGATTGGATTAAGGTTCCTAATCCCCTTAGGACTTGGGCTACTAAACCATCCTTAAGTAACTCAAATTGGCCTTCAATTCCCTATTCCTATCGATCAAATTAAATGGGCCTAAAAGGGTAAGTAAAATGGTGAACTTTTTTTATCTAATTCAGCTAATTAGGTCCGATGCATGTAGTACAATTTCAACCGGTTATAACTCACTCATCTGAACTCAAATTTGCATATTCTTGGTAGTGTTTCGAAGCTCTTTGTATATAGTTTTTAATCTTACTAGTCTCAAACTCAACATACTCAGGGAGTTATCCAACTAATAATGTTAAAGGGTCAAACTCCTTAACTTTTAATATGTCCTCTATTAGAGAATTTAGAAAATTCCCGGATCTTATACTAACTCTTTTTAGATTTGAGAGGTATACTAATTTTCAAAAGGCTTTAAGAATTTCGTATTACCATAGTTCTACATTTTTTTTACCAAGTATATTTACTTTTGTAGGTTTGGATGAAAGTACTATAGTCTATAGATTCTATCTTTTAAGTATTGTAATGTTTGTAGTTGTTGTCTTCATTCATATCTTTTCATGTCTTACTATGCTCCGAAAAAAGTATTATAATGATATATTATTAGTTATAATATTTTTTTATTATAGCAAAGGTTTTCCACCCATTTTGGTATGTACCAAGCATATCACCGTTGCATACTGGTATATATGATTATTAATACTATCATCAATGCCTATATGACCTTCTATGTACTATACAAGGCCCGATAATCTCCAACCACGTGGAAAGACTTCTCCATTTGAGTAACTTTTCTCCACTTGAGTGACTTTTCTTCACTTGAGTGTCATTCTTACAATTTTTATGGTGGAAACAATGAAAATGAACATTGGATTGGAGATGAGCATGGCAGGTCAAGGGATACACTCAAAAGACAATAATCTCCCAATATTACTGAGTATTCACAACTACAGTATAACAAGAAAGGGAAGAAGAGGGTAGAGGAGGTGGTGTTTTAAGCATACCTTCTGACTCACCCTCTCAATCTCATTTGGAATTCGACATTCATTTTAAGTGTTGGCATGGAAAAAATACCAGTATGATGCTTGACTAGAGATAGGCTCTCCCCACTGAGTTGGTGACTACCTTTTTCAAAGGGTACTATAAGTCTCAACCTAGGCCACATGCATTGTTATATTTTGATTCAACAATGTACATTACTCAAGGGGCAAGTAGGTTTAAATTACCACCTCACCACCTCTATTAATGCACACTATCAGATTGATGCTTAGGCTCATGATAGTACCAGGCTCATGTTGATCTTTTTATCGTCCCATATAAACCAGGAGATAAAAGAAGCCAAATATGAAACAAAGAAAAGCACACAACATGTGTATATTTCACTATTTGCCAAAGGACCTATCAACATCTTCATAATGAACGGACGGTTGTAACATGTCAATGGGCCGTCTGGTGAGTAGTAAGACTAAACAGTGCACGCCCCCAAAAAATTTCTCCACCAAAGCCCACAAGCCCAAAACCATGAAACCAAAGAGAGCAGACAAGAATGGAAGAAGTCCACTCCAGTCTCCTTACAAGTTACAGCCCCCGCGCCTCATTTCTCTCACGATCATGGCTGAACCCGGCCTCCACCCCCGCCGATCCCCTCCCCTCCTCCGCCTCTTCCTCCTCCTCCTCCTCCTCCCCGCCCTCGCCGCCTCCTCCCTGCCTCCCATCCTGGGCCTGGACACCTTCCTGGCCCGCCAATTCCAGGTAGACCCACTGGCCTCCAACGATACCCTCCCGCTCCTCCCCTCCTCCCTCCGCTCCCCGCTCTCCTCCCTCCGCTCCCCCTCCTCCCCTCTCTCCCCGACGTCTCCGTCCCCCTCCACGTCCACCTCGTGGGCCCCACCTTCCCCCGCACGCCCCGCAACTCCTCTATACTTTCCTCTCCGCTGCCGTCTTCCCCGCCCGCTTCCACCTCATCGGCGGCGGCGCTGCCGGCCTTCCTCACGACCTCGCTCTCCGCCACTCCCTCCAGCTTGACGTCGACGCCTCCCCGCCCCCCCCCCCCACCCAGATCTCCGACGCCCTCCGCTCCCACCTGGACGCTTCCCCCACCGCCTTCCGCTCCGCTCTCCACTCCGTCCCTTTCTCCGCCGTCGACTCCCTCGTCCACGGCGACTTCGCCAAGCACCAGTCCGCCGTCCCAGGGGTTCACCTCTACGTCATCAACACCGGAAACCCTAGCCCCAAGCTCTACGCCTATTCCTACGCCCCCGGCGGAGGGGAGTCGTCCCCGGCCGTCACCAAGTGCCTGGGGACGCTCTTCACTGGTGCGGATCGGTACGTCTGGATCGATCTCGCCGCTGGACCGGTGGACTATGGGCCGGCGCAGTCGGGGGACGGCGTGCTGCCGCGCGGTGAGTTCCACCCCCTTGCCGCCCTCCACGGACGTCCCAAGTCGGATAAGGCGTTCGTTGCTGATCTCGCCTCCTTGGTCTGGAGCGCTTACCAGGTTCTACTTGTACCTTCGTTGCGAATTCCCGTTACTTTTGAAGATGTCTTCTTGGTTGAATTTGTTCACATTTATGGGTCTGATAACAAAGATACACGCGGTTTGGATTGGAATTTGATCAAAGAAACCTTCTTGAAAGAGGCGAATCAGGGTGAACTGTTGCTAAGAGGGCAGTCTTTGAAGTTTAAGAATTACGAAGCCCGATTTTCGGATTGTCCCATTTGTTCATTCGCAATTTCGCGTGCTACCAATTCCTACACTTCGAGATTTTTGTTCACGAATTATACGATGATTGTGAGTGAATACTTGGACTCGAAACGGTTGCATCAGGTACTCTCTGATTCGTCTAATGAGCTGAAAAGGTCGATTGGGCTTGAAGAGGAGGAATTTGGCCGTGTTATACCGGTGTATGTATTTGATTTGGAATATGATAAGCTTGTTTTACTGGATAGGTATCACCAGGCTGTGGCTTTTAAGGATATGGTTATCGCAATTAGAACAAGGAGTTCTCAGACTGTGAGTGACTACAGCTGTAATGGTCGCCATGTGATTACACAAACCCGGGACCTTGAGAGACCCATTGTCGGGGCAATTTTGCAGAGCACGTGGGGAGTATCCCCTACCCATTTGATTTGGAGCTCGCAACACAATAGTACTTTGGTGGATTATACATGGAGTGTAGGGCAGACCCCATTTGGACCTTTTTCAGAGATGACATCATTGTCATTTGTTCAAAAGGATGCCGCTAGACGGAATCTTATTATCACTTCTTTGAACTATACGATTGCAAGCGCTGCGGATGCACTTGAATCTATGGCAGCTCATGGTGGAGACAGAAAGCTTCTTAAAAGAAGCCACCATCTGGAGTTTGTGCAGAGGTGGAATTTGCTCAATTACAAATTGGATAAGGCAGTGTCTTCCTTGTCCCATTTGAATTATGACATGGCCTTATTTTACTTGAGGTCTTCTGACCATGATCTTTATGCAATTCACACGCTCATATATCAGGCCTCACAAGAGTTGGAAGCTTCACTCATTTGTTTCAAAGATCCACCATTTCCATGGCGTGCTATGGTTTTGGCAGCAGTGGTTTTGTTGGCTTTCCTTATGGTCTATGCTAAACGGGACATGATATTTAGAAACAAGCGAAAGCAATTTTAAAATTTTTCTCAATGGAAGTTTTGTACCAATAGAGATAAGACTTGCAGATAGATTTTGCTTCTTCCTATCTTTAAGGGGTGAGTTCTATAATTCTGTGAAAACAGTATTTGTTGAGGTTGATGTAGGGACTGACTAATTCTAAATTTCTGTGTATGTCAGCTTCTTTTTTATATTGTCAATGATCATATTAATCCTGTTTTGAATACCTGTCACAACTATTTTTTTCTGAAATTTCATGGCTACTGTTGTCAATGTGTCTCTATCTGTTTGGCATGTATATTTCAGGCTAATGAATTGCGCTGTTTCTGATGCTGTAAGCTTACAAGGTCTGTTTGAGCGCTTGTCATAAGGAGCGGGTAAGATAAAATTTCTAGTTACTCTCTGGATAGTGATGCATGGGTTGCCAAGTTTGAATGGTTAGACTTGGACATTGGTCTTCAAGGAGATAACAGGCTTAGATGTCTTTGACTTATGTGTAGTGGATTCTTTTGGAATAAGAATTTATTGCGGATTTTACAACGTAGGATTTTTTTTTTAATTGTGCTGGTGTTTTGGAAGAATTAGCTTAATTTAAAAGTTAAAGTTTCTGCTGTACGTATTAGTTATTCAAATCCAGTAAGTTATGTTCTGCCCATACTTTTCTTAAAGTTTTCTCTGTGTCTAATGTAGGAAGGATAATGAAACAAAGCACTTAAACTCAGAAAGAGAATGACATGAATAAATTGTAATATTATTTAGCTTAGGTTTTCTTCACTATTTTCCTAGCTGGGTTTGTACTTGTTTTAGAAGCTTTACTTGGTTTTAGGATGTCTTAGTTTAGCTTGTTTAGAAGTTTACTTTGTTTAGAATAATTGTTAGTCTATATAAAATTGGCATATCCAAGCCTTGTAGTTCAGTTCAATTTTGAAGATAGAAAAATTCATGTTTGCTAGTTCCCAATGGTTTTTGTGTTCTGTAACAGTGAGTACTTGTCTTTCTTTGTGAGTCGGGAACACAGAGGTTTACATTTTTCCCATTTTGTAATTCTTCTTAATTATGTGCTGCGTCCTAGTTTAATGATTATGAAATAGGTAGTATCTTTTTGCAGATTAGAGGTTTTGTTCTATAGAATTTTGTAAGCTGTGCCTAAAATATCTGTCTTCAAAGAACTTAAGCGACTACTTCTCTATATCTCCTTGTTCCTTACTTTCTTTTTTACAATTATTGTTTTTGGGTGTACGTATATACTGGACACTCGAGGCATGGGATGGATGGCGCCCGATATAAGTTTTTGTTCTGCTGTAGATTAACTCTTGATGTGTAAGGAAGTAGTTTATTCTCTGGTACCATCTCTTTCCACAAGAGGTTTTCTAATTATATTTTATCATCTCGGTCCTTGGCATTGCTTGTTGGCTCCATGAATTTTCCTTTTTAAGGAAAGTTGCTCAATTTGAAATTAACAGTCAATTATCCACCTGCAAATGATTTTGAACTTTAATAGTCTCTTAGTAAATGTGTTTACTGCAAAAGGCAAGAAATGATGTCGAGGAGTTTCATGTTCAAAACGTATTGGTGTGAGCTCATTTGCATAAGTTTTAAAGTAGTCTTCAACAATAATGTGGAAAGTTGAAGAATACGGAAAACTATGAAACAAAGGTGAAAACAAATAGTGCTTGACAATTTGTTTGAGAAAGGAAAAACTACAAGTAAATGAGAAAGAGCCCTCTTAAACAAAGTGTGTGATAATTTGTTTAAGAGGTTCTTGCCTTCGTTGGTGCCGTGGTGGAGTAAATATTTATTTTTAAGTGGTTGTTTGGGTATTTAATTTTTGGAAATGGAAGTGAAAATTTTTAGAATTAATTCTAAAAGTTTACCGTTGAATATGAATTACGGTTAGTAACAAAATTTTTTAGAATAAATTCGAATGTCAGCATCAAATAACTTTAAATTTTATAATTTTAAGTTAATATAATTATTTATTTGAAACTCAGATATGCATATTCTTGGTATTATTATGCTCTTAAATTTAAGTTTTATCAAACAAAAACTTTCAAGGGTTTGTAATCTTGTATTTTTAAAGTGGGTTTTATTTATATGATATGTGTTTTTGAGGCTCAAATTAATACAAGAGGTAACTGTTAAAAAATAATAAAATTTATAATTTTTAAAACGGGGATAGGAGTCGGAATCGGTAGAATTACCTCATGAAGTGGTTCGGTAATTTTAGTTAATTCTGGCTTAAAACTGCTTGGAATTAACTTTTGTGTAAATTTTTTAATTTTATTTATATTTTATGTATAAATATAATTTTGATAATTCAAAGTAAAATTGGGATAAAATTAAAATTTTATAAATATTCAATACACAAATAACCCCTAACTTTATATTCATGTACCTTTACCCAATTGTTACAGGTAGGACTTCGCATCCCTCAGGTTTCCAATGTTAACTGGCACCATATCCCAAAAGTTGAATTTAAAATGAGGGGTTTCTGTCGCTTGGAATTTGACATGGTAAGAGAGCTCGCTCCAGGGCAAGGACAGTTTACTGCGTTGAAGGCGAGAGCTTACGCTGGTCCGAATAAACTAAAAAACGCAGGAGTGCAAAATTCCTCTGTGGATGTGATTGATAAATGTAATACTTTGGGCCTATCTCACCTGAAACTTTATGGGCTGGGGCATACTCAGATTCACCCATCCTAAGTGTGCTCACCCCAGGAACCTGCATGCATGCCCAAATCATTGGGCCCACTTGTGAGCATGGGCCTGAAGATCGTGGGTTTTTTATGCCCATTTGTGCTCCTCTGTATATGAGTCCCTCACTTTTGCTTTACTTGTAAAAATAGATCTTTACATTCGCTTTTTGTTGGTATTTTTATCCTTATATAAAATATACCCTCTGTCCCATTTTATTAGTTCCATTTAGAAAATGGCTTATGAGAGGTTTCTTTAAGTACCCATCCACTTAAATTAAGCGGAAGCTATTAATATGGAACAATTTTTTTTTTCAAATGGGATTATTAATGAAACTATTAAATGATTAGTGTTGTTATGGTTTCTTATATTAAATGGCCTTCTAATAAGCTTGTTAATAGAAAAAGTAAAAAAATACACTCATGTAAAGATGGGAGTTCCTTGTACTTTTACCAAAAAATTTTTTTTGCATATCAAATGCAATTGTATTGTTTATCAAAGTCATGAGCTATATGCAGTTGAGGGTGTTATTGTAAACTGATTTCGTTAGTTAATGCAAAATCTGACGATGTTAAGGATTGTTTTACAAATATAACAAATAATGAGGGACTAATTCAAAGAAAATCCAAACTTTAGGGTGTATATTTTAAGAATTAACTATAATTTGATATACCTGTTTACTGCGAACAATGTTCAAATGCGATATTCCGCCGGTATAATTGAAGCAAGAGGACCATGAGAAATAGAACAGTAGCATAACAAACTTTCAGCAGAGGAATATCGCTGAGGACAAAGTAGGTAGAGAAGCAGGCATAAATGCCATGTTTCCTAAGGGAGTTTTTTCCATATTACCTAGCTCAATATACAAATATTCTATATTCCCTGAATTTTAATACTTAATCCCATATGACCTGGTTTAGGACAAATATACCCTTCAGTCAAACCTAAACTTACACTCAAGCTCTTATCTCATTATTGGTGAAAAATTACCAATAATGACACAAATTTGTATGAGCAAAATGAAAATACTCAACATATAGAAAGTAAATCACCCACTTAAAGATGATCGATAGAAAGTAAAAAAAATCTCCTTTTCAATCCTGTGTTCCAGAGAACAAACCAAAATAGAACCACCTCCCGGTTTCAATCCAAAAACTGGTTCAAAGGGGGGAATCAAAGGAAGCCACTTTAGTGCTCGCTGAATTGCAACAAACAGAATGTTCCGGCAATCTGAAAAACTGGGTTGCGTTTAGAACGGATTGAAGGAATCTAGAGACTTGCGCCAAATGTAGATTGAATGCTGCAAAAAAAAAAATGATTTTTGGGAGTACAACGAATTCGAATGAAATCGGGTAGAGTACATCAACTTTGTATGACTCGCGAGGCTTCTGAGAATGCGAGAGCGAGAAGATGACTCCTATTAAACGAACCAAAAAATCTCACGCTCCACATGGCCTGTGTCCAACACTTAATCCATATTGCATATACTATAACTCGATATGTCAATAAAATATATTTTTGATAATACGATATGTATTCTTTGAGCCAATAACCCATAATATGATATTCTCTATTTCGTTACGATAACACGATATTCGTCATAGCGTATTATCGATAACACGATATGCCACCATAGCGTATTATCGATAACACGATATGCCACCATAGCATATTATCGATAACACGATATGCCAACAATGCGTGCTATTGATAATACAATATATGACAATATCCTCTATATCACATATATGATAATACGATATTCACCAAAGCGTGTTATCGATAACACGATATGCCAACAAGACGTATTATTTATTTTCCTCTATATTGCATATACTATAATATGATATTCGTCATAGCGTATTATCAATAACATGATATTCGCCATAACGTGTTATCGATAACAAGATATGCCAAGAAGATATGTTATTTATTTTCCTCTATATCTCATATACGATAATACAATATTCACCATAGCGTATTATCGATAACACGATATATAACTATAGCGTATTATCGATAATACGATATGCAACCATAACGTGTTATTGATAACACGATATTTGCCAGTATTTGTTATTTATATAATTGTTTATCAAGTCAGGGATACAAACCTCTGAGATTGTGTATATGCTTACATAAGATGTTCTACATAGTAAACTTACATATAAAAAATCATACAAGAGTCCCTCTTTGCATAATAGGGTAGGAGGCTATCATAGCTATTCTACAATGTCCTTCATTGGTATATACATCCTTCTTATTCTTATATAGTCATGTTCTCCCTAGATAGTCCCTCAAGATTCATTTTTTGAGTTGCAATATCATCTTGATCTCCTTTTGTAATAATAAATAATTTATGTGGTTAAAAATTTTTGGATAAAAATTAGAAAAGAATGATCGCCGATGAAGTGAGGGAGGCTGACAATCACTGAATAGAAATCGGAATTTATTGTTAATAAAAACCGCCAGGTGAAAATTACTAGTCATCTCTGAGCTCCAATCTCCTCTTTGTTTATGCTTCGTCACAACTAGTTTACACGATTTTTAACCCAAACCTTGTTGAAAGGGTATTTTGGTCTATTTTTTCCCAAATATCGTATAAACCCAGGTTCTATGGAATATTTTTTACAAAACTAAGGAATATGGAATATTTGTATCTTAGGCCAGGTAATATGGAAAAAACTCTTCCTAAGGCTTTATTGTACTATTAAGCTACCAAAATATCCCTATACCAAAATACCCGTGTATCAAAAGTAAGATAAGAAGATTGGTAGTAAAAAGATTCAAAATAGAGATTGATGAAGCTAAGAAGACACACAGTTAGGGCCTCAATATCTAAGCAACATCTCATGCACAAGACTTAAGACTTAGGTGTTGTTTGACTGTTTTTTGAGCATGGAATTCTAGGATTTTGTCATAATTCCATGCTAATTAGTGAAATTATAGTTGGCTATGGAATTTTTACATAATTCAAAATTCAAGCAGAATAAATATTTGGGCTCAATTTTGATGAAATTATAGAATTTTTTCATGATGTAATTTCATTGATTTTTACTTGGGAAAATTATATAAATAATATTTTTTTAAAAATATTTACTCAAATAGTATTCGGTTAGAAATA
Organism: Saururus chinensis; assembly: GCA_035235625.1. Classification (NCBI taxonomy): domain Eukaryota; kingdom Viridiplantae; phylum Streptophyta; class Magnoliopsida; order Piperales; family Saururaceae; genus Saururus; species Saururus chinensis. The sequence continues at coordinate 19,413,494 of CP141147.1, read as the reverse complement.
TTTACCAAAATGGTGTTGATTTTTTGCCACGCAAGCGCCAACTGGACGCTGGCGCATGCGTGTTTTTTTTTAATTTTTTTATGATTATGTACTTTGAAAGAACGAAATCTAATTTCGTCTTTTCAAATGATGAAATTAATGCCAAAACCAGATTTCGTCCTTTGTGATTTCGTCCTTGCAAAGGACAAAATCACTTAATTGATTTATCCTCTCCCCCCTCTCCTCTCCTCTCTTTTCACTGTCATCTCTCTCTCCTCTCTCTCATCACTCTCTTCTCTCTCTCCTCTCTCATCTTTCTCTCTCTATTCACTCTTTCCCCTCTCTATTTCTACTCTCCTCAAAGGCTAGGTAGAGAGAAAGAGGAGAGAGAGAAAAGAGAGAGTGAATAGAGAGAGAGTGAAGAGAAAGAGGTGAGAGAGAGAGAAAAGAGAGTGAAGAAAGAGAGAAGAGAGAGAGGAGAGAGAGGAAAGAAAAGGGAGAGAGAGGAGAGGACAAATTAATTAAGTGATTTCGTCCTTTGTAACGACGAAATTTGGTTTATCATTAATTTCGTCATTTGAAAGGACGAAATCAGATTTCGCCATTTCAAATGATAAAATTATAAAAAAAATTAAAAAAAAATCACGCAGACGCCAGAACCCAGCTGGCTTGGCAAAAACCAACACCATTTCGGTAAATATTTTAACCGAATACTATTTCAGTAAATATTTGTTTAAAAAATATTATTTATATAATTTTCACTCCAAGCCTCTTATTTTAGAATTAAATTTTTTATTAATTTTTAATTGTTAGCCCTTATATCAATTTGAGTTTTAAGAAATATGCAATATAAGTGGGCCTTACTTAAAAAGTTTAAAATAACTTACTTATATATGATCTTGTTTAATAGAGCTCTTCAATACTAAGTGTAACAATATAAAAAACAAGTAAATTCAAATTCGGGAAAAAGGTTATAGTTGTTAAAAATTTAAGAACATGTTGAAAGTAAAAATTATCCTAAAAAATCCGTTACCAAACTCAATTTTGATTCTACATTGAATCAAGGAGATTAACTTAAGAGAATTTTAATTCTATTTCTAATAACTTTACACCCAAATAGCCCTTATGGGCAGGGTTTGGGCATATTCTTTCAATCACTGCCACTGTCTTCTTGTTGAACCATGCCCATGTTTTTCCTGTTCCTTTTCACTGCCTCACAGAAGGATGGGAAAGTAGAATTGGGAGATTTGAATGGTTGGGTTGCCAAGATCCAAAGGGTTCAATGACCCGAAAAGATAAATCTAGAAAAATATTAATTCATACACTGACCAGAAAAGTAATGAACAATATGATGGGATTCAACTTTTTGATCAGGCCAATTGTGATTGTTCATTTATTATCAATTCATGATTCAGCTGCCCTCAAGATTCTTAGAATTAATATCCCAGGTCGCTCTTTGATATGTTGATGATTTGCTCTCCATGTATCCTTCTCTTGGAGTTGTCTTACAGATCTTTATCAATGCTGCTGTTTATTTTACAAAGTGCGAGAAATTTGCGCATCTTTCGCAATGAATCTTGCCAAAAAGTGCATCTTCTCTGATGGTTTGAATCTGATGTTGGTGATTGCATATGTTCTTTGGGAAAATTATATGTTAGCTAGAACATAAAAAAGAATGTTTTTAATTACTTGTAACACCAATTTACTCATACAAAGCAAGGTTTAAGTGCTGATCTCCCAATATATCACCTAGGCCTAGAGAAGTCACTTTTATTCATTGTTAAACTTATACATCCGTCCATGGAGAAGCTTTGTTCTTTTGCATATCTGGCTTTTTATGCAAACTTATACGCATCTTGCGCCATCTTCCTTTGACGGCATTTATCACTACAAAATGGCATGTCACTGCAAACATGATAGACAAAAAAAACCAATTACAGAAACTCCTTTGATACATTTAACTGAAAACAAAGGTGAGCAAAAAAATACTAAAGAAAGCTGACCTGTAGAAATATATGTTGCCATGAATATCGTTGCCGCACACAAGACACCGATATGCTGGGAATATCACCTCTGTGGGTTTTTTTTCTGCTGCTTTAGTGGAGGACCTAGAGGTAGTATGATCCATATCTTGAGGGAGAGAAATAGAGGGAGCAGAGACGTAGAACTCGTGTGGATGATTCTGAATTTCCTCCAGGGATTTTATAGACATTGTTGGGTGTATGATGGGTTTGAATAGGAGGGTTTTAGATTGTGTTGAAGATGTGAAAGGAATGAAATCCAGCCATATTTCTCTTTGAATCTTAACAGGATAACTATTCATAAGAATAGAGCGAAATGCTGAAGCTTTAGTAGGTCTGGACTGCTGAAGATCAAACGTGCCACTTCAAGATATGGGTCCTGTTTCCTTTCTTTTTAGAGGGCATAAAATTGGCCCAGAAGAGGAAGGACCATTTAAATTGCAATCAGGGTCGTAGATAATCACGGGACTTCTCTAGGCTAGTGTCGTACAAAGGTCTCTCTTGCATGCTGTAGTTATAATACATTACTTTGAAGATAAAAAAGATCATTAGTTATGCACATAAGTTTTATATTAAGTAATAGACACTTGTCAAAGGAAATTGTACATCTAAATCTCATAGATTAAATATTATATCATAGGTCGTCGATGATCACATCGGTGTTGAAGGACTTTATATCGCAGAATATGTTATTGACATTTTGGGCCAATTTAGTGGCAAGTCTCATTTGATATAGTTCTTTGGGGGTTTTCCAAGGGCGTTAAAAATATATAAATTTAAATATTTATAACATATATAATATTATTCAAAAATATGTTATATACATGTGGCAACCAAAAAGTTTTAAAAAATATAAGCATGTAGGATCTCATTTGATAGAGCTTGTCGAGAGTTTTCTAACGATAACAAGAACACAAGAATACATGTTTAGGAGTGCAAGATATAATATTATAAAGTAAAAATTAAAATAACCTAAAAATGAGGATTATGATTATAATATCTTTTAACATTTTAGGGATTAAAATATGTTAAATATAGGTAAAACAGGGATTAGTAGTATAAAACATGGTTTCTAATATCTTTGACTTTTTATAGATTAGAATAGGTCAATTAGGGGTAAAATAGGAATCAATGGTAAAAAAATATGGGTCAAACCATCCAATTTTAAAAGTTCTATAATATACCAATTTACCTTATATTAAGTACATTGGAAAGAGAATGATGGCCAATGCAAAGAGCCACATTTATGACCACTTTTATTTATGAAATTCCTAAATATAGTGTCTTATTTATAGTAAAGAAGAGCTGTATGATTTTTTAGTTATTTTTGTTTGGTCACTTGTTTTGAAAATTATGAACCACCTATTTGACATAATATGCACACTTAATTACGGTTCAAGTTGGACATAATACAACAAATTCAAAGACATAATTATAAATTATCCGGATTAAATTTACTTCATTTGTCTTATATTTATAGCTCTATTTAGTTTTTCAAAATGAACTAAAATATCTAAATAGAGTTATTAATGTAGGAAAGAGAAAGTAACATCTTTAGACCATCTCTGCCTCTCCCATGCATGGAATACCCTACCTTAATAATGTTCCTCACATTTTTTAATGAATCATATCAAACATATGTTTTGCACATCCAATCTTGCAGCACTTAGGTAATGTTTTTGAGACAGAATTAACCCCTCATACCAAAACAAAAATGTATCAAGTTATACATTGGACCATTGTCAATAAGAAACTGGAATTCCCCCATGAATTTCTATACATTATAGTCCTCAAGAAACGAAAACTATTTCAATTTTAAATTGTCTCATCATTTTTCATGATTTAAATATTTCTCATAAAACCATTGGAAAACAATATTGAATAGTATGAGTATATTTGCTTGGCTGTCAAAAAAAAATCTGATGGGTGTTGAGGTGAAACAATATTCTTTTGGTTGTCGGCTTGCTTGAAAATGATGACGTAGCATATACTTTGGTTATAGGTAGGGCTGAAAATGGGTCGGGCTAGAGAAGGGCGCTGGCCCAACCCAAACCCTAGGTGCGGGCTTTCCAAAAGCCCTAAGCAAGCTTGGGCCGGACCATAGGCTTTTATTCCCTTTTTATTTATTTTTTTAAAAATAATTTTAATAAAAAATATATGAACTTTAAGTAGGGTCCCACTAGTAGAGCCCATCTTGCAAGCAACATTAATAACTCATGATTTTTTAATTATTTTTGTCATATGATCTTTCTTTTTGTCCTCGAACTAGTAGAGACCATGATAACTTGTAAGCTTAAAATATCTTAAACTTCCTTAAAATATGTAACCTCAACTCCTCCTCCTTGCCTTCTAAGCTTAAAATTTTATTTTTTATACTTAAGGACTGGTTTGCGGGATTTTTGTCCCTCGGCCATGGTACAAATAGGGCAAAAAATTTTAGGCCATAACCCTCATTTTTACGGGCCGAGGGGCCAACCTATAAAAACTTTACCCCTAGTTTTTCTGTATGCAAATAATCAACCTTTTCCATGCTATTTGTAGAAGAAAGTTTTTTCCATCGTTCTGCTATATACCAAATGTTGCATGTAGATAGAGGCAAACTCAATGCAACAGAAAAGGCCACATTTATTGATGCAACTCTTGGATATACTATATTATAATTTATAGTAAAGATAGAATGGAACAAGTTCTCTCTCTCTCTCTCTCTCTCTCTCTCTCTCTCTCTCTCTCTCTCTCTCTCTCTCTCTCTCTATATATATATATATATATATATATATATATATATATATATATATACCACTTGTTTTTTCAAATTTGATTTTGCCTCATTTACTTTGGTTTGCATAGAAAATGATATTTCTACTCCACTTTCTTTATACAAAAAACTTACTCTAGCCATTGATCAGACAGAGAAAAGTAGAACCTTCTATTGTCAAGTGAAACCTACCTTTCTAGTTCAATCAAATGTCGGAGTGAGCTTCTGGTATAGAGAAACTGGAGTACAAATATCAGCATCCTTCAACTTCACTAACTGTAGGACTTGCCACTAGCAATAATAAAGGAAACAAAATTATCTGTTAACACACAATTTAACCTATTTCTAGAGTAGCATGTGTCAGAAGTAACTTTCTTGTTCTAGGATTTCTTCTTCCCTTCACCCCGACACTTCTCTTCACCTTAAAGATACCCAATGCCAGCTTCCTTTGCAACTGGCTTCGTTAAAATTTAATAATAAAGAATAGAAAAGCAAGAAAAAGAGAGTCAAGAGTTTTGTGAGTGAGAGGATTTACGTTCATCAGGCAAACAACATTGATAGGTGGGCCCACAAAGTAGGCACTGCTAATCATCAGTGTTTAAATGATGAATTAGTTTCATGACATACGAACTTTGATGTCAATGCAACATTAGTCAAAACCAAAATACCATCTCTTTCATAATTATCTACATGATCTTAACATAAGCTAGTGGAAAATTCTAAATGTTTTGTTGGTGACATGATTGCTTGTAGAAAAGGAATCCATGTAGCATTTGGGTATGGGTTTAATCCATATTGACTTGCCTTGCTTTACAAGTGTGTGCGAGCTGATGTACTTCCTCAGGGTCCCAAGGCTTGTGGTGAAAGGGAATAATATCTATTTTATTGTCTAATTCCATGATAAAAAATACTTGTAATATGTACGTCAGTGAATTCACTTTGTAACATATAATTCATATGGTTATCTAATTGATCAAAGATCAACAATGGAGCTTGAAGATTGAAGATTCAGAGAAATTACTGTCCTTGTGAAGGTTTCACCTAATGTGCTTAAAATCATGGGTATATACACTCTTGGTTAGTTTTATAAATTTTATTCTTTTCTTTCTATATTCTATTGAAGCTATCTACAAAGTTAAAAAGAGTTAGACTTTATTTTCAAATACAAATTAATTTTTAGTAGGTTGATCTATCGGCCGATCGATCGCCCTTGGTCTAAGTAAGTTCTAGTAAGTTGAACCCTATAAATCTCTTTTCTCCAACAAAATCTCTTAATCTCGATTGATTTCCCTTTAGAAAATTTTTCTAATTTAGTTTAATTTGATTCCTAATAAGGCCAAATTCTTTTTTGAACCTTTTAATACTATAAATAACTAGTTTCTGTGATAACCTAAGTTAAAGAAGTGTTCAACATGCTTTAGGAACCCTAGTTTCAACATCAAAATCCTCATCATCACTAGAAAAAGAATAAGACATGATGAATCAATCAAAAGCAAACAAACAAGTTCAAACAATCACACAAAATCACCAAAATTACAACTTTTGGAAATGTGAGAAAGATTAAGCAAGGTAGACACACACTAGTATGCAAAACATGATCAATAACATGAAGTAAAAGAAAATTTAAATAATAATCCTCAGCCACCTCTTGAGGATTTAATATCTGTCTAATCAACCTAGTGGATCACCACATTGCCTCTAGTCCGATTATATTATAAATATAAAAACTACAAGATTTGGCCTCGTTGCGCAATATTTTCTAATATAATAGAAAAAAAAAATTGCATACAAACCTAATATGATCTCAACCTACAATAAATCTATCAAACAATTAAATCACAAAGCATGCAAGAACATACAAGGATATTTTATATGAAAACCCCTACTACGGTAAAAAAACCTATGACGGTCCATCATCAACTAAATCAATGCAATAGATAGCAAGACACTACATAGATATAAGCAAACCACCAACATTTGTTGAGAATCTAACCCAAAACCCCTTTGTTTAGATTTCCAACAAAACTTCTCTTGTTGTTTGCCGTCAAGTCTTCTTCTCAAGTCTCAAAACTTTTTCCTTCTACTTGCTTTGTCTTTGTTTTCTTCTAGCCACCACAACAAGCTCCTCTTGCTCTTTTGACTTTAAACTTGATCTTCTTCAACTCTCCATTGAAGATTGTTGCAAGTCCTCTTCGATTTGGTATGTGTAAGATTGTCTTCTCAGTTGTGTGTATCAATGATTCACCATAAGCATAAACTTTGAAGCTCCAAGATGATCTCCTTTTTGGAAAAAAAAAAAGCAACTTACTCTTCCGGAATAGCTTAAAATAGGCAACTAACACAAACAACGATCAATTGTTTGATACAACAATCAATAGTTCACTATTTCAATTGGGGTACAACACAACAATTGATTGAGTATAAATTGCAGTGATTGATCTAGGAACAATAAGTTTACTATTTTACCCTAATTCAATATGAACTCCTAAATTCACTTAATTCACTCATTCTAAGCTAATCCTAGTGAATTGTGCATGTGAGTATGTGTAAATTAACCTCTTACCTTCAACATTTAGCTTAGTCTTCAACCTTGATCAATAAGATCATGTTTGTTCCTAATTTTTAAGTCAAAATAATTCCAAATCTGACTTAACTACAACTAAATCTAGTCAGGTTCCTAAGACTAAAAATATACATGAAGTTTCAGCATTATTTTGATCATTGAAATTAGCTAATTACAATACATATGTCATGCATTGGGGTTATTTAAATACATATAAAAATTTAGTAACATATTGGAGTTTGCTCGGGCTTGCGATCTGTAAGATTTGCAAGCATAAAATTTTATTTCCCAAGAAATATACCATATGTGTACAAACACACAAGGAGAAAAATAACAAGGTTTCTTACTTAATATTTATGGCACAGTTGAAAATCTTCAAATATATTTCGAAAGCTCCCAAAAATTCCCTTCCACCAGTGCACTAAGCTTTGTCAAGTCTTACATAGTCTGGAGGGTGGCGAGCGTTTTAAAATAAGTAGGGGGGAAATTTATACTATTAGACATAAATGTAACATATGTCAGTTTCAAGTTACATAATATAGATAATACTTTTAATAAAACAAGGTGTGCCTCTCATCTAAAACCTCTCGTGGCACTTCTTCCTATGTTGTTAATAGGGTTTCCAAGCTATCATGGCTTACTACTAATGCCCCAGTCACCTATTCCATCCTAAAAAAATTGTTGCAGGTATAAAGTCTCTTACTCCTCCACAGATCATATGCAAAACACTTAGTGTTTATGGAGGGAAGAACTATATGTGCTCATGGGGCACCGGGATCAAGAGACTAAAGAGTTTTCCTAAGATACTCTCTACCCTAATGCGTGTAGCCTTTTTAAAGGTTTGTGCCCTTTGTTAGGGGCTAACCTAACTAATGTGTGTACTGCGCATCTGATTCTAAACCGGATTATAGTTGTATCCTCTTTTATCCACATAGCTCTATTGGGACATCAATCAACTAAAGCTCCGGATAGTGAAATTATTTCACCTTCTTTTCTATTCACTCGTATGCCAATGAAATAGGTCACGAGCTTGACATTAGTCAACTCAGTCCATTTTTGTTGCATGTTTGAATTATATTATCATTCTCAAGATATTGCTAGTGTATATCTTATCATCAACATAAAAGACAAACAATGATAAAATTGTGCTAATTCTCACAACGAGATAGCTTACTTTTATTTCATAAAAATATTTTTTATCAAATGTTTATCAATCTTGCTACTGTTGAATTGTGGAGCAAGTAGCTATCGAAGGGAAGCATTTTTAATACACCACACTCACAATGCGCCCAATGTAAGGAACACATTGTAAGATCTCTAATTTAACTCGGTTTAATTTCCTTTTAATTGTATGATCTTGTGTGGTTTTGATTATTTGCCAGTTTAATTTGATTTTGGAGTTTAGGGTTAGTAATTATGACTTTAATAAGGGTTAATGTTACTTTTTATAAGTATTAGTGTCAAACATGTTGTATCCACTTTTTATGGATTTTATAGTAATTTTTTCTTAATTATGGGTGCGGACCCCGCCGTTGGCCTCGCGTCCATATTAGGCGGTATGTGACCCATTTTACCCCAAACCTTATATTATTTCATTTCAGTAGGTCTTTGAGTGATTAAATTTATTTTTGAACCAAAAATATCCCTAATTAGCCACTTAGGGCATTTTAGCCTATTTTACCGCCCAACAATTTATTTATCTAACCCAAAATCCTTACTATTTAAAGAAACCTAGCCCATTTAGCCGAATGGAGAAGAGCCGTGTTAAGAGGAAGGAGGTTCTCTACCTCATTTTCTAAAGAAGAAAACCAGATTAAGGTGTGCTTTTTTGCCTTAACCACCCATAATCTTTCGATTTTGGTCTTAATCACTCTTATCTTCATTTCCCCCATTTTGATTCTTGATTTTTTCATTAAAATTTTTAATTTTAATTTTAATTTAGAACCCTAAATGGGTTATTTTTGTTTTTAACCAAAATATATCATGGGTCTACCTATTTTCAAGTTGATTTGAGTATATTAGTTAATTTTAATTAAGTTTTAACAAAAACCTTAATTTTTGGGTAGAATTTCTTGAAGATTGAAGTTTTTTCTCAAATCCAAAGGCTTCATAGAGGTAAGGAACTTTTTCTTTGTGTGGTTTTATCCATTAGAATGCATGATTGTGGATGTATGTGGGTTCTTGCTTCATTTTAAGCTTTAATGGTGATTTGTTAAAAGCATGTTATTTATGGTTATTTCCTTATGATTAAACATGAAAATGATTATATCTATCATGTTCTAGGGTTAGATTTTGATTTTATTATATTTTATGGTAATTTTTTGAATTTATCTAAAATTTTAGAATATTTTCAGTTTGAATTTCGAAAGGTTGAATGAACGGCCCAATAGGGCGTTTGAACGACCAGCTGTTGGAACGGCCCAATAGGGCGTTCGAATACCAACACAACAATTTTTGTGATTTGGCCTATTTTTATGTATTTTTGGTCATTTCTTGTTCTATTCTTATAAATCCAATTCTTTATGATTATTATGACTTATGATTATCTATAAATTCTACTATAATTACATGAGAACCATCTTTGAATTATAATTTAGCTCAAACATAATTAGGAGTATACTTGTTTAGTATTGGTACAATATTCTACTTGTTTAAAATCCATTTTTGATGACTTCTTCATAATTATTTGATGATTCTAGTAGGTCTTAACCATGATAATTCATATATGCTTACAAATGTTATATTAATTTTAAATAAAGTATATTTCACATGTTTTAGCTTAAGTATGGATATATTTATACTTGTCTAGGCCTATCATGATGTTGTACTTATCTTGAAGCCATATTTCAACGTTTTCTTCATATTTACTCCATGATTCCAATAGGATAGGGCTATGATAAAATTATGGATGCTTGAGTATTTAACATTGGTTATAGTTTGTTCATGCTTTACATGTTTTAGCTTAGGTTTGAACACGGCTACTTATGTATACTCTTACATAAATATTTATGATTTTATTCGACATGAATGGACCATGTTTCATACACATATGGACTGATTTGATCATATTTACTTATACTTGGACTCATTTATCATTTGCTCACGTATGTACCATGCTGCATGCATGATCAAAACGATTTATAAACAAGGTTAATTGTGATTAGTCGTGATTGATCGATCAGATATAATAAGATGTTATTGGCTATTGGATTAATCACTCGGAGGCTTATCGAATCGGTTTTATGTTCAAAAGGATAGGGTTTTTGTTTTACGTCCCTTCAAGGAAGTGTTGCCTCTCCGAGTTGAGATGAGCGGATTTGTTATGTGAGTTAATTTGACAAGTTATCTGGACCCTGAAAATCGAGTCTAGTTTGTTCTTGTGCACCGGCTTACTAGGGGGTATTTTTTGAGTCAGGAACTTACCCAAACTATTGAGGACTTCATTTTTAAGATTTCCAAGGGAGCAAGTCTACTCGAGGCTTCAGGCAGGAGCAAAAATTATTTTCTCAATTGTGAGACATTTACCTGGTGGTTGATCCATGTGTATGGATGATAATACTCATTGATATAGGTTGTATAGGAACAATGATGGTTATGCTACATATGTGATTATAGAATAGATTTGCATGAATTTGCAGGATGACATGTGATGAATATAATTGATTATGCAGGGTGAATGTGTATATTGAGACATGATTATGCATTATATGAATATTGAGAATGCATGATTTGAATATTGAGAATTGATTCCTGCAGGATGTGATGGTTATCATGAGATTCATATGAATATACTTGATGTGTACACATGTTATAGACATGAATGAACTCATGACATGCAGGTGGCATGATTATGGATTTATGAAAGGAGGGTTGTATATGATGTATAGGTGGCATGGATATATGTGACTTGTCCCATAATGAATAAGCGTGGTGAATAATTATGTGATGAATGTCGTGTTGATAATGCTTGTGATATCATTATGAGTTTACTTTTCATATTAAAACCCTTGTTGAGTGTTAACTCACCCCTTTATTTCGTGGTTTTGTTTTGGGGTTGTATGTCATGCTATGTAGGTTATTCGGATGGGCTATACATTGAGCATGCGACACCACAGGTCATTGAGAGGAGTTTGTAGATGCTTGGTTTTATGTTAGTTTCATTATATATTGAGCTTATACATTTGACTCTACTTCACACTTGTTAGCCATTATTGGCTTAGACTTCTTTAGTCATTATCGATTTGTTTTATTATGTGACTAGTCGATATGGATATGAGTGGATTAATACATTAATTAATAGTCATTTCTTTGCTCTATATTTACTATTGTACAAAGTATTCGTGCACTAGTCCATTGTGTGTTTACCCAAGGATGGCTTAAGTCTCTACAGTTTTAACTTTACTTCTTTGTGCCGAGTGCCACGAACTTAGAGATGCTACCGCGTCAGGTTCAGGTAGAGTTTTGACAAACAAGAAGCCGATACAATTTAAGAAATGGTAAACCCAAATTCGACCCAAATAGCTATTCAAGTTAAATTTAGAAACCCAAAACCCGACCCATTAGGGTTATATAAAATAAAAAAATATATATTTATAACCTTATTCAGGTCGGGTTTTGTCAAACCCAAACCCGATATCATTTAATAAATGATAAACCCAAATCCTACTCAAAAAGCTATTCAGGCTGAATTTGAAAACCCAACCTATTAGGGTCGGGTCGGGTTTTACTATATACCCAAAACAAGTGGCATCCCTATGTGCACTCCTTCAGGTCGGGAGTGGCATGTGCTGGGGCATGACAAGCATGGGGGCCCTTAATATTTGAGATTAACAGCACATAGTTAGCATTAGTAGTGTACATCATCAATTTTACGGATGAAGGGCTCCATGCATTCTTTACTATGAGTGTATTATTAGTGAGGATCATAGAAAATGTTTGCCTGTCGAAGCAATCAATCAACTAATAACTTGAGAAAATAACTTTTTTCTGCTCGGGTCTGTGCTATAGTTTTACCGCTAGCATAGACTGATCGTCACCAAAACCTTGTGATCTAAGAGACTGCTGATGCAACTAGTGGATACAAATGATTTAAGATGCATGCAGTGAAGGTTGGTCTATTGGAACAATTCTCCTGACCAGGGGTGGATGTACGTTATAGGGTAGCAGGTCAAATGACCCCCTTGACCTCTTACTTGTTTAAGACCCCCCCTTCTAATTTGTATATACTTTAAGTTAGTTAATTATTATTTAACCCATGTTGACCCCAATTTATTTGACCCAGACCTATGTTGACCCCAGTTTATTTGACCCCTTGCTGACCAACGCTAACCCCAATTTAGTCATATAAATTAATTATCGGGGCGGTCCCTCTTTTTTTCAATTTCCACAACGTGCTCTACGCTTCATTAAGGTATGATTTAACTTTGTCTTTTCTTTACAATAATATTTTTTATTAAATCCCTATTCCTTCCTTTGAGCAAAGTACCAATCTACACTTTTAAAAACTAATTAAATTTTGTCTTTAATTGATAAGGCTTTTGTTTTTACTTGATAGGGCTTTGACTAAAATTGAATGAATTCAATGAACCAGCGTATGATGCCATCCAGTACTATTGTATGTTAAAAAATAATATTTTTTTTTTGTCTAGGGTTTTGATAGTTTGACTAAAATTGAATGAATTCAAGCAGCGAATATGATGCCATCTAGTACTATTGTATGTTAAAAAATAATAATTATTTTTTATCTTTACTTGATAGGTTTATAATGATTAAGATAGAATATGTTTAGTTTTTGTTTTTATTTAATTACATTTTTTGAACTAATATAATTTACCAAGCCATCGTTTAGAAAATTTGTGACGGTTAAGCTATAATTATATGTAAAGATCAGTGCTTTAACAAGTTTTAATATGTGCTTTTACTTAATAGGTTTTTAATAAATAAAATTTACAAGGATGTCGAATGGGTATGTATTTTACTCATATTAAATGTTTATTATATTTTGTTAACAATTTTTATAATTATTTATATATTTTTATCTTAAGTTTATATTTCATTTAAGTATTTTTTAATTATTAGCTTTATTATTCAATTTATTAAATGGATATTACGAAAGATGGTGGTGGCGTATTGATGAGAAGTTGGAATGGGGAAATTCTATTTTGTAGGAGCTATATTTCACAAGATTTGAGAACCGATGCTGAAAATTTAGCTTCAGAGAAAGCCATTTCTCTAGCAAATGCGGTTGTTTTTTTTAATCAAGTTAGGAAAGGCAAGGATTGTCGATTTCTGGCGTTGAGCGGCCAGTGGCTTCCAAAATTCAAAGACTTCAATTCTTAATCATGTGTTTTGGAGAAACAAACGATGCTGCTCACTTGCTTGCTCATCATGCGATGAGTTTGGATTGTTCTGTGTTGTGTCGAGGGTCTCAGACTAAATTGAATTGAAAATTTCCGACGACATGCATAAGTTTCAAATGCATCTTTAGTACACCCTCCATCCTATTTGTTCAATTTGTAATTGGGTACTTAAAAAATAGAATCATAAGTTTATTTTTCCTTCCCTTTTAAATAGGTTTTACCATTCAATAAATACCACTCTTTTTCAAAATATAGATATTTAATATGGGATAGAGGGAGTATAAAAGAATCGAAAGCTCTATTCAGTTGTTGAGAAAATAATGAAGTAGCAGATGCTCTGGGTTGTTGGCTTGATTGATCAGTCCTATCGATCTTATGGAGATTATAAGGGAAGAGTTTTTTTCCTTTGCGCAGCTGTATACCGAGTGCCACAATACAATGCTTGTATCTTTACCAGAGAGAAAAGATGTGCAAGAACTTAGAAAATTTTGCATTATTATCACTTCTATATCAGGGTGCAACATTTCTCGAAACAAAATTAGATCCCAATTATCTCTCATAACCAAAGTGGAGTGAGAGAGAAAGAGACAAAGGAAAGGAAGAGGCCGTAGTTATGACCATATTATTTGATATAGAAGGACTTATTTATGTTGTAAATTTGGCTCGTACGCTTGTCTTCTCATAACTGATCCTGCCTCATCTGCTTAGTTCGGCATCGCTCACTGCAGAAGGACTTGTCACTAGCAATAACAAAGCAAACAAAATTAGTCATCAAACACAAAATTGATCAGTCTTGAGGAGAGATCAAAACCTACTTGTAGAAATATACAGTTCCCCGAATATCAGCATGGCACCAGTAGCATCTGTAGTTAGCAGCTTCCATGTTATGGGATTTCATCTCTTCTTCACCATGAAGGGATCCAGTGAGAATCTCCTCTACAACCGGCATTGTGGTGAATTGTTGATGAAGAACAATAAATTATCACGAAAAGGAGAGTAAGGAGTTTTGTGGGTGAGAGGTTTTACAATCGAATGACAATTTATAGTGGTCTTAAGAAATTTGAAAGCAGATGATAAGATTTGCAAATATGTGGGAAATATTGAGCCAATTGAACAAATGGAAAGTTCAGTGTGCCAGAATTATGAACGTGATCTTCACAATAGCTGTTTCGAGAATGCAAAGATTTTGTTGCCAACATGACTGTGTCCTAAACCGGGAATAAGTACTCCTTTAGGACCCGACTCACAAGAAAAATTTCCTATCATGCAGCAGATTTCTTAATTTCATATTCTGCTCGCTCGCAATTCAATCAGTTATGGACATTATATCCAACAGAAATTTCTTAATCGTTTGAGGTACTGGACCAGAAGAATATATTTCAGTACAAGACTATGATTTTTGGAAATAATCCGGAGCTATGATATTGGCTAGTGCATTTTTGGTGGATAATGATATCTAGATGATAGAAGGGTTTTTCATGCTCCTATGACAATAGGAAGCATTTTTCATGCTCCCTGTTCAACTTGAGCGGAGCATAAAGAACGTTTGGGAAGCATCTAGTTTCAAAATTAACGGAGCACATGCTAGCGCATGTTAGCGTTAGGGTTGCAAATAATATGGTTGGCCTAGCCTGAAAATAAACAGGCTTGGGCCTTAAAAAATAGGTTATGGGCCGGGCTTTAAATATAAAATCTCATCAATATTTGGGCCGGACCCGGGCATGAAAAAAAAACGGTAAAAGCCCGGCCCAGCCCGCAATACCAAGTGGAATACAATAAATTTTATTTACCAAATGGAATGCACTCCGGACTAAGTAGAATGTAATGATTTATATTTATCAAATAGAGTACAATGAAGTTTTTATATAATTACTTAGTTTTTTAGCTTCTCTTATATTTATTTCTCTACTCAAGATATAGATTTATCATCTCCGATAGTAAAATACTTGAAGTTAAAAAAAATTTATATCACTTCTCTTTCGGCCCGAAAGCCCATGGCCCGGCCCGAGCCCATCTAAATTTTTGGCTGGGCCAAATTTTTTAACCTTAACTACAGGCTTGGGCCGGGCCTTGAAAATTTTATTTTCTTTGGGCCAAGCTTGGGCCTACCCTGGTCCGTTAGGGTCCAGCCCGTTTGCAGCCCTATTTAGCGTAAGTAGAAATTGGACACTCCTTAGGCGTTCCTTATGCTCGGCTCACTATCAGAGCGGAACATAGAAAATGCTTCCATGACAATGAGCCCAACGTAAAGTATGTATGAGAGTCGTTGATATTTTAGATCAGTGGCCCATATACTTGCACAAGTTAGCAAAGTGATGTTTATGCTAACATGTACTAGCATGTGTGTCGTTGATCTCATAGATGAACGAATCCCATGCATACCTTATGTTGGGCTCATTTTCAGATGAGAGCATGAAAAATGTTACCCTAGACGATAGGGTCCGCAACCTTTCCTTGGGAAAAATACAAAAGAAAAATACCTTCTTTTTTGTTTGAAGGTAACTCCATAAAAGTACAAATTTTGGCAGTCAATGTAGCATGATTCCACACAAAATATAGGTTAATTAAAAGGCAATAATTTTTTGTCTTCGCACAAGATTTTGTTTTATTGGCATGATAGCATGTGCTCTGCTCCTTCAAAGTAGAGGATATGACCAAAAATTCTTCGCCAAAAAGTTAGATCAGACCCTTAAATCAAGCATACTAGAATCTCCATGTCCCTCATAGATTTATATGTAGTAAGCATCAATTTACAATTTTCATTCTTATGTGAAATTCTTTAGGTTGAGGAAAGAAGAAATTTGGAAAAAATATAGGACAAATCCAGGCTATTTTTCAATATGTTGAACATTAGAACAAATTAATGGAATGGAATCATTGGGCTTATCCATAAATAGGGCTACAAATAATACGGCAGGCCCGAAAATAAGCGGGCCTAGGCCTTAAAAATAGGTTACCGGCCAGGCCTGGCTTTAAATTAAAATCCCATCAATTTTTGGGCCGGGCCCGGGCATGAAAAAAAAATAGTAAAAGCCCGGCCCGGCCCGCAATACCAAATGAAATACAATAATTTTTATTTACCAAATGGAATGTACTCCGTATTAAATAGAATGTAATGATTTTTATTTATCAAATAGAATACAATGAAGTTTTTATATAATTACTTAGTTTTTAAGTTTCTCTTATATTTATTTCTCTACTTAAGATATAGATTTATCATCTCTGATAGTAAAATACTGAAAGTTAAAAAAAAATTATATCACTTCTCTTTTGGCCCGAAAGCTGTGGCCCGGCTCGAGCCTGTCGAAATTTTGGGTGAGGCCAAATTTTTTAACCTTAGCTATGGGCTTGGGCTGAGCCTTGAAAATTTTATTTTCTTTGGGCCCGGCCTGGGCCTACCCTGGTCCATCAGGGCCCGGCCTGTTTGCAGCCCTATCCAAAGAAGGTCAAATCGGCATCCATGACTATGACTATAGATACTGGTACATACCAATGATACATTGGTACACACTACAATGGTCACAAAACCATTGACACATATAGAAAAGTGTTGTAATTAATATGAGAAGTTGTAATTTGACATGTACTGGGTTGGTCTACTCCAGGGGGCATTTTTTCGTTATGTTTAGGGCTCTTTAACTCCGATAGATCCAAAATTAGGATCAATAATACTCCTTAATGTCATAGACCTATGATAATTTTTCTAGTATTTTACGGCGTCATAAACACTTATAATTGCATTGGTTCACTTATTAATTTCTTAACCTAAATTTAGGGGTAAAATAGTTAAGTTTACCTTACTGAGATTTTTCCCCATTGTGTGGCTTCACCTAAGTTTAGGTTACACCCTCACCTTTTATTGAGATTTTTTCCAAATTTAACTTCACTTGCATGGCCATGAATTAAAGCCAAAATTGAATATTAAAGTATAGTTGGACTACAATGGGCAAAATAGTCATTTTATAGTCTTAGTGAGAACACTCATCACCCTCTTCACATCAAATGGTAGTTTTTTTTAATCTTTTAAACATTTATATCTATTCGAACTGGACACGGTTTAGTACCTCCTTCTCTCAATTTTTTCTAAACCCCTCCCAAGTAGACTGCCTTTGGCCAGCGTTGCCCACCGACTCTACCTCTTTAGCATCTTCATTGCATTGGGATCAAGTCATGAGTTGGAATTTTGAATGAACAAAGGTGTTGAAATTATATCTAACAAACAAAAGCGCAAACATAAGCAACTAGATAGAGTAGTACAGTTGGTTAGTACTTTCACTAGTGTTGATAGGGTATGGGTTTGAGGCCTAGCTACTAGTGAAAGCAAGTCTCTTTTTTTACTTTACACATGACTTGTACGATGTGGTATATCTATATGTATTAGTTGTATTGATATGTATTGGCCGTTACGTGACAAATGCATTGATAATTAAGGGGGTGGCGTACCACCCCCTGTATTATACCAATATCTACCGATACAGGTTTGTATCGGTCGATACCGCCTTCCATGGGAATATATATGAAATTGGACAATTTCTTTGCTAGAAATTGTGTCTTTTCTGATGAGGTTCTAGAATTGGTCATTCTTTTGCATTATTTACTATAAGTGGACTATAATTCCATAACTTTATAGGAAGAGTATTGCGGTCTGCTGATGGTTCATCTATTGGGTATCTACCTAATTACAAAGGCTAGTGTTGGGAAGAATTTTTTATGTTCCTTACTGACAATGAGCCTAGTGTAAGCTATGCATGAGAGCCCTTTATCTATGAGATCGATGGCACATGTGCTAGTGCACATTAGCGTCAATAACACTCACACTAATGTGTGCTAGCACATGCACAATCGATCTTAAATATCAAGGGCTCCCATGAGTGGCTTATTCTAGGCTCATTGCCAATGGGGAACATAATAAATGCTTCCCTAGTAATGTTATCACATTTTTACTATTATCTTTTGCATCTTTAGAAATTTTGTGTTTGATGAATTACCTATCCAATGGGCCATTGTTTCTATCAGCTGTTCATCTTTTCCACCTAGCATAGCCTTTGCTCACTCACCTCTATTCCTTTGTCACAAAGTCACTGATTTATTCACAATTATTCGGCAAATTTACCGGATCATTGATATGTCACATAATTTGTAGGCTATGGAAATGATTCAGTAAATTTCTTAATATCCAGAAAAATTGGCAGCTTATCTAGATATATGTTGTGTTCAGCAAGGTAAGAAAACAAACAAAAAAATCTCAATTTTACCGTATATCTCTTGCTTTCGCTTGTGTTCACCTTCTAATTTTCTTTTGCATTTCAAACTTACTGTAAGAACATATGAGTCATATGTCAAGGTCATTGGCTAATTTGTATGTTAAAATTATGTCTAGAGACCTTATATATGTATTGAGTCTTAGAATCTAATTTGAGGTTATTGTGGTCAAGTCAGATTTAGAATTGACAGACATGAAAAATAGGAGCAGACTTATTCTTATGGATCAAGATAGAAGACTGAAGAATGCTGAAGGTTGTTAAAGCTTATTCAGATAACATTCGCATACAAAAACCACTTAGATAAGTTTCAAAAGTGATTTCAGAGGTTAAAAAGGTAAAATAGTAAAATTACAAGTAAAATGATCGATCACTACACAATAAGAATAACGAAATGGTTGATGAGGCATTGGATTCGGCCTTATGTAAAACGAAACCGAGAGTTATCGATCAATCGCTCTCTTGAATCGATCGATTGCTTGAAGTATTGTACACTAAACAAATAATTAGCAATCAATAGCAGTTTGGAATGATCAATCGCTCTAAGGACATGTTACCCTAATTAAGCCATTCCGATTTTAATTTCTTTCCTTATTCAAGTTCAAGATCTAAATCAACTTAAAAAGCTCTATAATGGTTAAGAAAACATGAAATTTGTAAGGAAAGCCTAACAGAGATTAGAGAAAAAAAGATTTATACCTTTCACATATTGTTTTCCAAGGAGGATTCACATGAACCTTTGAGTTAAAGATTAATGGTGAATTCATGAGGCTAATCCACAATTAGTCTCAAGTGACATTAGCACATCACAACTAGGCTGAATAGGAATCCACAACTAGTCAACTAAACGACTCTTCTTGCATCTTAAAGGTTCTAAGATTCCTAACCAACTCCTCAATGTCTAAGGTGTCAATTTTCTTATATTCATTAATGACAACCACATTAATTTTAAATTTAGAGTGAACAAAGACCTTAACGACTTTCTCACAACAAGGTAATCAAGTATAGGTTCTCCTAGTTAATCACATGTTTACTATGTTAGAGATTTTAGTATAGTATTCAGAAGAGCCCTTTGGTTGAGAATCTTAGAACCTTTGAGGTGAAAGAAGAGTCCTTTAGATCCTTTGAAGACTATTTGAAGTTTCTATTGTGATGAATTGGAGAGAGAGGAAGCATAACTTCACAGAGAAAAAAGTGAGCTTTATGCCCAAAGTTCTAATTTACCTTGCTTGTGCGGATATCATGTGAGGTGAGTGATTTATTTCGTAAATACATTATGAAGTAAAGATGAGTGGATATTAGACACATCATAAACACAACACAAGTTGCTCTATAGGCTTGTTCATGAAGGGATCTTGAAGAGGCTTTAAGAACATAATCGAAGAAGGCTTTGATTGAAGAAGTACTATTGAAGAAGACAAAGATAAGACTCAAAAGGGAAAAGCATCAAGGAGGTGTCTTGGTGGCCAAAAACTCATCTAGAGAAGGGACTTCAAGTTTGGGTAGAGGTTGGTAATTTTGAGTTTTGTAACCTCTTACTTTTTAATGCATTGATTCAGTCGAAGGGACTAGCTGGTCATGGTTTTTTTCCCAATTTGGGTTTCCACATAAAAATCATTGTGTTAATTGTGTTTGCTTACTCGATAGATAATTGCATTAGTAGTAATTAATTTTACTTTATTAGTTTGTGCAACTTCGGGCCACATTTTGTAGTCTTTTGCCTTATAAGGTATTTCGGATAGAGGCACTGTGGTGATCCTCTAAATTTAGAAGGCTATTAAACTCCAAATTGGTAGTTGAAAAACTCAGCGAAAAGACTTTAGAATGCCATAGGATAGGATGAATAGGCAAGTCAAAGGGGGGTATATATATTTAGAGATGTTGTGTCTTATGTTCATGTATAAATTCTTCTTGTGCTATGGACATGATCATTTTTTTTTCAAGGTTGTTTCATTTACTTTGGTTTTACATGCTTGTTTTTCTTCTTAGGTTGTGAATGAAAAAAAAAATCAAAATATAAAAAAATAGTTGATGATTTGTTTTCATTGGTTGGTTTTGATGTTTTTGAATGTTCAGCTCAAGATTATAGGTTCTTAATTCACAATTAAGATGAAAAGACAAAGATGTGTCGTCCATGTACTTTAATTAAGAAAGGAATGCACCAAAGAGTGAAAAAAAATTTTATTTTCTTTTGTTTGATATTGTAATTCTCTATTTTTTGAAACTTGCACACATCGTGATTAACACTAGTCAAATTCAAGATTAAAATTCAAGAGAGAATTCTTAAAAACTTGTTAACGTAAGAGTTTAGATTCTAGTAGATTCAACGTAATCTAATTTGAGGAGCTTGCTAGACTTCTATGTAGGAAATTGAAGGCTTAAATTCCTTGTAATGTATCATGTACTTTTCAATGATTTATATATTTTATGTTTTACAATGAGATTGTCCTCATAAAGATAATGAAGAAGGGTTACATGTGAGTTTAATATTCTTCTACTTTTAGAAGACTACCATAGTGTCTTTAGTCAAAATACCTAGCTAGGGTAAAGAACTACAAGTTGTGGCCAAGATGCGTAGAAAATTTAAAACATAATAATCTAGTGCAAACCTAATCTATTAAATATCAAGCATGCTAACAGAGCCAACACAATGATTTTTACATAAAAATTATAAGACTCAAGAGTACCAACCTCTACCCAAACTAGAAGTCCCTTCTCTAGATAAATTATTGGCTACCAAGACGCATCCTTGATGTTTTTCACATTGAGTCTGATCTTTTTCTTCTTCACTAGTACTCCTCTAATCATCGTCCTCTTCAATTGTGTTGTTGAAGCCTCTTCAAAGTCCCTTTATGAACAAGCCTCCTCAACCACTTCTGTTGTGTTTGTGATGTATCTGATCACTCAAATTTACTTCATAAAGTGTTTACGAAATAAAACACTCACATCTCATAATTTTCTCTCAAATTTCCTAGGTGAACTAGGGAAAAACCTTTGGCATAAAGCTCATTTTTTTTCTCTCTAAAATATTGATTCCCCTCTTTCCAATCGTTACAATATAGCCATTAATAGTCTTATAAGCCATCTAGGGTTTCAGTTCCCTACTTAAAAAGGAATTTATTCCGGATTGACTTAAACTACGCAGCTGATCACAAATCGATCAATCATTCTACAGGGCAATCAATTATTCCATGTTCTATTCGAATTGACATTCAATCGATCAATCATTTAACCAATATAATATGTTGATAAAGTTACTAAAATCCATTTGTCAAGCACCAATCAATCCATTAAACCAACGATCGATTGTTCCTATTACAATGATGAACAAATTAGACAACTAATTGATTTGTTCCCACAATAGACAATCAACGGGTCCACTATTAAAAATTTCAAAAATTATTCAACATCGATTGATCTATTCTCAAGAATGATTGATCATATTTGAACAGTAATTGCAATTTTTGTTCTTTTTGTGCAAAACTCTAAAAAATACTTTAAGGTTTTCTAAAATAAATCTAATTGTTTGTGCATGTGAGTGTGTATAAAATTTACCTTTGAAGCTTATTACTTTGTTAAGTCTTCCACCTTGAAAATCAGAACTCGTCAGCTCCTCTTTTTCAAGTCTATTTATTCTAAATCAGACTTTGATCACATCACTAATCTCTATCAAATTCCTAAGACTTAAAATATATACCCTTTGGACATAGTTTTGTTTATCTAAATCAAGTCAATTACAAGGCATATCCCCATATGTTTTAACAGTCTCGCCCTTTGTCTATTTCATTACAAAAACTCTATAAGTTATGAAAATAAAAAATTATAACTCATTACAATATAGTGCATTGACTTTCAACTTGAACAAAAACATATATATACTTTACAACCTAAGACTAATTAAGACCATTTGGAATTGATCTTAAAAAGACTTGATCTTGTACTTAAGCTGCACACTTAAACAAAAATTATTTGTATAATGCTCAATTAAGTATAAAATAAACATAAACAATTTGATTTTTTTATAAATGTGTTTCCACCTTTTTATCTGAAATATCCAAAAAGTGAACCAAAAATATAAAAAATAATAATTAAAGCTCACATGTCCAATAAATATCTAGGAAGACATTAACATGGTAAACAATAAACAAAAAATGTCTCAAAGCATCATCCATCAAACATACATCAATTTCATAATATATGAAATAGTCAAATAAGTACATATCATGAACTAAATAAAAGGTTTTAAGAAGGATGATGTGAAACAAATACAAGAAAAATATCACTCCTAATCAGTAGATGCATACCACTGCCTAATAAGTCAAGTATACACCGGGGGTGGGATGGTAGATATGGTCTCCAAATGAACACGCCATTGTAGACGCTCTCACTAAAATCCAATACCCTCTGCATATGTATGTAAATCTACCGATCGCTCAAACCTAATGGGTCTAACCTCATATTGTTTTCGAAAAAATTTCTTTATCTCGATTGATCATCATGTAGGGAAATTTCCTAATTTAGTCGAATTTAATTCATAATTAGGCCAAATTCTTTTATGACCCTCTTAACACTATAAATATCATTACAACAAAACACACTATTTGCAACACTTTTATTAGTGACATATACAAAAATGTGACTAATAGTGCATGTTTATGAAACATACAAAATTGCCATTAAGAAAATCACTTTTAGAAATGCTCTTCTAAGAGCGTCCGAAATACTATTGTTATTTACAACACTTTAAAATGAAAACGTTGCAAATAGTCTTTGCACTTGCCACAAAATTTATTTGTGATGTTTCTATATTAAACGTCACAATTATATATGGTTATTTGTGATGCTTATATAAATGTCGTAAATAACATATGTATTTGTGACGTTTATGGATAAATGTCACAAATACATTTTTTATTTGTGATGTATATAATTACACGTTGCAAATAACATAATTTTTTATTTAAATTGTAAATATATTATTTAATTATTAAATATATAATAAATAATTACAATAAAAATAACTTAATTTCTTCAGTCCAATTTAAATGAGACTAGGCTTACGCGTGTCAACGTGAGCTCCGACCATCAAATTTCAATCCAACGACACACATATCTCAGGATCTGGCAGGTTGCATGCCCCCTTGCGCCATCAGATCTTGACCCGACAACTCTCAAAGCTACGACTCACACATACAGATATGAAAACATTAATTAAATTTTTTTCCATGACTATATATCATGTATTTATATACTAAATAATATAATATTTAATTTAACTAGAATATATTAAATAAAATATAAGTAGTTGCAACATATATGATTAAACGTCGCAAATAACCTAAGATATTTGCGATGTTTTGCAAATACTCTTATTCTTTGCGACATATATAAATTATATATCACAAATAACATGATTTTATTATTTAAGTTATAAAATATATTATTTAATATATAAATATATATTAAATTATTACAAAAAATAACTTAATTTTTCAATCCCATTTGAGTGAAACTAGGCCCACGCAGATTAGCATGAGCCCAAACCCTTCAATTTCAATTCGACAAAGCACACATCTCAAGGGGTAGCTAGGCTACATGCCCCCTTGTGCCATAGGATCTCGACTCAACGGCTCTAAAAGCTAAGCTCACATATACAAGACTAAAGAAATTAATCTAAAGTTTTTTTGTGATTATATATAATATATTTATATATTAAATAATATATTATTTATTTCAAATAAAATATATAAAATAGAAAATATGAGTATTTGCGATGTATATGATTAATGTTGCATATAACATAATGTTTAATCACATATAATACAAATAACCTAAGATATGTGTGACATTTAAGCATAAACATCGCAAATAATCTTATTATTTGTGACATATATTATTATACATCGTATACAAAAAAAATAATCCAATTTCTTCAGTCTCGTTTGAGTGAGACTCAGCTCATGCATGTCAGCTGTGGGTCATCGGATTTTGATCCGATGATCTACATAAGAGTAAGTGGGACTTGGTAAACAAATTTAAGCAAGAGCATCAAGTGACGCTCAATGATCACAATTGGAAGTTGGATGTCAAATGCCAACTAATAGCCAAGTTAGTGAGAAAATGCATGATCCATTGCCTATTAAAACCTAGCCTTCAACCAAGAGTGTTCTCTTCTCTTGCTTCTCTCATGATGATGCACTCAAGACTCTAAGGTCTTGTTTCTTATTTATTGATCCATACCATGAGCCAACTTCCTGCAAGGTTTTTTATGTTTTGATTTTTGTGATATGAGTATTTCATAAAACCCTATGTCAAAGTTGAATTTTCTCTTTGTAGTTCTCGATTGAATCACTGGAAAATGATTTGTTCATCATCCTTGATGAATATATTGGGCGATCAAGCATTGATGGAAAATAGAAGATGAATGATGTACCATGGAGATTAGTTCCGCGCACTACAACAAATAGTACTATTAGCGACGCTTTTAAGCGTCGCTAATAGTACTCTAAGCATCGCTAATGCTTATTAGCGACACTTACAAAGCATCGATAAAACTCCAGTCGCTACTGCTTATTAGTGACGCTTAGAATTATGTGTTGCTAATAGTCTAACATTAGCGATGTTTATGTTTGCGTCACTAAAAATTATATTTTTTGCAACGCATAATTATGTGTCGCTAATAGTTGAGTTTTAGCGACGCTAATAATTACTATTAGCCACGCATATTTATACGTTGCTAATTTTTTTTTAAAATTAAGAAAAACCTAAAAATAACTTAGTAGCGATGCTTGTATATGCATCTATAATAATAAACATAATTAAATAAATTAGTAGCGACATTTATGTATACGTTGCTAATAAGAAACTTTTGGAAAAAAAATATTTTCATATTAGTGACACTTTACAAAGCATCACTAATATGTAAAAAAATAAAAAAAACCTTTAGCGACGCTTAGGAAAGCGTCACTAATTACTTTAAAAATTTTTAAAAAATACCCCCGCCAACGGCGGGAGGATTGGAGGGTCGCCAAAGGGAGATATTGAGGTGGAGGATGGAGGTTGCCCCAGAATTCGGCAGAGTAACCGGATCCGGTGCCAGCAGGGGGACACAAGGGGGGTGACTGAGGAGAGAGGGGAGGGGGTGGAGACGAGGAAGAGAGGGGGTGACTAGGGAGAGGGTTGAGGAGGGTGCTCCGAAATCCGGCGGGGTGGATTCTGGGCCCCAAAGCCCCCTCCTCTGGTTTGTCAACGGGAGGAGGGGACGGAAAACTGGAGCAAAGGAGAGGGTAGGAGGAAAACAGAGAGGGGGGAGCCTTGGGGAGGGCGGGGTGGAGGGGGATCCGGAATAGGGCAGGGATCCGAAATCTGGCAGAGGGTGAGGAAAACAAAGAGGGAGGAAAACAAAGAGCCAGATTTCGGCCCCAAGATACCCCTCCTCCAGTCTGTCGACTAGAGGAGGGGGCGGAAAACTGGAGCAGATGGGGGCATGAGGAAAACAGAGAGGGGGAGGGTTGGGGAGAGAGGGGAGGGGGGAAGAGGCAGATCCGAAATCCAGCGAGGAGCCAGATTCTGTCCCCCAGATCCCCCTCCTCTTGTCTGTCGTCCGGAGGAGGGTGAGGAAAACAAAGAGGGGGGAGCATTGGGGAGAGAGGGGAGGGGAAAGGTGGTGGAGGGGGAGCCGAATTGTGGCCCCCAGAGCCCCCACCTCCGGTCGACAGGAGGAGGAGACGAAAATCGGGAGCGAGAGCAGAGGGGGGTTGAAGGAAAACAGGGGGGGGGGGGGGGGGGGTTGGTCTTCCACCACGGGTCGTGGCCACGGCCCACATCTTCAACCGCGATGCCCAGGATGCGTCCTTGCAGCCGTAGCTGATGGGAGCCATAGCCAGAATACATTTTGCAGTTCCAACACATTGAGGATGGCCTGGAACTGTCCGCGCCGGGGAAGGAGTTGGAATTGCAGACTGGGTCGGAGGTGGGAACGGCCAGGAAGGTGGCAAGGGAGAGAATGTTGTAGAGGGGGGATGACCGGGAAGGTGGAAAGGGAGAGCATGTTGCGCCGGGGGGGGGGGGAGGGTGGACATATAAGCGGGTAAAATTTTGCCCACGCTCAAATTTCGTCAGCAAATTTCCCCGCGCTGACGAAATTTTGCCCGCGCGGCACATTTTGTGAAGGTTAAATTAGATAGAGAGGAGAGGGTGAGAGTGTGTAGAGAGAAAGAGAGAGAGAGAGAGAGAGAGAGAGAGAGAGAGAGAGAGAGAGAGAGAGAGAGAGAGAGAGAGAGAGAGAGAGAGAGAGAGAGAGAGAGAGAGAGAGAGTGAGAATGTGTAGAGAGAAAAAGAGAGGGTAGAGAGAGGAGAGAGAGTGTAGAGAGAGAGAGGAGAGGGAGAGGGAGAGAGGAGATAGAGTGAGAGTGTTGAGAGAAAGATAGAGGAAAGAGGAGAGAGAGGGTAGAGGGAGAGGAGAGAGAGAGGAAAGAGAGGGTAGAGAGAGTGTAGAGAGAGAGGAGAGAGAGAGTGAGGGAGAGTGTGTGGGTAAGAGGGTGGGCAAAGAGAGAGAGAGAATATAGAGGGTAGAGAGGAGGATTTTTTTTAAACAAATAAGACTATTAGTGACACTCACGATCGAGCGTCGCTAATACCGTCCTTATTGGCAACGCTAGGTATTTTGCGTTACAATTATGGGTGCTATTAGCGACACTATAAAATGTGCATCGCTAATAGCCTTTAGTATTTTTTTTTTAAAAACCAAGGCTATTAGCGACGCTCTTTCCAAAGCGTCACTAATAGCATGAATATTTGCGACACTAGACAATTAGCGTCGCAAATACGCTAACTATTAGCGACGATCATTTCCGATCGTCGCTAATAGCCTTATGTATTTTAAAAGAACTAAGTTAGCAACGGTTGTGAATTAATGTTATTAGCGATGCTAAGATGTGAGCGTCGCTAATAGTACAAATTTATTTTTAAAAACTATGTGCTCCTCTCCTCTCTCTCTCTCTCTACCCTCTCTCTCCTTTCTTTCTCTTTCCTCTCTCTTTCTACCCTCTCTCTTCACTCTCTCCTCACCCTCTCTCTTCTCTCTCTCCTCTTTGTCTCTCTCTCCTCACTCTCTCTATTTGCCCTCTCTCTCCCTATCTCTCTCCTCTCCCTCTCCCTTCTCTCTCTCCCCGCTATCTCTTTTATTTTATATTATTTTTAAAAATAAAAAAACTAGTTGGGACACATAACTGTATGCGTCACTACTATACTAGGTAGTAGCGACGCATAACCGTATGTGTCGCTGTCGCTACTACCCTCAAGTACTAGCGACGCATACGGTTATGCGTTGCTAATAGAAATTTTTTTAAAAATAATTTATAATTAAAATTTTCTTTCCTTCCCCTCTCTCTCTCTCTCTCCTTTCTCTCTACCCTCTTTGCTCTCACACTCTCTCTCCCTATCTCTCACTCTCTCCATCTCTCTCTCTCTCTCCTTCTCTCTCTCCTCACCCTCTCTCTCTTCCTTTTCTTTCTCTCCTCACTCTCTCTATCTATCCTCTCTCTCCCTATCTCTCTTTCCTCTCCCCCTTCTTCTCCCTTCTCTCTCCCCATTATCTTTTTTATTTTATATATTTTTTAAAATAAAAAACTAGTAGCGATGCATAACCGTATGTGTTGCAACTACACTAGGTAGTGACGTATAACTGTATGTGTCGCTACTACCCTCAAGTATTAGCGACGCATACGGTTATGCGTCGCTAATAGAATTTTTTTATTTTTTTAAAAATAATTTATAATTAAAACTTTCTTTCCCCTCCCCTCTCTCCTCTCACTCTCTCTCCCTATCTCTCCTCTCACTGTCTCTCTCTCACTCTCTCTCTCCTCCTATCTCCTCCCACACTCTCTCCCTCCTCACCCTCTCTCTCCTCTCTCTCTCTCTCTCTCTCTCTCTCTTTCATCTCTCTCTCCTCACCCTCTCTCCTCTTATCTCTCTCCTCTCTATGCACTCTCTCTTCTCTCTCTCTTCACTCTTTCTCTTTTTATTATAAATTATATTTTAAAATTAATAAGAAATTTTAAGAAATAAAATATATTATATATAGATAGTGAAAGTTTAATCTATTATTGACACTCCTTTTATTGAAAATTTAATATTTATTTATTATATATACAAATAATAAATATTTAATAGAATATATTATAGTTAGGAAGTTTATTTTAAAAATTTTTAAAATTTATTTATTATATAATTATTTATTAAATAAAATTAATTAATAAAGCTGTTAGCGACTCTTGTAAACAAGCGTCACTATTAGCTATGCTTTTTGCGACGCTTGTTTAAACGCATCGCTATTAGCTATGCTTTTTGCGACGCTTGTTTAAACGCGTCGCTAATAGTTCTAAATTTTTTATTTTTTTTATTTTAAATTCATAACTATTAGTGATATTTTTTTAAGTGTCACTAATAGTATGCCTATTAGTGACGTTTTCTAATAGGCGTCGCTATTGTTAAAACTATTAGCGATGCTTAAGAAAAAGCATCACTTGTTATAATTTTTTATTTTTTATGTAAAATATATATCTTGTAGCGACGCTTGTTTAAAACGTCGCTAATATTGTAACTATTAGCGACACCTATAGGAAAGTGTCGCTAATATGCTTAGTATTAGTGATGTTTTACATTAAGTGTCGCTAATATATGACTATTAGCGACACATCATAAAAAACATCACTAATAGTTCATTTTTTTGTGACTTTTTTTATGCGTCGCAATTAGTGGTTTTCAGCAATGCTTATTTTTGTATCGCTAATACGACATTTTGTAGTGGCATGAAGTTGGAGACTAGATCATCAAGTAACATCATTAGATTGTGATAGTACTTGGCAAGATAATTCTTGTGCTAAAAAAATTCTATTCTATATATACTTTAAGTAGCCAAGAGAGTTTTCTACTTTAGTTTAGTTTTTTCACTCTAAATTTGTGTGGTTGATGTATTTGTGATTGATTTGAATATCATGTTTAAGGGATTAATGCTAGAAGAATTTGTAATAATGAAATATTAATTTTTGTGAAGGACTAGTTCACTAAATTGGTTCCTTGGGGTTTACAATATGATGAAAATTATTTTGGTGTGACTAAATATGCTAGAAGTGATGTTTCATGTGTATGTTCAACCCTTCACACTGATAGGTAATTTTCATGTGTAATAATAATGTTATTTTCTTAAAAGTTTTTAATCTAAGTTAAGTTGAGCTTTTGCATGCTCGATGCGATGCACCATTACAAACTTGCAGTTCTTTGCAGGACTAGAAGCTAATGTTAGCCGGTGAGGAGGATGCTACCGAATCTTTGGATAGCCTATAGAATTTTATTTCTTATTGTATGATATTAATCGATGAATATGGGAACATGGGTGTCAATTTACTTATGTACTCATAAAGGTCATTTTTTTTATTTATATGGTGGAACACACGGGGTAAATCAGGATATAATCCATGTGGGTGGCCAAATGGAGTGGGGGTACCATTTGGGTGGTCAATCGAGTGAGGTACGAACTCAGGACCCATGCATAAATCATCACACCTTCAACATAAGCCACGAGTTTTATGTCATGGCATGGGGCTTGGTTCCTGGTGTTCAACCTGACTATTTTCCCACTCGCGGTTTAGGGGTGGTGGGCACCAATGAAGGCGAAAATGCTGCTGAGCAGTATTAAGTTTTAGATAGATCAGGCTGATCAGTTAGAGAAGCATATGGCCGGGGTGGGTGGTTGGGAAAGTAGAGATTGAAGGAGACATGGAAAAGTTATATGAAGGGATCGCCCGAGGGGGGGCTGACATGAAATGGAGGATAAGGAAGAAGAAAGAGATGGAGAAGAAGAAAGAGATAGAGAAGAGAGACATAATAAAAAAAAGAACTTGTGACATGTAATGCATGAAGTTTGCTCCATATGTCAATTTTGTACTATCCCCGAATTTTATGTATTCAATAAAGTTTTTCTGCCAGTCTCCTAGAAGTTCTAAAGCAGTGGTTTAGGCATTTTAGGCCTCGTACTGTGTCTAGTGACTTTATGACTTTCTGAGATAGCCACACTTAGGTTTGGGACCGACGCATATAATTCTCTGGCATATTTTCAGTCCATGACTTCTATTTCAATGACAAAGACCTGTGCTGTGGTACAGTGTGCCATCTTAGATGATGGTCAGCAGCTGCAGTCGGTGTACAGGCATGTACCTTATGAAACATGCTGGTCTACATCTAGAAGTTGAGATACATATACATATCTAGAAGGGTTTTGTTCATACAAAATCACATAAAAGATGTTAATCACATTTAAGTTCAACTACTCTGGCTTATGAATTTTATCATATCGATTTGATAATGCACCATATTAATAATTGGGCTACATGGTTGGGCACGCAAGTTAGCTGACCCCGAACCAACTGGTCTGGTAAGAATAAAGAAAGTGTGACCATGACCCCGAACCAACTAGTCTGGTCATTTGGTGCAAATTCTGTTCAAGAGATGCATGAAAAATTTTAAAGCACAGTTTTTAGAATGTGAATGTTATTTTATTATATTATGGAAAACAAACAAATTTTATTTAATATTGTGTTTTTATACAATGCCGTTGGAAAACACAGTCACAAAAAAGTGCTCTATTACCACAAGAATGTGAATGCTATTTTATTTTATTATTTCAACATATGATACAGATATTGCAACCCTTTTAAGGGTACTTTGGTTTCTCTCAGACCATGAAGAAGATCTATCTCTGCCATCAAAATTCAGTAATGTAGCTATCTCTCACGTAGAGGAGAGCAAATTCTGTGGATGACTGCCAGCTAAATTTTGCAACAAATTTCGCTGTTGCTGATTATATTCTCACCACCTAGTTTTCTTAAATCAATTCTTTTAGCTGATGTAAGTGAACAAGTCTTTTGCTATTTAATACTTCTTCCGTCTCACATTAATAGCTTAATTTAGTTTTTAAAATAAAACAACATTAAATTATTTTAAAAAATTAAATAGATTTATTAATGTGGGACGGAGGGAGTAATAACTTATTTTCTACCTTCGGGGGGTTGCAAAAAAATAAAGCAAATTATATGTACATACTTCAATCTTCAGTAAAATTACACTTACACCCACGATATTTCAAAAACTGCACAGTCATGTAGATCCAACATAAGAAATAATTAAAAAAATGTGACATAAAAAGCTTATAATTATTTGTTGTTTGATTAGCAAATCTCAGACATTATCTCAAATGATTAATTAGGTCGTAGACTCATACTAGATTAATTGAGGAGGACATTGAGCGATTGTATCCCCTCAACCAATCCCCTAACCCACTTGGTTACTTCATGAGTTCCACGTGACAAAAGAAAAAAGAAAAATAATTTACTACTCCAATATTTTTATACTAAAAAAGTCTATTTCATCCCTTATTGGAGAGAGAAGGCGAGTCACATATGACAATAGACGTTGGAGTAGCCTTTCAATATAGAAAAAGTGGGGAGTAAGAATATAATCTTCCTAAAAACACAAGAAAAAAAAAGACAACTCTAATTATATTGGCATGATGCATAATCTCTCATGTCTTTGGGCTTGGTTTCCATACTTGTGGTTAATATGACTTGATCTACTTTCTTATTCATCAGATATTAAAAGACGAATAATCTCATGTACGCTATTAGAACTTTCCAATTACATTCATATGGAATATTGTCGAGGGACTTATTTGATAGGTTGATGTTGAACTAGATAAACATATAAATTAAAAAGAAAAATTAATATGCGTTGGGGTGGCACATATGCAATTGCCCAATTAGCCCGATCAAAATCAAAAAGGCATCGTTACTTATATAAAGCACCCATGTCCTATATTACAGGCTTTGCATGATCAACATTGTGTAGCCCTAAGGCACCTAGCGTACGCCTTTGCTCATGCACAACATGCACATATTAATAGGACTCAAACTAAAAAAACACTCCACCACTAGGAATGTTCAAGCATCACACTATTTCAATTTATGAATGTATTTCTTATTTTTCCATGTATAATCATCAACCAAATTCAGTTCCACATAGACGAGTTCAAGACTAAGGTTGGTCTTTGGCTAAATATTCAATGGACAAGCCTTGTCCATATTTATATCCACTGACAATTTTGTCGGCATTTTGTTCCCGGATGAAACCTCTTATCCTTTTGACATGACTATTATCTGCAGACGTAGCTTCTAAGGTAAGTGGATGTGTGTTGAGACACTTGGAGAGAATGAGAGAGATGTCAACGACTCTACAACTAAGTAGGGCTTCCTAGGTGAGTATATTTGGATTAAATAACTTAGTATATAATAATAGTTTATATATATATATATATATATATATATATATATATATATATATTATATGTAGTAATATTACTATTAAACTTTCCTTGGATGTGATCTCATACATTTATTTTAAATAACTAAATGGAGCTATTAATGTAGGATAAAAGAGCATTTAATAATTAAATTTAATGAAGAACTCAAATATAATATTAATACAATTATATTAAATTAATAAGAACTTAAATATAAAAAATTAATATTTAAAAGTATTTGTAAAGAAATAAAAAAAATTACATAAAAATATAAATTATATTTAAAATTAATTAGACCTCACATAAATAGCTGATTAAGGTCTTCGTCCATGCTATATCTAAAATTTAACAGACAAAAAATTTCGATCGGATGAATTCTTAAATACCTTAGACATGACCCAAGAATGTCCACGAACAGCCGTATTTATGACCATGGAAACTGAGGGAGGTCATTATTTCTAAGGACGAAGTCCAATGCAGTGGACCACTATACCACCACTCATTTATGACTGAAGCAGTGAGAGGAGTGTAGGCGGCTAGGGTGGGGGAGGTGGATGAGTTCAGGAACTGGATGCTGGTGGGTGAGTGACGAAGACGGGACGTGAAAGATGGTAGAGCTCGACTGCACCATGAAAGCAAAAGGGAGGAAAGCTTTTCTGCTTCGGCGCCCTCCCCCTCTGACCATTGAATGCCTCCTTTTAGGCGCCGCGCCTCTTTCTTCTACTTACGTGTCCTTCGCCCTTCTTAATCCTTCTCGTCCCTTCTCTTTGTCTCCCTTTCATTTAAGCCTCTCTCGGGTAGGTTCAGTAGTGTTTAAGTCCCCCCCACGGCCTTTATTGCCTCTCACTCCCACCCTATCAGGATCAAGCCACTGTGAACGAGCCTGCCGTATCTTGATCACCTCCCAATTTGACTCTTCCTCATTAATTACGAGGCATGGCCACTGGATACTCAGAATCTATCATTCTCTTTCGTTCCCTTCTGTTTCTTCGCTTATAAGCTGTTGAGTTGTGGAGAAGTCAGCTGTGACTTCTAAGGGAGGTGTAACGGAATCATGAGCTGCGTTGTGGGTGTCTGCGTTTTGTTGAGTGTTGGTCTATGTCTTTGGTGGTGGGAGAGGGAGGTGAGAGAGAAGAGGAGAGGGATCCCCAAAGGAAGCCTGGGCTGGCCATTGATTGGTGAGAGCCTGGACTTCATTGCCTCTGGCTACTCCTCCAACCCTATTAGCTTCATGCAAAAACGCAAATCTTTGTAAGTTCAAACCCCATTATTTCTCTCAACGTGGGCCTATCGCTTTCATCTCCGTTCATGCAAGCCCTTCTCTTTACATCTTTCTTCCTCTCTCTCAAAGGTATGGCAAAGTGTTCAAATCTCATTTACTTGGAAGACCCATCATAGTTTCAACAGATGCAGAGGTGAACAAGATGGTGTTGCTGAATGACGGCAGGATTTTTGTGCCTTATTATCCGAAGTCCATCAGCCTCCTGCTGGGTGACTCTTCCATATTGAACATGAATGGGAATATCCACAGGAAAGTTCATGGCCTCATTGGGAGCTTTTTCAAGTCTTCAGCTCATAAAACTGTGATAGCTAAACAGACTGAGAAGTGTATTCAGATGTCAATGGCGAATTGGAAGGAAGGCCAGATCATTCATCTTCAAGACGAAACAAGAAACGTCTGTTATATTCACTATTTCTGCAATTCGTTCCTTACTTTCCTATTTTTATTAATATATTATTATTTTTATTTTTATTATTTCTATTCCTACTACTGGTATAATTGCTATAATAATTTTAACTACCACTAATATTCACTTATCCAAAAAAAATTCACTACTACTATTGTTCCAGTTACTTTTATTTTTTTTTATTTTTGTAACGGACAAAAAAAATATGTAAAGAGAAAGCACCTATAGATTTGACGTCGTCTAAAAGATTGAGGGTAGACATTTGTTAGATTGAGTAATGAAAACCGGAATTGTTGGGGTGCATATAAATGCGATTTTATCATTATTACTATTAAATTATTATTAAATTACCAAAAAATATTACTTTCTCTATCCTAAATTAATTATTATATTTAGTTCTTCAAAATAAATTAATTTAGAAACCCAAATATTGCTATTAATGTATATAGTAAAAAAATTAACATGCGCATGGGGCATTTAGGGGCATGTGCACGGAGCACATGGCGAGCTTCAATCCGAAGCATGTTGATTCAAACCATTGTATAAGCTCTAAGTGGACTATTATAATTACCATACCAATAATAATATTATTATTATCATTATCTTCTACTATGTTTCAGGCCATATTGTTATATCATGCTCTAATACGCTTAGTTACGCTAGTGCTCCCACTGGGATAATATTCGATATATTATTATTATTTTATCTGTAAATATGGGGCTGGCCCCTTGAATTAAAATATCAAGAGAAGTGCAGAATATTTGATATATAGTTATAGTTGAAAATTATCCTTCTATTAATTATATTTACCTCAATTCACGTAATTTTCTTGTTTGTTTGTTTTTATTATTTCAAGAGGAAGGATTAATTAAGAAGATAACAAATTGGACTGGGAAGATAATATTTTTCAAAATTCTCTTTAACATTAATACAAATGAACATCTTACGTGACCCCTTAACTACCATTCATGTCTCTAGTCTACCAGCTCTATTTCAACTACTAGGACTTCCTATTAAAGTTAGTAGCACTTTCTATCAAACCTAGTACAAAATACATCTTTTCATACTATAGCAATAACAGCAACAGTAACATGTGTCACACCTACTTTCAAGTACCATACTGTAGCTACTATTTACCACTATTGTTGTCATTCTTGTTGTTTTTATGGGCAAGTATATTTTTAAAATAAAATTTCTACTAAGCTAATTAAATCCAATGCCTCAATTTCCTTTTCTTCTTCTATCTTTGATTAACTAAAAAACAATGGTAGAGAAGATAAAAACTTAATTAAGCATACTGTAGTAATCATGGATAGGTAGAAATTTCGTGGAAGAGTAACCAAAGGCGCATGCTTTCTTTGAATACTTTATATTCAGTCAATACCGATGTCAACATTTGATCTAGATATGTGTGAATAAGTGGTGAGTCGTGGAGAATGTGCGTCACGTTGTTCTGTGCCGTGCAGATAGCATTTCAAGTATTGGTGAGGGCCCTGATGAGTGTCGGCTCAGACGAAGATCTGCAGTTCTTGATGCAGGAGTTCCGAGAATTTGCCCGGGGCCTCATCTGCCTGCCCATCAATCTACCCGGGACGAGGCTTTACAAATCCTTGAAGGCATTCATCACAACCCTCAATCTAAAGTATTCAGATTCAGAGATATATTTAGCTTTTGATTAGCTTATCAATTTCCTTTTCTACCAGGCAAAGGACAGAATGAGAAGGTTTGTGAGGAGGATCATAGAAGAAAGGTTGCAGGGGGACGAGAAGAACCAAGTGAACGACGTAGTGGACGTCCTCCTAAACGAAATGAACCATGCAAAGAACGCAAATCTATCAGTTGACTCCATTTGTGGGAACGTGATAGAGATGATGATCCCTGGAGAGGACTCGGTGCCCATGATAATGACTCTTGCAATAAAATACTTGACTGACTGCCCTCTTGCTCTCAAGTTCCTAACCGTAATCAGTTCATTCCAAGTCTGATGTTTTGATACTTATAAGTCATTTGAATCATGCTAAAGTTATTCATTCTTTGAAGTTTTGGTTGATTTTTCCTTCTATATAGGAAGAAAACATGGAGATGAAAAGGAGAAAGACTATGCTGGGTGAAGCTTATGAATGGTCAGACTACATTTCTTTGGACTTCACTCAAAATGTAAGTTGCACCACAATGGCCCCAGTCTTGTTGACATATTGATAACTCAACTGAAATCACCGGTCGTCCCTTCATCCGAATCGATGGTAGCATGCTGCATGCACCATCAAATCTGTCTGGTGAAGCTTCACTAGTGGATTTGGGCTCATTGATTTTGATATGGAACAATCATCTTTTCCTAATATAGTGATACATTTTTCTCCTTTCTTTTCTATATGCAGGTGATCAATGAAACCCTGCGGCTGGCTAATATCACCAATGGAGTTTGGAGAAAAGCTCTGCAAGATGTGAACATCCAAGGTAAGAAGACTGCTTATCCAGTTATCTTCATTTATTTATTTCACTGGATTTGCACTATTATGAAAAAATGTTAATAATGGAGAGGTAGAAGACTTAAAATACCATGTTTTTGCTTGTCT
The DNA here is from genome assembly GCA_035235625.1 of Saururus chinensis. Lineage (NCBI taxonomy): Eukaryota > Viridiplantae > Streptophyta > Magnoliopsida > Piperales > Saururaceae > Saururus > Saururus chinensis. The sequence goes on along the minus strand of CP141147.1, from coordinate 19,375,939 downwards.
GCATTATATGATAGGACGTGTCTAGCCTATGGACAGAGCCCGTGACTATGCCACATAGGGCTCCGAACATTGTAGATGACAACTCGTCATTTATATACAATTCCCTATTATGTACCATCCTCAGAGCCCTATGTAGGCCGGTCACATGGCTGTAGGGACTTGTCAGGAAACATGTGCGTTGATTCATCAATATGAGATAAAACATGCACATGCTATCTTTGAATACGGGAATTTCAGAGAAACTTCGTCCCTTGACCACTCAAGGGTGCCCATAACCCAATATTCGTTGATCTTTGGAGGAAGTCAAGCCAAACTTAGTTATCTCAGGTCAAACTTTTGACTCGCCCGACTTGTTTCCTTGCGATTTTCAATAGCACGTATCTGTACGTGCTCCAATAATACCCTTAGTACTTCATGTTATTCATAAATTTAAATAGGGGGTTTATAAGGTTATTGGGACACATTCTTTTCAATATAATTAATTTTTTTCATAAATTTAAGTGTAAGGGTGCTAACAAGTCGAGTTGAACCGAATTTTGAGACTTTTTGACTCGAGCTCGATTTTTGAAAACTCAACTCGAGCTCAGTCAAATATCTAGACGCCAAACTCGAGCTCGGCTTAGCCAAAGAGTTTGAAACTCGACTTAAGTTCGAACTCAAAAATATATTATAGCAGTTCGAACCTATGTTCTAATGGAGCTCTAATCTAATTTACAACCCAAACTATTTCTCCCTATAAAAAACCATATTAATTTAGAAAATCATATCAACATTATAAAAATAAAAAAAAATTATAACAACCACAATTACATTCTATTAAAGTTATAAATATCACTTCAAAATCTATAGTTAAAATAAGAGTCAATAAATTGCCCTATAAAAATTTTCATTGGTCAACAAAAATTTAACTAATGTTATTCAAATCTCTCATATAATAAGTCATAAAAAATTGAACTAGTCATCAAAGCTATGACAACTCCTATTCATAGATTTTAGATCTGATTACTCTAATGACCATAAAAAAGTTCATGATGAGAGCACTATCTAGACCTCAGCACTAACATATTTCAGGGTGTGTACATTGTTTGTAAAAATAAAAATCAATATAATTGAACCTTAGCAGTAAAATTTAGCCTTAGTTCATTGGATATATTTATGGGCAAAATCTATATATAGTTCACTAGATCTTTAGTTCTAAACTAATATGATTGGTTGAATTAAGAATTATTATTATACAAGTAGAATTACATATTTATATTTGTTAAGATTAGAATGATTAAAGGTAGTATTTAAAAATTAAATAATATTACATAGATGAATAAGGGTAGAATAGGAATAAACTAAAGTATCACACCTACATTCTCAATTTTATTAGTAGTTAAAATTTATATTTGTTTGAAATATAATAGCATAATATGGGTAATATAAACCATATTATATAGTATATTATATACTATGTATTAATGTATATATAGTATATATATTTTTATAAAATAACATAGAATATTATAGGTACATGAAAGGTGAAAGTTAAGAAAATTATATAATGAGTATAATATGTAAGAAATTATGTGTGACAAATCGAGTCAAGTTTGAGCCGAGCTTCAAGTCGATCTCATTTACTTTTGAGTTCGAACCGAACTTAAGTTGAGCTCTCTTCAAGCTGAGCCAAATTCGAGTCAAAGTGAGCCGAGCCAAGCCTGTTCAGCTTGACGAGCTGGCTCAACTCGTTAGGAGCCTTATTTAGGTGCATGACATTCATGGGTCTTGTTAACATATGTACCTTGGGGCTTGGGAACTCAACATGGAAAGATGTCTTCACACTTCGGTTGGACCACATTGGAAATGTTAGTATTGGAATGTCTCTAACATCATGATCTATTAATGGGAGGTATGTAAAGCTCTATAAAATCTTTGTGTTCCATGGAGTTCAACATAAAAAAACCTCCTAAGTTATAAGCACACTATTCAACATGAACAGAGATAGAACCATGATTTCATCGTTGTGGGTACGTGGCAAGAAATAAATAATTTTATTATATCTTAATATAAAGAATAAAAACAATTATAATTTAGAAAACAATATATGAAAATATATGAATTGGAAATTTTAGTTTCACCCTATTTATAATGCCTTAAGAAATTTAATAAAATAGCTTCCTAAATTTTATGCCTTTTGTTCCATTATGCTACAAGTCACTTCTCTTCATAAAGATATTCTCCACTTTAGTCTCCTTTTGTTGTAATTATTCAACTTTTGAGGATTTTATGTAATTATTTAACTTTATAAGGAGATTTGTCACCTTAGTTTCCTTTTCTATTTTTTTTTTATTTACAAGAAGTAACAGTTTCTTCTATTTCCTCTTTTTTTGTTCTTATCTCATTCAATTTAATGCTCAGCTCCACTTCCTACTCCTGACAAGAGGATGAGCCTATATGGGCTAGTAGGATAGTGGGGGGGGTATGAAAGTGAATGTGAATATTCGAGTTGTAATCATGGAAGGCCGTATCGACCGATACGGGTCCGTATCGGTCGATACGTACCCGTATCGGTCGATACGTACCCGTATCGGTCGACACCGATACGGTACGGGGGGCGATAAGCCCCCCACACGAATCGTCGATATGTACCGGCCGTACCGTATCAATACGGCCGATACCTATCGATACAATATTTTAAAAAATATTTTTTATTTAAAAAATTAATTTTTAATTAAAAAATTAATTTTTTTTTTGAAAAAAAATTTTGAATTTTTTTTAAAAAAAATAAAAACACAATTCAAACTCAATTTTTTTTAGAATTTAAGTTTTAGTTATATTAAAAATAATAAGTTTAAAGTTATATGAGATCAATACAGGTAGGTCCATACAATTTACATAAATTTTTTTTTACATATAGTACTCCACAAATATATATTTATTTAAACATATAACTTAGATTCATATTGAGTATATTATTTATTTTTAAAATAAACTAATTTTAAAGCACTTAATATGGAAAAGAATGACAAATAATTTATATAGGACGGAGAGCATAATAGTATATAGTTCTAAATAAACTAATTTTATAATACCAATATCAATTGATATGACATTATATGGTCATATTATGCTTTAAAAGAAGTATTGTAATGATATAGTATTAGTTATAATATTTTTTTATGTTTATAAAAGGGTTTATGCCCGTATCGGCGCGTACCAAGCGTATCATCGGCGCGTACCCGTATCCATAGTCATCGATACTCTCATGCGTATCGATACGGCCTTCCATGGTTGTAATAGGATGGTAAGATGAATAGTCCTAAATCCAAAGTAAGAGCCTTAGTGAATTCATACGATTCAGTTCAAGCCCATTATGAAGTGAATGGGAACATTCTAGTTGTAGAGGAAGGGAAGATGAATAGTCCCAAATCCAAAGTGAAAAAGAAATTGTATAGGTATATAAGAGGCAAGTTTACCCCATTGTATAATGTAGGTCTCTCCCTGAACATGGGTATACACCTTAGTGGATTTATAAGATTGAGTTCAAGCCCATTATGAAAGTGATAGGAACAATCAAGTTGTAGAGAAATTTAAGATGAATAGTCTCAAATTCAAAGTGAGGAAGAAATTATAAAGGTATATAAGAGGCAAGTTTGGCCTTATGAAAAGGCAATTGGATTACCCCACTTTTGTGGGGGGAAGACATGTTGGACCTTTTTGGAACAAATTTATATGTGTTTGTATGTTTCCACTCATACCTAACTACCAATGTGTAGAAACAATGAGGTAGCCTAGGTAGTTAAATACTCCAAAAGAAAATATAATAGGATCAAAGAGCTATTTAGGAGGCACCGTGGGTGAGGAAAGCACTTTCTCCACCAACTCTCTTTCTCTTGAGTTGGATAAGAAATCGTTTTCCCCCTTGATGTGACATATTGAACTCAAGAGGGGAAATCAATTTCCCTTCCAAAGTGTCTCCAAAGAAGAGGATAGGATCAAATTTGAATAGATGAGATCACATCCAAAGATTACATCATGTACATGACCCAAAAGATAAAACATAATTGGTTTTCCTCATTGAAGGAGAATCTTTTGACTTATGCTGATGTGTAGAGATAATTGTCATCATATATGTAGCCTACATAGGACAGTGAAGAATATGTAGAGTTAGACAAGTTGTCCACAATTGGCATATCTATAGTGTGGCCAAGAAGTAGAACATGTGTCTAACAAGAGCTTTAGTAAGTGGAGTGTCTTGTAGTATGTGGAAGGAGAATGTTGCACTAGGTAAATTGACATAATTAATGTTATTAAGGGCACAGTAGTCTATTGGTAGTCCATCTAGTCATCTATGAATTCTACTATTTTGCATCGGATATTGACGAGCCGTACTACCCCCCACCCTCCCTTTCTGCATAATGTAGGTCCATCCCTAAACATAGGTGTGAGCCTTAGTAGATTCATAGGATTGAGAACAAGCTTATTGTGAAAGTGAACGAGAATAATCAAGTTGTAAAGGAAGGGATGATAAATAGTCTTACATCCAAAGTGAGAAGGAAATTACATGCATATATAAAAGGCAAGTTTGACTTTATGAAATAGGCCCTTGGGCCACCTCAAAAGTAAGTGTGTGTGTTTCGGGGGGGGGGGGGGGGGGGGGCAAGTTTATAGAGTATCAAATCTAAAGAGATGTGATCAAATCCAAAAATTACATCATGTACATGATCCAAAAGATAAGATAGAATTAGCTTTCCTCATTGAATGAGAATCTTTTGCCTTATGCTGATGTATATCATCATCATCTATTGTGTGATCATCTACGTCGCCGATATAGGAGGGTGAATAGAAATTTGTAGTGTTAGGCAAGTCCACAATTGCCATATCTATGGTGTGGCGAGGAAGTAGAACATGTGTCTGACAAGAACCTTGGTAAGTGGAGTGTCTTGTTATCAGTGGAAGGAAAATGTTGCACTAGGTAAATTGTTGGAATTAATATTATTAAGGGCACAATAGTCTATTGGTAGTCCATCTAGTCATCCGGGAATTTTGCTTTTCAGCATTGGAGATTGAAGCCTTACTAGTACTATACTTTCTTTTTGAACTTATGAATATTTAAATCAGAGTACAATATTAATCATAGTCATACCACATCATAAAATTGAACAATGTCTTGCCTAAGTACATGTATGAATATCATAATGTAAAATAAACTGATACTCACATTCTTATGGTTATCTATTTGTCTGAAAGTCAACATAACAGTTAAAGGAAATCCTATATGTCATGTAGCTTGAAATTGACATTTTTTCCACATACACCAATCTCCCAAGAAGCTTACTCCTTTTGAGTATGTGTATCACAAAGATGTTAAGTATATCTTATTCTTAATGGGATAGCTAAACAAGAAATTATATGCATAATCATTACAAAATTAAAACATACTAATGTTCATTATTCAATACCCAACCCTTATCGTAAGGGAAATGTTTCACTAATATTGTGGCAACATCAAGGAGGTTCTTTTTACTCCTTGAAATGTATATCATTCTATGAAGCAACTTTAGACTCTTGTTGAAGACTGTTGCTCACACCATCCACTCTGAGATTCTCAACCTTTTATGAGTGCTGAGAATTTTAATATATTACAACTCTAGAGTAATTCTAAGATTGTAATAAACTCGAACCTTCCCAAGCCTAGGGTGAAGCCCACAAATAACTATAAAGCCCATGAAAGTTGGATGCCCATGGTCCCTTAATACCATAAACCTCCTTCCGTGGCTAAATGGAACCACTCTTAGTCCACAAATGCAATAGGTACATATGACCTTATGTATTATACAATATTAAGTTAAGGTCACTACCCTCTTTGTATGCCCTAAACCTAGGGTTTAAACCCTCTGTTCACGTATTTTTTATTATGTGTTTCAGCATTTACTTATGTTATTTATGCAAATAGAGTTTATCATGAGACTCCTCCATGACAACAAAGAGCCCCATGAAAGATCATTTTAAAATTGTAGACTGAACCACCATTAGTAATCTCACTGATGCATTGGTGTTAGTATTAATGACAATCAACACTTCCAACATCACATTGATCCCTACCAACAATGAGAAGACTTGCTCAACCTAAATTGCTAACATCGTCATGATGCATCAAACTCTTGCCAATGCCCAAAATAATACCACCAGAACTATTCGTCTTCTTCTAATCATTAACGCTTTGTTGACACACAAGCGAAGACATAGATGACTAGAGCAAAAGAATAACAATTCCCATACTACTGCTATATCAAGTTCTCCCACAAAATCATTTATAAAAAATTCAAAATGTTTAATATACTCACTATATATATGTATTTTACTAAACATGGATTCATATACAAAACCCTCCATTCTAGTTTGTACAAATTAATGATAACTCTTAGAAGTAAAATCATATGTGGAGATGCCACTGGGTTGGGTTTTGCTGAATCCGAACCCGATACCATTTAAGAAATAGTAACTCAAACCCATCCGACCTAGTTGTATTGAACCTGAACCCAACCCAAATTGACTTGTTTAGAATAAAAAAATAATTTTTAAATATTTTTTTTATTTTTTTAAATTACTTAATTATAAATATAAAAATAAGATTTTAAATAATTATTCAGTTTTATCTCTTACTCATAAAAAAATATATCAAGAGATATTATTAAAATATAGAAAAAATATATAAAAAATCATATTTATAATTTTAATCGAGTCAGATCGGGTTGGGTGGGATCACTGAAAACGTGAACCTGACCCAAATAGCTATTTTTGTTGAATTTAGAAACCCAAACACGATCCATTAGGGTTGGGTTAGGTTTTATTCTATATCCAACCCATGTGACATTCATAATCATATAGATCTAATTCTTGATTTTCCAGTCTATAATCAAATTAGAATCTATTATGATTGTAGAACCCACAACTCATTTAACATGAAGCCGAAGTTTAGCAATCCAACATATTTCCTCTATGAACTACTCACATAATTTGTTTCCTTTCTCTTGCAATACACACCCTTGGACTCTCTCTTCTTGATTGAGTTAGTTTTTCAAGGGATGGGGGTCTTAGGGCATCAAAGGGTATTTGTATGAGAAAGAAAACAGAATCTGGTATGTAACCATTAATCTTAGATGATTTTTTGCTTTTCTTTGTGTATTTGCTTTTAGACCAAGATGAGAAAATGTATAGACCGGCCAATAGATGTGTGTGTTAGATAAGACATACCGTAATGTTGAAAAAGAGCTGACAATTACTTGTTTTGAGCTGATTTGATCCACTAAGTTCAAGCTTGGCACCTCTAGTCTAGTTCACGATTGTAGCCAAGGTTTAATTCTAGCATAGTGAATTTATTTTCCTGTTAAGAGGGTCGTCCACTGTCTCCCTAACTAATGAGAATATTTCTTTCATCCTGTGGTCATTCTTATACTAGGAATAACTCGATCTGGTGCGCCTAACAAGTCATGTTAATATGAAATAAAAATATTGATAATCGGTTTCTTATGTAACAGCTTAAGTGATAGACCACAACAGTTATCTAACGTCGTATCATAGCAAGAAGTCTAAGTGGTTCTCGCTGCAATTCTTGGTGGAAGCATATTAACCCCACATTTGTCTTTCCCTTGTAAGTAGTTATTTAGCTATTAGAGCATCTCCAATGTCTAATCAGTGTCCTGTGTGGCCAATTTGTTATTTTTTTAATTTTTTTAATCATACCCACCCTCTTTTTTTATAACCTATCTTTTTCCCTCTCTTTTTAATATTATAATAAGGAATTTGATATCTATGGTTAAAGTTTATGGGCCCCTATTTTGCCACATATGAATATATCAAATTGAGCCACTTAAGCATTTCTAGCGCTCAATTTGACATCTCCCATTGGAGAAACTCTTAGGAGCTACAAGGAATAATTTTTTTACTAAGTATCACATTTTCTTGAAGTTATATATTCCCCGTCTTAAAATAAGTGTTTTATTTAATTTTTTAAAATAAACTAAAATTAGTTCATTCTGAAAAACTAATTATTTAAGATGGTGAGTATTTTAATATATTTTTTTAAATACTTGGGTTTTAAGTGTAGTTAACCTAAATGTTATGGAGGGAAAATGAATGAGAGGTCACTAAGGCCCCATGCAGGCAAAATGTCCTAATTATGATCCCCATAAATTAGTATCCAGTATCCGAGTGTAGAGGCTAAATGTGTGCACAAGCAGGTTCCCATTAACCTAAATAAAGCTGCTTTTCCTCCCAGCTTAAGAATACATTTTACTAACATGTGCATGGCGTTCATATATATTGCAGGTCACTTGATACCCAAGGGTTGGTGTATTCTAGCATCCTTAAGTTCCATTCATTTGGATGAAGAAAATTATGAGAACCCAAATCAATTTCATCCCTGGAGATGGCAGGTAAGTTGCATAGAATTACATACATAAAATGTTCTCTTATTTTTATTTACTACTCCCTCTGTGCCAAAATAAGGGTTCTATCTGCTTTTTTAAAATAAACAAAGATGCTCATTTTGGGACGGAGGGAGTATATTACAGCAGGTATTTATAAAAGAATGGAAGCACGGTCAGACTAGTTAACATTGAGGATCATCGATTATTAAGTACGATTCTCAGAGACATTTGAAATGAAATTATTAAATATAAGCCATTTGTGTGAATTTTCCATTGACAAAAATGTGAGAGATTCTCTTAAAGAAATATATTTTTCTTAAATTCAACTATTCTCACTTCTGTAAATTAAAAAGAAAACATACGCAGTATTGGATTCTAAATGGGTCTACAGAAGTAGACCTTCAATGCTAGGAGACTATTGCTTTAAGACAGAGAGATAGGGACCAGAATGGATTAATGTGTCAACAAATTTTAGACCATGAACCTACTATAGCATCTTGAACCATATTCCTTCCGCCTTATATTAATAGCTACATTTAAAAAAATAATAATTTTTATCGAATCAAACCCACATTTAAGAAAATAAACTTGTGATATTTTTTTAACATACCCAACCACTAAAAATTAAATAAAATAGAGCTATTAATATGAAACAAACTCTTTTGTTAAATTAAGCTATTAATGTAAGACGAAGGAATATTTCACTAGATTGCATCCTTATTTGGTCCAACTCCAATTGGATATTTACAGTCAATTATATATGTAGTCCGCATACAGTGAACGCAGTAACAATGGCATGAGGTCATACGACTGTTAACTTCCTACTCCAAAAAGCAAAGATGTATAGTTTATGAGAATATATGGTGTCGATCTAGTGTCAATTTCTTATGCCGTATGCATGGATAAACGAATTGCTAGGCTTTTCTTTGCCGCATTCATTTACCTCTGCTTGTGTTAACAGGGGAAAGAGGCAGGAAGCCCAATGAAATTCATGCCCTTCGGCGGGGGCCAGAGGCTTTGTCCAGGTCTTGACCTGGCTAGGCTCGAGGTATCTATTTTCCTCCATCACTTCGTCACCAATTTCAGGTAAATGCCGTCTTCTACATTTTAAATTGGGAAACGTTTATATGAGCCTTTTATATATATACATCTATAAAAGAATTTTTAATTTATAATAAATGTTGAAACCAGAACTAAAAACTGATGGATACTTCCTCTGTCCTACATTAATAGCTCTATTTAATTTTTAGAAATGTCCTAAGATGAGATCATAATGAAAAACCAAGTAGAGCTATTAATATTGGATGGAGAGAGTATCTTTAATCAAACTATCTGTTGATTGCTATAATCCAGCTTTGGAATTTTTTTATAAAAAACCTTGTCTGCCAAATTCGTCAGCACCTTTTTCAGATAGCTAGCTTTTATATTGTTAAACGATTTATATAGTTTTTGTTGCTTTTCCTTCTCGACTTTGTGGATGTCGTGTGCACTTCTACATTTTTTCACACCTTGTAGGCCTTGGTAATGTTCAATGGTTTTTTCATGTGTTCTAGCGCCACGACTCATGTACGATGTCCTTTTGATTTATTAACGGAAATTCACGCAGTAGTCCATAATAACACTTATTAGCAAATATTGCCTTGCAATAAATCACATAACTAGGTAATGTCTCGGTATTCTTATATACCCAGCGTTCTACTATCTCCGAGTTTTATTTGTTTTTTTAAATAAACTAAAATAAAATTATTTTAAAAAATAAAATAGAATATTTTGTATATACAACTAAGAAGCATTTGGATAAAAATATCCTTTTATCCCTCTCCCTAGGGCCACCTCCCACTCCTGTCTCAATAGTAGAATCGATTTTACCGTTTTTTGTATCTGTAGTATCACTCAATTCTATTATTTTCCTCTATTATGTTATATTTTACTGTTAGAGTTTAATCAAGTCTATTATTTTTCTCTGGATATACTTAGAATTGATTTTATAATTTGCATATCAAATAGTAGAATTGATTCTCTTTTTTTCGTCTTTATTATTTTCATCTCTAATAGTAAAATTTATTTTATTATTTTCTGTGTCAATAGTATAGTTTTCAATATTTTTGCCCCTAGCTATAAGATTCACCTTTAATAGTATAATTAATTCTATGATTATTTTTAACAATAGTAGAATTGATTTTATGGCTTTCCTATCAATAAAATTGATTATTATCCTCCTCCCCATCTGCCTTCACTTCCACCTCCCTACGTGATACTCCTTGTGTCCATTATATGGGGTTTTTCTTACCTTATTAGAATATGAGTTAATGACAAGGGCATGCTAGTATGAAAATATTTTAATACATAGTTATCGTAAGTCTTCTATGCTCCTTTTTATGAGTGAGCATAGTGCAAGGAACCAATGAAAGTTGTCTATCCAGAATATTGATGGTGTGCACACTAGTGTATGTTAGCATCACTGGTCCTAAAATTAATGTGTATTAGCATGCGCACTGTCGATTTTTTGGATGGACAGCTCTTATGCATTGCTTACACTAGGCTTATTGTAAGTAGAGCATAAAAAATATTTCCGTTATGTAGACTTATGAAGCAAAATGTTGCATATGGGAGAGACAACTATCCAGTATTCTATAATCTTCCGAAATTCAATTCCATAGACTATTTAATTGTTGATACCCTGGGATCATATAAACTTTTCCTATAGAAAAGCATATTATTTAGGATAGCGAAGTTTATTACTAAAGGATGAGGTGCAGGGCCATTCATGCGGTATTATGTTTTAAGATAAGAAAACAAGATTTATAAAACTTGTAGTGGAAATAGTAAAAAAATTTGTCAACCAAAACAACAGAAAAACATGTAAATGCAGTCAAATAGAAATTCCACAAAAGTAGAAATGAATTCCCCTTATTAACCTTTATGTATTGAAACAGATGGATTGCTGAGGAGGATAATGTCGTCAACTTTCCGACAGTTAAAATGAGGAGAAAAATGCCCATCAGAGTCTTGCCCATCTCTCCGTGAAGATCTCTTTCTCTCTCTCTAGTCTATACCATGTAATAAATAGAAACTAAACATAGCTTACTTTAAAGATTATATGTACTCACCATATTATTTTATGAAATCTTTGTAAAATCAAATTTTATAGTTCATAAATGAACATGTTTGTACTTAAACATGCGAATTTTTTTCACTGGCCTTGCACTGAAAATTTTGTTGCCTCTTATTCATCCATTGAAGTTAAAGATATTTTAACTGTTGTTCAAAATGAGAAAAAGAAGAGTCCCATACAAACTTGAAGTTGAAGAGCTGCATTTGGCAATTGGAAATAATGTGTGAAAGAAGCGCTTGGTGGTGTTGTTGAGACCTTTTTGGTCACAACGTAATTGAATATTCTAGTGTTTTTTAGTCAAAAGGAAGGAGTTAAAAGCAAACCTTATTCGAAGAAAGACATCGTACGGAAGAAAAACATTGGAAATGCTAAATACTCTTGCGTGCAGGAATGCTTGCTGCTCTTGTCATGGTGATGACAAGAGCGCATGTGTGAATAGGCATCCAACGGAGATTGGGTCCATGCTAACGGAAAGACAGCACCTAAACTGGGGCTAAAGTTTGGACCCTCTTTAATATGACATGGAGGGAGTGGTACGTTAAATTATACTTCATTTTATATTAAGTATCTTATTTTAAATAAAATATTTATCCCACAATAAGTGTTTTATTTCCCATATAAAACTTCTTATCATAAGAGGAGCAATGGGAGCCTAATGGGATTCTACTTACTTAGAATTTTGTCTTTTTGTAATTTAGGGAACTATTCGGGTTCCTTAAAATTTTACCTTTTTATAAATATGACACTTAAAGGAGCAGAGGGAGTAATATAAAGTAAAATGCTATTATGATCTTTGGGCCCTTTTTTTTTACAAATATTCATGGGCTTATTGGTAACTACTCTTTTTTAATAATAATAACTTCTATCAAAGATAGTGAGGCCTTTTAAAGAACTAGTAAAAGTGTATGCACATAACCCATGCGTTGCACTTCACATATAAGAGTAAATTAAGCTTCAAGTTTAATTATCATACCCAATCCATAAATAAGAATTTATAAATAATATTTTTACTATATGAGGGGGAATTTAAGACTAAATTAATTAAGATTCATAAATGAGGCTACAAGGTTATATTTATTGAAGAAATTATTATAATATTTTAGATCTCTTGAATTTTAAATTAATTAAGATTCATAAATGATACTTCATAAATAATATTTTTGGTATATTGGTTATAATTTAAGACTTACGACAAAATCTTAGCTCCTTTTTCACTTTAATAATAGTATAGATTAAGGGTAATTTAGAATTTCAATTACTAAATCTCTACTCTCCTCACTTTTATATTTTGTAAACCAATAGGTACATGATTAAGATCCATAATAAGAGTGTATAAATAATATTTTTGGTATAGTGGTGGTAGTATTTATTTGAGAAATTATTATAACATTTTAAGTATGTTGAATTCTAAAGGAAAATTTATTTAAATAATAATTTTTAAAAAATATTTACCAAATCACCCCACTTTGGTGTTGCTTTTTGCCACGCAAGCACCAGCCAAGCCACTGGCGCCTACGTGGTTTTTTTAAAAAAATTTATATGGACGAAATCAGTTTATAACAGTTAACTCGATTTCGTCCTTTAGAAGGATAAAATCACCTTAAGGCGATTCCGTCCTTCTAAAAGACGAAATCAACATACTTTAACATTTCGGCCTTGAGTTTGCTTAGGCCAAACGCAATTTCGTCCTTTCAAATGACGAAATCTAATTAAATTTGTTTAAAAAAATTCATTTAAACTAACTTTAACCCATGTCTCTGTTCATTCATTCAACACATTATACAATTGTTCATTCAATCCACACATTCCATGCATATGTTTAAATTTACATCTACAAAACATCAAACTTATCTACATTAATCACATAACATTAAAGTTATTAACATCAACCATCATCGACACAACATAAAAATAATCAGAAGATATAAATATTTATAAAATATATTACACCACATGTTAATAAAATATTTAGTTTAAAAGAAACACATAACAAATGTAATACACTCAATGTCTACTTTGGCTCCGGCTCCGGCTCTAGCTTTGGCTCCCGCTATGGCTCTGGCTCTGGCTCCGGCTCCGACTCCGACTCCGACTCCGACTCCGACTCCGACTCCACATAAGTAACAGATGGCTCAATACGAGTTGGCCGATGTCGTCTATAATATAATATCAGATCTATCTAAGCTACATGTGGAGTGACCAGAAATGATGAATGAGGAGGAGAGCTATGCGCTGCTGATGAAGATGGAATATCAGGAAATAAATTGTGCCTCGGCTGTGTCTGAGCGGTCTCATCGTCAGGATAATGTCTATGAACATCTGTAATCACCAAAGTGAAGCAGTGGCAAGCTACGAAGGACATCATCATACTCCCTAAGTATCGACTGACATGATGCTTTATAGTCCTCACTCGAAGTACATGTATTAATCATGTCAGTCAAATACGCATGAGTATGTTGCACTAAACGAAGCTATAAGAAAAATAAAGTAAAGATTAGATAACTAATAAATAAGAAGTAAAATAATAATATTATATAATTAACAAAGTTATAGTTACTAAAGCTGTCTTAAACGCACCCGTAGGCTAATATGTCATCTCCTCTATATCATCGCGCAGTAAAATATATCGACATGTAATCGATAAATACCACTGCATATATGCGCTACGAACATCTTGCAATGTTGTAGTCATCTCCCCATGGATAACAGTGGCTCTCCTATCATCCCATCAAGCGATATATAATGCATGATGTAAAGCCCAATCGGTAAATGGCAGCCCTATCGAATGATGCAATGGACAAACTCGATGGTAGAAGGTGGGACCACTTGCTCTAGGTTAAACTAGAGCATTACACAATCCAGCACATACATCTCTACAATCTCGTAACATATTAGTGGCATTCGATATAGCCACACCTCTCGACTGTCGGTGCATATAGGAGGTAACATAGTCAATACTTCAGGTGAGTACATCTACTAAATTACGTATACAATATATAAAGATAATTAAGTTTAAATAACCTTACATATCTTATAATCATTATAAATAAATTTAATAATAAAATAAAATTACTTGATAGGGCCGCTGGTGGTCTAGCTCCCCTTTGTATAATAGGAGGACTCCTTGTGGATTGTCGGTTCTCTTTTTCCGAACATTCAACCTTAAGGAGTTAAATTTTAAAAATGAGTTTAGCATATGTAAATAAAACTTGCGTACAATAATTTAAGTGTAAAAAATATATGTACCCTACCTTGCTTCTAATGGAGCACCCTTAACTAAGTGACCCATCACAATACTTGGTTGACCGACGTGTAAATGCTCCCATGACCATAGCTATGTCACAAAATATGATAAAAGTTATTAAAAAAGTAAGGAATTATACATGCAAAAAAAATATTTTAAGTGATGAAATCATTTACCTGAAGAAGGGTCAGACATCCTGCAATCCTCAAGGTCATGGCATGACATGCTTTCCCTAACTCTCGATATAAAAATGCAAGAGTAGCACTGCCCCATGAATAAGCACTTGCTGTGTCGAAGTCAGCAAGGAGGGAGAGATATGCCACATGTACATGGCTACTCGTAGTATTCGCAAATATCGCGGCCCCAAATAAATGTAATAAATATGCCTGTGTATGTTGCTGGATAACTATCTCCGTAGCATCCACTGGGAGCTCAAGAAACTCACCTAAGAGCCATCGAAGGCTCACTCAGCTACCACGCATCACTGTAGCAGGAGGAGCTCTACCAAGGAGTTTAACTAATAAGTCTAAATGACCTCCTCCTGTCGTGCCCATCACAAGAGGTCCATCGATGCGAAGTCCTAAGAGAACTGCCACATCCATAAATGTGATCGTCATCTCTCCATAGGGCAGGTGAAACATCTGTCTCCCTCCTCCATATCTCAACGAGAGTTGTAAGTAAAGGCCGATCTAGATGTACGTACTGTAGATAAATAAAATGTCTAAATCCTGCTCGCTAGATATACGGTAGCATCTGCTCATCTATGGGCCAATGGCAGAGCTATATAAAATGTTCGGTGTACTCAAGGCACCCGGGGTCCTATAACAAAGTTTAAAATTATAACCTAACGTAATTTTTAATCTAAAAAAAATAAAACTAATTTTATAAAGAGTTATCATACCTCTCCTCGCCAAATAGAAGTCGACCAATGTGACTCTTGCTGTACAAGTACACTATCATCAATTGGGTCTGGCCTGTAAAAAGGCCCCAATGATCCATATGATCTGCGGAGAATTAAGAACATATTATCAATCGTTAGAAACATATAATCATACCTAAAAATAGAGAATAAATAAAAAGATTGATTATATATTTACCAATCAACAGGAGGGTTTCTACATGATTTACTATTATGCCCACTTTGTTTGCACCTCCCGCATTTATATACTCCTCTACCATCTCTCTCCATAGTCATACGGTCCATTGTATTCCTAATGTGAACAGACCATGGGTGACTAGGTTGCCTTGTTGCTCTTGGAGGGTATAACACATAAGGTATGTCCCTCTCCCAATAATCCTGACCATAAGGAGAATAAAATTGTGCCAAGTACACATTTTTGTAAGTGGAAGATGTGTAAAAAAATGATGTTTGTATAGGCTCTCGCCGCTTTGCCCACACGGCAATAAGGTGCGAGCAAGGATAAAAATAAACCTGAGGGATATTGCATGTAGAAGTATGAACCGCCGCATTTACCACAACCTTCCGGCCACGAAGTGACATCACTTCGTACTGACTGTTGTTGATCCTATTAACTATATACTCCCCAATTCTTCTTGTTTGCTCTCTAATTATCCTTCCAATCTAGGAGTATATGGGGTGGCCATGGCATCTAAGGCAGAAGATCGTTTCACAAAAAAATTTACTACCTAGTAAAAAGTAGCTGACACTAAAGGCTACATGGGTAATCCTTGTGCCCCCTTCAAGATGCTATTTAAACTTTCAGCTATATTTATAGTCGTCATACCAAATCTCCTAAAACGATCGTGAACAAGAGATCATTGTGCAAGATGCAATTCTCCTCCTAAGAGGAGATGTTTTTCCCTAGGACTCTCCTGACCAATCAAGTCCATTTTAACATCAAACATTTCTACTATAAGTGCACAAGCTGCTGCCCCAATTAAGTCTGTCAGTGTATCATTTTTAAAATCCTTCTTAAAATTTGCCTTTATGTAACGGATGCAATAACGATGGTGGTACATAGGCTCAGGAAAAACCTCAGGCACGGCCTTCTAAAGCCCCTTATGTCAATTTGAAATAACAACGATGTTCGTCATGCCCATCAGTACATGATCCCTCAATTCCATTAAGAACCATTTCCAATTGTCTCCATCTTCCTTTCCGACAACCCTGAATGCTAGAGGAAATAACCCATTGCTTTCATTTGTAGCCTTTGCAGCCATAAGAGCTCCGAGATACCGGCCATACAAGTGAGTGACATCAATATCAATCACAAGGATGCAATGTCGAAACCCCACTATAGATGGCCCAAATGCCCAAAACAACCGCTTAAATCTCCTACACATGCAACAATCTCTAATTGCTAACATTGCAACATTAGTCGCTGAATTTAAAAAGAAAGAGTATGATGCATAGAACTAATATATGAAAAATTGCTTAGTTGGGGTACAAAAACCTATAGTTTCACGTGAATGACTGGAATTCATCAAACCTATGAGTAGAAGAATTCAACATAACATAATATAATTAGATTACTTTCATCAATATTGAAGCAAGCAAGATAATAATAATAATTATTATATTTATTATTATATTTAATAATGAACAATATAATTCAACTTATACCTGACTTGAGTGTGTTGCATAATCACAATGTTGAAGCAAGCTAGTGAAATTGAAACTTCATTGTTGAGGATCATGTGGGGACTGAAGTGATCCAATTGAAGGAGAAAAAATAGGTGGTACTTGATTGTTTTGCCCTTAATAAGAAATAATTATTAAAAATTAATATTAAAAAAATATAACATCATGCTAAATATGTACATTAAAAAAAGGATATTACTATGGACTTCAGGACATGAAGTTAAGATCTAGAAGCCGTCTTCATTGCTTTCTTTTTACACCTTTTCTCTAAATTGCTCTTTAATCTAGCATTTGTCACCCTTTTTTGCCTCACAAATGGGGGATCCAACTCCCGTGTCTCCTCAATCAAATGAGGAATACCCACATAATCATCACTAATATCACCTTCAATTTCATGTACATTACCAACCACATTTAAACATGCTAATTGTTTTTCCATGTGATTAAATTGCTCAACAATTTGTGCCAATTTTTCAATAGCAATTTTTATCCCTTCAAATGTATGTGAACTCCTGTACATGATACTATAAGCTGAATGCAATAACTTGCTAAGCTGCAAAGTCTTCAATGCGTTGGAATTAGTTTGGGATGGTTCCACATAAATGCTAATTAGAAAACTCCATTTCTTTTTTTCTTTGGTCCATCTATTCAAAATATATCGTGATGACATCCTTGTGAAGTTGTTAAGATCAAGCACTCTCAAACAATGACAACACAATATACCCATGGACTCAGACATTTGGTAGCCACAACCAATAGTGCAATCAAGAAAGCTATATTGCATAATATGATTTCTTGTATGTCCATATTCAACTAATTTATATGTGCTAAGTGCCCCATCGATACTACATGGACTTATCATCACACCTAAGCTATTCAAAAATTCATTTTTAAAGACGTTAAACATTCTGATAGTGTACACTTCCAATGCATGCTTTAAAATAACACTTTTTACTCTCATTGGAAAGGCACCTTGTTTGTAGGAAAAGTCTTCTTCTCATTCTTCATCACACATCTTTTTTGCTTGATTTTCATACTGATGCGCAAATTCAATGAGATTCATTTGACATATGATGAAAAACATTATTTGTAGATTCACTTCTTTGAGTAGATTTCATCCTAGCCGAAAATGTGTCTAAACTAAATGTGGGGTACCAATTTTCCTTAAGTGCATATAAGGTGTTTAGCCATGGATTATCTTAAAGGTCAAAGTGTTGAATCATATTATTCCAAGTAGTCTCAAATTCCCTTACATCTTGATACCCATAGAGACATTTATTGAAAATAGCTTTGAACACTTGATTTGCATAATAACTAGCAAGTTTTTGTGTTGCATTTTTGGAGATATGCCACAAGCACAAATGATGGCGTGTCTCACAGAAGATAGAGGCAATAGCATTTGACATTGCTTGACATGGTCAA
The DNA here is from genome assembly GCA_035235625.1 of Saururus chinensis. Classification (NCBI taxonomy): domain Eukaryota; kingdom Viridiplantae; phylum Streptophyta; class Magnoliopsida; order Piperales; family Saururaceae; genus Saururus; species Saururus chinensis. Next base: position 19,357,142 of record CP141147.1, on the reverse strand, counting down.
TAAAGATAGTCTTTGGTGGCTTATTCCCCATTGTTGCCAAAAATGTTTCAAACAACCAAATAAAAGATGTTGTTTCATCAAATAAAAATGCACAACCAAAGAAGATATTTTTCCAATGGTGGTTGATCCCCACAAATGGGGCACAAATCATATTGTATTTATTGGTACGATATGTAGTGCCAAACACTATAATATCTCCAAAACAATCATAATCTATTTTTGATCTCCTATCCCTAAAAAAAAAAATTTGTCATCCTATTTTCTTCATCTACTTGCACTGAGGAAAAAAATAAAGGGTCTTCAACTTGTTTTTTCTTGAAATAATTTATAACAATTGCCCGTCCCCTACATCAATCATATTCAACTTCTTAGTACATAGAAAGTTATAACAATCCCGCTTTGTAAACCCAACATTTTTGGTTCCACCAACTTCTTTTGTCAAGTAAGAATAGGTTTGTGTAGGTCTAATACCCGCATCAACCATAGAACTAATAACACCTTTATGAATAGATTCCAACTTCTGCCCTGATCTTAAAAATTGCCTCTCTTCTTTAATAGCTAGTTCATGGTTATGGTCAGGATTAAAAGAATTAATCTCCCAAACACCATCCTTTAGAGTAAAGACAATTTTAGCTTTACAATTATTTCTTGTCTTCAATATATCAACTTTTTTTACTCCAAAGCATCTACATCAATACGTAACCCTTCTTTCGAGCAAAAGAAAGTGTGTGACCGAATAATATCACCTTTAGTTCTCCTATATATACCTTTTTGAATACTGCCCTTGCTTACGGCATAATTGTTGTAAAGGTCATAAGCTTATTGTTCACTATTTACTTTCATCTCAATCTTAAGTTCATTCCCCTCTTCTTCTACCTCTTTATATGCTACAAAAGAGTCAATTTTCTGAATAAAGAAAGAAAGATACTAAAATATTTGCACATTTCCTAACAAAACAATATAATGACTAAAATACATAAAATCATAATGTCAAATGAATGGTATAATAGTGGAAGAAAAAAACATTTATTAGAATGGACTTGAAAGATACATTATGAGAATGCCATCACAACAAATAATACAATAAGATATCTATGTTCCTTTTGTAATAACTTGGCTACCGAGGAAATGAAATACGATTGAAATTATCATACAGTTGGTGCAAGTTAAGTAACAATATAAAATTAATATTGAGTAATTAAACTAATATGCCAATTCAAAAAAATCATTAATTAATAACAGGGTGGTGTTAGGCCAAAATAAAGCTATGGTCTTTATGTTATGTAGGTCACGACAAGAACAAATTTTAATTTTTTAGTAACAAATTTACTAACACGCCAACCTAATAGGGAGTTGGTGAGAGCAATGCTAAAAACAAGTAGATCGAAAAAAGTTAGGTCTATCCATAGTCAAATCCTGAACATGTGAACCTAAGATGTATATTTTAATGCTATTGGCAAAGAAGAAGGTATATTTTAATATAAAAACTGACCAACTAGGAAAGAGAAAGTCTAACCTTTTTGTGGGTCGCTTCCCATAGCAGCAGAAAATTTTCAAGTTTTATGGCCTGTAATACCATCAGTTTTTGTTGTCAAAGACGTGTCATAAAAAATACATAATAGAATATAACCATGACAAGTCAAAACTGTGAAGAGAGTCTAACCTTTTTATCAGATTGCTTCCGAGAGCTCAAACTTAGAACCACATGACCACACACGTATATATAGAGCTTACGTTGCTAGTAATGTTGTGTGGGTTCATGAGGAAAGCTTCATGGAAGAAGATCCAAGATGGAAGAGGCGGCTGTGATATTGATCCCAAAGTTCAAACTTAAAACCACACCACACATGCAAACGCCCGGTGAGGTTGATGATCCAAAACGGAAGAGGCGGTTGTGATATTGATGAAAAAGATTATTGGGTGTTTTTTAGATGATGATTTAGTTAGGTTTTCTAATTAGATCAGGTCAAGGCTAGTGGTTCTGGAATTTTATTGGGTCAGATTTAAGGAAGATTGTTAATGAGGGTCCATTAATTGGATATGCCATGTTATAAATGGACCTATCTACCACAGGCAATAGAGCCGTTCCACTAGATAATTTCTTAGCATCTCACTACCTTGCCATGCCACCTAGGGGAAATGCTTGCTTCTATCATGTATATATTGTAACCTTTACATGAAATGCACTCTTTTATGGAAAAATACTTTGCACTTTGATTCAACAAATTATAGGGAGATTCAAATTCTTTACAATGAGAAGGTCAAATATCTTGCCACCACCAATCGGAGCACTGCCGATGCCGGTCGAAGTAATGCTTCCTACCATAGTACCAAATACCAATGCCGCCTGCCTCAAATCACTTCATTAGATGCATAACCAAATGAGTGTCTAACCACTACCAAATGCACATCCACTATCAGGTTGGCTGTGGCCTGGTCGGATATGGCAGCTGCCTAGCCATGACCTGACAGGACTAGGTCACATTGTTGCAACCGTGGAAAAGCGAGTTGTGGCCTCGATGATCATTGATTAGCCTCCCAACTGCACAGAAGAGGAGAAGATAGCAGTCGGATCAGGAGAACAGCAATAAACTGTGCACAAGTTCAAGGTGGTGATAATAGTGGTGGCGGCACTAAAAGTGGTGCTTCCATACAGATATCAATTAAAACTGACCATAGTCTATGGTGTCCATCCCATTTGCTTAGGTTAAATCTAGACTAATACCCTACGTCGCTATACCAACTTGGTTAGGTCAGCGTAAATAGGGGAGGAGGCTGAGCTTTTGAATCCCCAAGACCTCTCCAGCGTGGTGATCATTCTGCCTATGTAGCAATCGGAAAAAAATACAAGACATGTTGACTGCTGATTTGCGATTGCTGGCTAAACACAAGTGTAAGAGGTTTATTGGCATGTAAATTGGTCGCCATCTAGGTATAGGAAGCTTAAAAGTCTGTTCACTCATCTTAAAGGGTTTTATAAGCTGGGCACATTATCCTGCTATCTTCAAATTACCCTTCGTAGACTGTCTTATTACCACTGTTATAAGCTTTACTACCTGTCAGAGAACATCTCAAGCACTGGAAAAATTAGGGTTTCAGATCCGAGATATTATATACGGGCTATAAACCTATATTGTGCATCGTTAAAAGTAGCTAAGCACAGCATAGTTCTGCAAAATTTAGCCATCATTGAAATCAAATATGAATGTCAAGTGCAAGCATAACCATAATTAAAATTCTATTCATCAAAGTTCCCCATAGAACCGTAAACACATCCACTCAGCTACCAACAAAGGCAATTGGAATATCATTGAAAAGAAGACAATATACATATACCACATCAGAATTGAAAGGGCCACACTTAGGCCAGAAGAAAATTTGAACACATGATAGTAAATGTCTACCCTGAACCAAAGAATTTCGTGCTGGCCATTTCTCTTTTAGGAATTGGCAAGTCTAGGTATGACCGTTAAAAATTAACTCAACGGCCATCAAGATTTAGTCATCGACACATCTTGCTCAATTGTCACTGAAACACTTAACTGTCCAATAATAGGGTGCCTACTTTCTTCCCTGGATTTTTTCAACTAGCTCTTTTTATGACATGGATAGCCTCCCAATTTTTATGCTTAGCTCAAATCAACATGAGTCCTCATGCCTCCTTTCTGATTGGCGAACTCAATTATTTGAAGATAAAATCTTGAGTACCAATCCCATCCACAAAAAGGGGCTGAATCGTTATAAGTTCTTCCTGCAACATTGTGAAGTATTTCAACAACCTCCACAGGCAACACTGGCAGCATCAAGTTTCTTATGGAAAGTGCTCAAATTTGTTAAAGCAAGCGCCTCTCCATACAAGGAAGCTCGAGTTGACTTTGTGATTCGGACTTCCACAAAATCCCCAACATTGGGTTTCCGTTTTGCATTTTGATCAGCCCCAAAACCCACATGAGATGGAATAGGAATATTAACAAAACTAACTCTGTGACCTCTGTCACTCTTCCCAATCAGTTCCGTTTCAGGAGCTCTCTTGTTGGGCCCTTCAACTAACACAAGCTGGATGGTTCCAACTTGAGAATCAAAACACTGACCTGTTGATTCACGAAAAGCTTCAATAAGTTCAGTTAATCTCCTCTGTTTAATCTCTTCAGGAACATCGTCCTCATAGTTTCGATGGGCATGCGTTTTTTCTCTCATACTATAAGCAAACATGTATGCCATGTCATAGCCAACCATCTTTATTAGACTTAAGGTTTCCCTGTGGTCCTCTTCTGTTTCGCCACAGAAACCTGCAAATAAAAAGAAATCATAAATGAGTAAACAACGATTTCAATCAGCAAGCCTAGAGTGCTTAAAGAGGGAAGAAATGGACATTTTCTGCAGTCTTGCCTACTCAAAGAACTAAACATTGGACCCTCAACTAGGAAGCAGGAGTAATATATTTAACACTGAATATATATACATATATATATATATATATATATATATATATAAAGAAAGAAAGAAAGAAGAATATTCCTTTTAACAATTTCATGATATTTTCTTGCATAACTATACCTTTTGGAAATGCATAAAAAACAGAAACAAACTGCGCACTCAAATCTCCACTTTGAACATAAATATTATGTACAAGCTGACTATGTAATATAAGAAAATCTTTCTTATTCATGAAGCAACAGTAGAACCCCATTATCACAATATAACTCCCAATGTTATAGAGAGCAGAAAAATGCTATCTAGATCAGAATATTAAACAACAAAGGTAATAGGCATGCAGATAACATGAACGTGTCAGAGATGAGACCAAGGTAGTGACGGAAGGGATAAGGTGACATTATTGTTATTAGTGATGATGAATCAAATTTATACACCTTCTGAAGAAGATAAAAGAGCTAGAGTTGAGGCCCGATATAAATTTTTGTGCCAACCAAATTATAGAGATGATATAGCACCAAAATTCTGTACCACCATATACACGTTCTGTGGCTCAAATGTTTTTTCAATGAATTAAGACAGCCGCAAATCTTGAAAAATTAGACAGAGCCACCACAAGTGTCTGGTTGCAACAGAAAGTACAACAATTCTTAAAGGGAAAACAATGAAACTTGCCCTTCTGTTTCCTTTCCCATCTACCTATAAAGAGCAAATGACAGTGCTTGACCCTGTCCCTCCTGCTAAATTAATAATAAAGGAAAATTCCAATTTCTGTTAATGATGAAATTGCAAGTAATCTCTTATCTATAAATGATGTAGTTGGAAGGTCATGTTTATGACTTCATTAGAAGCACTCATTTGTATGCTGCAGTATTGGAACTCAAGCCATAGTCACCTAGCATGCAAAGAAGCATTGTAGAACGCTTTTGCAACCTGCAAATGGAGTGCATATGCCTTCGAAGAGATGTAAGTAGAAAATATGACGATGTCCTTGTTTTAAAGACATAATTCATGCACTCATTGTATGAATAAAGCAAACTTATTGGCAAAAACAAATTTCACCTGGGCCAAAACCTCCAATCCAAAAGGCTACATGTGTTACCAACATTCAGCTGGTTAAACCAGAAGTGTAATCAATTCTTGACATGTCTAATTGCAGAAAAATAATTGGAATTTGTTTTCTAAAAGTTTGGTAAAATAAAGCCTGTTTTAAGCAGCGCGTTACTAACTTACTAATGGACTTGATAACATCTCTTCACTTGGCTAATATCTCTTGATTGTCCAATTTGACAAATGGATAATTTTGTTGCAGATTCAGTGAAACATAAAGATTTAACATAGTAGCATTTACAACTACTAAATGAATTTGATAAAAATGTTCATTTTTCTAATGTCTTTTATTCTCTGCACCCGACTGTAAAATTCCTCCATCTTCTTAGAAGTAAAAGACAAAACGCATTATAAGTAAAGAAGATGATAGGATCAAAGACAGGTCATAAATCCCACTTGTTCTTTTAATGGCTCATTCATGGACTGTTAATTCCTGCAACATTAATTCACATCAATCTCACAAAGATTGTTTCTTATCAGTCCAAAGAAGCAAGTAAGATGAATGATATATTGTAACTAGTAACAGTTGTTTGATATATAAGAACAAATATGATTAATAGCCATAGGGAATGAAAAAAATATAATTGTATTTTAAAATAGAAATCACAATCTATAATAAATTAGAAGAACAAAGATAGGAGGTTCTAAAATAAGAAAAAAACTTACCACAAATGAAGTCACTGCTGATCGCAACATCAGGTAGAATTTCTCTTATTTTGTTGACAAGATCTAAATAGGCCTCTCTTGTGTAGCCACGCCTCATTCTTTCAAGTACTTTGGTGCTCCCAGTTTGAGCTGGTAAGTGAATGCACTTACAGATGTTATACCTATCATGCATAAGGGATAATAGATCGTTTGGAAAGTCTTTTGGATGTGGAGACGTAAATCTGAACCGCATGTCAGGAAATTCCATGGATAGGCGGTCCAGTAGATCAGAAAACCTTAATCCCATTTTTTTCACTTTACACATGCTTGAAAACCCTTCACTATATTTCCAATTGGAACCTGGTTCAACATCTTCATCAACTCCGGAAGCGTCATTATAGCTGTTCACATTTTGACCTAAAAGCATTATTTCTTTCACTCCTTGTTTGGAAAGTTCACCAACCTCTCTTACAATTGACTCCACAGGACGAGACCTCTCTCTACCTCTAGTATGTGGTACAATACAAAAAGAGCACATATTATTGCACCCGCGCATGATGGATACAAAAGCAGAAACAGAATTGGTTGAGATTCTAATTGGGCTTATATCAGCGTAAGTTTCTTCAAGAGAAAGGAGTGTGTTTATCCCTTTCTGACCATAATCAACCTCTTCTAGCAAGCGAGGTAGGTCTCGATATGCATCAGGACCACACACCACATCCACCATCTTATCTGCATCTAAAATCTTATCTTTTAACCTCTCAGCCATGCATCCCAACACAACCACTTTTGGTGGGTGCCTTGATTCAGCCCTTCCAATAGCCACATTGCTCTTCCAGTTTCGCTTGAGAAACCAAAAATAGTTGAGCCTCTGCCAAACCTTTTGTTCAGCATTATCTCGGATGGCACAAGTATTAATAAATATAACCTCAGCTTTTTCAGGAACTTCCACCACTTCTGTATATCCAGCTGTTTTCATGATAGACAAAACAATTTCCATATCATTAACATTCATCTGGCACCCATAAGTCTCTTGGTAGATACGACCATGGGACGGAGTCTCAGATACTGATAATGAACTGAAGAAAAAAAAACAGAATATAGTGTTATACTGATAATTTTCAACAAGAACATAAACATGGGCCTTGGATAATTGCATAAGACATTTTCAGATACTGGTTTCACATTCTTACTTTTCTCATTGCCTCTTTAACCCACATTTCCTGCCCCTTAACTGTTGTATGTGACCCTATTTAAAAAGTAACACCTTACAGCTGTTAAATAGCTCGCATTCAGATTATTCTTATTGCTGTATTTTATTATGTATCGCCCTTCCTCTCTTCCCTCAAGGGCCCTGTGCCACCTCCTGGTCATACAAACCCATCATATACATTTGATTTTTCTCTCACCAAATGGTTGGAGATGCTAGTTACTAGATATAATTCATTGTAGGTATGCACATAAATAACAGAGAAATCTGTGTGAAATTGGGGATTAGAGCTTCCCCAGAGAACATTCTGAGATGAGAACTAAGACTAATTCCTTTGGACATTTAGGAAGGTATATTGCCATTTCAAGTGATCCAAACAATATTAGTATTGATACCCAAAAGGCTATCTTCCTTTAGAAGCCATAGCACAATAAGATCATTAGCAGAAGTTCATATACACCCTAATAGCTCCATTAGGAAAAATAGTGATTTTTATTGAATGGTGGGACCCACAGCTAAGACAGTGCAAAATAGCTTCTGAAACTCTTTTTTAAGTACTCATGATGGAGCCAGATAGAGCTATTAATATGGGACAGGGAGTATTATTGGATATTGAATCAGTCAATATCACCATAACTTATGTAATCCTACATTGACTAAATTGTGGCATGGTATACTGGCTTGATAAATTACATAAGAAGCTAATTATTTCAGATTTTTATAATAGAAATATAATATGGTTCAAGTTTATACATAAGATCAAATTATTATGTAGTCAGATTGTTATTATAAGAAAGAACGGTGTATTTATAACAACATACATCATATAATACACATATAGATAGTACATTATCTTATCCCTGTCACAAGCAGAGGACCAACTATTACATCCATGAAGACCATCATGTAAATCATGAAGAAGAAGATAATGGTTTTAATAATAATAAAAAAAACACAATATAAATAACATATGCAATAATCATAATCTTCAAAAAAAATACTGCTATCCCATACAAGGAATATATTATCGTCTTTATGTAATATATGGTAAGCTATTACATGATCATACAAATTTAACAGATAAGTCGAAATGAAATCATGGATATATCAACGCGGCAGTAGACATGTAACAAGTCAAATTAGCTCATAATTCATTCAATTGTAGTCTAAACAAAAGAACCGTGGAAGAAGCTGAAAGCGAACTTACTCTTGATCGACGTCGGAGGCCGCAACCGCCTGGGCGGTGAACCGGCGAGACGGAGGGACAGGAAGCAGTATGGAAAGACGGGTCCTGACAGGAAGGGGAAAGCGGAATTTAGAGGAATGTGGGGAGAGAGCGAGGGAGACCCATTTGAAAGGGGGGGCGGAAGAGGGCGGGAGCGTAGAAGAAACCGAGAAGTGGGGTTTGGAGAGGGAGTGGAAGCTGAAGAGGCCGCGGCGGTGGAGGTGGATGCGGATGAAGGCGGAGGGCGGCTGGTTGCAGAGGGAGGTTAGGGAAGAAGCCATGACTGGCCAAGTTCCGGGCTTTGTGGGTGGGGGTGGTGTGGTTATGGTGTAGAAGCAGGCGAGGGAAGTGTTTTATGCGTTGGTGTGGTTACGGCTATCAACGGTTAATCATACATGCGTCACCTATTTACCCGATTTAAAATTTATAAACAGGTAATGAATAAATGCGTAATGAATAAAATAAGTGAGCAATTTTACTCCCCCATTTATTACGCAGGTAATTCTTTATCTATAACTATTACATGAATTATATATAAAGATAATTATTTATATTACCTAAAGAGAATATCTTATATACAAAATATTTTGTACTTTTCTTGTAATATTTTGTACTTTTATTATAATATATTAAATAGGCTTCTAAGAAGAAAAAAAAAAATATATATATATATAATATAAAATTATGATATAGAATAGAAGAGAACACAATCAATTTTTTGTGTCTTTTTACGTTATGCTTGGTATATAAAGTGTCTTAAAAAACAAATATAAATTTTATCCTCGACATAGGGTAAAAAATGGCCTTAAAATGAAAGGTTTGAAACTATGAGGATGGACAAAAACATAGGAGGGAAGGAAATGGGTGTAAGGTGAATTGAACCCTCTCCCTCTTCCCCTTGAATAGCAAAACTAGGCTGTTGGATGCATGCCACGTGGTGCCTATCCAACAGCCACAGACTGTACAATGACATCAAGTTGCAAGCATAGCTTACTGTTGCAGGCCATGACCTGTAGGCCAGCCACAGGTCTAGATGGCCTATAGCAGGCCATGATGTTGCATGGCCTACGATAGGTTATCCTACCACATGACATCAGGAGCACTGACGCCATTTTTAATTTTTTTTTTTAAATTTCTCTTTATTTTAAAATAAAAATTTTAATTTCAAACAAGCATAACTCCCTACCCCGAACTCGACATCATACATTCTAAGTACCATTGCCTTCGTATTGATGTGCCCTTTGAAACAAGACCATGCAAGTGTGTCTTATCTTGCGAATTTAAAGTGGAACCCGCCCATGACATGCTTCTCAAGGTTGTAGCTTACAATCCTAGTGTCAGATTTATGCATCCTTGGGTTCGTTACATTTGTCTGTCCAATCCCTACGAACAACCTTAAAGCTCTTTCGAATGGACCGAATTCAAAATAGTTCAAATTTAAGAAAGACTATTATTGGGCTAAAAACTTATGGGCCCAAGCGATCGAATCTTTAAAACTTGAAAATTCTGGGGTATTACAAACTACCAACCTTACAAAAATTTCATCAAAAAAAAATATTCTTAAAATCACGCTAGCATTCAAAAAAGCATTTTAGCAAAAACTTTTGAGCTAAAAAAAAATAACTTAAAAGTCCGAGTGCCATCAATTCGTAATTAAAAGAGGCTAAGATCAACTATGTATGGAAGAGTAACTGTTCATTAATATAAAATAATTACAAAATTTACATATAATGGCTTAACATGTCCTAACAAAATCAAAGTAATACAATGTACATAAATAATACATAACAAAAGAACTTGACAAAGTAAATTCAAAGCATAGATCATTCGAAGTTCTACAGGGTATCTCCATTAAAATCATTTTTTGTCATTCAAACCTATAGCATCTGGGAGTGGGTGAGTATAACTATACTTAGTATATAGGATTGAATTTTATTAGCATGCTATAACATAAAACATAATTGAAGACATATAAAATAATTTTCTAATTATTTATAATCGAAAGTTGACTTAAAATAACTCAAAATATTCTTACTGAACAACAAAATCCAAACATACTTCTTGTACGAAAAGTCATATGAAATAACATTTTCAGAATTTGTTAAATAGTTCACAACATCGAATTAATCATCATTCACAGAATCCGATCAATAATTCAAAATCGGATAAATCATCATTCATAAAATGTTGCCGATACTAGAGCGACATAACCTATGGTCATGGGGCAATAGGATCAGAATGAATGAGATCTTTCCACAATATCCCATTTTGTGGGCGTGCAATATGCTTTAATAGGCTGTACATAGGAGTTATAACTCCAATAGCTTTTGGGCTTTATACTAAATGGATACCCTTCAAAACCGATGATAGTTTTTAGGCTTTATACCAAATAACTACTCTTAAAATCCTATGAAAATCGTTCGTAATGTAATTCGAATAATAATAATAATTTAAAGTTCGGATTTTGATTAAATCTCTCTTAGAGACATATGAGATGCTATTATTTTAGCATTTGTCCCACCTCTAATAATATCCTTTTTTGAAATAAGCTTTTATGAAAGAATTACAAAATTGTACAACCTAGTCATAACACGTAATTAGAGTTTAAAGTCACATTACCTTTTGTTCTTGAATTTGATCGGAGTAACGATTGACAGACAAAGCCTTATCTTGTTCCTGGGCTTAAGAGCGGTAAGCGAAACCTCCCCTTGAGCAGGGACAAAATCTCCTTCTGGGCTCAAAAGTGGTGGACGGAGCCTCTCCTTATGCTGGGATGAATTCTCCTTTCGGACCAAAAGTGGCGAATGAAGTCTCCCCTTATACAGGGACATTTCCTCCTTCTGGCACGAAAGTAGTGGGCAAAGTCTCCCCTTACCGCGGGTAGTTTCTTTTATTTTGAGTAGTTAATTTGAAAAATGAACCCCTCTACAATGTAGTGCACCCTCGAATTAACTAGGATCAGATTTTGAACGGGCAAAATTAGGTGAAAAACGGCTTTAAAATGAAGGTTTGAAACTATGAGGACGGGCAGAAATCACATAGGAGGGAAGGAAATGGGAGTGGGGCAAATCTAACCCTCACCCTCTTCCCCTTAAATAGAAAACCAGGCAGTTGGGTGCACAACGGCCACGTACAGTACAACATCATCGAGCTGTAGGTGTAGCCTGCTGCCATGACCTACAACAGCCACATGCCTAGCCTATGGATGCCATGATGTTGTATGGCCCGTGGTAGATTGTCTTGCCTCATGGCCTGCACTATGTTGTCTTGCCACATGGTGTCAAGAGTGTTGATGCCATTTTTTTTATTAAAAAAATTGTCTTTATTTTATATTAAAATTTTAAATTTCAAATGGGTGTAACTCCCTAGCCCGAACTCCGAATCTAGCATAGTTGATAACATTACGCTCGTATTTACAAGCCCTTTGAAACAAGACCATGCAAGGGTATCTTATCTTATGAATTTAAAGTCTTGGTGTCAGATTTACGTGTTCTTGGGCATGTTACATTCATCTCTCCGAGCCCTATGAACAATCTTAAAGCTCTTTAGAATACATCAAACTCATAATAGTTCAAATTTAAGAAAAACTATTATTGGGGAAAAAAACTTACTTATGGGTCCAAGCAATCGAACTTTCAAAACTTGGAAATTCTAGGACTTTACAGTCTGTGTATGGACCAAAATATCTCTACCCTACCCATTTTCATCATTTCGTCTTCTTTCCCTTCTCCTTCCTCAAGCAACCTCAGCAACCAAAACTAGGTTTTTCCTGCTATGGATGTGGCACCCATAAATTTAAAGGTTTTTTATATATTAAAAATATTAGAATTGAAATAAATTTTAAATTTCTTTGAATTAGGTAATTGACGCCTTCACTGACATATCAATGAATGCAACAGTGAGTGGCCATTTTACTATCAACAAACAATGATGCATCAATGAATTTCCTATGAGAGTAATATTTGTTTACTAATCAGCATAATGCCCCTAGTCCGATTATCTTAAAAAGATAAAGACTATGAGATGTGGCTTCTATGCAAAATATTTTTTTATAGCGGAAACAAGTGCAAACCTCATATATATATATATATATATATATATATATATATATATATATATATATATATATATATATATATATATATATATCAATCGACCAACTACATAATAATATCCACAATCATTCAATGATTTAACAGAAAAACCACAAATCAGGTAAAAAACCATGACAACTACACAAGGCTAAATCAATGCACTAGAACCATGATCTTACAAGACCCAAACAACAAACCTTAACCCGACAAATAAGAAACTCCTTTTCTATGTTTAGTCATTTATTGTTGTCCTTTAACTTTCTCTTCCTCAAATCCTTGAAGCTTGTTTTTTATGTTTTGTCTTCTTCTAGGTGCACAATCAAGACTCCTTTGATTGTTGATCTCCTTTTGAAGTTTACTCAACATTCCTTGATGAAGAACTCCTCTGCAACTCATTTTGTGTGTAATGTGTTATATGTGAATTCTCATCTTTAATTCATAAGAATCAAAGATCTCTCACTAACATGAATTTGCACTCAAATCTATGGTGATCAAGGAAACCTCTGGATAATGAAACTCTTGATTTTTCCTTCTCAAAAATTGGTTTTACTCCTTGTTATTTGGTCTATGGTCTATGCCTAAGCCTTATCTAGGGTTCCCGAATGGGTAGGGTTAAAGGAATCCAAATTTGGTATGACTCTATTCCGGAATCCTAAACTTGGCAATTGTTTTATTAAATGATTGCTCATTTTACAGGGTGATCGACCGTTCCCTATTATTTTGATGGATGAAACTCAAAGCGATTGATCTCTCTATCAAAAGATCAATTGTTGTGTCCTCAGTTAGAAAATCTCAAAACCATTTATTAAACGATCAATTCATTCATATAACATGTTCAACACCGATCGATCTCTGATCTATTTTGTGATTTCTTTCAATATTTCTTTCCAAAATACTCTTTAAGAATATTTTAATAAAAACCTAAGCATTTTGTGTACGTGAGTGTGCGTAAAATTTACCTTGAATCATACACTCAATTTGGTCTTCAACCTTGAACTTTCAGAATGTGTTCGCTCCTATTTTCAAGTCTTTCGATTATGAAGACTTTATTAAATCACTAATCTCATCATACCTTTAAGACTATACATGTTGTTTTGACATGGTTTTGTTCAATGAAATAAGCCAATTACAATACATGTGTCTATATTTTCTTGTAATCTCCCCCTTTGGCTATTTCGTGACAAAACACTACAATTTATAAAATAAAAATTTACATGTCGTTAACACTTTAGTGCATTGACTTTTACTTGTGCAAAAAATATATATTTGACTATCTATGACACACTATGACCATTTGGAATTGATCTTCAAATGCATTAAAAGTGTACAAAGTTCGCACACTTAAACAAAAATTAATTTATGTAGCACCATTCAATTAAGTATGTGGTAAGCACATTCATTGATTTTCCACAATTATTTTCTCCCTTTTTTTGTCTGAAATAGTCAAAAAGTGAATTTAAAATCATAGAAAACATACAATAGAGCTATAAGTCAAGTAATCAATCATAAAGACATGAAAATAATAAACATTCATCCACAAATGTCTCAAAATAATTTTGAGTTAAACCCACATCAGTTTTATAATACAAATGTAAGAAAAAATGTACATATCGTGAAATGGACAAAATTTTAACAAGAAATATATCATAATGAAACATAAAAAAATCATGACTTAACATCATCAGGATCTGAGTCATAATCCTCCCACTGAATATCATTATCAGAATGTCTATAAGGATATGTAATGAATAAGATCAACCAACTAATCAAATCTCCTCAAAAGCTCACAACGAATATCCATTAACTCAGCATATGAAGTAGGCCAAGAATCTTTTACATAAGATCTCATCTTTTGCGCTGGTCTCTGATCCTCTACACCGGACATATGCACATCCTCATGTGGATCCTCTACTCTCGTCTTGGTGTGTGAAAGCATATCTAGAACCACCACCTCATCGATCAGACCCATATCGGTCATAGTAGGCTATGTTCGGGAAACTCTAACATGTTGTGCCTAAAATATTTTCAACAAAATGTAAGGGTAGGGCAACATCTCATGCGTGTGTCCATCAAATAATGCCATGATCCAACCAAATATAATGGATGACAAATTCAACTCTACATCAGGCTCTAAGAGTAAAATCAATATTTGCCACATAGTATGATCTACTCTCTCCTTCCTTGTGTTCCATATGTTGTACTGAGTGATGACAAGAAAATAGGCGGCAGTCAGAGACTCATAATGGGATGGATAGGCTCATAAACAATTGAATGCTCAAAGCATATGTCACGCTTGAGATTTTTAAACACTTTTTCTTAAAAGCTTACTAATTATTTTTGCAATATAAAAGTTGTAAATCGAAAAAATTGATGAAATTCGAAACCTATTAAATTTTTTTTATACATTTAAATCATCACACATCCATTTTTCTACATAAATTTCTTTCAAATCATTGTATGGCGAAACCAACTATTCTCATGCATACATCGAAATAAAATATATAAAATAAATCACCATGACCACGGGCTTTATCACAAATACATCCGAGACATCTCAAAGTATAAGTCCACAATAGTCCAAAGTCTATAATCCAATATATAAGTCCATAAAAGTATAAATGTAATTATTACTCATTTTACTCAATACAATAGATCATGACAATATAATAAAGACTCATAGTGAGTGACAACATAGATAGGTCCACCAACAAAAACAAGAATCCATCACCAAGAGCTCTTAATCAAAAACCTGCAAAAGCCTCTATAACATATGAGGCTAAAAAAATGGGGAAAATAAGTATTTTTATACTCAATAAAAGAGTTCTAATAAGTGAACTATGTAAGTCCATGCATAGATACATTTATGCAATTTTAACATAAAGTAGAAAGACATACAAACACATTAGAGTCGCACAATATCGTATTCAAGCACAAACACATAGTATATTACCATTCTTACATTTACAATCACAAGTAGGTGGTAGATCCAAGACTTTATTGTGTTTAAAACAAAAATCCCAAGAGTTAGGGTTTCAATCAAGATTGAAGAGAGGAGCTTGATGGAAATAAATTTATAATCCCAATAGAAAGGTGAAATATGGGATTATTAAGGCCAAATTGATAGGACTAAGGAAAATTTTACCTTAAAATGAGATTTCTTCTTTAGAAATGGGGGTAGAACCCTAGCATTTCCCAAATCTCAAACCTTCCCCAAATGGGAAAGAGATAGGTTTTCTATTTATAGTAAGTGACTCATTGAGCTAGAAAATTACTTATTGGGCTAGAAAATGGGCCAATAAGCCTTAAGTGAACCCATATGTGTGCATTAGACCTAAAAAGCGAAATTAACCAAACCTAAGCCTGTTTAGAAAAATCAAGAGGGGGTTGGTGGCAGAAGTCTGTTCCTACTTTACAAGTCTATCAATTCCAAATCTATGTCAACCACAACCTTTAATCAAATTCTAAGACTTAATATATATACAAGGTTTCTACACATAATTTTGACAAAAAAATCAACTAATAAACTTAACATATAATTAATTTGTTCTTACAACTCATTTGTGTACAAGAGCTATAACGATCCTCAACATCAGTTTTTGAAAAGATTAAAAATTAATTATTATCAATTTTCGGATTAGACCAACATCATCACGGTGTTGATTTTCTATGTACTTATTGGGTAACATATCTATTGTCATTCCAATAAGATCGGATCTAAATGTAGTTTTGTTGAAATACTAAGGCCTTTTAACAAGCATACCATTATATATGTCATGCTTAAGTATTTACAATTATATGTGCACTCATATGTTTAAAGTCGACTTAGAATAATAAAAACATAGACAAATCAGACAAATAATTCATTCACAAAATTCGATGACTCAATCACAGAATCGGATAAATTAATTATTCACAAGTTTGATAAATCGGATAAATAATTCATAAATAGAATCCAATAAATCATTCACAAAATTAGATAAATCATTTGTGCACAAAATTTGATAAATCATTCAAAATCAAATAAATCAATTGTGCACAGAATGCAACCAATACTCAAGTAACATACACCCATGCTAGTGGGGCAACAAAATTAGAATGAAAGAGATCTTTCCACGATATCCTAATTCATAGGTGCATCATATGCCTCAATAGGCAGTATCTAGGAGTCATAACTTCGATAACTTTGACTTTTTGGCTTTATACTACATAACTACATTTCAAATCTGATTATTCAAAACTATTTGAAATGTCATCCAATCAATATAATAATATTTTAAAGTCCATATATAGAAAAATTGAAGACTCAAAACTCATAAAGAACACATCAATAAATCATAAGTCATTCAACATCATTTGAAAACATTTGTAATATGCATTCGTGCAAAATTTAGAAACCATAGAAGTCAACTAGTCCATAAAAATATGTATTTATTTAAATAAGCATATATCAAAGCTATAAAACTATAAACGTTTACTCACTTGAGATTTTTCTAGGTAGTGGAGGTTGAAGCTTCCCTTTCTTTAATGATGCTCTCCTTTTGAGGCTTAAAGGAAGCATACATAATTTCTCCTTATCTCAGGACATTTATCTCTTTGTGGCCCAAAGGCAATAGGCAAAACCTTCATTTATCGCGGGACTTTCGACAAATGTTATTTCTCAAAACGGACCTTCTCACGGCATAGAGCACTCTTAATTCAGCTACGTTTGTTTTTTGAAAGGGCTAAAACGGGTTGGAAATGACTCCGAAATAGAGAACAGAAGGTCTGGAGATAAGGAAAACCCAATGGAGAAAATGGAAAGAAGTGCAAGACCTGCCCCCCTTTTATAGAGGGGTAGGGATAGCTAATGCACACTGCATGGTGTGCATCCATACGCAAGGCATAGCCTGCCATGCTATGCATCACATGTCATGCAATGCACACACCAGGCCGAGTGACGCCAGTTTGCTATTGTAAGCTTGCTCATGCCACCCTCCACAGACACAGCCGTTAATGTGAGTTGCTTTAAAAAAAATTGAATTTTTTTAAATGAATATAATATCAAAATTATAAACAGTCATGATTCATTACCCCGAACTCAAATTTGCGTCTTCGTAGTACCTTTGGGTTTGTATTGACGAGCCTTGTGAAATAAGACCCTACAAAAGCATGTTATTTCATAATTTTAAAATGGGGTTTACCCATGACTCTTCTTGAGGCCGTGGCCTACAATTTAGACATCCAGTTTATGTGTTCTTTACCTTGAAAGGTTATTCTCTTATAGCTTTATCAAAGACATTAAATCTGATTCGAACGAATCAAACTCAAAATTATTCAAATTTAAGAAAAATAATTATTTAGCTCAAAACTTACCTATGGGCCTAAAAGTTTTATTCTAAAAACTTTAGAAAAGTGTGGGTTGTTTCATTTTAGTGCAAACTTAACTTCTGAGAACTGCCCCTGGAGCATCTGGTGCAGCTCGCCTTCTGTATCTCTATGTGTGTCTCGGGTTCTAGCTCTTAGACTTGTGCTCTTGGATTGCTAGAGGCTTCTTCACGAACTGGATTCCTAGTTTATTCAAACTGGCTGTTTTCTCCGAATAGCCCTCCGGTCCAATTTAACCCAATGATTAATTTATTCAAACTGGCTCGTCACATCTTTCTCAATTTGTTCTGCTGTGTATAATAACCCAATGATTCTTCCAATCACCACAGCTCAATCCTATTAGTTTTGGTCCTTCGAGAAACAATATCCGGACTTACAATGCCTCCATATATAGTCACCTTGCCATCTTGGTTGGCACTTTCTTTGTAGGCTGGCCCGAGTCGGCCGACCTGTGGGCACTTGCCACCCCTGTTGCCTCCACTTATTATAGTCACAGCCTCAATACCAAACTAGGGATGTTGTTGGTTTGGGTTTTGTCAAACTTGAACCCTATATCATTTAAGAAGTTATAATTCAAACCCGAATAGCCCTAACCGGAATCTAACCTGTTTGACATGTTTAAAATTTTAAAAATATTAATTTTTTTATAATATATTATTAAAATATATATTTAAAAATAAAAATTATATTTATAACTTTATTCAGGCTAAGTCAAATTAGGTCCAAATTGATCACCTAAAACCCAAACCCAACATAAATAATTAATTAATTTAAATTTTAAAAATCAAACCTGACCCATCACATCCCTACACCGAAGTCCCATCAATTAGAGTAACATCCCTGCACCAAAATCGTATTAATCCTCCTCGGGCATGTGAATCTTTGCCTAAGCAACACATTCTCGTCCAGCCAATACAAGAGGCTACCTTTCAAAACTTGAATTGTAGCTACGTAGGAGCCACCAAAGTCTTGCTCAACCAATCATAAAACCAACGATTCCAATTGCCAACAAATTAAAGAACTGAACCCATTGCCTAAACCACCAACAGATCTGAATGTGGGCTCTTTGATTCAATTTTCAAAAGCTAGCTATATGATCTCCATATGGAAGCCAGTTTATAAATTAAATGCCCAAAAACCTAATAAAACACAAATAACCTTAATCAAGTATAAATTAATCATAAAATAAAGACTTAAATTCCAGCAATAAGGGCACTTAGATTAGTATATTTCATACATATATCAGATATTAAGGTTTTAATTGTCATCATACCCCGGCCCTTAATAAACACCCTTTTTTTCAAATAGCTATAACTGCATGCTCAAACCCGCCCGCTCCTCCTGCCCCCGCGTCATTTAGCTCAACTCATTTCTTAGCCACTGCACTAGAAAGTTTCGACCTGCAAGCTTTCTTGTTCTTCGAAAATTTGATGGATGCGACGATAGGTCAGGTAGTCCATCGTTTCCCCACTCCCACTCTCACTCTCTCTCTCTCTTTCTCTCTCTCTCTCTCTCACAGCCAGGAAACTTCTTGTTCTTGACAGAGTTCTGGTGGCGCCACTTCTAGAACAGGCCAGAGGGGTCTACCTGCCATTTCTACCAGCTTCCCGGATCAGGTAATCCATCATCATCTCTCTCTATCTCAGATTTCACTCTCTCTCTCTCCCCTCCAGAAGGACCAGACGCACATCTTGTTCTTGACAGAGTTCTTGTGGCGCCACCTCTAGCACAGGCGAGAGAGGTTTTCCAGCCACTTCTTCCATCTGCCCGTATCAGACAACCCATTGTCTCTCTCTCTCTCGTTTTTTGTGTTTTTTTCTGTAGCCACAGTGGTGTCAAACTGCACAAGAAGCATGTAGTTACCCATCTCTGTTAACACACAAGCAGAAGAAACTAATGAAATGCCTGAATTGTTTTGACATTTGCACAGTAACAGTTACTTGAATTGTTTGCTTCTCAATGCTTTTCTACCTTACCAACACACTCAAGTTACAGTTAACATTTGCTTCACATTCATTCTTCGCATTTTTCATCTCTCTTTCTCTCTCTAAGTGAGGATATTGATTCTTTCAACTCTTTCTTGTTCTTCCAGTCTAACCCACAACCACAAGGCTCAAGTGGAAGAGGCACCCCAACAGCAAGTGGGCCTTCTGTGCCCCCAACCGATATATTGAGGCCCGGTTTATATATCTCATTCGGATCTCTGGGCTCTAATCCACTAGGCTCAATAGGGAGAGGCGCCCCAACAGCGAGTAGGCCTTCCAGCTCGGGCCCAAAAAGTGGAGAATCTGAGTGGGCGTCCCCAATTGACATAGAAAGGCCCGGTTTGTGTACATTTGGATCTTTCGGCTCTAATACACAAGGCTCGTCAAGAGGGAGCGTTGCCCCAACAGCGAGTGGGCCTTCATGCTCCGGCCCAAAAATTGGAACAGATGAGTGGGCGTCTGCAATTGACATAGAAAGGCCCGGTTTGTGTACGTTTGGATCTTTGGGCTCTAATCTACACAGCCCATCAAGAGCAAGAGGGGCACCAACAGAAAGTGGGCCTTCGAGCTCCGGGCCAAACAGTGGAACAGCGTCCCCAATTGGCTTAGGAAGGCCTGGTTTGTGCACATTTGGATCTTTGGGCTCTAACCCACAAGGCTCGTCAAGAGGGAGCGACACCCCAACAGAAAGTGGGCCTTCGACCTCCAGCCCAAAAAGTGGAGTCGCTGAGTGGGCGTCCCCAATTGACATACAAAGGCCCGGTTTGTTTACATTTGGATCTTTCGGCTCTAATCCATTAGACTCAAGTGCGAGAGGCCCCCCAACAGAGAGTGGGCCTTCGAGCTCGGACGCAAGAAGTGGAGGGTCCGAGTCTGTGGCCCAAACCGATATAGAGAGGCCCAGTTTGATACCATCCTGCATTACAAACAACGGGGAAATTCCCACAGAGATACGAATCGGGTCAATCGTTATTAAGTTAAACCTGGTCAGCCAAAATGTCTCAACACTGGAGACTCAGGTCTGTGACTGTTTATTTAGTTAAGTACTCCTTTTGTTTTAAATTAATAGCTTTATTTAAAAAATAAAATTCTATATTAATAGCTCAATTTTCTTAAATTTAAGTGTTTCATAAGCCTTTTCTTATTCTCTCGAGTTTAGGGTTTCACCGTTCCATAAAATATCCTATTTTTTCAAATATAACTATTAATATACGATGGAGGGGGTACTATATACTGGCTGTTATGGTTTGCCATTAATATTAGCTTAGATAGTTATGTCCCCATGATGCAGGAGATCACGGATGAAATGCTGATTGCCATGTCAGTGGACGATCTTGCCACCACAAAGGACCCAGCAATTATAAGTGCACTGAAAGCCCGGCTGCCAAAGTTAGAGTGAACTTAGATCTTGGGAGGCAACGTAAGTGATGTTACATAAATTTGCTATTGGAATGCTCTCTAAGCCCTTAGATCGGACTGTTCCCGATGAACGTTGGCTCATACAATTGCCCGTGAGTGGGGGCTCATATTAACTTTTTCTTATGAATATTAGGACTAATTGAACATGAAAAATTGGATCTTCATGATTAAAAATATACTGAAGAACTGCAAATGGAAAATAGTATTAACTGTGAGTATTGTTCTTTGCACGGAGAACATGGTTGAATTGCACGACTAATGCAAAAGCCATACCATCTTAAGCCCTGTCAATAGATGCTAATTGAATCATGGACATTTGAAAATTAGCTTTATGCCTCACACATGTACCAGAGAGCTTTCTCATGTTGTTGAAGTACTTTCCGGTTTGTAGGTTTAACCAAATTGGCCAAGGGGCTGTTTGACACCCCTTTCAAAGAGAAAATAGTTTTTCCCAATGAGTACAAAACATCACATTATATAGGAGATTCTCTTTTTCCGCCAACCCTCATGAGGCAGTTAGAGGAGAAAAAAACTTTAGTGTCTTTCATTTCATTTTCAAAGGGGTTGCCAAACAGCCCCAAGTATCTACATGAAAAAATATTTCCAACCTTTCCCAATGATAACACAAGTCAATTTAGGATTTTCTACAAGATTATGCAAAAACATCACAGCATGCCTTTGCACAAATGTTGCATTACTATTAAAACTAAATAGAACTATAGAAAACAACATCTAGAGAGTACAAAGATGTATCATTAACAGGTGCTAGATAAATTATTAATAAGAATCATATATTGACCATGTAAAACAGTTAAGTGACATTCAAATGTGCTTCTCCTGATGATAATCATTTAAAAGGCAAAAGACAGGACGAGAAGCTTTCTTTTTTAAAAGCGAGTATGATGAAAGAATTTATGCAAATGAGAACCTTATTTGGCTAAAAGCATGCGTAAAAATAATTAAAAGCAGCAGGAAGACAAAGGCCATGGATAAAAAGAAGGAATGACACAATCCCTATGCTCATAAACATCCCAACGAGCCCCCATTGGGCACCATTGAAACTTTTCAAGTGTTCCTTCTAATTGTATTTATATGAAACTTCCACAAACTTATTCTAATACATTTTATCCCAAGATAGGCAAAATATATCATAGAAAAAAATTAAACAGGAAACACTAGGCTTCTTACATACTTGGTTTATTTATTTCATGTGAGTGGCAACATCTTTTTCCAATTAATCAAAAAGAATTACGTTGTTTTCATTTGATAAAGGGAAGATCATAGGATAGGGTTCATGTCATGCCCCAACACCTGCCAACCCGAGTCAGACCCTATCCAAGGGAAGGTTGGTGTGTACAATATGACAAAGTATTGATCTACACGGAAGACTTAACCCCTCATACGGGTGAATCGTTATAGAGTAGTGTACCATACACTTTATGCAAGAAGAAACGAGAAAAAATAAAAGACAACATATAATAATTAGTCCTCACAAAACAACCACATACTTAAGTCGCTAAGCCCTCTCACAGCTTAAGTCATAAAGTTAACATAAGTCAAGGGGTCAAACTGGCGAGTAAAGTATATAATAAAAACAACATGACATAAAACTCAAGATAACATGCAACAAAGACAAGCATGGAACATGGGGTCTTTAGGCATCCTCTTCTATGCCAAACTGTCCACCACCCGCTCCTCTTGCAGGGAGTCCTGATTACCTACATAGCACACCATGTAGCCCTAAAACAAAAATATACAAGAACAAGGGGTGAGTAAAAATACTCAGTAAGGTTTTTATATTAAAAGAGGATAAATCCACAATCATTATAAATATTTTATATAGAGTACATCATGTAAAATACACCCATTCATCATTGGACATTTGCATAACATGTGCATCTCTACATCATGATTACTCATCATATAAAAATATACATGAAATCATCAATATATCACTTACATATCATTCTACATGGCATATCATAATATCATCTCATTAATGATTCATTCTCAATGCATACATTCTTTCTACATAAGAGCATCTGAAACATATTATCCATAGTCATACCTATTCTCTATCATAAGCATTTACATTGCATAAAAAATATCTCTAATACACTGATAAGTATGAAATATATATCTATTTTATATGCCTTTTTACCTTATTTGCTAGTATAGATTAGGTTAATTTAAAGTTAGTTATGGTTTATTTAGATTAAGATAGATATTAGTATTTTAATTTAATTATTAATACTTTTGTAGTTATTAGTAGTTTAGATATGCATTTGAATCAAGTTGGAATTTTAGTAATATTCTACATGTCTAAAATGAGATATTTTATGCTTTGTAGGTAATATGTGCTTATCGAACTCTTGGACGATACTCGGAATAAATGAAAATAGCCTTGACATATTTTAAAGTGATTTGGACAACTTTTCGGAATTATAAACAAGTTGGAAATTAATATGGACATAAAAGAAAGAGCTTAATGAACAGAAAATGGACTGTCCATAAAAACTGTCCAAATTGCAGAAACAGTGTAGCCGTTCGAACGGCCCTGCAGGGCGTTAGAACGGGATAACATGATTTTGATGCAAAATGCAGTATAAGCGTTCGAACGGGCATGCAAGGCGATCGATCGGTAAAACGCGCAGATTCCTTATTTCACCCAATTTTGAGTCCTTTTCATATACAACTCTTTCTTACGGATCTAATGCCTATATAAAGACTTATTTGGCAAGAAATTAAGGGAGAACAAGTAGATTTTCTGAAGAGAAGAAGGAAGAAGAAGATGGAGAAGAAGCCAAAGTTTTCAATGGAGATTCAATTATTTTCTTCTACCATGGAAGGCTAAACCTTTCTTTTACTTAGGAGTTGATGAACCTATAGATAAGTTTCAATTTCTTTTCTTTTTAATTTAGATCTCAGTTATGAATTATGACAATTGTATGATAAGGATTTCCTTTTTAATGGAAGAGCTTTTTAATGTTTATTCAAATCTATGTTGATTTATTATCTTGTAGATGATAGATTGATATGGTTTTGATATTTGCATCAATTCTAATTTCTGTGATTTAGATGAGATGGTCATACAATAGTTTTAATGTTAAGATAATTAAGGACTTCGATGAGTTATACTAAGATTAGACGGGTCATGCCTATAGCTATTTAGTGTAGATGATTCGTGCTATTGTCAAAGATAATTCATGCCATGGAAATTAATTAATGATTCTTTCTAAAGTAATTCTAGCTTGTAGCTGAGAATACTTGTTCATATTCACACTAGATTTAGATTAAGAGTTAAGGAATTGTTACGGTTCTATAGTGGATTCGATTTCCTAAGTAAAATCTATCACATTAATCTCTTATTTTTAAACTAGTTGATTTCTTTTCCTTTACTTAATTTAAGTTTAAGTTGTTTTAGTTTTTAATCAGCAAATTCCTTTTTATATTTAGTAATTATTCATCCGTCCCTGAGGTTCGACAACCCTTAAATACTCATCCTAGTACAATTACCTTGTACACTTGCAAAGGGTTTAATTATAAACGATCATACACTAACCACAATCATACATACTTATTCTCAATCATAAGCATTCACATTGCATAAAAAGTGTCTCTAACACACTAACCATAATCATGCATAATAAACTATTTCTACATGTGTCACATAAACTCAATTATCCCTACACAACCTATGTAATTGGGCATAATATCACATACACATGAATTATCAATAATTATGAATGTCTCATAAAATAGAGAGAATAAACATACTCCTCAAGGCTGAAGCCCTCGTGCAATCCCTACCCATCAAGACTAAATTCCCGAGCTGTCCTACTTATCAAGACCGAAATCCCAAACAATCCTGCTTGTTAGGACCGAAATCCCAAGCAACAATACGTAGTAAGCCGGTACACTTAGATAAACCAGTTGGACTCTCAGGGTCTAGATAATCTTAATAATCTAACTCCTTATAGCATTGCCGCTCTTCTCAACCCGGGGAGGTACCGTGTTTCTAAAGGAACTCAAAACAAAATCATGTCTTTTCGGACACAATCACTTTGATAAGCCTTTGATCGGATTAATTTGGCAAACAATAGCATTCTAATTGCATCAAATTGATCAAACACAGCTAATTACGATAAATCTCATTCGTGAACTATTTTGATAATGTATGTAACATGGTACATACATAAGCAGCACTACATGAATTTGAATACATGAGACATGCTCCAATCAGTTCATATGTGTATTATTCTTAATCCATATATAGCAAATAATCACCAAAATTGCTTTCACAATTGTGTGTACATAGTAATAGTGTTCCAATCTAAGCATAGACATCTACATCATGAACAAGCTATCATCATACTACACGTATGCTCTCATGATTTTATCATGGTTCATCCTTACTGAATCATGGATGAAACATGGTAAAAACCTCAAAAACTACAAGTTTAAGCCAATTACAACTTCATGTTAAACTTAGGTAAGCGTAATCATCACTACACTTAAGCTAGGCATGGAAATACGGTTCACCCATAATTAGCACATGCGTAAGCATACATGCCCATCCTCATAATCTATACTTGCTAGAATCAAGAAAAAAAATGAAGAATCATGAGACATGAATTTAGGATAAGAAGAATAACATGCTAAAATCCAATAACATGTAAGTAATTTCATACTTGAACAACATGATAGCTTTCAAGATAATATTTATACCTTTATAGTCGCATTTTCAAGTAAAAATTATTCATTATAATCATAATCAATGAAATTTAAGGACATGAAAATGAACAAAATATTCAAGATGGAAAAACTGCCATTTGGTCGTTCGATCGGCCAGATGCCCATTCAACTGCCCTCGACAGTTCAAATCTAGTTCGCCTTCAACCTTGTAAACCCAAAATCGACATGAACATCCTAATATCACTTCCAAGTATCATAATATTGAAATATAAACTTAAGACAAGATAGATCTAGTCATTTCTAAACTAAATCAAAAGAAAGTCTTTAAAAAGAACATGCATTACTTAACCCACCATTAATGCACAACATTAAGCAAAACTCACATAAACCATTTCAAACCGCAAATCCAAAATATAATCCATTTTGGAAGAAAAACTCTTACCTTCAGTGAGCTTTTGGTTAGTGATGCCACCGGTTCTGGTCGGGTTTTGGTAAACCGGACTCCGATACCATTTAAAAAATTAAAACCCGAATGGTAAAATCAAAACCCGAACCCGACCCGAATAGCATACAAACCCAAAAAACCATAACCCGATCCAACCCGAATACATTAACACCTACTCACATCCATTTTCAGGCATACCAAAAAGATGAATTTTGAGGATAAAAAACATCACAACTAGTCTAAAATTTGGTAACACATTAGTGTGAAGTGTATTGATCGGGCAAAGATGAAAACCTTCAAAATACTATAAGCAGCAGAAGAAGAAAAAAACAACAACTAGAGGGACTGAAAAGAAGAAGACATTTGCTAAAATCTATCACCAAAGAAAAATAACCTCTTGGCTGATAAAAACGAAAACAAAAAATTAAAAATTAAAAAAGATAAAACTTCAACAAATAAAATGAAGTTGGATCTTGGTTCTAATATCAACGGACCTCTCAAAAAAACCTTCAAAAGTTTGCCTTTATATATATATATATAAAGCAAACCAAAGAAACTGAGAAGCGGGGTGTAGAGGGAGGGAAGGGGAGGAAGAAGATGAAATCACAGAGAGAGATAAGCGAAACCAAAAATTCGCTCCTTTGGTGTGTCGCTTCTTTGCTAAAACCCAAATTGGAGGGCGATGCTGTAGCCCGAAATAAATCAAGCTTAGGGCAAGGGACACTGGAGGAAATAGGAGGGAGCCGGAGGAAACAGTTGGAAACCATTGGAGAGGACGCCAAGAGCCGGAAGATGTCGTAGCCAGTAATCCTAGAATCGAAGGGATACCGGAGGGAGCAGTAGGAAACATTGGAAATCGTCCGGAGCCGGAGGACACCATCGCTAGTTATCCCAAAACCAGAGGGAGCTGTAGGAGATGATGAACATTGGTGGCGGAGCGTGAATTGGGAACGACATTTAGGGTTAGATGGGTTTTGATAACTATCGATGTCTATATAAACCAGGTCGAGTCGGGTCGGGTCAGGGAAAACCCGAATCCGACCCGACCTGAAGTTCAGGTCAAAATTTAAACCCGAACCCAATCTATTATACCATTTAGTAAATCCAAACCCGACCCATTAGGGTCGAGTAGGGTTTATAAAAAAACCTAACCCAAGCGGCATCCTTACTTTTGGTCTAAAATCAAAACTTCAATGTCCACAAATTCTTATCCAAAATTAATGTTTCGTTAATACCTTAATAAATCCAAATATTTAGGCTTAAACCACTTGAAAACTTGTAGATGTAAGGCTTTCTTTGTCTAAAAATAAAAATCCCTCATTAGATGTTTAAAATATGGATTTAAATCAAAAAATTTAGTAGGGTAAAACATGATTCAACCTTAGAAAAGATGAGATAAAGAAAGATTAAGGAAAAACCAAAGAGATTAATAAAAAATCAAAGCTAAAACTTACCTAAATTAACTTTTCCTCTTTGCTATGGGGATTAGGCCTTCTTAGCCTCCCAAATCTCAGCCCTTCCAAAACGAGAATGGAGTGAGATTTTATATTTGTAGTAAGTTATGAGGTATACACATACAACAAAAAGGACTATTAGCGACGCATTAATAGTCCTCTAAGCTTTGCTAATGACTATTAGCAACGCATAAATAATGTCGCTATAAACGTTGAAAAAAGTGTCGTCACTATTGCCTATTTGCGACACATAAAAGAAAACATCGCTAATAGGCAGTATTAGCGACGTATATTTATACGTCGCTAATAAAATCAACATGTTGCTAATAATAAATTATTAGCGATGCTTAACTTTTATGTCGCTAATAATCAATTATTAGCGACACTATCTATACGTCGCTAAAACAAAAAAATAATTTTAAAAAAAATAAAAAATATCTTATTAGCGACGTTTTTCCAGTGTTGCTAAGATGAAAAATATTTAAAAAAATGAAATTATATATTAGCGACGTTTTTCTAACCGTCGCTAATAAGAAAAAATAAATAAAAAGGCTTGTAGCGACGCATTTCAAAAGCATTGCTACAAGCTTTGAAATTTTAAGAAAAATTGACCCAATGGCGATTTCGGGGAGGTGAGAGGGGCCAGAGGGAGGGGGCTGCCAGAATTCGGCACAGAAAGGGAGGGAGTGGGAGAGAGGGGGGAGCCGGGGAGAGAGGAGGGGGAGCGGGAGGGAGGGGAGCTGGGGAGAAGGGGGGAAGGGAGGGGGAGCCGGAGAGAGAGAGGGGGAGTGGGAGTGGGAGTGGGAGGGGGGGATTCTTGTGGGGCCGCCGGCATCCGGCCTCGAAAGGGTGGGAGCGGGAGAGAGGGGGATCCGGTGAGAGAGGAGGGGGAGCGGGAGGGAGGGAGGAGCTAGGGATCGGGAGGAAGGGGGAGCCTGGGAGAGGGGGGAGCGGGAGGCAGGGGGAGCCGGGGAGAGAGGAGGGGGAGCGGGAGGGAGGGGGGTGCCGGTGTGGGAAGGAGGTAGAGGAGAAGGGGGGAGCCGGGGGTGGGAAGCGGGGCAACCGGGGAGGGGAAGGGTGGCCGAGGAGAGCAGGGTGGCCGGGGCAAGAAGCCGGCGGTGCAGGGAGGCTGTGGAGCCCGGGCAGAAGTGGGCGAGGAGGGGCGGTGGATGGCGGATGACAGGTGGTCAACGGAGTAGGGAGGAGAGGACGGGCGGCGCGGTGGTCGGAAGCCGGGTGGTGGGGGTAAATACCGGGGGGGAGGAGGTAGATATAAGGCTCGGGTGAAATTTCGCCTACACGGGGAAATTTCACCCGCGCACAAAATTTCCCCATGCGGGCAGAATTTTGCCCGCAATGAAAAAAAATTTTAAAAAATAATTTTAGCGACGCTCTTTACGAGCGTCGCTATTAGCTTCACCGTAGTGACTCTTATTCATAAGCGTTGCTAGTTATATGCGTCTTTAATGATGCTTATTCATAAGCATCACTATAAATAATTTTTTTATATTTTTTCTCCTCTCTCCTTTCACCCACCCTCTCCCTCTCCACCCACCTCTCTCTCTCCACCCTCCTCTCTCTCTCTCTCTCCCTCTCCACCCTCCACTCTCTCTCTCCCTCTCTCCCTCCACTCTCTCTCCCTCTCTCTCTCTCCCCTCCTCTCTCTCCTCCCTCCCCTCTGTCTCTCCCTTCTCTCTCTCTCTCCCTTCTCTCTCTCTCTCTCTCTCTCTCTCTCTCTCTCCCTCTCCCTCTCCCTCCCTCTCTCTCTCTCCTCCCTCCCTCTCTCTCTCTCTCCCTCCTCTCTCTCTCCCCCTCCTCTCTCTCCCTTCTCTCTCTATCCTCCCTCCTCTCTCTCATTCTCTCTCTATCCTCCCTCCCTTTCTTTCCTCCCTCTCCCCCCCCCCTCCCCCCTCTCCTTTTCATTTAATTTTTTATTTAAAACATAGGTAGTAGCGACTCATCTATATGCGTTGCTACTACCAAGGGTAATAGCGACACTTATAAACATGCATCGCTATTACCCTTAGTCAGTAGCGACACATATGTCTATGTGTCGCTACTACTCTTATGTAGTAGCGATGCATAGCCCTATGCGTCACTACTACTTATTTTTTTAAATTTTTTAAAATATTTTTTCTCCCCCCTCCCTCTCCCTCTCCCTCTCCCTCTCTCTCTCACCTCCCTCTCTCCCTTCTCTCTCTCCCCTCCTCTCTCTATCCTCCCCTCTCTCCCCTCCACTCTCTCTTTCTCTCTCTCCCCTCCTCCTCTATCTCTCTCTCCTCTCTCTCCCCTCCTCCTCTATCTCTCTCTCCTCCCTCTCCCCTCCTCTCTCTCCTTCTCTCTCTCCTTTCTGTCTCTATCTTCCCTCCTCTCTCCCCTCTCTATCTCCTCCCTCTCCCCTCCTCTCTCTCCTTCTCTCTCTCCTTTCTGTCTCTATCTTCCCTCCTCTCTCCCCTCTCTCTCTCCTCCCTCTCCCTAGCTCTCTCTCTCCCTCTCTCCCCTCCTCTCTCTCCTTCTCTCTCCTTCTCTCTCTATCCTCCCTCTCCTCTCTCTCCCCTCCTCCTCAATCTTTCTCTGCTCCCTCTCTCTCTCTCTCTCCCCCCCCCCCCCCTCTTTTTCATTTAATTTTTTATTTAAAACATAGGTAGTAGTGACGCATTGATATGCGTCGCTAATAGCGACGCTTAGAAACATGTGTCGCAATTACCCTTAGTCAGTAGCGACACATATGTTTATGCGTCATTACTACTCTTATGTAGTAGCGACGCATAGCCCTATGTGTCGCTACTACTTATTTTTTATTTTTTTTATTTTTTTTCTCTCCCTCCCCTCCACCTCTCTCTCTCTCCTCCCTCTCCCCTCCTCTCTCTCCTTTCTCTCTCTCTATCCTCCCTCCTCTCTCCCCTCTCTCTCTCCTCCCTCCCCATCTCTCTTTTTCATTTAATTTTTTATTTAAAACATAGGTAGTAGCGACGCTTAGAAACATGTGTTGCTATTACCCTTATTCAGTAGCGACACATATGTCTATGCATCGCTACTACTTATTTTATTTCATTTTTAAATATTTTTTCTCCCTCCCTCTCCCCCTTCTCTCTCCTCCCTCTCCCCCTTCTCTCTCTCCCCTCCTCCCCTTTCTCTCTCTCCCTCCTCCCTCTCACTCTCTCCCCTCCTCCCTCTCTCTCTCTCTCTCTCCCTCTCCCGTCTCTCTCCTCCCTCTCCTCACTCTCCTCTCTCTCTCTCTCTCTCTCTCTCTCTCTCTCTCTCTCTCTCTCTCTCTCTCTCTCTCTCTCTCTCTCTCTCTCTCTCTCTCTCTCTCCTCCCTCTCTCTCTCTCTCTCTCTCTCTCTCTCTCTCTCTCTCTCTCTCTCTCTCTCCCTCTCTCTCTCTCTCTCTCTCTCTCTCTCTCTCTCTCTCTCTCTCTCTCTCTCTCTCTCCTCTCTCTCCTCTCTCTCCTCTCTCTCTCCCCCTCTCCTCTCTCTCCCCCTCCTCTCTCTCTCTCTCTCTCTCTCTCTCTCTCTCTCTCTCTCTCTCTCTCTCCTCCCTCTCTCCCTTCTCTTTTCCCCCTCTCTCTCCCTTCTCTCTCTCTCTCTCTCTCTCTCTCTCCCTTCTCTCTCTCCTCCCTCTCTCCCTTCTCTCTCTCTCCTCCCTCTCTCCCTTCTCTCTCTCCTCCCTCTCTCCCTTCTCTCTCTCCTCTCTCTCTCCCCCTCTATCTCTCTCTCTCCCTCCCTCCCCTCTCTCTTTGTTATTAAATTTTTTATTTAAAAAATAGGTATTAGCGACGCATCTAACTATGCGTCACTACTACTAAGGGTAATAGTGACGCATAGTTACATCCGTCGCTACTACTATCCGGTAGTAGTGACGCATAGGTACGTGTCGCTATTAGTTCATAATTTTTAATTTTTTTAAGTAAAATTGAGAATTATTAGCGATGCTTGTTTATAAATGTTGCTATTGTTGATACTATTAGCGACATTTGGAAAAATGTGTCGTTGGTAGTTTTGAGTTTTTTTTTAAAAAAATTAATAGATATATGTTGTTACATCCAAACCAAGACTATGAATTAGTCTAGTTTAGATTTCTTTTTTTACTTGTCAACTATAGTAAACAAGGTCAATCCACAGGGAAAGCCTTGTGTGACACAGAAAACTATTACGAAGAGAATAGAATAGAGAAGGAAAGTGAAATAGAGAATAAGAGACAATCAAAGAGAAAGTGCTAAGGCATCGGAAATCCACTTGTAATAAATCTCTAATGTATATTTGAATAAAATGATAACTCAATTAAGATCAAATGAAAATTCATCTCAATCGGAAAATTTATCTTTAAAAAAAAACTTTTAAATAGAACAATAGTAATTGATTGTTTACTATGTGAAAGCATTAAGTATATAATCACATGGAATTATAAGCATTCAGCGTGCCTTTCGTCAACGCTGAATCAAATAATTATATAGATTATAAACTCATTAAATATGAAACATCAATTTAAAATGATAAAGAACTTACTTGAATCAAAGTATCCATTAAACATCAAGTACAAGCTTCATTCCTAGCCTTAGCTTGAGAGCTTAGAAAGCCATTACAATAAAACTAAAGTAAAAATACAATATGAGAGAAGAAAATAGGAGAGGAGAGCTCCAAAGAGGAGGGTGTAAGTCATCTATCACGTCTACCCCTCTATTTATAGGAATAGAAGGGGTTGCTTCAAAGAGGAAAGTGAAATCATATCTCTAGATTGCATCCTGATTGATTGCTTGATTGGTTGCTTCTTTGGCTATGATTAGATACTAAATAAATTAATGATTTATTTAGCAAATAAGTATCTTTGAATCTTCCTTTAGTTAACCAATCAGCCTCCTTGTCTTTCCTTATGTGTATCAATCATAATCAATGAAAATATTCTTCATGTGTTGGCCTCGGGTTAGTTTACTAGCTGTCTGATTGCATGCCAGATTCGACCTATATATCTTCAGAATTTAGAATTTCTTCCTGAAATATCATTTGTAGATATGGAAGTCTTCTTTCCAATTACACTAGAATCATATCTATCCGAATTATACACAAAAAGATATGATCGAAATGCTAAGCCTCTGTCAATCTGTCCGAATCAGCTTCTTTCCTAATTTAGTCCTCTTCATACAAATCTCAAATCAAACAGGTCCACAAGGTTGTGTTCGACCATTCCATGCATGTTTAGACCATTAGGGGCCCATTCTTGACTTTCAAATAGCTTTGGGTAGATGAGCTTTACTTCCTCTTCCACTTGGATCCTGTTAAAGCCTGTTTAGATATGTAAACTCAATTAAGGTCCAATTAACTTATTCAAAACATAAAAAGCCCAAATCAGCAATGAATTAACATAAAATAGGATTGCAATTCAAAATTTAAAAATATTTAATTGAACATTATTTTAGTGCATCAATATATGTTTTAGTGACGCTTATGCAAGCGTTGCTAATGACCTACGTATTAGCAACGCATAAACTTAAGCGTCGCTAAAAGGTTAGGTATTAGCGACGTTTGCACTTATGCGTCGCTAATATTGGTTTTTTTTTGCAATATTTTTTTATATGTCGTTATTATTACTTTTTAGCGACGCTTATATAAGCGTTGCAAATACCCAATTTTGTTCTGGTGACATATTAAAAATTAGGGTATAAATAGAATTTTGTACTAAAAATAGGTAATTTACTCATTTTAGGACTAAAATAAATTTTAAAAAATTTGAAACTCTTTAATGATGAAATAAGTTGGGTTTAGGGTCTTGTGGGACCTTCACCATAAAATGCAAAAGTGAGGATGAAAAAAACCTATAAAATAAAAAAATATCTAAAAAAATTAGATAAATTTGGTTTAAATTAACAACAAATAAAATG
Source organism: Saururus chinensis (assembly GCA_035235625.1). Lineage (NCBI taxonomy): Eukaryota > Viridiplantae > Streptophyta > Magnoliopsida > Piperales > Saururaceae > Saururus > Saururus chinensis. The sequence continues at coordinate 19,323,185 of CP141147.1, read as the reverse complement.
AAGAAAAATATTGATTAAAACCATCATTAACCCCAAAACAAGACAACCCGACCAATTAGAACAAAACCATTGAATCCTACTCTGAGTAAGACGTGTTTATGTGTTTGCCAATATACCAACACCACTGTTTCTCAGCTTTTCCTTAACTGTCTACTTACTAAGGTAAAACTCATCAACCCTTTAGCCTATTCTGCTACTAAGGGTCTAACTCAAGGAGTGGCAGTTGCAAGTCCAGAGCCAAAATTAACTTATTTATTTTTTTGGATGACTGATTGTTTTATAGTGCAAGACTTGTGGATTGTATAAATATGAAGGAGATTCTTAGGGGCAGCCTCTTGTAGAAGCTGAACAAAGACAAAACAACCGACTTTTTTTAGCAAGAACACCTCAGAAGATGTTCAGGCTGTCCTTGTGGAAGGCTGGGATATGGTGACAATAAATACCCACGAGAAGTATTTGGGGTTACCCTCGTGGGGTGGGGTCGGAAAGAACAAATTGCAATCATTCGGCGATAAAAAAGACAAAATCAACAGAAGGGTAACGGGTTTGACTGGAGAGATTTTTATCACACGCTGCGCATGAGGTCTTAAATAAAACAGTGGTTCAGGCAATGCCAAATTACACAAGGAACTATTTTCTTCTCCCTGGTTGTCTATGTGATCAGATCACCTCTCTCATCGGTCAATTTTGGTGGGGGAAAATTGATAAGAACAGGAAAATTTATAAGATAAGGTGACCAAAAATGTGCTTGTCAAAAGAGAATTCAAGAATATAAAGGGTTTCAAGTTAGCTATGTTAGCTAAACAAGGGTGGAGGCTCATTTTGACAAACCTTGCTCACAAATGTCCTAAAACAAAATACTTTAGAAACTGCAATCTCTTAGAAGCTGAGTGTAAGAGAAATGCATCATATGCTTGGTATAGCTTCATGGCCGCAAAGGATGTTATCTCCAGGGGTCCAGATGGAGAGTTGGGGATGGGAGATGAATTATTATCGTGAAGAATTGATGGGTGCAAAGAGCATTTACTTTCAAGGGAATCACCTCGGGGGGGGGGGGGGGCTCATACAAACCTATCTACTATACATGAATTGATCAGCCCGGGCCCCAGGGGGGGACAAATGGAATGAGACCATAATAAGACAAACCTTTCTATCTTTAAGGAGCAATATCATTCTTGGCATCCCCCTGCGCTTGATGCAATGCCCGGACGCATTGGTTTGGGTGGGAGACAAGAGGGGTAATTTCACCGTGAAGAGTGACTATTACATTACACTCCACTTGATTACGGATGAAGCTGAAAAGGAAAGCTCATGTTTGGGAAAGCAATTTGGAGTAGAGAATTACCATCAAAGTTTAAGAACTTTGCATGGAGGAGGTGGAAATCGAGTGTAGTTCAGCAAATGGTGGTTCGGGCATTTAATCAAACAACTTCATCTGATTTAAAAAAAAAATGCAAGGGTAAAATTGGTAACTACTAATGAATCGAATTCTTGCATGTTGGTAAGTTGGGTAATTGTGTGGCCAATGAAGGGGTAAAAGAGACTTTACGGTATAACTAATAAAACCGTTAAAGTCGTTGATCATCTTCCTCTCTTCGGTCATGAGAACAGTGTTAATTGCAGAGAATAGATTAACGGTGTCCATTGGAGTATACTTGCCATCAGAAGAACCTTCTAGATTTAAAATGTTCAATATAAATAATCATTTCGATTGTAATAGAAGGACTTTTGAATGTTAGCTTGAATTTGAACTTGTTGTTCATTTGGAAATATTCCTGAGCTCTGTTTGAGCTGAAGCAGATAAATTCATCGAGAAGATGAATGTCAGCTTGTTTCCTTTATTGTAATTGTTCTTCAATTTGTGAAATACAAAAGTTCTTCGAAATTCTGTCTTCAATTGAGCGCTCCATCAATTTGGTATCAAAGCCTTATTAGCTGATTCGATGGCAGCTAATGATCGAGGAGAGAGCTCCAATCGTTCACCATCAATGGCAGACATGGTGGATCTCCAACAACATATGCAACAATCAATGTAGCTTATGATGAAACAAATGGAGGTAATGAATCAAAACCTCAGTGCGATTCTTAATAATGCAGTAAGTTCAGTTCCTACTGTTCCGAGAAATGTGCACTTCGATCCGAAAAATGCGGAGTCCTTTCCAATGAGAAATCCTAAGACTTCTGGGTCTCGACAGCACAATGAATCATCTTCAAGTGAAGATGAAGCTCCTCCAAATATTATACCTCCAAATAATCCAGGTGCGAACAACTATTTCCCTCGTTTCAAACCAAAAGCTGAATTAAACTGTTTTAACGGACAAATGAATATTGAGCAGTTTTTTAGATTGGTTAGTAGAAATAGAAAATTATTTCTATTGTATGGATGTGCCTGATGATATGAAGTGCTGAGTGGTGTCCTGTAAACTAAAAAGTGGAGCTTCGACCTGGTGGAAACAGATTCAGCAAGACAGAATGAGTAGAGGGAAACATCAAATTCAGTCATGGTCTCGAATGAAGAATTTGTTAAAAGAGATGTTTCTACCAGTAGACTATGAACAATCATTGTTTAGACAATTTCAAAATTGTCGACAAGGTGTTAATAGTGTTTCAAAATATGTAGAAGAATTTTATAGGTTGTCAGCTAGAAATAATCTCCATGAGACTGAGGCTCAGAAAGTGCAGAGGTTTATAGGAGGACTTAAATATGATTTGCAACTGCAATTAGCTTCAAAGCCAATTATATCAATGACAGAAGCAGTGCAATCAGCATTGCGAAATGAATCTTTATTAAGTCATCCTAGATATGAATCTGTACAGTTGACAAAATTTTATGGAGAAGGTGTAACTTTAAATCAGCAAAAAAATAAAGAGCCAATGAATATTGATTTGAGATCAAATAAAACTACTTTTTCTATTCCTGCCAACAAGAAAAACATCTATGCAAAACCCAAGCCCAATACCTGCTGGAAGTGTAAACAGCCTGGTCATTATTCATCTGATTGCCCTCTCAGAACTGTTGAAGCTAATGCAAAAGCCAAAGCAATGATTTCTTGTCAAATTACTGAGGAAGAAAATGAAGAAGACAGTGAAAGTAATGAGGAATCAGAAGAGGTATATGGTGACAATTTACAAGAAGAAGAGACAGGTATGGTTGAACTAGGATTGATTACCAGAAAATTGTTATTGCTCCCAAACAGTTAAGTATAAATCAAAGACATAGAATATTTACAACTGTGGGAACAATTAATGGATCTAAATGCAAAGTGATTGTGGATGGTGGCTGCACCGAGAATTTGATAGCTAAATCAGTTGTAGACAGATTGAGATTAAAGACAAATCCTCACCCACAACCTTATACTATCGGTTGGATTAAAAAGGTAGGTGAAGTCAAAGTACAAGATCAGTGTTTAGTTCCATTTTCTATTGGTATAAACTACAAGGTGAACATTCCCTGTGATATTTTGGATATGAGTATTTGTCATTTATTATTAGGAAGACCCTGACAATTTGATACTTGTATAATACATGATGGATATTCCAATACCATTCAATTTGTATTTCAGGGAAAATCTATTGTATTACATCCTCAGTTGGTACATAGTATGGAAAATATTTCATCTAGAGATATACATACAATTAGTTCTGAAGCTGAGTCTGGTATTAAACAAAATACTGCAGAGTTTAATAATCGACAAGAACTCAATAAGGAAAAGAAAATGAAATCTGTCAAGATTGGAAATGGTGGGGAAACAAAGAGCAAAATTCATAAGAAGATACTTACAATTTCAAGTAATATCTCTGCTGCTCTCAGATCTGAACAACTAGTTCTGATTTTTTAGAATAAGAAAGCTTTGTCAGTTGTTTCAAAAGAACATGTTCACAGTCATAAAGGAGTGCAGTGTTTATTAAAACAATATCTAGCTTTAGTCAATGATGAACTACCATTAGTCTTACTCCCATTGAGGAATATACAACATAAGATAGACTTGATTCTAGGGGCTACATTACCCCATATGCCCCATTATAGGATGAGCCCAACAGAACATGCAGAGCTCCAAAAACAAATTCAAGACCTATTACAAGAGGGGTTTGATCAGAGAGAGTTTGAGCCTTGTAGTAGTTCCTACTTCACTGGTTCCTAAGAAAGATGGTATGTGGCGAATGTGTGTTGACTCTAGGGCTATAAATAAAATTACAGTGAGGTACAGATTTCCAATTCCTAGACTAGAGGATATGCTTGATATGCTGGCTGGTTCCCAGGTGTTTTCTAAAGTGGATTTACGGTCTAGTTATCATCAAGTAAGGATGAATTTAGGTGATGAATGGAAGACTGCGTTTAAGACCAAGGAAGGCCTATATGAGTGGCTGGTTATGCCATTTGGCTTAACCAATGCCCCTAGTACTTTCATGAGGCTCATGAACCAAGTTTTACAACCACTTTTAGGAAAATCTGTGGTAGTATATTTCGATGATATACTCATCTATAATATGAATGAAGATCAGCATTTAATTCATTTGCAAGAAGTCTTTCAGTTGCTATTAGAGAACAACTTGTTTATCAATTTGAAAAAAAAGTACTTTCATGGCAAAACAATTGATTTTTTTGGGTTATGTTATCAGCAAAGAAGGATTAAAGGTAGATAAGGATAAAGTTACTGCTATAATGAACTGGCCAGTTCCAAATAGTGTCACAGAAGTGAGAAGTTTTCTCGGCTTGTCTTCTTTTTATAGAAGATTTATTCAAGGATTCAACTCATTAGCAGCCCCTTTAACTGAATGTTTAAAAAAAGGACAGTTCCAATGGATGCCTGATCAACAGAGAAGTTTTGAAATCCTTAAACAAAAACTCACTACAGCACCTACTCTAGCTCTTCCTGATTTTTCAAAGGTCTTCAAGGTGGATTGTGATGCTTCTATGCATGGTATTGGAGCAGTATTAAGTCAAGAAGGAAGACCGGTAGCATATTATAGTCAAAAATTAAATTCTACAAGGCAGAAATGGTCGGCTTACAAATTAGAATTGTATGCATTGGTTCAAACATTAAAGCATTGGCGCCATTATCTGGTATTCAAAGAATTCATCTAAATACTGACCACGATTCTTTAAAACATTTGCATACCCAAACTAAATTAGACAGATTACATGCTAGATGGGTTGGAGAGTTGCAAGACTATACCTTTGTCATAAAACATAAAGCAAGCAAATTAAATAGAGTTGCTGATGCCCTCAGTCTAAGAGCAGCTCTGGTGCATGTTTTATCTACAACATGTTTTGGTTTTGAGGAATTAAAGCATCTGTACTAGGATGATAAATATTTTTAGGGTCTTTGGACAAACTATATACAATCAAATCAGCCTCAAGGTGAATTTTCAGTAAGTGAGGGATTTTTATATAAACACCATCTGCTTTGTATACCCAAATGTTCTTTAAGATTACTTCTTATTAAAGAACTACATGGAGGTGGTTTATCAGGACATGTTAGACGAGATAAAACTCTATCAATGGTCAAATCCAGATATTTCTGGCCTCATCTTCGAATTGATGTCTATAAATTTGTGTAGAGTTGCTTTGTTTGTCAATAGTATAAAGGCAATGCCACAAATGCAGGATTATATTCTCCTTTACTAGTTCCTCATAGACCATGGGAAGATCTTAGTATGGATTTTATACTAAATTTGCCACGAACCCAAAAAGGATTTGATGCCATTTATGTGGTAGTGGACAGGTTTTCAGAACAAGCTCATTTCATTCCTTGTAAGAAAAGTGTTGATGCAGTCTATGTTGTTGGTTTATTCTTCAAAGAAATTATTCGGTTGCATGGTGTACCTCTTACTATTACTTCCGACAGAGACTCTAGATTCCTAAGTAATTTTTGGAAGACATTGTGAAAGAGAATAGGAACTACTCTTCAGTTTAGTAGTACATGTCATCTACAAACAGATGGACAAACGGAGGTAACTAACCGCAGTTTGGGAAGCTTACTGAGGTGTCTTGCTGGTACTACACCTAAACAATGGGATTCCTTCATTTATCAGGCAGAATTATTATATAATTCAACACCAAACCGAACTACTGGTTTAGCTCCATTTCAAGTTGTGTATGAATTTTTACCTCATCATTCTTTGGATGCAGCTTTTACTAAAAAAGAAACCAGGTGACTCCAAATCTGCCTTACAGTTTATGGAACAAATGACTACTTTACATTCTTCAGTTCGAGATAAAATCCTTCAGTCTAATGCTAAGTATAAGGCACATGCTGATATGCATAGACGAAATGTACAATTCAGTGAGGGTGATTTGGTCATGGTTCATTTGAGTAAAGACAGATTACCTGCAGGACAGCAAGGTAAACTACAAGCTCAAAAATTGGTCCTTGTCGTATCCTCTGCAAATTGGGACCTAATGCTTATCAACTTGCTCTACCACCGGATTTACAAATTTCGAATGTGTTTAATGTTCGTGATTTATCCTTATTTCATGACGCGGAGCTTGTGAATATTGATTCTTAATCTTACGCTCAAGGTCAAGCTTTTCATGGGATGGAGAGTATGATGCAGAAGCATAAATCAAGTGTAGTTCAGCAAATGGTGGTTCGGGCATTTAATCAAACAACTTCATCTGATTTAAAAAAACACACAAGGGTAAAATTGGTAACTACTAATGAATCGAATTTCTGCGTGTTGGTAAGTCGGGTAATTGTGTGGCTAATGAAGGGGTAAAAGAGACTTTACGGTATAACTAATAAAACCGTTAAAGTCGTTGATCATCTTCCTCTCTTCGGTCATGAGAACAGTGTTAATTGCAGAGAATAGATTAACGACGTCCATTAGAGTATACTTGCTGTCGGAAGAACTTTCTAGATTTAAAATGTTCAGTATAAATAATCATTTCGATTGTAATAGAAGGACTTTTGAATGTTAGCTTGAATTTGAACTTGTTGTTCATTTGGAAATATTCCTGAGCTCTGTTTGAGCTGAAGTAGATAAATTCATCGAGAAGATGAATGTCAGCTTGTTTCCTTTATTGTAATTGTTCTTCAATTTGTGAAATACAAAAGTTCTTCGAAATTCTGTCTTCAATTGAGCGCTGCATCAAGGTGTCACAATATTATGCCCACTTTGGCTAATCTAGAGAGAAAAGGAGTGGAGGTAAATCAGCACTGCATGTTGTGTAACTCTCATTCCTGAAACCTTTGTCCACTTAGCATGGGAGTGTGAGGCCACAAAAGAGATTTGGAGCAGGGAGAAGCAAGTTTTCATAAATCTTCATCACACCCAAGATGCGACTGATTTGGTGGAATGTTTCTTGTCTGAGGGTAAAATTGGGGAGTTAAGAGTTGGCCATTACAAAATGTTGGTGTATCTGGTTGTACCGAAATTTGATCAGGGTGGGGGTTAAGTACAGACTGCCAAAGAAAATAGCAAGAGAAGCAAAAGATTATCTCGGGTACTTCAGCAAATGAAAATGTGGAGAGACTTTAGGCGGAAGTACTTAATATCGCAAAAAGGGTGTGGGTGCCTCGCTTCCTGTGGTTGACAAGATAAATTTTGATGGGGCAATTTTTTCTGAATCCGGTAGAATTGTTTTTGGCATGTGTCCAGGACCATATGGGAAAAGTTATGGCATGTAGATGCTGGTCTATGACTTCAATTGATGGAGTTCCTAGCGGCTGTTTATGCCCACGGGTTTGCTAATGAGCTAGCGATCCAAAGCACTGTTTTGGAGGGGGGAGATTGTTTGCATATGATTGAAAATTTTGTGTAAGTCTCCTAGTTTGAGTATATGTGACAGGATACTCAACCACAGAAAGCCCAAGCTGGGCCGGGCATGAAGTACTCGGGACCACGGGTGCTAGAGAAGAAGGCAGGAAGGACGAGTAAATGAGAATTGGAATAATAGTTCAATATAGCTGTGATTGAAATAGACTCTTTTTCATTAAGATGCAATAATAAAGCCGGAAAAATAAAAATAAAAATTTGAACCAATCTAAAAATAATTAAAAAATTGTATAAAAAAGATAAATAAAAATATAAGTGTTTTTAAAAATATGTATTTTTTTATGCTCATACATATGTTAGTATTGGGAGCACTTACACTAATGTGCACTAGTGTATTGTATATTTCAAATATTGATAGCTCTCATTCATTCTTATGTTGAGTGTTTCGTCGTAAGGGAGCCTACTCCTGCATACATAGTATTTTCCACTAGTTGTTCAAAATTATATCTTTTTTTTAATAGTAAAAAAAGTAGTCTAAATACTTAAAGACCCAACTAGGAAGGGGATTTTCATGCTCTTTGTTCATCGTGAGCCGAGTATAAAGAATACATGTGAAACATTCATTTTTAAGATTGACGACACATATGCTAGTGCATATTAGTGTAACTGTTAACGTGCCCTAGTATGTATGTTGTTGATCTTGAAAATGATTACTTCATATATGTTCGCTCATTATTAGAGTGGAATATAAAAAACACTTCTTTAAGAAGGGGGCACTAGACTTTTATACCACCCCTGCTTAACCCCGGAAGTGTTTTTCGTGCTCCTTGTTAACCATAAGCCTAGTGTAAGAAATGTTAAGAGACCATTTATTTTTAAGATCGATGATGCACATATTAGTATTAGTGATAATAATACTACTATTGACGCTAATATGTACTAGCACGGGGTGTTGTTAATTTTATAGATAAACGACCCTCAGCCATTAAACACTCGGTTCATAGTGAGTGGGAGGATTAAAAATTCTTCCTTCATCCCTCACTACTCATAAGACCATTTCTTTATCAATATGCCCTACTTCTCTTGATATTATATTCAGGGTAGTCACTAGTGACGCAACACTAATATGATATCACTAGAAAACCGACACCACTTGTGGTTACAACTTTATTTGTGTGATTGGTGTTGTTGCTCTTGTTGCTTCACCAGCCAGCGGATCACAACTCCACAATAATTTTTTTCTCTCTATTTTAGCCCTTCTTCCCCTACGTTACCCTTGCCTCCTCCTCCTCCCCGGGCATGTGCCTGCCTGGTTCTTGTGTCTCGTTTTAATAGGTGCCCCTTTTCTTGTATCTACACGGAGGGAAATGGGGTTGCCCATTGTCATGCTAGGCATGGGTGCTTCTCTTTGTATGATCAGAACATGGAACCTTGACTAGTCTAACTTTATCAGGCTCCCTCTCTTGTTTCATGAGGTGGTTGCCAGTATATTGGGATGAGTTTGGTGATTGGATTAATAATTAAAAAAAATTTGCTAGATGAATTGGACTTTATTTATTTGTTCAATTACTTTGGATAATTATAATAACTTTGTCATGAGATGATTTGTTTAGCTAAGTTTATGTGTTTTGTAGTTTTATAATTTATTTAATTGGAGAATAATTTGTTAGTATTTAATTATTATCTTCAAGTGGGCTACACTGCAATCTCCCTGTTACGATCTTTTACGATCTTGTCTCGAGGACTCTTTAGGTCGAAGTTGTAACACATAAAGTAATTTTCAATACAAAAAAATCAAGCCCAATGTTTAACTGTATCTTATTACAATTAAGTAATTTATAAAAGAATTAGTAATAATTAATTAGCTATAATAAATTTGTCTAAAAAATATATTTTATTTTTCTAATAAACCTAACTGAACCCAACCTGGTCGTCTCCATGCTTGTAGTTGGACCAAACTATAGGTTGGTTTAAGCCCAAACCGGCCCACAAGTCTAAGATCTTTCTCCCTCCTAAAATTGGGATGCCCTTTGGTGCTTAAATATAAGAACAAACTAAGTCTTTTTATACTAGCTCAAAACTCTTTTTACAATAAATCTGAGATTATTTACATTCCCCTTCTTTACTATAACGACCATTCTCTATCATTCTTACAATGAGCTTGGGTTGGAACCAATCAACCTTTTAAGGCCCAAACTTAAAGTTGCAAGATGGGCTCATAACATAGGAATAATTTATGTTAAGCTCAATTCAATCACATATATAACATAATTCTCCTAACGTTTAGAAAAGTTTGGGTTATGTACCATTATTATAGGCATATTTATTTAAGGCTGCTTAGGTCGGGTCCTTAAATAGAAACCAAGATTCTTTCTATGACCAGGTCAGTTTTGATAATTCAAACTAAATTAATATTATATTGGTCAGTTTTATCTATAAAATTTTATAAAAAATATAACTTAAATTAAATATAGTTATATTAATTAATTAAAAATTTAAATTAATTTTTAAACTTTTACTAAGACCTGACCCGAAATTATCAAAGTATTTTTTTATCCTATTCCAACAACTGCCCCATGCATGTTTTACATTGTGTAAAGTTTTGGTTATGCAACATAATGCCATTGTTGCAGGCACATTTATTTACCTATCCGCGTGGTTCTTCCATTCCAACAACCACTGTTTGTAAGTCGTGCATTGTTTAATTAATTTACTATAGTTAGGGTAAACAAAGGAAGTCATAGTTTAGTTATTTATGTACTGGTTCTGTGCTTCAGCAAAGGCCCATTCAAAGTCTTCACCTACTCTTTTGACTTTTGTAATACAAAGTTCTTGAAGTTGATAGACTGATTTTAAGCAATTCGTTCGATGTGTGTGAGGTCCACGAAAATGTTGGTGTTGGGCCCTAAATCCTTATATCTTTAGGAATTATAACTGTCCGGATGCACAAGTCAGCCTGAAACAGAAAATGGCTTCCAGCATCATAACTCTCAACACCTCATGGGTCACTGCGGCTTCTTTCAATCGCTTTGCTACTGTGAAATCGAGTGCAATCAAGCACAAAAAGTGCACGCAGAATACATGCAAACTAGAGCCTACAACTGATCAGAGGAGATCAGCTAATTATCTGCCTGCAATATGCGACTATGGTTTCATACAATCAATAAAGAGTGCTCATGAGGTTCCTATCTTAGCAACGTATGTTATCTTCCTCACTTTTTTGTTTGTAGTACTGATAAAACTGCGACGCAGGGCACAACTCATGCTGATCAAAGGGTTGAGATACTGAAGGATTATGCCAGAAGTTTATTGGAGGAGGAAGGAGACACAATTGTTCGGCTTGAGCTGATTGATACCCTTGGGCGCCTCGGAGTGGGCTATCTCTTTGAGGTCGAGATCAAACGGGCTCTTCAGGTCCTAGTTGTTGACTCAAGGAGAGAGGGTGACCTGCACTGCACAGCTCTGTATTTTAGGCTGCTCCGCCAAAATGGTCGCATGATCTCACAAGGTAATCTTATACATGAAGCCTTTCTACTTCCACGTTATTTCCTTTCTCCCTGATCATGCTTATCACGTCCAGACATCATCAGCCACTTCATGGACGAGAATGGTAGATTTAGTGAAGATTTGAGTGAGGACGCAGTGGGGATTTTGAGCTTGTACGAAGCCTCATTTCTGGCACTGGAGGGCGAAAGTGTTATGGATGCAGCTAGAGCCTTCACCACCAGGCATCTCAATGAGTATCTGAAGAGAAGAAGCTCCAATTCCAGGCTGTACCAATTTGTGGAGCATGCAATAGCACTTCCCTTGCACTGGATGCCCCCAAGATTGGAGGCAAGATGGTTCATTAATGCATATGCAGAATATGAGAAGAAGGATCCCTTGTTGCTAGAATTGGCCAAGTTAGATTACAATATATGTCAAGCCACCGCTCAGGAGAACGTGAAGTTCGTGTCAAGGTATTGTCGTCTATGAGCATCCTGTAATGAATCAGTTCTTTCCTTCCCGTAGCATACATTCCTACGTTGCGTTCCGTTTCACTCATTGTAGGTGGTGGAAGAATCTTGGTGTTACAGAGAGCTTGAGCTTCACTCGAGAGCGGTTGCCTGAGTCATTCATTTTGGCTCTGGGTACAATCTTCCAAAGGAAATATGGATGGGCAAGAGAAGGGCTGACCCAGCTTATTCAGCTCGTGGTGAGCATCGATGATTTATACGAACACTATGGAATCATGGAGGAACTAGAGTTGTTCACAGCAGCTGTAGAGCGGTAGGGTTCTTGGGTCATCTTTGGCATGAATTTGGAAGTGTTTTACCCGACTTTCATATATGACATCGATGGTGCATATGTTACTAGTATCATGCTAATATATGTGCTGTCGACCTCAAATATTAAAGAGTTTACATATATTTTTTATGCTTGGCTTATTATCAAAAGGGGAACATAAAAAACTCTTTTTAATAATTTGGCTATTTACACCCCCGTTCAATTCCTGTGTTCCCTATAAAAAGCAAAAAAAACTGTATTTTTTTCACTCTAAGTACCTATCTTTTTCTCGTCGCATCCTTTTGTTTACCCCATACTTAAAACCCAAAAAAAAAAATATTTTCTTCAACTTTGGCACCAGCTAGTACCTTCACGGCCACCTGCAATACAGTCTCGGCCCCCCTTTTGCCTATCCTAGTCGCTTACCCCCTTCTTGGCCACGGCTAGCTACCAAGCATCATTTTTTGGCCAAACCCCAAGAATTGGTGGCCACAATGGCAAGATCGAGGCTTGGGTTTGGCAACAACATGGCTCTGGCTAGCCGCGATAGTTATGACTTGGGATCTAGCCATAACCACCTAGACTAGATCTAGCCTAAGCTTTGGCCTCGCTATAGCTATGCCTCAACCTAGCTATGAAGGGGGACAACGGGCAAGGCAGGAAGGAGGGGGCTATGACCCAGCCACCCATTTCGGTAATGGTGTCAGCTAGTGCTGGTGAAGAAAGAGAGGGAAAAATGGGATAATTTTTTTAGATGTGAGGGATGAATGGGATATTTTAGTAATTAGAGGTAAATAGGAAATAGGGGATGTAGGAGTTTAGTGGGGTGCATATAGAGACATTCCGACATTAAGTTGGGTCCATTGGGATCAATAAAAAAAGTCATAGTTAGGGGTAATCTCTTGCAACGAAAAAATAAAGTGGCTTGGGAAACAATAAAAAAATGTTACAATATAAAATAAATACTTCCTCCATTGTAGAATAAATGTCCAATTTTAAAAATTAATTTGTTCTAAAATAAGTATCCAATATGCTTAGTTATCACCCACTTCGTCCTCTTTAATGCAAATTTTATATATAATTTTCTTAAAATACTCATTATTATTTTTTTTGTATTAACAAAGAAAAGGTAGTTTTAAAATTTTGTAAGTAATGTGAGATAACTTAAATATTTGACTTTTTAAAAATAAGATATATTTTAAGACGGAGGGAGTATATAAAAATTCTCGTAACTCCATGTTGTGGGAAGTTATGAGTTCATTAGAGATATTTTAACCCATATTTGCATTTTATGTATTATGCTTGAAGTACACTTACATAAGTGTTTAAATATAAAGTAAATAAATAATATTTTTTATTCATAATGGCTCGAGCTTTTGAAAAATACAGTTAATTAAAAAACTTGTTGTGACACTTTGACAAAAAATATCGCAATTAGGCCTCTCACTCCCGCAAAATTTCCCTGGCATAGATTATGATTACTGAGAAGTTATTGAAATGGATTGGATACTTGGTTGATGATTTTATTTCCTTCTCTGTCTTTAATCTGTTTTATTTCTCTGAATGATCCAAGATGGGATGTTGATGCGGTTGAAGAACTTCCTGAATGTATGAGGCTATGCTACTTAGCCCTCCTCAACACCTGCAATCAGTTGGCTTATGAAATCCTTCGACTAGAAGGGCACAACATAATACCACTTCTAAAGAAACTTGTACGCCTACTCTCCCCTGTCAATTTGGACATGACTTTTCAGAGGCATAAAAGATTAAATTAAGTTTTTCGGATTTATTTCAGTGGCTAGATCTTTGCAAGTCAGACCTGAGGGAGGAAAAATGGTCTTGCGATGGATATGCCCCAGCATTCAAGGAATACCTGGATAATGCAAAATATACCATCGGGGGTCCACTTGTATTAGCAGCTGTCTACTTTCTTATGCGTATGGAGATAAATGACCGTACTGTAGACCTCATGGCCACCTACCCTGTCCTCATCCAGCTATCAGGACTGATCTTCCGGCTTTGTGACGATATTGGAGAAGCAATTGTATGTGCCCATTTCCTTTGAGTCCCGTTAATATAACCAATATGTCTATGGAGCCGCAGATGATGATCTATAACTTAATAGACCAGTCACATATCAACTTTTTGTTTTATAATTATTTTAATAACTTAGTTTGTGCTTGTTAGTAGATTAATGATAATGATTCATGTCAACAGGACGATATGGAGGGAGGGGAGGCACCCAACTCCCTTCAATATTACATGTGGGAAAGAGGAGCCACACATGAAGCGGCTCTGGAACACGTACGCCATCTACGTAGTGAATCGTGGAAAAAGATGAACAAGCATCTGGTTCTGGGCTCTTCTTTCCAGAAGGATTACATCCATGCTGTGATGGGTTTTGCTCGGATAGCACACTGGTGCTATCTAACCGGAGATGGATTTACCACACAGCGGGAAAGGACTTTGGAGACATTCAGGTTGCTCGTGGTTGATCCCATACCAGTCGACGATTGAATTGAAGTTAGAAAAAATGCGTGTATGTGTTTCCGAATGATTGATTTCTCAAACAGTTTGAAATGGCTAGCATTTGATTTTCTTATAGTACTTGTGATTGAAATAAATCCGGTTGTTCGTTTGGCAAAATATAGCTCTCTCTATGACGTAATCAGTGGATTTTTTTGTTTTTATTTATTTTTATTAAAACATAGGGCCTGTCTTGAAGGGAGCAACCTTATGGGCATAAACGTAGGTTTTACGTGTCATTGAATTTTAATTAAATGGTGCACATAATTCAAATAACACATTTTTTACCCGTATGGTATCGTCAGATGAAAAGTCAACAGCCTATAATTCTCAAATTCACATGATACGTGATATGCATGAGCTTGAGCTTATATAATTTTTTTTAAATTATATATTTTCTTTATTTTATAATAATAATTTTATTTTAAAAAATAAGAAAATAATTTCTATGAGCCCCAGCTCATGCATTCAAGCAATCAGATCTTAATTTGATGGAAAGCCCTTGAGTTCTTTGCCTTATTAGATCCAAATTTGATTGCCCATGAAACTATATGCTCATGTTCACATGTGTGAGTTCGAGCTCATTAAAATGAAACTAAAAAATAATTCATATAAATAGTATCATTTGGCTCAATTTAACTAGTTAAGTACTTCGACAACTTCTTAGAAGCTATTTTTCACTCTCTTACCCAGTATTTTACTATTTAATAAAAAAATATTATTTTTAAATAAAAATATTAATATGGGACAAATGTTGCGTTACCTAAAGAAACATACATAAAGAACACAATACGACGGAAAGCCTGCGGGATATCTACAAAACAAAACATGTACTCTTATCATAATATACCTTGAAAAAACTAAGGAGACACATGGCCAAAACAAAATGGATAACCCATAACCATAGATGCTCTCACCCAGCAAAGCAAGATAAGTTTAAACATCTAATTCCGATCGTTCCCTACCTTGTGCAAAACCAGAGACAATCTGACCACCACTTCCAAGGAGGACCTCAACCTCACTCTCGAGTGACAATCTCCAATGACGACTAGCTAAAAAGGAACAAATGTGGGACTGGGATATAGGCTCAGGCCTATGTTGATCCATGGTATTAGCGGTTCGGGTGAGCTGGTATAGGCTACAAGGTCCAAAGTTAGAAGGGGTAGTTGCGCTGACCCTACATAAGCCATTGTGATATTGATTCTATTAGGATCTGTATTTGCCCCATACATACATTAGGCATGTGACTAGGTTGTGTATTAATATATTATGGGGCCCGAATCACGAATTAAGTGTTAATGGTCGGACCTATAGTTAGCGAAGAGTTAACTCTGGCACAGGCTTAGCTATGTGCAAGGGATCTAGACCCTTGTAGGCTCTGAGGAGTAGAGCGCTCCAGTTGTGTTAACCCTCTAAGAAAAGCCCAAAAATTTGAGTAGGAAATCCATTTAATTGTGCTCATTTAAGAAGTTCAATTAAGAGAGGACTAAGAGGGGTATTTTAAGGGAGATTAAGAGAGGAAAAGTACTAAGCATTGGGCCGCCCCCCCCTCTCTTCTCCTCTCCCCCCAATCTGCCCCTTCCTCTCTCCCTTGGTGCGGCCTACCTAGAATTTAGAGCAAAAACCTGCTGGTTGCCCCCACTATTCTCGTCTCTTCCACTCTTGGACATGGAAAATGAAGGAGATCTCTCTCCTTGCTGGTTGGGGCTTCAAAATCAAGGTAGAAAATGTCCTATTTATTGAGATTTCACTTCAAGAAGAAGGGTTAAGAGAGATCTACATATAAGAGGTAATAATCCTTTCTCTTGCTTATTCAATTGTGCTCAATTACAATTGGATGATCATGTGAAGGCTTGAGGGTGTCTAGGGGCTGATCAGCGTAAGGTCAATGCATTGTTATTCCTAAATTTTAATTTGAATATATACATACTCTTGATTAGATAGATTATTGCTTATGTAATTGGACTTGTATGCCTCTTGTGTAGTTAATTATCATAAATATTAGATTTTTATGCTTTGTACCTCTTCTTAGCCAAGGACTACCACGCTTCCGCTAGTTAATTATCATAAAGAAACTTGTACGCCTACTCTCCCCTGTCAATTTGGACATGACTTTTCAGAGGCATAAAAGATTAAATTAAGTTTTTCGGATTTATTTCAGTGGCTAGATCTTTGCAAGTCAGACCTGAGGGAGGAAAAATGGTCTTGCGATGGATATGCCCCAGCGTTCAAGGAATACCTGGATAATGCAAAATATACCATCGGGGGTCCACTTGTATTAGCAGCTGTCTACTTTCTTATGCGTATGGAGATAAATGACCGTACTGTAGACCTCATGGCCACCTACCCTGACCTCATCCAGCTATCAGGACTGATCTTTCGGCTTTGTGACGATATTGGAGAAGCAATTGTATGTGCCCATTTCCTTTGAGTCCCGTTAATATAACCAATATGTCTATGGAGCCGCAGATGATGATCTATAACTTAATAGACCGGTCACATATTAACTTTTTGTTTTATAATTATTTTAATAACTTAGTTTGTGCTTGTTAGTAGATTAATGATAATGATTCATGTCAACAGGACGATATGGAAGGAGGGGATGCACCCAACTCCCTTCAATATTACATGTGGGAAAGAGGAGCCACACATGACGAGGCTCTGGAACACGTACGCCATCTACGTAGTGAATCGTGGAAAAAGATGAACAAGCATCTGGTTCTGGGCCCTTCTTTCCAGAAGGATTACATCCATGCTGTGATGGGTTTTGCTCGGATAGCACGCTGGTGCTATCTAACCGGAGATGGATTTACCACACAGCAAGAAAGGACTTTGGAGACATTCAGGTTGCTCGTGGTTGATCCCATACCAGTCGACGATTGAATTGAAGTTAGAAAAATGCGTGTATGTGTTTCAGGATGATTGATTTCTCAAACAGTTTCTCCTTGAAATGGCTAGCATTTGATTTTCTTATACTTGTGATCGAAATAAATCCGAAAAATTTTCCGAAATAGACTCAATAAATGTCGAAAATACACTTTTAGGGTAGGAAAGTTGATTTTGCAAAAATAGACTTGAGAACGTGTGTGTTTCCCACATGCATGCAAAAAATGACCCAAATGCCCTTAGGACATATAAAAGATGACATACCACCGTAGAAGGAGAAAGTTCTCATTTTTTGCTATGTCTTTTCTCTCCCCTTCGGCAATCTCTCCTCCGGCCATCTTTTCCCCTCCGGCTACATCTCTTCCGGCCACCTTCTCCCCATCCGGCATCGCTCCTCCCTTCGGCCTCTTCCCTCCCTCCCCCTCTCCCCCTCTTCCCTCACGCTCACTTTGCCCTACATCGGCCTCTCAAGAGGATGGTGCAGTGGATTTTGGGTGGAAGTTTTGTGGGATCTCCTCGACGGTGGACTACATACCTTGCCTGGACAATTGGAAGGCAATCAAGGCGGTGCAGTCGGGTGGCACATGGAGTACCAGGAGCAGCACTGTCCACAGCCGCCATTATGATGCCTGGTGCCTCTGCCGCTGAGATACCGGGTGCCCGTGCCGTGGCTGAAGAGCATGGACATGGTTAAACTGCTTCTTTGGAAAGCATCGGCTGTAATTGTTTGTAATTGTGGCTTCCTGTGAAATAGAAGAAATTTTGTTGTAACGACTTCTTTCTAATGGGAACCTAATTATTGGAGTAGATAAAACTTTAGAGGTGGGTTTATAGAGATGGAATAGCCAGTTCTCAATAAATGTGGTCTTGTGAAAATTGCGATCTGTCTCCCGTTTGTGAGTTGTTTGCTTGGTTAATTCATTTTGGTGGCATTATAATTGTTAGATGTTTTGACAGCCACTTGATTTAAGGCAACTGTGAGTGCCTGGGCCAATAAAAGATATGGAATGCTATGAGTAGTTAGTTCCAAAAATCACCTTCTGTGGATTGACATGCTCATACTCAATAAACTCCACATATTTAGTTTGTTGCCAATTTGCTCTGTACTCTATTCATTTTCCTCTATGCATTGATCTTTAAATTGGAGTGTCCATTTTGTTCTTGCACTTCAAAAAGTGAGTGATAGGAGGTTATATAAGAACAATATATATTATTTTACCCATATTTTGAAGGGTGTGATCTGATTTCTAGCAAGGAGGAGACCATATACTGTAGTTTATTTGGATAAAAAAAGTTGACTGATAGGGCCTAACTGTTGACTGGTAGATGTAAGGAGGCATTTTTTTTTCAAAGTGCATTGTGTGGTCATTAGATTTTATTAAGTTAGGTATATACATAGGTAGATAAATAAAAATGTATGTGAATTATATTGCCAAATATATTTAACGTGTTTGGTGATTAGTATGTATGTCTTTGATAGATAATAATAGATGCAAAGTAATTAACCGTGAATGCATTTTTTGTTGGTAGGCTAAGTAAGAACAATATATATCATTTGTTTTACCTATGTTTCGAAGGATGTGATCTGATTTTTAGCAAGGATATCATATACCTTAGTCTATATGGATAATTATAAGCTAACTGATAGGGCCTAATTGTTGGCTGATAGATGTAAGAAGGTTTTTCTTTTTTAGAGTACATTGTGTGGTCATTTAATCAAGTTAGGCTTATATATGGGTAGATAAATAATCGTGTATGTGAGTTATATTGTCAAACATATATGTGTGTTTGGTGCTTAGTATGCATGTCTTTGATAGATATTAATGGATGCAAAGTAATTAACTATGAATGTATTTTTTATTGATAGGCTAAGTAAGAAAAGATATAGCTCATTAGTTTTACCCATGTTTTGACTGATGTGATATGATTTATAGCAAGGGGGAGACCATATAACCTAGTTTGTATAGATTAGATGAAGTTAACTGATAGTGCTTAATTGTTGACTAGTAGATGTAAGGAGGCTAGTTTATTTACAAAGTACATTGTGTGATCATTAGATTTGATCAAGTTAGACTTATATATGTGTAGATAAATACGCGTGTATGTGAGTTATATTGTCAAACATATCTTCTGTGTTTAGTGCTTAATATGACCTAGTAGAAAGAAGAAAACAAATTTAACTGATACATCCTAACTGTTGACTGGTAGATGATAAGTATAATTTATGCGTTATTTTACCCTTAATTATTTTACTATCTAGTCTCATTTAAGTGTTAATATAGGTTAAATTATTAGATATTAAATTTAATTAGGTTAGAAAAAGCTTCCATGGTGTTTTGAATTAAATTGGCTTATTTTGCAGATTCTTCATTGGTGATCGAACGGGGTCACTTACCGATCGATTGGTTACACGTGATTTTGAAGAAAATTCAGTTCAAGCGTTCGAACGGGCATGTAGGCGATCGATCGGCATAACGCGCAGATTCCTTATTTCACCCAATTTTGATTCCTTATTAAGGGAGAACAAGTAGATTTTCTGAAGAGAAGAAGGAAGAAGAAGATGGAGAAGAAGCCAAAGCTTTCAATGGAGATTCAATTACTTTCTTCTACCATGGAAGGCTAAACTATTCTTTTACTTAGGAGTTGATGAATCTATAGATAAGTTTCAGTTTCTTTTCTTTTTTAATTTAGATCTCAGTTGTGAATTATGACAATTGTATGATAAGGATTTCCTTTTTAATGGAAGAGTTTTTTAATGTTTATTCAAATCTATGTTGATTTATTGTCTTGTAGATGATAGATTGATGTGGTTTTGATATTTACATCAATTCTAATTTCTGTGATTTAGATGAGATGGTCATACAATAGTTTTAATGTTCAGATAATTAAGGACTTGGATGAGTTATACTAAGATTAGACGGGTCATGCCTATAGCTATTTAGTGTAGATGATTCGTGCTATTGTTGAAGATAGTTCATGCCATGGAAATTAATTAATGATTCTTTCTGAAGTAATTCTAGCTTGTAGCTGAGAATACTTGTTCATATTCACACTAGATTTAGATTAAAAGTTAAGGAATTGTTATGGTTCTATAGTGGATTCGATTTCCTAAGTAAATTCCATCATATTAATCTCTTACCTTTAAATTAGTTTTCTTTTCCTTTACTTAATTTAAGTTTAAGTTGTTTTAGTTTTCAACTAGCAAATTCTTCTTTATATTTAGTAATTATTCATCTGTCCCTGAGGTTCGACAACCCTTAAATACTCATCCTAGTACAATTACCTTGTACACTTGCAAAGGGTTTAATTATAAACGATCAAGTTTTTTGCGCCGTTGCCGGGGACGGTGTTGATTTGTTACTAAATTAGCTTTAGGATAATTCTAGATACTTTATATTCAGTTTACTTAATTTTTTTAGTTTAATTCTTAGTTTCTTACCTTCTTTTAATTTAATCTTGTAGTTGAGTTGAAGGTGCTCTCTACACTTATGGCCACAAGTGGACATTGACAAGCTTCTCTTCGGTTTGCAAGATCCTTTTCTCTTTTTATTCTTTTTTCTTAGTTATTTTTGCTTCATCTTTCTCTTTTTACACTTTAAATTGTGTGGTGTGTTTGTTGTGTATGCGTGGTCGTCGCTCCTTACTCCCCCGATTAGTGCCATTTGACCTTGAGCCTGAGCGGACATCTAGGAGAGTTGAGTTGCCCTCGACCTACTTCTCTACACCCCCAAACTCTCCCACCAATTCCTCCACCCACACTACCTCTACCATAATCATGGCTGAACATCAGTTAGATGCACCACTCAAAGCTCTAAGGGAGTATTACACTCCCAATGAGTACACTTCCCCTTCATGCATTAGGTTGCCAGCGGTTGCTGCTCAAAATTATGAAATTAAGCCCAATGTTATTCAAATGCTTCCATCTTTTTATGGACTTAATAATGAAAACCCATATAGGCACCTAGATGACTTCTTGGAAATATGCACAACTTTTAAGCTCTCAAATTTAACTGATGAAGCTGTTAAACTTCGCCTTTTTCCTTTCACATTAAAAGATAAGGCTAAGGAATGACTTCACTCTTTAGAGCCAAACACCATAACAACTTGGGCCCAAATGCAACAAGAATTCCTTAAAAAGTACTTCCCCATAGGTAAGACCAACCAAATGAGAAAGGCCATAACCACCTTTGCCCAACTTCCTACTAAACAGTTCCATGAGAGTTGGGATAGACTTAAGGACCTTCTTAGGAGGTGTCCTCATCATGCTGTCCCTAAGTGGCAATTAGTGCAACGTTTTTATGAGAGTCTTACTAAATAAAACCGTCATCTTGTTGATGCAAGTTGTGGGGGTACCTTTTTACTAAAAAATGAAAATGAGGCATGAAAACTTTTTGAGGACTTGAGTGAAAATTCTCTTCAACATGCTGCGTTGAATAGAAATGAGAGTGACCTATCTACCTTAAACAATGCCCCCTCTAGGGGTGGCTTGTATGAAGTCAAAAATCCATTAGACATCTCCTCTAAAGTTGATACTTTAAGTAGGAAGCTTGACCTCCTTATGACTTCAACACATCAGCCCACTCCCTTCACTCAAGATGCATGCACAATATGCCTTAGCCCAGCCCATACTATTATAGAGTACCCCTCTGCCTCTCAATTTTCTGAGCTTGTCCAAGACCATGTGAATGCTACCCAATCCTTCCCTAGGGCTGAGAATAATCCATTTTCAAACACATATAACCCTAGGTGGAGGAATCATCCTAACTTTTCCTGGCGGGCACAAAACCAAAAGGTTATGGGTAACCAAGTTCCTATGCAACCATTCCAAGTCCCACCAGCCAACATCCACCAACCTCAAGTCCAACATCTATATGTCCAACCTAATAGGAGTCCAAGCTTTTAAGAAAAGGTCTTGAGTGCCCTCCAAGGCATTCAATCACAATCCCAACTTCTTCACTCTCACACACAATTTATAGCAAAGTTAGAAGCCCAAATTGGACAACAAGCCAATGCTATAAATAAGAGAGAGACAGGAACATTGCCGAGTCAGCCCCAACAAAACCCTAAAGGTCAATGTGGAGTAGAGATAGTCCCTTCCTCTAATGAACAAGTTCAGTCCATAACTACCCTTAGGAGTGGTCGACACATTGATAATCAAGTTGGAGAGGAGTCCTTAGGTACTACAAATGAAAGGTTAGATAATTCAGCCCCTAATGAGCCTCAAGTAGAAGTTAGTGCACCACATGAGAAGGAGTTTGTATCTCCTTCCTCTTCCTCAGAGCCACAGCCTAAGACCACTTCAGAGGGATCTTACATCCCTAGGGCACCTTTTCCTCAGTGTCTTGACATGGCCCCAACATTTCGGAAGAACACATCTAAGATGGATGATATTCTTGAGACTTTTAAACAAGTCAAAATTAATCTCCCCCTCTTAGATGTCATTAAGGAAGTCCCTGCTTATGCTAAGTTCCTTAGAGATCTATGTACTCAAAAGCGTAAATCTAAGACCCATGTGTCTAAGAAGGTCTTTCTCACCGAGCAAGTTAGCTCCCTTTTGAAGTTTGACACCCCACCTAAGTATAAGGACCCTGGAGTGCCCATTATTTCTTGTGTCATAGGCGATCACTCCATTCATAGAGCCCTCCTTGACCTTGGTGCGAGTGTCAATCTACTCCCTTACTTGGTGTATGAGCAATTAGGGTTAGGTGAATTGCAGCCTACATCAGTTACCTTACAGCTAGCTGACCGTTCTGTACGTAAACCTCGAGGAGTCATTGAGGATGTCTTAGTGAAAGTTGACCGGTTCTTCTTCCCTGTTGACTTTCTTGTCTTAGATATGGAACCGGTCTGTAATACTACACATCAAATTCCCGTCATTTTAGGTTGCCCCTTCCTTGCCACTGCTAATGCTTGTATCAATTGTCGAACGGGAGTGATGGAGATATCCTTTGGGAATATGAATTTGAGGCTGAATGTGTTTCATGCATCTAACCAACCACCTGTTGAGTGTGACTTTGAGTGCTTAATGGTTGACTATTTAGATGACCTAGTCAATGAAGCCCTTCCCCTTACCCTAATGAGAGATGTTCTTGAATTAACTTTACTACATCCAGGGTTAGAGGAGTCCATTATTGATCCATCTTTGGAGGAGGCCCATAGCCAACTAGCGGCTGCTAGTGTTCCCGAGTCTTCCTCTTGGAAGTTTCAGGTAGAGCCCTTACCTATATCAGCCTCCACACCTCTTAAACCCTCCATAGAGTCACCACCTCAGCTTGATTTGAAAAACTTACCCAGTTCTCTTAAGTATGCCTTCTTGGGACCTAAACTTCCAGTCATTATTTCCTCCAGTTTGACTAGTGACCAAGAGAGTAGATTACTTACCGTCCTTATCACACATAGGAGAGCCATAGGATGGACGGTAGCTGACCTTAGGGGGATTGACCCATCCATTTGTATGCATAGGATCTACTTAGAAGATAATGCCAAACCCTCGAGAGAAGGACAACGAAGGTTGAACCCTAACATGCGGGAGGTAGTCATGAAGGAGGTGGTTAAGCTTTTAGATGCAGGTATCATATACCCTATCTCTGATAGTGAGTGGGTGAGTCCTACCTAGGTTGTTCCAAAGAAGTCTGGATTTACTGTTAAGTCAAATTAATTAGGAGAGTTAGTCCCTATTAGGGAAACCACAGGGTGGAGAGTGTGTATAGACTACCGGAAGCTGAATTCAATGACCCGAAAGGACCATTTTCCCTTGCCATTTATTGACCAGATCTTAGAGAAACTAGCAGGTCAGGACTTCTATTGTTTTCTAGATGGCTACTCAGGGTATAATCAGGTACCTGTGTTTCCGGGAGATCAGGAGAAGACCACCTTCACTTGTCCGTTTGGTACATTTGCTTATAGACGTATGCCATTTGGTTTGTGTAATGCACCCGCTACATTTCAGCGTTGTATGATGTCCATATTTTCTGACATGATTGATAAATTTTTAGAAGTTTTTATGGATGATTTTTCTGTTTTTGGTGCTTCGTTTGATGAGTGTCTCCTTAATTTATCTCTTGTGCTTAAATGTTGTGAGGAGATTAATTTAGTTTTGAGTTGGGAAAAGAGTCATTTTATGGTTCAAGAGGGCATTGTTTTAGGTCATATTGTTTCTAAACGTGGTATAGAAGTAGACAAGGCCAAAGTTGACCTTATAGCTAACCTGCCTCCCCCCACTACAGTGAGACAGGTTCGTTCCTTTCTTGGCCATGCCGGTTTCTATAGGCGATTCATTAAGGACTTTAGTAAGATTTCTCAGCCATTGTGTCATTTGTTGGCTCATGATGTATCTTTTGATTTTGATGATGCTTGTATGAAATCTTTTACAAAGCTTCGTACACTCCTCTCTACCACACCTATCATTCAGCCCCTTGACTACTCCCTACCCTTCGAGATTATGTGTGATGCCTCTGACTATGCTGTAGGTGCAGTTCTTGGCCAAAGAGTGAACAAAGTCCCCCATGTCATTTATTATGCTAGTAAGACCCTTTCTGATGCCCAATTGAATTATACCACCACAGAAAAGGAATTGCTAGCTGTTGTCTATGCCTTAGATAAATTCCGATCGTACCTTTTAGGGTCCAAAATCATTATCTTTTCTGACCATGCAGCCTTACGCTACCTTCTTTCTAAGAAGGATACTAGGCCTAGGCTCATCCGATGGATTTTGCTCCTTCAAGAGTTTGATTATGAAATTAAAGACAAGAAAGGTGTTGAGAATGTTGTGGCTGATCATTTGTCTAGGATCTTACTTGAGGAACCTTCTCACCCTGAACCACTTCATGACTCTTTCCCCGATGAGCAACTCTTTGTTGTCTCTACCCATACACCCCCCTGGTTTGCTTATATTGTTAATTATCTTGTTGTGGGTCGCATTCCCTCTAATTGGACTAAACAAGACAAGGATTTATTCTTTTCTCATGTTAAGCACTATTATTGGGATGACCCTGATCTTTTTAAGTTTTGTTCTAACCAGATTATTCGTCGATGTGTGCCTGATAGTGAATTCCATAGTATTCTTACATTTTGTCACTCTCACGCCTGTGGCAGTCATTTTGGGGGAAAGAAAACAGCTGCTAAGGTTCTTCAAAGTGGATTCTACTGGCCCACCTTGTTTAAGGATGCTCATGAGTTTTGTAAGTCTTGTGATAGATGTCAGCGACTAGGGGCCCTTTCTTGGAGAGACATGATGCCTCTCCAACCCATCCTCATTGTAGAGATTTTTGATGTTTGGGGAATCGATTTTATGGGACCATTCCCACCCTCCTTTGGCTACACTTATATTTTGGTCGCCGTCGATTATGTCTCCAAATGGATTGAAGCCATAGCGACGAAAACCAATGACCATAAGGTTGTGGTGGCATTTATTAAGGAACATATTTTTTGTCGATTTGGTACACCTAGTGCAATTATTAGTGATGGGGGTAGCCACTTTTGTAACCGTTCTTTTGACTCTCTTCTTCGAAGATATTCTGTCACACATAAAGTTGCCACCCCCTACCATCCTCAGACTAGTGGTCAAGTAGAGGTGTCCAATCGTGAGATTAAGAGAATCCTTGAGAAAACTGTGCGCCCTGATCGAACAGATTGGTCCATGCATCTTAATGATGCCTTATGGGCATATCGGACCGCATATAAAGCCCCCATTGGCATGTCTCCTTACCGTCTTGTTTATGGTAAGGCATGTCACTTACCCGTTGAGTTGGAGCACCGTGCTTTTTGGGCCATTAACTCATTTAATTTTGACATGGACAAAGCCGGTACCCACCACAAACTCCAACTTAATGAATTGGAAGAGATGCGTCATGAAGCTTATGAGAGTGCCAAATTATATAAACAAAGGACTAAGGCTTTACATGATCGCTTAATCTATCGAAAATCCTTTGAACCTAACCAGAAAGTTTGGCTCTTTAATTCTAAATTACGCCTCTTTCTAGGTAAGCTTAGATCTCGCTGGGATGGCCCCTATGTTGTTACTCAGGTTTTTCCTCATGGAGCAATTGAAATTTCTGACCCACGAGATAATCGAGTTTTTAAAGTTAATGGTCAGAGACTTAAGCCTGTCATTGAGAGAGATATTGAGAGGGGTGACATTGACTCCATTGATTTGATTACTCCATTAATACATTAAGGGAGTACACACTGTCTGGCTGAAGACGATAAATTTAGCGCTTTTAGGGAGGCAACCCTTGTTTTATTCGGTTTGTTTTTATGTTTATTTTCTCTCTTTTTCTCTAGTTTTAGTTAAATTTCTTTTATTTAATTCATGTAGTGATATTTTTTTTATTCAGTAGTTTTAGTTGATTAATTAGATTTTTATTTTTCTATTTTTATTATAAAAAAAAAATTGTTTGACCGTTCGATCGGGCGTATACCCGATCGATCGGCCCGTTCGATTGGTAAGTTGGCCGTTCGAACGGTCGAGTCGTCACTTTCAACTCGCGCCGGCTAGTTCGGTTCCGCCGTGTTTCCTCCGCCGCGCGCCGAGTTTTTCCTCCGCCGTCTTCCGTACCTTTTCCGGCGAGATTTTTGTCCGAAAATTATCCTTCTTCTCCGATTTTTCGTGTAGAATCCATTTCCGAAGTCCATTTGAGCCGAATCGCCCTCTATTTCACGCAGTTCCTCTGTTTCACCGGTAAGTCCTAGATTCGATTTTTGAAATTTTCTTTCGATTTTTGACCAAATCAGGTGCAATTTGTCGAGGAAATTTGTTATAAACATCTTGTATATCTTATGTTGATGATTTGGTTCAGTTTGATTGACTGATTACTGCATAAATCATGGTAGATTTCGAATTTTTCAGTCCACACTGTTTTTGTCGAAAATTTCAATTTTTGATGCTTTAATGAACCAATTTATATATACTTGCTTTACGAAAAATGCTTAATTTTGACTTGTGCATATCATATTTTAATTTGGGACATTTCTGATCATTTTTTATAGGGGTATTTTTGTAATTTAACATTATTGGGCTGTGCAGAATTTTTTACTTCCTTTTAGTCGCTTCACTATCACTGTTAGCACATCTTTTTGAGCTTTTTGCAGACCTATGGCACACGGTTCACGTTCTCAAGTTCCGAAGAAGAGGAAGGGCGCCCCCTCTACTTCGCGTGCTTCATCTTCCACGACCGCCGCTGTTGATCGACCTCTTCGTGCTATTTGTTATGAGCGACAAGTGGAGTTTGTCCCCACCATTACTGCTGCCCAGTCATGGCTTATGGAGCGAGATGATTGGCATTTTTTTTTCTCAGAGATTGCTGCCCCTGATGCTCGCGTACATCATGAGCAGGTCCGATCTTTTTATGCATCCGCTTTTCTTAATGAGATGGGATATATTATTAGCACCATTGGAGGTATTACGATCACTGTCATACCAGATCTCATAGCTTTAGTGATGGGTCTCACGCGCTCTAGCTTCACCTATCCGACTTTTGGTGATTTCGCTTTTCCTGATGAGTATATTATCACGGGAACTCTTATCGGGCAGGAGCGAGGCCCATCCCTCACATATGGATTGCCAGCTTCTCTCATGACTCGGGACTATCGTTTTGCACATCTGATATTAGAGTATGACATATGGTTCCGCCGTCATGAGAAGGTTGACTACACTTTAGCTCGCCTTCTTTATGTTCTGGGTCGTGCGGAGCGGATTCACATCGATTTTCCCTCCTTTGTCTTCGCACGGATGGTAGATATAGTCTCTGGACCAGTGGATGCTCGATTAGCTTTTCCTTTCCTTTTGGAGCGGATTTTTGTTCACTTTCAGTTGGATTTTCCTTCCTATGCACCTACGAGCCGAGGTTTAGGTGTCATTTCCCAGGCGACCCTAAACCGTATGATTACACATTGTCCTCCTCCACCAGCATTAGATGAGGAGAATGAGGAGGAGCCAGCCACAGAGGGTGTACCAGATGTTGCAGCTGAGCCGCACATTCCAGAACATGTTACTGCCTCTTTCCTTGAGATGGAGCATCGTCTTAGAGCACATATTGATTCTTCTCAGGCACAGCTTCAGACGAGGCTTACTGCACATATAGACGCTCAGATGACTGAGATGAGAGGACTTATACAGGGACTGGCTGATTTGATTCGTAGCCAATCAGCTCCGGCAGATGCGGATGATAGTGACTAGAGTTCTACTGATGCCGATGATTCTGATATTTAGCTATGCAGGGGCTACTTTTCTCTTTCTTATCTTTTCTTTTCTTTATTTATTTTTATTTTTATTTTTGTTTTGTTATCTCTTTTCTGGGAGCTTGATATTTTAGGTTTGGGAAATTGCTCTTGATATGTATGTTTCTCATGTTTTCTCAATCCTATGTACTTCATTTTCAGATTAGTGGATTAGTTATGCTTTCAGGTGATATCTTCTTTTTCTTCTCTTACTTATTCTTGTCATTATAGTTTATATTTTCTTTTACATTGAGGACAATATTCAGTTTAGGTTTGGGGGTGTAGAAAGATATTTTTCTTGAAAGATATTTTTCTACATTATTTCTTTTAGGATGTTTTAGAGTATTATGTTTTAGGGTATGTTTTTCGTTTTTCTTTTTATTTTATGTGGTTTTTATTGCTTATTTTCTTTTAAAAACATATGTCTGTTTTTAAAGAGATCAATTTCAAAAAGAAAGTTCAAGTAATTAATTAAGTGATGAAAATGATTAAGTGAGTAATTTCTATTTTATATTCTTTATCTTGGATAATTGTGCTTATATTTTTAAATCACATTTCACACACTTGAAACTTGTAGGAATATAATTTTATGATTTATTACTTGTAATCTTAGTGGGATACCTTTAACTAAGCATATTTTTGAAAACTTGACAATTGAGTAATTTTTAGTGTTTTATGATAGATCTTTATGTTTGGCTATTATTTGAAAAAAAAAATGGGATAAGTGTGTCATGAAAAAGAAAAAAAAATGAAAAAAAAAAGTTGAAGAAAAAAAAAGATAGATTGATTGAAAAAAAAATGATGAAAAAAAAAGAAAAAAACAAGTGAAGGTTTGTTTCTCTTTTTACTAAGTAACACCTTGTGCCTAGGCAAATATAAGGGATCGCGTCAAAAGGTGAAAAGTTGAGATAAATTCTTTTATGACTTACTTGGTTCTGTAGCCTTTATAGTTCGAGTTATTAAGCCTGAGGGGTGTTTCAACACCTAGTGCCTTGAGCCAATTGGATTAGGGATACTGGCCTAACGCTTGCTACATGGACTATTTAGAAAGCTTAATAGAACTAAGTATTGCACAAGTCATATTTTGAGGTATATTATGATCTTATTCCCTGAATTTAATTTAAATTTGATGGCTATTACATGAGGGTTTATTATGAGATGTTAAAGATGAAATATTGTCATTGTTATATTTTTTTAGTTAGTGAATTTTAATGAGCTTGGTTAATGGGTCACATAAGATATGCTTGTTAATAGAGACTGAAATTGTATGACTACAAAGTTTCTACACTTTATGTTTTTGAAATGTATATATGTAGTTGCACAATTATTTCTATGATGAGGTTATAGAATGGACGATTCCTTACTTGAAAGTGATCAGATCGATATTATTTATTTGTTTCAAGTATTTGTGGTTTGTTCTTTTTAAAAATAGTTGTGTTTTTAAGAGAAGATTGTTTTTAGAATTTTTGTTTTCTTGTTTTGTTTTATTTATTTTCTTAAGTTTAGATGTTTGTGGGTATCATTGCTGCAAACCCTCACGAGACACAACTCGTCCAACTAGGGACACTTAGGGGTTTAAAGGCTTGTTGCATACGCTAAATGCAATCGTGATTCTCTACGAAAGTGGCTTTTATTTATTTATTTTTTAGATTAGTTGTTTTGTTTTGTTTTGTTTTGTTTTGTTTTGCTTGAGGACTAGCAAAATATAGGTTTGGGGGTATTTGATAAGTATAATTTATGCATTATTTTACCCTTAATTATTTTACTATCTAGTCTCATTTAAGTGTTAATATAGGTTAAATTATTAGATATTAAATTTAATTAGGTTAGAAAAAGCTTCCATGGTGTTTTGAATTAAATTGGCTTATTTTGCAGATTCTTCATTGGCGATCGAACGGGGTCACTTACCGATCGATCGGTTACACGTGATTTTGAAGAAAATTCAGTTCAAGCGTTCGAACGGGCATGCAGGCGATCGATCGGCATAACGCGCAGATTCCTTATTTCACCCAATTTTGAGTCCTTTTCATATACAACTCTTTTTTTACGGATCTAATGCCTATATAAAGACTTATTTGGCACGAAATTAAGGGAGAACAAGTAGATTTTCTGAAGAGAAGAAGGAAGAAGAAGATGGAGAAGAAGCCAAAGCTTTCAATGGAGATTCAATTACTTTCTTCTACCATGGAAGGCTAAACTATTCTTTTACTTAGGAGTTGATGAATCTATAGATAAGTTTCAGTTTCTTTTCTTTTTTAATTTAGATCTCAGTTGTGAATTATGACAATTGTATGATAAGGATTTCCTTTTTAATGGAAGAGTTTTTTAATGTTTATTCAAATCTATGTTGATTTATTGTCTTGTAGATGATAGATTGATGTGGTTTTGATATTTACATCAATTCTAATTTCTGTGATTTAGATGAGATGGTCATACAATAGTTTTAATGTTCAGATAATTAAGGACTTGGATGAGTTATACTAAGATTAGACGGGTCATGCCTATAGCTATTTAGTGTAGATGATTCGTGCTATTGTCGAAGATAGTTCATGCCATGGAAATTAATTAATGATTCTTTCTGAAGTAATTCTAGCTTGTAGCTGAGAATACTTGTTCATATTCACACTAGATTTAGATTAAAAGTTAAGGAATTGTTATGGTTCTATAGTGGATTCGATTTCCTAAGTAAATTCCATCATATTAATCTCTTACCTTTAAATTAGTTTTCTTTTCCTTTACTTAATTTAAGTTTAAGTTGTTTTAGTTTTCAACTAGCAAATTCTTCTTTATATTTAGTAATTATTCATCCGTCCCTGAGGTTCGACAACCCTTAAATACTCATCCTAGTACAATTACCTTGTACACTTGCAAAGGGTTTAATTATAAACGATCAGTAGATGATAGGAGGCTTATATTTTTTGAGAGGTCATTTGATTTGCCATAGTTATGTTTACATATGGGTGGAAAAATAATAGTGTTATTAAGTAAAAATGTCAACTTTATCTTGTGTGTAAGGTGCTTAGTTAGTATGCTTGTAATATATTTTAATAGATGGAAAGTTAGTAAGAAGAATATATGTACTTAGTTTTACTCATGAATATGATGTGATCTGATATCTAGCGAGGAAGAGACCATATAACCTAGTTTACTTGGTTAAAAGAAAGTAAACTGATGCATCCTAACGGTTGATTGGTAGATGGTATGATGCTAATATTTTTCGAAGTACATTAGGTGGTCATTAGATTTGCGCAATGATGTGATTTAACATGTAGCGACGACGATACCATATAACCTAGTTTATATGGTTAGAAGATAGTTAACTAATTTCTATTAAATGTTGACTTGTAGTTAACTGATTTCGACTAAATCTAACTCTTCACTTTACCGCAGTACACTTATATCTCCACCTCGTCGAGGCATGTGAGGGGCAGCGGAGCAGAAGCTAGAGTAGAGAAGAAGTCGGTGGAGGCCAAAGGCAAGGTGCCAGACAGCTTCAAAGTGTATAGATTGATTATGCTAGATCAAAAGATGGGCTGAATTTGAAGAGCAAACGTTATGCACATCACAAAGTTTCTTCATTAGGCATTGGTGGTGGTTGGTGGAAGTATAAAACAATCATTATTATTGACTCAGACGATGAAGTTGTTAATTGTAGGTGGGGAACATAGATATGGTATATACCATATCTATGCTTCAGACCTCATATTTAACATCTTCATCATCTAAATCGATAGTAATGATTATTTTATACTTCCTCTTGCCAGCACCAAATCATAATGATTAAACTTTGTA
Source organism: Saururus chinensis (assembly GCA_035235625.1). Lineage (NCBI taxonomy): Eukaryota > Viridiplantae > Streptophyta > Magnoliopsida > Piperales > Saururaceae > Saururus > Saururus chinensis. Next base: position 19,290,779 of record CP141147.1, on the reverse strand, counting down.
ATGTGCATGACTTCTTGCTCTCCAAACCAATTACATTATCTAATCCAGAATAATCACTCTGTATAATCAACAAAAGAAAAGGTATGAACATATTGCCATATACACCAACATCGAATGAAATGCCGCTCATTATAGAGTTATTGATATTTGAAGGCAAAAATATATGTAATTAGTTTTACTCAGGATTATGCTTTGCTCTGATACTTACGAATGAGGAGACCATATAACCTAGTGTATGTGGCTAAAACTAAGTTAACTAATACGGGCTACGTGGTGACTGGTAGATGTTAGTAGGCTATTATTTGTTGAAGTACATTGTGTGTTCATTAGTTTTGATCAATATATGCTTACATGATAGGTTTCAGTGATGTGATATGATATTAGTTAGGACAAGACTGTATAAACTAGAGTACATGTTTAACATAAAGTGAACTGATATTGGCTAACTGATGTGTGGTAGATGGTAGGTGGCTGATATATTTTGAATTAAATTTTGGCTCATTAATTTTATTATTGATTTCAAGGGGTAGCGGAGGAGAAGCTAGAGCTGATGGACAGGGCGTTGGAGTCCGATGTGGAGGTGCCGACTAGCTTATAGCGTGTTTGAGTGATTTTGCTATATAGAATGATGATCTTGGAGAGCGAACATTATGCACATAACAAAGTTTACTTTGTTAGTTGGTGGTGGGGCAATGCAGAAGTACAAAACTATAATTATCAAAGACGGAAATTTCTGAAGATGCTAAATCTAATGTTTCTCATGGTTAGAATTGGCTTTATTTATTGATTATGTTGATTGGATTGGTGGTAATAGCAATAGTTTATCATGCATTCATATACAATTTAGTGGTTGTTATAATCCTAATGATAAATATTAATAAGAAAATAAAATTGGGCAAATTCAAAATCTACAGCTTCCCATAGACGTCTTCAAAAATAAAAAATAGAGTTAAATAAATTCAATATCGATGGTTAGAATTCGGCATGGGAAAGAGATATCTCGACTAAGTGAAGGCTTCGATATAAAAGGTTCATTTACTGTTATTATACTATATTCGAAAGTAACCTAAAACACGTGGGAGGAGATGAAGCATTTATGTGAGCCCGGGCTCTATGGGTCGTCGGATTTACATCTGGCGGCCCATAATAATCACAAGGCATTTAAACGGGACTCAAAAGGCAAAAAGTATATATAAGCTCGTGCTCACGTGTGCCTACATGCGCTGGGGCTCTATGGGCCGTCAGATTTACATATGGCGGCCCATAATAATCACGAGGCATTTAAACGGGACTCAAAAATCAAAAAGTAAATATAAGCCCGAGCTCACGCGCGCCTACATGCGCCCAGGCTCTATGGGCCATCGGATTTACATATGGCGGCCCATAATAATCACGAGGCATTTAAACGGGACTCAAAAATCAAAAAGTAAATATAAGCCCGAGCTCACGCGCGCCTACATGCACCCAGGCTCTATGGGCCATCGGATTTACATCTGGCAGGCCATAATAATCACGAGGCATTTAAACATGACTCATAAAGTAAAAAATATATATGAGCCAGGGCTCACACTCGCTTACGTGAGCCCGGGCTCTATGGGCCCAATGATTTAAATCCGGCGGCCCATAATACTCACAGGGTATTATTGACTACCGGATGTAAGTCCGACTGGACATAGACCCCGGGCTCACGGAGGCGCGCATGAGCCCGGGCTCATATAAATGTTTTCCTTTATTATATAGGTTTATAGATTTAGCTACATATTTCCATTGTGGTGCACGAGAATGAAGAAAAATCGCCACGATTGAGATGTCCACACGCGACCCAGCTTTAAGCCGAAATGGGCCATACCTCGTCATAAAGGTGAAAACCGGAAACAACCCGTCATTTTCTGAACAGCTAGGAGGTTTTGTCCCATGCTATCTTCTGAGGTATTCTCTTACGACCCCATATGCTTGTCGCCCTACTGGCAGATCAATGGGACTTAGGTTGTCGGAAGGTAGATGTCGAAGAGCAGCCTCCCCATATGTACCCTAACTCCTAGTGGAAGCCGTGGATAGTCGCGTTTGTACCTACAAGTGGCCCTAGCGGAACAATGGTAATGTCGGATGTGGAGAATATGCTAATGTTTTTTCTTGTGGATGAACTAGTTCTTACCTGATATTCTCTGAAGATGAAACATGAAAGGCAGCTAATTAATGGGTGTGGAGAAGGTCGAAGAAAGTGAAAAACTAATCCGTCTCAACTGATAAATGGTAGTGGCTGACATAGGTAACTCCCGGCTAAATCTAATCTTTGCTTTTGGAGATACTTATAGGGTAGGTGTGCCACATGTAAAGTTGTAATACAGGAAGAAATGATTGAGGTTAAGAAGCAATTTGAAGAAGTTAAACACAAAGTTCTTTCAATTATGCAACTGAAAGAATTGACTGATAATTATCAACGGAGAACTACTAAAGCCTTACTGACATAACTAGCGGGTGTAGTCAGATGGATACAGATGAGCAGCCTTTGTTATGTGTGTGTGGGGGAGAGTGGGATGCTAGTCGCCACAAGTATGATTGCCAATTCAGATCTCATATTTGTTCGAAGCTCAATGACGTACGAATCCTTTGTGCCCCTGGTTTACAAAGTAATAGGATGTTGTAGCAAGGAATACTCATTGAATATGAGTTTCACATATCCTTTGGCAATCCCCCTCGACATACCTCCAACGAAAATACATGATACGAAGACTCTTCATTGTTTTCTGCGCTATTCCAAGACCATGCACGATGGTCTACCATTGATAATAACCAAAGTGCGACATGTACATGTGTTCCAGGAATGTGAGCAGAATTTTGAGGTATCCGATGCAAAGATTAACCAGTCGGTTATTTTGAATGATGCAGAAGTAGATGATGACGCATTGTACAAGAACACATTGGATTTGAGTGACGATGCAGAAGTAGATGACTTACTGCATGAGGCTAGGGAGTTGGAGGCAAAGAAACCGCCTCTTGTTTACATTAATTTAGAACCCGATTCTGATGAGGAACTAATAGATGTCCCCATTGTAAGGCTTGAAGTGGATAAGGTGAACATCTCAAATATTGAGGAGAATTTGGCCAACTCAATTGAGGGTAATGATGCCGGAGGAGCTAATGATGGAGAAAGTGGGGCCAACACAATGTATAACATTGGTGAAGATGATGTCATCTACGATGGATGGCAAGACCATCATGCGGAGGACATGAAATGGGATAAATTTGAATTGCATGATTATGATGAGGATGTCTACATTGTGGGAGGAGATTATGACATTTGATATGGAAACCGTCAAAATGCGACTGCCACATCTACGGAAGGTGGAACAGTTCTGCCTCAGAACTTAAATAAAGTAACGAACATATCTCCACATCAAAGGGGGAACTTCGGTAGCAGAACCACTTCAAAGGTCATATCATATCTTACGTAGTCAGTTAACTGATTATACCTAACTGATAACTGTTTATCTCATTCTAATACCGACATACATATAATCGTTCAGTAGATTAGATGTGGATGTGTGTGTGAATGAAGAGCACAACATGGCTGTGGAGGTTGATTTGTATGACTATGGCAAAGATCCGAAGGTTGTGCTACTTGACCAAGAGTTTATGGATAAGGACTCTCTGAAGCTACATGTACACAAGTATGCTATGCACAATAACTTTGAGTTCAAGGTAAAATATTCAAATAAATCTCGATTCACAGTTGTGTGCAATGTGTCGGGATGTCCATGGAGGTTACATGCTGCGATAACTAATGGGTGTAGTATCTTCAAAGTCAAAGCAATAAACAATGTTCATACATATGGGAAACCAATATTTGGAGGATATCATAAACAAGCAAAAGCGGGTATTATTGTTGACTCAGTGGTGAAACGACTTAGGAAACGTGTTGCTTATACTCCCAAAGATATTCAAGTTGATGTCGATTTAGAATATGGAGTGAAGATGAATTATTCGAAGGCATATAGGTCAAAGGTTGCAGCGTTTAACATGTTAAGAGGATCCTATGAGTCATCGTATGCCGAATTGGCTGCCTACTTATATGAGTTGGAGAAGGCAAATCCGGGCACCTCAACTGCTCTCCAGTATGACTCATCGGATCTTACATTCGAGAGATGCTTTGTTTCCTTTGGATCAGCCATGGATAACTTCAAGAAATACATGTGACGGGTTATATGTATAGATGGCACATTCTTGAAAGGAAGGTACAAAGGGACTTTGTTCATGATATATACATTGGATAGTAAGAACCATATATACCCAACTGCTTGTGCTATCGGAGAAAGAGAGAATAATGATGCATGGGGATGGGTCCTTGCACATTTGGAAACCTGCCTTGGTTATTTGGAGGGCCTAGTGATACTTTCTTATCGGCATAGATCAATCACATCACAAGTAGCTCAAATGTTTCCATATGCCACACATGGATATTGTGCATTTCACATATCGCAAAACATGTTTGCACATTTCAAAGACAGAGGTTTGAATTGTAACTTCTTTAGGGCAGCAAAAGCTTTTAGGCCAGAGGCATATATGGAAGAAATGACTATCATTGAGGAGAAAAACCCCGAGGCATACAAGTGGTTAACTGGAATTGATAAGTCATGGTGGGTTACTGCTTACTTTCCTTCGCCCAGGTATAATATAGTCACATCCAACCCTTGCGAAGTCTTCGATGGAATGATTAGTGAGCAGCGACACTTCCCCATTGTCATGATCATTGAGGCAATCCATTTGAAGGAGCAAGACATGTGGTACAGGCGTGGATTGGAGGCACAACATTGGAAGGGCTACTTGACTAAATATGTCGAAGGCAAGATTCAGAAGTGCAATGAAGCAGCTAGAGGGATGATGTGTTATCCCATAAGTGGCCATGAGGTCTTAACTAGGTCCAAAAGAGGGGATGATCAAGTTGACCTTATCGCAAAGACTTGTACATGTGGAAAGTTTCAACAAATGGAGTTGCCTTGTGAACATGCATTGGCAACATGTGGCCACCGAAGACTAAATTATGTTGACTATTGCTCCCCGTTCTACACAACGGAAACTTATAGGCAAATCTATAGCATGAGAGTTTATCCGGTCCTTGAACATAAAAGATGGGAGACTCCTGAAGATGTGAAGAGCCTTAAGTTGAGGCCTCCCAAGGAAAAGGTACGACCGGGCCAGATAAAGAAGAAGCGAATTCTCTCTCGAGGTGAAGAAAAAAGGAGAGTACAATGTCGTAAGTGCAAACCATATGGTCACTACCGCACTACTTGTACCGCAGTAATTGGAGAGAACCCGGTCAGGGGCCCTACTCATCATACATCCATAGCTACATCCCCTCATTCTCAAGGCCAGTCCCCATCACCAACTCATGCTACCCAAAAGTTATCAACATCTACGCAATTCCCTCATGTAGTCGACACGATGGGTGGTAAAGAAATTAGGGTGAAGCGTCACACATGTCCAATCCAGTCGAAAATCAGCCCTCTATCCCCAAAGGGGAAGAGAAAGAAGAAAATGAGACAAGTGGCTGAGCTCAATGCATGTACACTTGCCGACAACATGTGCTAGTGAACAATCTCAGTGGACAAAGTCTCATTGCACAATATTTTGGCAAATCATCCAGATATTCCAGGTGCAGAACCTTCAATGCTCAACCTTTTTTTGTTGTCTAAGTTGTTATATTTTGACAATTTGTTATTCAACACGTAAAGTATTGCACAGAGAGGAAGAGTCTAATACTGCAATGTTGTGTAATTATGCAAGCGAGCAGTACACACTTCTGATATGAATGTACTTAACAACCCTATGCAAATGGATGTTGTAACAAAAGTTAGACGAAATCATTTATCATATGCAAGGATGTGGATTTCTATGTTCCACCAGGTATAAAATAGAATATAAGCTCTGGTAATGAACTTGATGTGGCGGTGTATGTGTTTTCGAAGGTGCTCATAGATGTGGTGTTGTTCAATGATATGTCTTGAACCTGATAGTGATGGATTTAATTATTCAATGTTTTGCAACTATATTTCAAATGGATTTAATTGTCTGCAAGTTTCATCATTGCTGTATAAACAAACGGTTCGACAATAATTTCTTTCCGGTACATACTTATGAGATCAAAAATACTTAATTCTTTCATAAAGCAATACTTCAGTTACAAGGTTTTAATAACAAGCTCGTTATTTTTCCCAATTCAGCATTCTGGTTTAAAGTTTACAAGCTGTAAATAAGTAGCAAGTCAAGACATGCTTGAATTGAATTCCTTCCCAAATGAATTTCATAGGCCAGTCGTCTGTTATCTTAATGCACCTGTTTGTTTGCTATATTATCAATGACATATCAGTAACTGCTCAACGTACTCCATTCCTTCACATGCTTAATTTCTTCCAAATCTTACCAATCAGAAATAATATCTCAAACCTATTATACCACCAAATAGCGCAATATCACCTACCAATTATGATCTACCATTTGCAACCGCCTTATCAGAACAATTTCAATCACAGATAATGTTCATATCTCATCATTCAACATCATCCAAAAACCAACACAATCCATTAAATTAATGTAGTCAAGTACCAACACAAATAACTACAAGATTCTGTCTAACATTAAACAAACTGATATGGCTCCATACACTATTCCTATAAACCAACAGTCAAACATACACCAAATCACATAGTCAACGACCACCACCATAAAGTTAAGCCACCTCTACAACACATTGGGAAAATGGTCGTCATATGGAATTTTGCAAAATTTGGTATGCAACCCTATGCCTCATGATGCGCACGTCCTCTCCAGTAAAGCTCAATTGGTACCCATGAGACAGGTACCACATATAAATGCATACACAGACACCGTAATCATTGTTATTGATTTGTTGTGGGTGTCCGGATATCTCTCTCACTGGGAGGCGTAAGGTAGTGGTTGCTTCATAACCCAATTTCAGCAAAACTATTGGCAAAACATGTCTGAGTATCACCAATTTCTTGTAGTACTGCTCTACCTCAACGCCAGAGTAATATGGGTCCATTATGTATATGACATCTTTCCTCAAGTCAAGAATAATGAGAGTCCAATGGTTACAGTTTACATGAAGAGGGAAGTAGTGGACCTCATATTTCCAGAAGTCCTTTTCATTCACCTTCAACAACTTCAACATGTTGGTCGGAACTTCTGGCCATGATGATGCAACGGCAGCCCTGGAGATAATTGCATCCTTCTCCCTCATCGATGCGTATAGACTGAGGAGGGGAGATGCATCCATCCTCATAAGCTCCTGTTCAATTAGAATCAAACGTCAGTCATGTAGTTGGCAGTTGTCAGTTATGTATGAAAAAAAAAACAAATGAAGACCTACCATAAAATGGACAAGATGGAAGGCTTGCTTATTCGTTGGGTTCCCAAGTGTTTTCTTCCGCAAAGCCACCACATACGCATGTATATGCTATATCAGAGGGATCGAATGGTGAATGAATTTCGTATATAGTTTCTATAACAATCAGAATAATTATTATTGTGTACAACACAACCAACTAATAATAATACAACGAGTAATTCGCACATACATTATCCCAAAGCCACCTATGCTGATGCATGACAGACCGTATAAACTCGGATGTCAGCTGGATTCCACCAATTGTCGGCCGGCTGATCAAGTATGAATCCCATGAATGTCAACACATAGAATAGTAAATGAAATTGATCAATATAAAATGAAATATGTATGAAAGCTAATACTATACTATGAACTCACTCAGATTTCAACATAACACATATCACAGAGAATGGTAAAAATAATAAATAATTTAGAAATGTAGCCTAGCACCTACATTTCGACCCTCAAATAATTTTGTCATGTTCTTTTGCATTCCTTATAAGTCATCAATGTAAGCTAAGCCCCAAACACACATTATACATTTGACAACATGAAAGCCCCACACTCCTATTACTCTACACATATATAGACCTACCTATAGCAAGTCAAAAGCCTGTACAATATACTTTCGGCAAAAAAATAAAAGATAACAAAAATATATCAGTCAACACTTAGGGCCTATCAGTTAAATTTGTTTTAGACATATCTGCTTCTTTAGATGGTCTACCCTTGTTTTGATCATAACACATATCACAGAGAATGGTAAAAATGATAAATAATTTAGAAATGTAGCCTAGCACCTACATTTCGACCCTCAAATAATTTTGTCCTGTTCTTTTGCATTCCTTATAAGTCATCAATGTAAGTTAAGCCCCAAACACACATTATACATTTGACAACATGAAAGCCCCACACTCCTATTACTCTACACATATATAGACCTACCTATAACAAGTCAAAAGCCTGTACAATATACTTTCGGCAAAAAAATAAAAGATAACAAAAATGTATCAGTCAACACTTAGGGCCTATTAGTTAAATTTGTTTTAGGCATATCTGCTTCTTAGATGGTCTACCCTTGTTTTCATCATAACACATATCACAGAGAATGGTAAAAATGATAAATAATTTACAAATGTAGCCTAGCACTTACATTTCGACCATCATAAAAAATTTTCCATTGGTTTTGCATTCGGTAAAATTTATCTATATAAGCTAAGCCCAAACACACATTCTACAGTTGACAACATGAAAGCCCCACACTCCTATTACTCTACCCATCTATATACCTAACTATATCAAGTCAAAATCCTACACAATGTACTTTGCAAAAAATTAACAGCTATCTAATATATACCAATTAACAGTTAGGACGTATCCGTTCACTGTGTTATCACAAAGAAAGGTAAAAAAGCCACTAATGAGCAATAAGTTACAAATGTAGTCTTACACCTACATGATGACCCTCAAAACATTTTGTCCATTGGTTTTGCATTCAATAAAATTTTTCAATGTAAGCTAAGCCCCAAACCCACATTCTACATTTTACAACATGAAAGTCGCACACTCTTATTACTCTACCCATATATATACCTACCTATATCAAGTCTAATGTTAGCACAATGTACTTTCCACAAACATAATAGATACCTAAAACCTACCCGTCAACAGTTAGGTCCTATCAGTTCACTTTGCTTTACTCATATATACTTGCTTAAATGGTATACCCTTGTTTTTTTATCATATCACATTTCACATAGAATGGTCAAGAATAGCCACTAATGATCATTATTATCCAGACTTAGCCTAGCAACTAAATTTCTATCCTCAAAGACTTTTTGTGAATTCTTCTATGGTTCTTCAAAGCCATGACCGCAAACTAAGCAATAAACACACAATCTACTTTTTATGAGATCAATCAACCCTTATATATATAAGACTATATAAAGTTTACTGACCACACAATTTACTTTAAAGACCAACCTATAATGTACCAGTCAACAGTTAGGCCATATCAGTTAAATTCGTCTGTAGCATACAATATTGCTTCTATGGTCTCCCCCTTGTTATTCATCATATCTCATATAACAGAGCACGAGTCCAACTTAACTAATTAGCTATATTTTTCTTCCTTTTTCTACGAACTATTTTTTTTTCATCTGAGATTTACTTTTCAAAATTTTTCATGAGATCACATCCTTCAAATATTTAAATCAACTATATCTTACGATGTCAAATACACTATTCATAGTAGTACATATGGCCATTTTACATACCTATTCAGAATTTGCTCCTTTAATTTCCATTAAGATCTACCAAAAATTTCATTACACAATCTCAATAAATTTCATACCAAACCATATTATCCACCTCAAGAAGATATTCATAACCAAACCATTTTAGGCACTGAAACATGTTATTCATAACCAAACCATATTAAACACCAAAACAAGATATTCGTTTCTTCAATTAACCATACAACGTTGTAGGATCTTACCTTGCCATTTATATTGTCTTCTATTGATCAACGACTGTGGAGATTCGTCAGATGCCCAAGTGAAGCGAGAGAAAGCCAAAACACTGATGTAGCGGGATGCAGCCGGCTGGAATAGAGGGACAGCGGCAATGGAGATTATCAAATGTATTCGGAGGGGGGAAAGGTGGCCGCAATATATGTCTCCGGTTGTCAAATGACTGCCGCAGTGAGATCGCCAGAGTGGATAGTGAAGGATGGAACAAAGTGCGAACTTTCTCTGCAATACCGGAGGAGCTAAAAATGGGACACGATGACCGATAGCGGAGAAGAAGAGGGTGATGGAGGGGATATAAAAGGATGGATGAGGGATTGCCGGAAGGGAATGCGATTCACGTAACGGTCGAGAGCGGTCGCAATCACCGGAGGGAAAACCGATTTCTGATTTGGGATGCAACCGGAGGTGAAGTCAGGTCGTCACATTTCATTTACATTGCCCTAAGGGTATCATCGGAAATTCAAGCGCACATGTGGGCAAGTGGAACGTGCGTAAGTCTATTTTTGCAAAATCAACTTTCCTGGCCTAAAAGTGTATTTTCGACATTTGTTGAGTCTATTTCTGAAAATTTTTCAATAAATCATGTTGTTCGGTTGGCAAAAAATAGCTCTTTCTATGACGTAATCAGTAGATTTTTTTGTTTTTTATTTTTTTTAATAAAACATAGGGCCTATCTTGAAGGGATCAACCTTATGGGCATAAGCCTAGGTTTTATGTGTCATTGAATTTTAATTAAATGGTGCACATAACTCAAATGACACATTTTTTAATTCTCAAATTCACACTGATACGTGATATGCATGAGCTTGAGCTTATATAATTTTTTTTTAAAATATATTTTTTATTTTATATTAATAATTTTATTTTTAAAAAATTTAATTTCTATGAGCCTCAGCTCACGCATTCAAGCAATCAGATGTTAATTTGATGGAGAGCCCTTGAGTTCTTTGCCTTAATATCAAAATTTGATTGCCCATAAAACCTATGCTCATGTTGACATGTGTGAGTTTGAGCTCATAAAAATAAAATTAAAAAATAATTCATATAAATAATATCATTTGGCTCAATTTAGCTAGTTAAGTACCTGACAACTTCTTAGAAGCTATTTTTCACTCTCTTACCCTAATATTTTACTATTTAATAAAAAATATATTATTTACAAATAAAAATATTAATATGGGGCAAATGTTGCGTTAACTAGAGAAGCATGCATAAAGAACACAATACAAATGTAAAGGTCAAGGGATATCTACAAAACAAAACATGTACTCTTATCATAATATATATTGATTCCTTTAAAAAACAAAGGAGACACATGGCCAAAACAAAATGGATAACCCATTGGCATAACCATGGATGCTCTCACCCAGCAAAGCAAGAGAAGTTTAAACTTCTAATTCCGATCGTTCTCCACCTTCTGCAGAACCAGATCTGCAGAACCAGAGACAATATGACCACCACCTCCAAGGAGGACCTCAACCTCACTCTCCGGTAACAATCTCCAATGTTGACTAGATAAAAAGGAACAAATGTGGGACTACGACATAGGCTCAGGCCCATTTTGATCCATGGTATTCATAGTTTGGGTGAGCCGGTATCAGCCACAAGGTCCAAGGTTAGTTGGGCAGTTGCACTGACCCTACATGAGTTATCGTGATATTAATTTTATTGGGATCCGCATTTGCTATATAAGTATACTAGGCATGTGACTAGGTTGTGTATTAATATATTATGGGGCCCAAATCACAAATTCAGTGTTAATGGTTGGACCCGTGGTTAGCAAGGGGTGACCCTGTCATGGACTTAGCTGTGTGTAGGGGGTCCAAGCTCTTTGTAGGCTATGAAGAGCATAGCACTCCTGTTGTGTTAACCCTCTAAGAAAAACCCAAAAATTTGAGTACGAAATCCATTTAATTAAGCCTATTTAAGAAGCTCAATTAAGAGAAGATATAGAGGGGTATTTTAAGGGAGATTAAGAGAGGAGAAGCCCTAAGCATTGGGCCGCCCCCCTCTCTTCTCCTCTTCTCCTCTTCTCCTCTCCCCCAATCCGCCCCCTTCCTCTCTCCCTTGGTGCAGCCTCCCTTGATTTTAGAGCGAAAACCTGCTAGCTTTTCCCACTATTCTCCTCTCTTCCACTCTTGGACATGGCAAATGAAGGAGATCTCTCTCCTTGCTGGCTGGGGCTTCAAAGACAAAGTGAAAAATGTCCTATTTGTTGAGATTTCACTCTAAGAAGAAGGGTTAAGAGGGATCTACACATAAGAGGTAAAAACCCTATCTCTTACTTATTCAATTGTGTCAAATGTAATTGGATGATCATGTGAAGGCTTGAGGACATCTAGAGGCTGATCTGACGTCAGTGCGTTGTTATTCCTAAATTTCAATTTACATACATGCATGCTCTTGATTGGATAGATTATTTCTTATATAATTTGACTTGTATGCATTTTGTGAAGTTAATCATCATAAAGATTAAATTTTATGCTCTGTACCTCCCTTTAGCCTAAGGACCACCACGTTTCTATTGGTCAGCCATTCTTCAACAAAGGCACAATCCACACTAATTTCTCATTCACAAGGAACAACAAAAAATGATGCCAACGAAGGCATCGTACTTAACCGGAGAGAAAGGCACACACCCGCTAACAAGATGAACCACGAACCTCGACCCTTTTGCACCAATAGCAGAAGGGCACACACCTGTGCACTAACCTTGACCCATCCATAATATTGGAAGGAAAACATCAGCACAAGAAGTCGGAATCCACCACAATAGCAAACTCAGAGGAGCCCAATGCCACTAATAGAAGTAGAAAAACGTGGAGCGGAAGTGATGCAATGTGCATTGGGTTTCAGTACACGGAGTGGAACCAGTGGGATGGATGATGACGATGAAGGGCCCATGGGAACATGGCAATTCAGATCTTTACTACATTATTTATGAACATGGCTATTCAGATCTTTACTACATTATTTGTATATTTTGGTGTTTAATAATTTATTTGCTTATGTTTTCTTAGTTTAAGACTCTTTGTTTAATAAGTTTCTTGCGATTGTTTATTGAGTTGTAGACTTTAATAGTAGTTTGGAATATATGTTTACCTTAATTGCCACTAGGGCACTCTAGTTAGGGCCCGTTTAAATGTCACTTTCCATCACTTTTACTTAAAAGGGCTCTAAAAAAACCACAAATTAAAATGGAGTCTTGTTTGGTAATCTTTTTTGTAAAGAAAATTTATGAACATGTTACATTTGTAATAAAAAACATGCCTTTTGTTATAATATTATAAATGACAAAGGTACTCCTCACACATGAAGTCTCCTAAAGAGAAATAGAGTAATGAGGGACACAAAAATGTACTTTCATGGGAACCCTCCTCAAGAGGGTAAGGTGGAATGCAAAAATTGACGCAAAAGTGTTTTAAAGTTGTTTTTTAATGCAAAGCACACATTCAAATAGGTTTCGAGTAAAAAATAAGTGTCATCCGAACTACACCTGTAACACCCCTAATTTTAGGCAAAAAAAAAAATCTTTGCTTGCTTGTGTGTGTGTTGTTTGCTGCCTGTGGTTGTTTTCAAGCCCTACGATTGTTTAGTATGTTAACCAGTTAGGTTTGTGGTTCAACCCTTGTGCTCTAGGGGGGTAGGCCACTTAGGGTTTAGGGGTTAAGGGGTACAACTTTGGTTAGAAGTCTTAAACATACTAGGAGTTGAAATTCCTACTCGTGCTAGGAGTCGAAAGTCCTAATTGTGCTTGGAGATGTAAGTCCTACTTGTGTTTGGAGTTGAAAATCCTACTCATGCTTGGAGTTGGATGTCCTAACCGTGCTTAGAGTTGGATGTCCTAACCGTGCTTTGAGTTGGATGTCCTACTCGTGCTTAGAGTTGGATGTCCTAATCGTGCTTGAAGTTGGAAGTCTTACTCGTGGTAGGAGTTGGGAGTCCTAATCGTGCTTTGAGTTGGGAGTCCTAAGAGAATCAGTTTATTATAAGTTAGGAGGAGTCCAAAACATGTAAAAGACCCAAAATAAGATAGAGGGGGTGAAATCCATAAGCAAGGGAGAGGTCTTTAGGACTCTTTCTCATATTCTTATCAAATTAGGAGGGGGGGAAGGATAGGACTCTTATAGAGGAGTCCACCAACAATAGGTCAGCCATCCCATTGGTCCAATAACTCTAGAACTAAGAGGAGTTCCTATAAAAGGAATAGGAGGGGGCGGATCTCGTGTTTTTTGCTTGGTTCGAACTACACTTCTCCCATCTTCTTCCTCTTCTTCCTTCTCCCAATAAGGACCTCCATAACCAGCAAGTTTTAAAGGCACAAATCAGCCTCCTTTCACTTGAATTCAAGTCCTAGAAGCATAGGAGAAAAGACTAGGAGTTTTGGGGATAAGTTGGTATAGGTAAGTGCTTCTTTTACACCCTTAAGTATGAGGTTTTGATAGATATAATTCAGCCATAGTTCAGCCTGGTTTTAGGGGGGTTTTGATGTCATAAATTAGCCTCTACTTATTTCAAATGATTGTGATTTCTACATGGCCGAATTGTACATGCATGATCCTGATTTTTGTCAAATAGATTAGCCTTAATTCATGCAAGCATGTTGCTGATTTATGTCATCTATATTAGAATCATGTTAGGCATTAATGATTTTGATTCTTGTCAAGTTTCTCATCCATACTTTGGCCAATTTATTCCCTAGTTTATGGCCTTACTTTAGGCCATACTTTGGCCAATTTATTCTCTGGTTTGTGGCCTTACTTTAGGTCATACTTTGGTCAATTTATTCCCTGGTTTGTGGCCTTACTTTGGTCCAATCAAATCCATAATTTGAATCCTTGGTTTAGGCTCTACTTTTGCTTATTTAGATCCTTGTTTTACAACCTTGTTTAGGCTCTATTTTGGCCAGAGTAATACCAAATTCTCAGCCTTGATTTATGTTATAATCATGCTGAGAGAATACTTAAGTTTCAACCCTAGTTTAGGTTGCATTATTGCCTACATAATACTTGATTCTCAGCTTTGATTTAGGTTATAATCTTGCTGATTGAATTCCTTACTTTTGAGTCTTAGTTCATGATATATTAATGTTTATTAAGCCTTTGAATTTCAGCCTAAGATGCATCTGAAATTCAACCTGTGTTTTCCTGAATTTCAGCCTTGATTGTGATATACATTAGGGTGAATGTTAATGATTGTTTCAGCCTGAACTGGCTATGTTATGTGGCTAACTTGAATTGTTCATCTCAACCCCAAATCTTTTTCATTATAATGTTGAATTTGTCAGTTCATCTCAACATAATTCTGAGTCCTTGTCATGTTGATTAGTGCACATGCTTAAACCCTAAGTTTGCCTCTTATCTTGTCAATCATGAGAGTCGATTGCATGCATGATAAGGTATGATTAGTATTAAATCATTGAATGCATTAAGTCATATGTTGATTCAGCACTATGTTAGTTCACAGCAATAGTCATGGCGATAATCTTTCAAACTTCGTGGTCTACACTTCTTTGGGATGATGGATCCCTGCAAAATGCGCAAACTAGGTTTTTGAGCATCATGAAAGGCTCATCTACCTCCGGCCAGTGTGTCCATGATCACAGCTGATACCTACATCTCTAGACCCATGATTGATCCAAGTAGATCCCTAGGGATGTTAGGATTTCCCTGCTTCTGAACAGTACTCCTTGTGAACGGGAGTCGGTTTTTCAGATGACAATATATGAGTTGTTTTCTGAACAGTGTAGATATCAGTTGAGTTCATTAAGTTTGCATTAGTTGCTGGTTTGGGAGTATAGTTTATCTGAATATCATTACTCTATTTATTACCTTTATGTCGTATTATTTTGCAAGATGTTTTGCATTGTATTCAAACATTATTTCTACTGTGTTGTACATTATCATAATCTCCTGTTGTAGGGTGGTTTTTTATGCCACCTACTGAGTATTTGTAGAAATACCTATGCATCTTTTAATGCAAGATCAGCACCAGTTTCAGAGTAGGAGTTTTCTTAGCAGGAGTTGCCCAGAATTAGTGGGGTAAATTCTCCACAACCAGTAGAACTTTAGTTATTTACTTCATACTATAATTGTAATAAGGCACTGTGTTGCCATTAGCTGTCTAATCATGTTATTTTATTATGTTATGGTACTTGCACTTCGCTGAGCCAGGATCCTGATTAATGAAGATTTTGCTTTAGTAGGTAAATTATTTATGTGTTATGATATTGGCTTGGCCGGTTAACACCCTAAGTTAACATTGTCACATGCATATGTGGATGAAAACCCGGGGTGTTACAACACCTTACTCCACTCCACTCCAAATTGGAGGAGGGACTAGTTAATTGAATTAATTTCTGATTGAAGAAGAAAGCTTTTCTCTCTATCTCTCAAGAAGCACTCTATATGCAAGTCTGGTCAAGGAAACAATTCAAAAGCCCAACAACTCATGGGACAAAAGAACCAGAGTCGTGTTAAATGTGAGGATCATGCTATAGAAGGTTTTCCTTGACTTCTTGTGATTTGGGGGTCAAACAAAGGACAAAACCAAAGAGGAAAAGATTTACTCAATATTTTACATCAAATCCCCCTTGAAGAGGCTTTTGCAACTTGGAGTCTCATAAAAACTGGACATTACATCTTTGGCCAGATTTGCATGGAGACTTGTTTTGTATTGATTATTCCTAAATTTTAACTATTAGAATCGTATGATTATTATCTTTGTTAGTCTTTATTTGTGATTGTTAGTGCAATTAGGCTACTCTTATCACTGAACGTATCTCTTCTATAGCTTTTGTAATGGAGACATATGACATAGTTGCTTTTATTGTTTTTTGAGATTTGCTATGATAGAGAATTAAATTTTCCAAGTTATTTTCTCATAACACATTGCTTTCTCTACTTAGTTTGAGAGAAGTCTTGACATTGAAGGTCGAGTTACCCATTAACCGGATATATAATCAAATTTCCTCTCTTATGATGAGAAGCCCAAACCGAATATCATCAATGATATCCTTGGAATTGTTGCAAACTATGTCTAAAGTGGCATGAACAAGATGGTTCTACCATGTTATTGGCTCGCAAGCCCTCTTAGCAAAGTCGTAGTGGATCTTGAAGAGGGCAATGACAGTCCCATCGCTGATGCCCACATCAAGTGTTGTGCTGCTGATGTACATCGTATGACCTTACAAACCAAATCCAAATTGAGTATAAGAGATAAAGCTGTGAACAAATTGAAGATAGGTGTGGAGCTGATGTATTTGGTTAGGATAGGCATAATAGATATAATTTTTTAGGATCTTTTCAGTACGTTGTGGTGGCTAAAGTGGGATATGTGCAATACGTGGATCAAGTATTGTGAGCTTGAAGATTATTGGAGCAACTAGTATATCATGTAGATTTCTTTTTATCATCTTTAGGAAGTTTATTTTATTAGGATATGAAGTAGCCAATAGGTATTAAGTCTTTGTTATTTACTTAATTTAGGATTTTTTTAAGCTTATACAAACCCAAAAGGACTCAACGTGTAGTTAGTTTTCATTGTTACTTTATGAAGTGCTTATGTACTAGAAGCACTACAACAAATTTGGCCTTTTGCAACAAATTAATTTGTCACAAAAGATATTACTTTCGTTGCAAAAGGTGTTTTGCGACGACAAAATGTTCATCCCACAGTTGTTGCAAAAGGCTTATCTCAAAAGGTTTTTTGCAACAAAATTAATTTTATCCTAAAAGGTATACATTTGTGACAATATTATTTGTCGCAAAAGATAAGTTTGTTTGTCGCAAATTGCTATAATTACATTTGGATAAAACCCAAAACAATTTGTTGCAAAAAAATAAATAATTAAAAAATAATTTTGTATGTGCGACGAAATAAATTTGTTGTAAATTTTTTTCAGAATTATAAATGAATAGTATTTGCAACAATAATTAATTATTCCAAAATGAATAAATATATTTGCCACAAATATATTTATCCCAAAAACTACTTTTGATTTATTGTCTTTAGTATCTGCGACAAATTGTTTTGTCCCAACATGTATATGCAAGACTATTTGGGACAAAAAAAATTCATTGCAAAAGAATTTGAAATTTGAAAAAAAATTTCTTGTAAAAAAAATAAAATTTAAAAAATCAATAAAATTTCAAGTTAAACTTAAAACTTAAATATTGCCACTTCCACAAAAAAAACTCAACATTGCACAAAACACACATCAAACTTCTTACATGCAATAAATCATAGAAAGTTTATGTACAGTCACTGTTTAGAGATGAAAAACATACTAGTGAGTACAGTGTTTAGAAGAAGAATGCCCTGCAACAGATATTATAGGTCACAGAAAGTAATGCAATCAATGAAATATAAGCAAAACTAGTTTACAAAATATATCAGCCATACTGAACTTTCAATGTAAAATGGAAAAATCTATATGAAGGGTACTAGCAGGAAACTGGAAACAGAAAATAACAATGGTTTCATTTTTTAAATATGGGGAAAAATGAATTAATTTATAAGATTTGGAAAACAAAATCTGTATGAACTTTGAAGCTCACGTGTGAATCAATCATCCAAAACTGCTGATAAATAGTGAGTATAAACCAGAGAAGAAATTGAAAACATAACTTCATCACTGCTATCTTGTTCTATAGAATATCAGAATCAATCTCACAAAAGATTAAATTGTCAAGAACAGTAACAAAGCCAATTTCAGAAGAAGCAACAATAAAATTATTTTGCATTTTAATGCATTAATCTTAACCAGTACTGCCCACTGTTCCAAATTTCCACGAGATGGCACAGAGCATCCTACATCCTGTTGAAGCTCCTTGAATATATTAACCAAACTTGAAGGCACTTTGACTCCTTCAGGCACAGAGAAAGATAAACCCATTGCTTGACCAGTACCATGATAAGGATCCAGAGTAAAAGATATACAAGATCAAGGACTCAGTATTTTAGATGCAGAAGAGACTAGAGAGCTTAATGCAATAAGTTACATGTTGATAATTATTTCATACAAGAGTAGACCACCGTTTACTTAAAATATATAAATCTATCAAATGAAACACCACTATCATAAAAGTGAACATAAACCAAGATATTAACCATTCAAAACTAAGATGGATATTTGACGAGACATTATAATGTACAGAGCAAGCTTCTCATTGTCTGAAGTACAAGCTATTATACCAAGGATAAGAGTCCAAAACATTGAAAAAAACTGGCAAATTGTCCTAATGTTCTATGTATGATATTAGAAAGCATTTTTGCTCTTCTATTGCCAGTTATGAAAGTGTAGAACACTCAAAATGTACTTTGTTTTCTATATGTTTCGTCAGCATCAAACACTTAACACTGCATATCTCAAATCTTGGTCCAAATTTTACATGATTATGCAAAAGCAAAGAGGAACGAATAACATAGCTGTTATAAGCAAAGACCAGTTCTCCCAGAGTGAGCTGAAAAGGAAAAATAGATGGTAGAATTTTGATCCGGCTCCTAGCATACCCTCTCAATCCTATATAATTTATTTGTAATTACCTCCTACAATATCATCTATGTTACTTCTCATAGCCACTTCTAGGAATTTAAGTCATCTCTTAGCATATTATATTGTCAACAAGGATATTAAAATATGCATTCTCACTTACATAGTCCAAACAGTTGTTAAAACGGTTATATAAACATAACATACACAATGTTCAGCACAAAAGGCTCGAATTTGGAAGGCTGCATTTACCTGCCCAATGATCACGACCTTTACTCGATCAAAAGGAGCTGAGTTAAGTGCATTGAAGATCAGAAACGG
Source organism: Saururus chinensis (assembly GCA_035235625.1). Lineage (NCBI taxonomy): Eukaryota > Viridiplantae > Streptophyta > Magnoliopsida > Piperales > Saururaceae > Saururus > Saururus chinensis. Next base: position 19,271,029 of record CP141147.1, on the reverse strand, counting down.
AGGTGGGTAAATCGGTGAACTGCCTCCCACCTCCCGTTCCACAAACCTACACAGATTCTTCGCATAAGGCTTTTGAAGCTCCCCCCGGCAGTATCTCCAGCCATGTCTTCTCCACCAATAACTCCTCTACCTTCACATAACCCGAAACTTTAGCTGCCAAACACCCACAATAGAAAAAAAAAATTCGTAAATCAACAACCGATCATTTCCCAAGTGGATATTTGTATAAACTGATTTGATTCTTGCATAGTGTCAAAAAGATGTCATTTTTACAAATATAAGGCTCTAGAAAGGAGCAAGGGAAAGGGAAATGAAAAAGGAAAGCACTCATTCATATATACCTCGCACCTGGGATACTCGTTCGGTGCAAATCCGAAGGTTCTACCGTGCGACGGCGAGAGAGCGGTTGATCTCAGCGCGCAGCTTCTGCTCCGGGGTGGGGATCGAACCGGAATCCGACAGGGCGCCATCGGAGGAATGGCTTCCTCCATCAGAGGAGGGGAACTGCAGAGGGAGGACATGGAGGGCTCGGAGGCCAATGGATTGGAGGAGTAGGAGAGGGGCTTCAGGCACTTGGCCGGCTAGAAGAGCTCCCCCAGGACCGGAATTACATGGTGAGAGGGGGGTGGGCAGGGGAGGAATTGTTTCAGCAGGAAAGAGTGAGGGCAGGGAAAAGGTGCGGGGAAAGGGTGCGGGGAGAGGGAGGCAGCAGGATCGGCTCAATATATTTTGAGGCATAAGGCAAAATTCAAACGAAAAAGTTTAGGTGAGTCTGGGCTCCCAGGCTCACCGGGCCGTTAGCTTTATATCTGGTATCCCACGTTATTCAAACGTGGGCCATAGGATATAAATCTGACGGCTCGGTGAGCCTAGGCTTACAAAGCCGCGTATGAGCTCAGGCTCATCTAAATGGGCCTCAAATTCAAATGTGACTTATATATTTAATATATTAATATGGTTAGTGCTAAAAAAAAGTTCTAATATAATTAGTAAATAAAAAATAGTAGTCGTTCAATTACTAACCTAAACTTAAGCTTCTTATGTATTTTGTTTATTACTTGCAAAAAATTTATCAAGAGCTTTTTTTTTAATTATATTGATTTATTTATTATTTCTTATGTACTTAATATTTATATTTAAATTTTCCACTAAGCTTATTTATTATTATTAAAATATATACAAACAAATGAAGGACCTTGACAATAAAAAAGTATACTTAGAAATAAAAATAATATAAATTTAAAGAAAAAAATGAATATATAAATATGCATCATAGTACATCGCGCCCACAAGAGTTGATTGGGTTATTGAAAATCCTTTTGCCTCCTTTTCTATGTGGATTGTTTTATCCAAACAGTGTAGACAAAAAGTGCATAGGCTTGTGTCGAGCACATATAAACAAGATTTAAATAAAATTCTAAATATTATAAAATTATATAATTTGGTAGATTGGCACTTTATCTTTGATAATTAAAAGAAATAAGAGGAGCACAATTGAGTAATTCCTACAAAGAGGAAAGGTGCACCGGAGTTGGGTTTGGGTGTAGTACACACTAAGGGTAAAATGATAACAATTATGTTAAATAGTAATTATAATTTTAATTAAATTTATAAAAAATAATATAAACAAACCCATGTAAGTAGTAATTTATGCTAATAAGGAAGCCCACTCAATAGGCCTTTATCATTATCTCAAAATTAAATATTAGGGGCTTTGCATCTTGCATCTTTTATTTTCTCATTCTCATAACAGACCACAATATGGGGCCTTGTCTTTTGATGAAGCCTTAGGCAATTGCCTAAGTGGCCTAAGCCTAAAGCCGGCTCTGGAAGGGAGAGGAAAAGGTGGGATCATCAGCGACGGCCTTAATTGACCCATTGATAAATTTATAGAGATGGTCATCATAGAGTGACCATCACTAATAAGAGTTTATTAGCAACGGCCGTTCAAGTTGGCAATTGTAGATCAAATTTTCTACAACGGTCCTTGCTAGTTGTTTAAGTATTCATTTTTGTAATTAGTGTAAAAAACTATTTTACACTAGAGTATTAACAAATTTTGCACTCTCACTTGAAGTGTGATCATTTGTAAATCATCAAATGCATAGTATAGTATAGTATAGTGTATGTATATATATATATATATATATATATAACATTGTATAATTACTTATCATTTCATAAATATTAATCATTTGTTAAACATCACATATTGTATGGAAAATATTAATCAATCAATTTATGTATTTATATTTTTAAAATAATATATATATATATATAATTTATTATATCCTAAATATGGTATATGGTTCTACAAAACAAACACACGCACGCGCGCGCGCACACACACACACATATATATATAACAATTATATTATTTTAAAAAAATATAAAAGTTTTAATTTTTTTTAAAAATACTACCAATGATGTGTTTGGAAATTTATTGCAAATAACCACAATAAAGTCTTGAAAAATATATGCATATATAATATTTTTATATTTTGTTAATTTAGTGAGAAACCTATTTGAAAAAATTATTACTGACATTAACTATTTTTATATTTTGTTAATTTAGTGAGTCACTAAAAGTCTTTTTTGTTGTAGTGCCAGTAAGGGGCCGGCTGATTGTTTGATTCATTTCATAGAAGAATAAATTATTGAGGCTGCATTTTCACCATCTCTAGAAGCAAAAAACGAAAATTTGCATGCCCAAATTTAATCACTGGTCTAGCAAAATTATTCAATGTGTAGCTGAAGGTCATACTGGATGATTGGCTAGAGAACCATATTCAACCTCGATAATTATGTGTGCATACATGCGAACTTTATGGATGACTCTGAATTTGACTCCTAATTTCTTCAATGGAAAATTTAACCCCCCAAAACCCTTAAACTCATGTCTAGACATTGAAATACATATGTGACCAATCCACGTCTCCACTTACAGATGGATTGGTCTCTTGCATACAACAACAAATTCCAAATAGCTAATAGCTTTAAGTTGAATCTTCAGATCTTCAACTATTATTCATTCAACGTCAAAGCATGATCTTTAATCAATGAACTTCCTATTTCATTGACTATCAATAGATCTATGCATATCTAAATACTTGTTTTGTAGTCAGGGAATTTTCCAATATCAAATTTTAAGTTGTCTACTAATTAAATATACATAGTGTAGTTAAAACTTTATTTAAATAAATATTTTGTTCTCATGCTCAACTCAAAAAATCTAATGCAATATGATGCCAAAGAAAGACCAATGAAGAAATCAACTGAGTACGGTATAAGTCACTAGAGCAAGTTGTAAACGAATATCATTCAAAACTAACGAAATCTAAATAATAACAACATACTTGGGATAACAACATACTTGTTATAATTATTTATTCTAGAAAATATACATGAAAGCGTCAGTTTTTTAAAAAGAAATCATAGTGAACCTTAAAAGAGTAATGTATTGCAAATAAGAAAACACAGACAAATGTCACTATGACCACCGCCTTTCACTTATATTCTGAAGAGAAGTGTTGATGTATCGACAAAGTGCTTCACTGTTTCACACAATTTGTCGAACAACTGATATGCTATTTTGAATTGGCTTTGTATATAACTAAATCTGCCTCAATCGGGTACTATTGAAAGTGCCGCAGAATAGGAAAATATGAATTGTTGACAAAGAACATCACTGCTAGATAAAACAACAGAAACTTCACCTGAACCTTTATCGGATGAATCTACAACCCCTGAAGCAATTGCATTGTTGTTCAAATACAGATTTGTATCACCCGAAGAGACTACCTCAACTGATGTGGTCGCATCTAGGCATTCAAAACAGAAGAACACTTTAGCAGGGAGAGAGTCCTAATCAAAGAGAGAGGGGAAATTGAGTTGAGCAAGGAGAGAGCAGGGAGTCCTAATCAAAGAGAGAAAGGGGAAATTGAGTACTAATACAAGATAAAAAATATAGTGGGAAGGATTACCGGGATTGGTTTGGATTTCCCCCCACCACCCACGCCTCTTCCACAAGCTTCAGTGGCGACCTTCCCATTAAATCAATGCCAAATCCGCATTTCGCAACTTGCTGAAAAATCTCCCCTCAATCCTTCCCCCCAATGACAAATTTAGGATCTTTGGCGGCGGCTTCTTTTGGCTATGTCGAAAGCTCCCTTTTCTAGTATCCTCTCCTACGGCAGCTTTCTCTTTCCTACCCCCACTAATGAATGCAACAAATCCTCTAAGTGACTTTAGTGAGGGCCCGATCAAAACCCCCTGCTACATGACTTTTTTAGCGGGAACTTTTTTTTGCCCTCACTAAAATACCCCCACTAAAGGGTTATAATTTTGTAGTGGGTGCAGTGGCCTGACAGTTATAGTTGAAAAAATTGGTGACCACTTCATCCTCAGAAGCATAATATGTAGCAGTAACTGAAGTCAGTAAACAACTATTGTGGTTACATTGTTTTGTAGGAAACAAACTGTAAGTGGAAGATTATTTGGTGGAAGGTGAAATTTGATCAGTCTTCCAAGTAGGAGATTGTGAGTTATGGAAGATAAATTTGACAGGGAAGATTGATCATTGTGCCAACACTACAAAAAAATGTAGTATTAGCGATGCATTTTCGTATATAAAAGAATTGACAAAAAAAAAGAACTATTAGCGACGCATTTTCGTATGCGTCGCTAATATATACGATTAGCAATGCTTAGTTTCAAACATCGCTAATACTAATCCTATTAGCGACACTTTATTATAAGCGTCGCTAATAGTTTCTCTATTTGCGACGCTTTATAAAATCGTCGCTAAAAGATATATATTCTAAATAAAAAAAGAAAAAATATATAATTATTAGCAACACTTTTCATAAGTGTGGCTAATAGCTTTAGCAATAGCGATGCTTGTATAAAAGCGTCACTAATAGTACTGCTATTAGCGACACGTAAACAAGCATCACTAATAGTGATCAATAAGAAATAAATAAAATATATAAATTATTAGCGACGATTTTGAATAAGCGTTGCAAATACCATTTTTAATAGCGACATTTATTATCAAGCATCGCTAATAACTTTATTAATTAATTTTATTTAATAAATAAATATTAAAAAATTATAATAAACTTCCTAAATATAATATATTTTATTCAATATTTACTATTTTTATATACAATAAATAAATATTAAATTTTCAATAAAAACTAGTGTTAATAATATAATAGATTAAACTTTCACTATTTACATATAATATATTTTATTTGTTAAATTTTATTATTAATTTTAAAATATATTTTATAATAAAAGAGAGAGTGTGCATGGAGAGAGAGAGTGAGGAGAGAGAGAAGGTGAGGAGAGAGAGGGACCGAAGAGAGAGAGAGAGGGGAGGTGAGAGGGAGAGGGAGAGAGAGGGGAGGTAAGAGAGAGAAAGAGGGGAGGGAAGAGAGAGAGGGGAGGTAAGAGAGAGAAAGAGGGGAGGGAAGAGAGAGAGGGGAGAGGGAGAGAGAGGATGGAAGGGAGAGAGGAGAGGGAAGAGAGAGAGAGGGGAGGGAAGAGAGGAATTTTATTATAATTTATTTTAAATTTTTTATTTTTAAAATAAAAAAATAAAATTATTTTAAATACTAATAGCGACGTATAAAATTATATGTTGTTATTAGTACATGTATTAGCGACATATATTATACGTCGCTAAGACATGATGTATTAGCAACGTATAATTTTATACGTCGCTAATATGATTTCTTTTAATTCTTTTTTTATTTTTTAAAATTAATTTTAAATAATAAAAAATCTTAATTAATTGAAATTAGAGGAGAGATAGTGTGTAGGAAGATAGGAGAGAGAGAGGAGAGGGAAGTGAGAGAGAGGGGGAGGGAGGAGAGAGAGAGGAGAGGGGAGGGAAGAGAGAGAGGGGTGAGGGAGGAGAGAGAGGGTGGAGAGAGAGAGGGGGGATGGAATAGAGAGAGAGGGGAGGGAAGAGAGAGAGAAAGAGGGGAGAGGGAAGAGAGAGAGAGAGAGAGAGAGGGGAAAGGGGAGGGAAGAGATAGAGAGAGGCGAGAGAGGAGAGAGAGGAGAGGGAGAGAGAGGGGAGGGAGCGAGAGAGGAAAGGGAGGGAGAGAGGAGAGGGGAGGGGAGGGAAGAGAGAGAAATTTTATTTTGATTTTTTTAAATTTATATATTTTTAAAATAAAAAAATAAAATTATTTTAAATACTAATAGCGACGTATAAAATTATATGTCGCTATTAGTACATGTATTAGCGACGTATAAAACTATACGTCACTAATACTTGACTTATTAGCGACGTATAATTGTATACGTCACTAATATGATTTCTTTTAATTCTTTATTTATTTTTTAAAATTAATTTTAAAGAATAAAAAATCTTTAAAAATTGAAATTAGAGGAGAGATCGTGTGTAGGGAGATAGGAGAAAGAGAGAGGAGAGGGAAGAGAGAGAGGGGGAGGGAGGAGAGAGAGGGGAAACAGAGGAGAGAGAGAGAGAGGAGAGGGAGAGAGTGAGGAGAGGGAGAGAGAAAGAGGAGAGGAGGGAAGAGAGAGGAATTTTATTTTAATTTTTTTAAAAAAATTATTAATTTTTTTATTTTTAAAATAAAAAAATAAAATTTTAATAAATACTAATAGAGACGTATAAAATTCTATGTCGCTATTAATACATGTATTAGCTATGTATAAAACTATACATCGCTAATGTGATTTCTTTTATTTCTTTTTTTATTTTTTAAAATTAAATTTTAAAGAATAAAAAATCTTAAAAAATAGAAATTAGAGGAGAGTGTGTAGGGAGATAGGAGAGGGAAGACAGAGAGGCGGGAGGGAGGAGAGAGAGGGGAGGGAAAAGAGAGAGAGGAGAGGGTAGGGAAGAGAGGGAGGAGAGAGAGGGGAGAGGGAGAGGGTAGAGAGGGAGAGAGGGAGAAGGGAGAGAGGAGGAGAGAGAGAAGGGAGAGAGAGAGGAGAGAGGGAGAAGGGAGAGAGAGAGAAGGGAGAGAGAGAGAGAGGAGAGAAGGGAAAGAGAGAGAGAGGGAGAAGGTAGAGAGAGAGGAGAGAGGGGGAGAGGCAGAGAGAGGAGGGAAGAGAGAGAGGGGAGGGGATATGAATTTTTTTTAAAAAATAGGAGTATTAGCAACATATATGTGTATATGTCACTAATACTACATTGTATTAGTGACATATAAGCTATACGTCATGAATACTGCATTTTATTAGCGACATATAACTTATACGTCGCTAATACTACATTGTATTAGCGACGTGTAATTTATTCGTCGCTAATACTGCATTGTATTAGCGACATATCATTAATACGTTGCTAACATTTGTATTATTAGCAATGCTTAGTGTGAGCGTCGCGGCAAAATTTGGCCCGCTCCCTATAAGTAACCCGGCCCCTCCCCCATCGTCCCCCCCCCCCGATCGCCATCGCTCGCCGCCTCTCCTACTTGCCGCCCTGCTGCATCCTTCGGCTCCCCACCCCCTCCGTTGCCCCCTCCTTCCTCTTTCGCTCCGCCCTGTCGCCCGCCACCACGTCTCCCCGCCGCCCCTCTATCCACGGCCTCCGTCCTCCGCCGCCCTTCCACCCCTCCGGTCCCCCTCCCCTTCTTCGCCCAACCCCATCCCCCTTGCTTCAGCCGCCCCACCGCCACCCGGTCCCCCCTCCCCTCCCCTCCCCCTGTTGGTCCATCTTCGTCTTCCAGACCCCTCTCCTTTCCCCGGTGGGCCATTGAGCCCATCGGGGATTTTTTTTAATTTTTTTATTATTAGCGACGCATAGACAATGTTGTTATTTATTTTATTTTTTAAAAAAATACTTTTTCTATTAGCGACACTTATAGATATACGTGGCTGATAATTTATTTTTTTAATTTTTTTAAAAATTATTTTTTTTAGCGACGTATAACCAAATATCGCTAATAGCTTATCATTAGCAACGTTATAAATTATGCGTCGCTAATGAGTTATTAGCGACGTTGTTAGTTATATGTCGCGAATTGGTAATAGCGACGATAATTTTTTTGACGCTTATAGTGACATTTATTATACGTAGCTAATAGTCATTAGCGACACTTAAAAGACTATTAGCGACACATAAATACATCACTAATAGTCCTTTTTGTTGTAGTGCAAGGTGATCGATCAATCCCCTATTCGCAGAAGTAGTAGATCGTTGGAGCGACAGAGCATGGCCTAGAGTGATCAATTGACACCTGATTCGGTTACATAGGAAAACAGACCTATATTTGAACAATTGATCACTCCCAAGTTTAAAAGGGGCCAAGACAAAGAATGATAAGTTGTTATTCCATAGTGATCAATCCATTAGAGTGAATCATTCCAAAACAACCCGATTTGGATTCTTCCTAATTAGCTCTTTTGTAATATCATTTCCTAAATGGATAGATACGACCTTTTACATTCTTTAAGGGATATAGAAGATTCCTCTTCTTCCTTGGGACAAGGGTGTTGGCTATTAAAAAAGGTTGTAATCATCTTATATTGTTCTATTTAGGAAATAGTGAAAATCTGTGTGATCTCGTGAAAGTAGGCACTATTGTCAAACCACGTAAAACCTAGTGCACTCTTTTTATCTTTCCTAATTGTCTCTCTTATATACTCGTTTCTGTTCCTTATAAGGATCTCATTATTGTGTAAGGTATAGGCTAGATTGGCTATAGCGGGTATTTTATTTCTCAACATCTTCGTTGTGGGTCCTCCTTACTATCCCATTAGGCCCAGGGACCCAACCAGGTTTACTGAGCCTAAACCCACATGAACTATAGATCCAGAGAGATAGAAAGGGAGCTCATTGTGTTTTTACAAGTGCAAGGTAATTTATTTCCAACATGATTATAAACCAAGGAGAAAATGTAGGGAGATCAATTATCTTCATTTCAATTGCCCTCAGGTATGGGTTCAACCACAAGCAACTTGAATGTCTCCAATGTACTTTGCCGGTGTGTTGTGAATCCATCTCCGCTAAGATAACACCAGTGCACTATCCGTGCCATTCCCATCACAGCATCGATGTAATCCTTCTGGAAAGGTGATCTATGAACCAAGTACTTATTCATCTTTTTCCACGATTTGCTCAATAGATGCTTTGCATGTTCCAAAGCCGCTTCATGTGTGGCTCCTCTTTCCCACATGTAATGCTGAAGGGAGTTTGGTGGATCCCCTTCCCTTTGGTCCTGTTTCATGGACATGAATCATAGTCATTCATCTACCAACTAGCAAAGCGAAAGATAATTTGATTGAAAAGAATGGTGCATACAATTGATTCTGCAATATCATCACAAAGCCGAAAGATGATTGCGGATTGCTGGATGAGGTCAGGGTAGGAAGCAATGAGATCTAAAGCATGGGGACTCATTTGTTGATGCATTAGAAAATAGACAATTGAGATTCCAAGCGGGACTCCAATGGTGATCTGTGCATAATCCAGGTATTCATCTAATGTTGGTGTATAGCCTTCGCTAAACCACTTTGCCTCCTTCAGGTTAGACTTGCATAGATCTAGCCACTTAAAAAGATAAGCAGAAAAACCTAATTAATCTGCTGTGCATCATCAAAATCATGTCAAATTCACAAGGGAGAAGGTGTACAAGTTTCTTTAGAAGTGGTAAGATGTTGCATCCCTCCGGTGTAAGGGTATCATAAGCCAATTGATTGCATGTGCTGAGGAGAGCCGAATAGCATGGCCTCATATAACCAGGAAGTTGTTCAACCACGTCACCATCCCATCTTGGAGCATTTAAAGACAATAGAAGAAGTTAAAATATTAGAAAAATAAATTATCATAAATTTAAGGATGCGTCTATCCTAGGCGTCTGTTGTTGGGTTGGGTTTTTTCAAATTTGAATTAACCTAACTTAAATAAATCTAACCCGAACTCGACCCATCTGACCCGTTTAGAATAAAAAAAATTAAAATTATTTTAAATATATATATATGTATATATTAAAATTTTATATTTATAATTTTATTTGAGTTAGGATGAGTTCGATTACTTAAAACCCAAACCCAACCCAAATAACTATTTAAATTAAAATTTTAAAATTAAACCCGACCCATTACGGGCTGTTTGGGTCGGGTTTTACTTCAAAACGAAAATCGTAACCATGCTACATAAAAGCCCACCAACGCTCCTCTGTAGTATAGTCACGGTTTTTATCACGGAATGCGGTGATGAAGTCATGAAGAAAACATTTTCCCGGATCTAATACTACCAAAGATGTCAAGAGAACGTACTGCTCTACTGCAACTGTGAACAGCTCTAGTTCCTCGATGATTCCATGATGTTCGTACAAATCATCCACACTCACAACAAGCTGAACAAGCTGTGCAAGGCCTTCTCTGGCCGAACCATATTTCGGTTGGAAGACAGTACCCAGAGCCAAAATGAACGACTCGGGCAACCGGTCTCGTGATAAGTTCAAGCTCTCTGTAACACCAAGACTCTTCCACCACCTGCAGAGAGTGAAATAAATCTCGTAAAGCTGGGGTGTACCCAAATGGAAACAAGATGGGGACTGCAATTTTAAATTTTTCTAACCTAGAAACGAGTGTTTGTATCCTTTTTTTCCCTTAGTGCTTAATGGATGAATAGTGTGATATTCATATCGAATCTACCCAACAAAAATTTACACTGTTTTCAACGTGTGAGCCTCTTATAAAGTACTTGTTTTGTCGAATTAAGTTTGTTTAATCTTAATATCGTTTTCCTTAATAGACGTGTCTAACCTGACCTCTATGTGAGAACACTATGGGAAAAAAAAAAGCTCACAGTGGGTCTGTCCTAATACCGGTGTAAGGTCGTTGTCGAGCTTTTCCCCGATCGATAAACGTGAAAAATTCAAGTTAACTTTAAAATCTTGACACAACACGCTGAACTAACTCCTGCAGGATATCTTCTAGGTATAAGGACTGGCAACACACATGTTAAGGTCGTTAGTGCAAGTGATGCGCTAACGTGTGAGTGGAGGATATCTCGCATGTAAAAGGACCAAAATGCTTCAACATATTGAGTGAGTGAAATGAATCGTGATGTTCAAGAAAATTAACCCATTAAGTGAGTGAAATGAACCGCTTTTGATGCTCATGCATGATTAAACACATACTAATGCACCTTGACACGGATTTCACGTTGCCTTGAGCGCTGGCTTGACAAATATTGTAATCTAACTTGGCCAGTTCTAGTAACAAGGGCTCCTTCTTCTCATATGTTGCATATGCATCTATGAACCATCTTGCCTCCAGTCTTGGTGGCATCCAGTGCAAGGGGAGTGTTAAAGCATGCTCCACGAGTTGGTATAGCCTCGAGTTGGAGCTGCTTTCCGTCACATATTGGTTGAGATGCCTGGTGGTGAAGGCTGCAGCTTCGTCCAGGACACTTTCCCCCTCCAGTGCCAGGAATGAGGCTTCGTACAAACTCAAAATCCCCTCTGCGTCCTCCCTCAGATCTTCCCTGAACTTACCATTCTCGTCCATGAAGTGGCGGAAGACATCTGAACATGACAAGTGCAATAATTCATAATATCATCCTAGGCATAGAGATAAAGAGGAAAAGGAAATGTATTTGAGCTAGACGGGTGCAATCAGTTCGGGTTTATGTACTCTCTCCATTTTATATTAATATTTATATTTAAAAAAATAGTGATTTTTATTTAATGGTGAATCCCACATCTAAGAGAATGAAAAATTAGCTTAAGATACTTTTTTTTAGTACCCAATCACTTAAATTCAATAAAATAAAGTTATTAATATGAAACAATTTTTTTGCCAAATTAAACTATTAATATGAGATGGTGGGAGTATAAGACTACCCTGCAAGATCATGTGACCATTTTGCCGGAGGAGCCTAAAATACAGAGCTGTGCAGTGGAGGCCACCCTCTTTCCTTGAGTCTTTAGCAAGGACCTCAAGTGCCCGTTTGATCTCAACCTCAAAGAGATAACCTACTCCTAGGCGCCCAAGCGTGTCAATTAGCTCAAGCCGAACCATTGTGTCTCCTTCCTCCTCTAATAAACTTCTGGCATAGTCCTTCAGTATCACAAATCTTTGATCAGCATGAGTATTGTCCTGTTTTGCATTTCAGCAGTTTTATGAGTAATGAAAGCAAAAATAGTGAGTGAAAGAATTTAAGATGCTCAGATACGAACCTTATAAGCACTCTTTATTGATTGTATGAAACCATAGTCGCATATTGCTGGCAGATAATTAGGTGATCTCCTCTCAGTTGTAAGCTTTGGTTCACATTTCCTCTTCCGACATTTTATGTGCTTGATTGCGCTACATTTTACAGTTGCAAAGACATTGAAGGGAGCCGTAGGGACCCATGAGGTGTTGAGAGCTTTGATGCTGGAAGTGGAAGCCATTTCCTGCTTCGGCGCACCACCCCAGATGAAGAGAAAGACAAAAACAACAAAGCAAAGCAAGAGAGGAGAGTGAAGCAATGCATTTATCTCCTAAACCTTCTACCCAGTGAATCAGTTCCACGATGGAATGACCAAAGTAGACTCCTAGTGAAATAACCAAAATATATGACCAAATATCCAATATTTACCCAAATAGACTTACTCACGTGGGAGATTACAAACGTGTAACTAAAATTGACAATATTACCCTCTCTTTAGATTACAAACGTGTAACTAAAATTGACAATATTACCCTCTCTTTCATCATATGAAAAGCCAGAGAAAAAAACTTTAGAGAGTGGCTTGCTCCACGAAAAAACGTCTTCTTTTCCCTGCGACTTTCTTCCGGTAGTTTCATCTTCCCCGATGGCTTCCTCTTCCCAGACAGGTTCTTCTTCTTGGTGGTTTTGTCTTCTCAATTGCTTCCTCTTATGTGCTTCCTTTCTTTAGTACTCTACATCTTCCTGCTCCGAATACAAAAAAATAGTTTATTTCCTTTCCTCCTAGTATATTCAAGTTATTTTGGATGATAAAAAGGTGTTATCAGATGGAAAATGTTATTTTCGGATGGTTAGTTCTCAGATATTACATAGTTTTTGTTAGTTTGATTTTCTGGGTAGGTGGAAAACTGGAATACTAAAAAATTAGAAAACAAGAACACTAGAAAACTGGAACATTGAAAATGTGAAAAAGTAGAATATTGGATTACTTATATGATATGAAAAGAGCTTGGTAACGGGCACGCAAGCTTTGTTGTGTGTTTGGGACATCCATTGGGATGAAAGTGGTAGGAAATATAATGTGACAATGCAAAAACAAAACTAATTAAAGTTCCATGACAAGTCACTTGTGATGTTCTTTTGGATATGTTTCATAAAGTTTATAAATGGTCAAAGAAAGAATACTGATTAAAGTTAAGTTTTACATATCCTATTGCAGTTCCTGTTGACCTTCCACCTTCTGAAATATATGATACTAGAACCCTTCATTGCTTCCTTCGAGAGAATAAATCGAGATCTAATGGAATATCACTGATGATAACCAAAGCAAAAAAAATGAATATTACTCATGGGAATATTAGTATCAATGTGCCAAAGTAGGAAGAGGAGATGGGAATAAAAAGATCAAAGTGGTAGGAAAAAATAGGAAGAATGGGAGCGAAGTGGGAGGAGAAGGGCACTTATTATAGTGTTCCATAAAACACAACTGACAATCTTAGTTGTGACGAAGATAAAGTCCAATTAGATGAGTTTTTTTATTTAGAGGAGGAGAGTATGATAAAGAAAATATGTATATACTGCATTATAACATTAATTCAAAAGCATCAAATGATGAACTAGTAAGTGTAAAGCAAAAGTGAGAGATCAATTCAACCATTAATAAGTATGTCCCAAAAACCCTTATAGATGACTTTGAATTGGACGTGGGAAGAGTTGAAGAAGACTGAAAAAATGATTATGGGCAAGATTTTTATTATGCCTCACCATCTGCACATAAAGAGGATCCAATAGGTGCGGTGAATCATGGTGCAAAAGAATATATTATGAGTTCTCCAAAACCTCAAGATCAACATCGGTTAAATGATGAAAGGTATAAAAAATGTTGTGAATATAGTTTATCTTTTAGTATTATGTATGTCGATAAATGATACTATTGATACATAATATATTGTGTTGGAATGTGTAGAAATGTTATTGGGGTATCAAGTTCCAAATTAGGTAGAACAGATGGAAGCAATTTTAATCACCCTATGGCTTTCGATGAAAAAGTGGAAACTATGGATTATCGACAAATATTAGTTCCAAATACATCAGTGAAAAGGATGTAAGTAATATAAACATTATAAATTTGGTAGTTTTTCAGTTTTTCTAGTTCAATAATTGGCACTTGTAATTTTCAGGAACAATGAAGGTGGTAAGAGAAAGAGATTGAGACATAACAAAGAACCCACCAATTTGACCCACAAAATGGGTATTACTAGAGAGGATCCCTATGTAAACAATGACTTTGGGGTGAAATTAGAGAAGGTTTGTGATCGAAGGGTAATAGAAATTGGTCAACAGTTAAAAGACAAAGGCATACTTCAACTTCACCTTCACAAAATGGCCATGTACACTAAGTTCTAGTTCGAGATTTTATATTCAAATAAATCAAGGTATATAGTCAAATGCATTGTTCAGAACAGCCCATGAAGACTACATGCCTCAAGAATTAGTGGATGTATCTTGTTCAAAGTCAAGCAAATTTATTTAGTGTATACATGTTCCAAGGCATTACTTGGTGAATATCATTGTCAAGCAAAGTGTGATCATTGTTGAAGTTGTGTATTGTTAGTTGGAGGGATGTGGATCTTACAAACCATCTGATATAAAAAATGATATCAATGTAAAATATGGAGTTTCCATAAGTTACCGTAAGGCTTAGAAATGTGTATCATTTTGTGGACATCAGTTATATAATTTTGTATGCAAATATAATTTTGTGGTCAACAATTTTATGCAAATCAATTATGTTGCAGAAGTTTATCTTGCATAAGTTTTATGTTACAGTATGGCGATTATTTATCATGTTGGCAGTTTTCCTATGTTCTAGTGTTCTAGTTTTCCAGTTTATTAGTTTGACATGGGGACTCTATTGTAGTTAATGCTTGAAAATAAGTGTTGGTAGCTAGCTACCCAATTGTCAACCGTGTATATCATAAAAGATTTAGATACGTACTGCTCAACAATGCGATTAATAGTACTAGTACAATGAGTAGAGGTGCAATTTGGTAGTTGCCAAAAAGGAGGCCAAAGGTGAGTGTTAGCCCTAGTATTTGAAGTCACAACAATTTATGTATTATTGGGGTACTTAGAACCGGATAATCCCTAGGATAGAGCACAAGTCCTTCAATGGGGTAAATGGACCCTTAGATGTAAGTAAACATATAACCAACAAACAAACAACCCATTAAGCATTTCCAAATATTCATGTTTGATTGGTATATAAATAAGGAAACATTCATATAATATCCCGTGTTTTTGTTGTAGTTGCATTTTGGAAGTGGTGTAGGAAAATGTATATCGACTATTAAATTTTGAGATTTTTACTTTCTCAATATGCTTTATTTATTGCACTAGGGTGTTCCAATGGTGACATTGTTTTCAATAATGACTAATGTTGATGCTCTAGGGTCATACTCGAACAAGATTTATAAATCAGCACGTAAACTCATTGTGAGTTTTTGTTTTCGGCGACAATAATTCTTTCATTAACCTTTAGGCAACTATACATCCAAGTTTGGCATATTGCATATAGCATATAGCATATTTGATGTAACTTATATTTCTCTCACAGACCACACAAAATAGAAATTGTATATTCAATAGAAGGTTTACCATAGTAAACTTGTTGGAATTTGCATTCAAGAGTCAAATCCTTCTCAATGTACTTTTTGTACTCATTAAGAGTAGTGGCTCAATGCATCGAAGCTCACCACGGCCAAGCATAGGTATCAACAAGTTTTTAGAATCCATAGCTCCACTTGTGGCACCTAGTACATGCATAAAAAGAAAACAATTGAATGAGAAAGGCAACTATATAAGGAACCTCCATCAACACTGTCTATTTATTTATCATGTTCAACTAAAAATGTCACACATCTGAAAGTTGGAATATTTGTTGGCTAAAACCAAACATACAACATCTTCAATTGGCCCAATAATACAACCATATCTACTGCAGCAATGGTGGATCATAAGAAACACATCAAAAGAGTGCAATCAAAGAATGTTCATCAAAGTCTCTTCTTTGTAATATGTGGACTTACATTGCTTCTCGAAGTGGTCTTTTAGTTTTCCAATATAGTAATATAGGACTTACATTGTGAGTCACCTGCATAAAGCTTATTGGGGACTTGTTTTCCCTTCATTTGTATTTTTTCTACCACCTTTGAGCTTGTCGACATTTCTTGTAGTGCAGTCATCAGTGATAAAATTTAAAGTTGCAAAAAGATATCAGATTAAAATCAATCAAAAGGGAAATCAGTGAAAATGTAAAATTTAGCTATTAGTTCAAGTATATATTAAAAAGAGAAATCAAGCCTGAAACAGATAATTATTTCTCACTAATTAAGGAAGTTTTTTTAATATACAATACACAAAATTAGAAGAACAATGAAGGCAAGTTTCTGCCAGAAATATTGTAAAATTGCAAGTTAAAAGTTTCACAATACACAAATAATCACAATTACATCAAGCATATAAAGACATCAATTATGACATGGAATGAAGTTCAGTTGGGGTGACCAAATTAGACTATAAAGAAAACAATAATAATATCCACACGTGAATCTTAGATCCTTAAGATATGAAATAAGAAAACAAGACTATAAGCATTCATAATTTAGTTATGGCAAGAAACAAAATATCACATATGCAATCATGTGAACAAGTCGTCTGCAACATCATCAAGAAAATTTAAAGTACAAATAACCTTGAAAACTAAAGAGGGCATATGAACCATTTTTCACACAAAATTGAGTCCTCAAGTTCAAACTTTTCCATCACATCATGTGAAATATTCAATATGGAGAAGCCTGAGCACTTAACATAAAAAAAAGTATAGGAATTGAAAGAAAATTCCATTACCTCTGTCCACAAATTGTTGAATTTGTAGCAAAAAAATTGAGGTAAAAATAAATTCATATTAACAATCTTTGCTTAAAAAGAATTTTTAGCTTTCAATATGACCCTCATCAATCATTTGTCTCATCACTTGCTGAGCACTAAAAAAATTTCCATCTTTGCTCAAAGAAGATATAATATAAAACTAATATATGTAATAATGACTTTATTTCAGTGTGTTCAATCAACAATTTACTTCTATTTCTTCATATTGATAGTCACTTCATTGAGAGTTTTTTCCTATTTCTATTGGATTATATATATTTATCCAGTTTTCAGTTTTTTAGTTTTCCTGTTTTTTAGTTCTCTAGTTTTTTTAGAAATATTACCTCTGTAGAAGATGAAATAAGAGCCATAAGCTATCACAAATGAGAAATAAAAATAAAAAGATCATAGCCAATTTATCAATCTAATCACAAGCCCTAATTCACAAAACCACTTGACCCAATGTGAGTACCCCATAAACAATCGCATCATAATACAAACAAGCAAACATAAAATTCAAATTTATATCATTACTTTTCCAATTCTTTCAGTTTTTTAGTTATCTAGTTTTTCAATTCTTCATAAATATTTACCTCCATTCAAATCAAGCTCAATGCAAGAGATGAAACAAGAGTAGAAATATTTATCTCCATTCAAATCAAGCTCAACACATGAGATGAAACAAGAGCCATAATGTTAGATTCAAATCAAGCTTAATGCATGACATGAAACAAGAGGCAGAATGCAAGAAGCCACATAAATAAAAAGAAACACATAAAACAAACCAAACTACAAAAGCAATGATTGATTCAAATCTCCAAACATGAGAACTACCATGGATGCTAAAAAGGGGAGAAAGATTTTACCTTCTATAGCTATATAGGTGAATGAGCAAAGGGAGAGACAGGTATCGGTGGGGATGACAAAGGGCTAGAGTCAATGAGCTTCAAAGGGTAAGCCTATGAAACGTGGTGTGCAATAGGGACAGAGTGAAGAGGGCAATACTCTAGAATAGGAACCCACTAGAGAAGAAGAAGTTGTTGTCAGCCGCCTTGGAAGAGGGACTTGTGTGGCTATGGAAGAGGAACCCTGGAGAAGATGAAACCGGCCTTGAGAGAGTAGAACATTGACTAGAAAAACTTCGGTCTTGAGAGGCAAAGGAGAGTCAGGGAAGCAGGAGCTAGGGCAAGAGGTGGTTGGCAACAACGGGCCTTGCTGCTCGAGTGATAGAGGGTCGGGAGGCAGGGAGCGGTGTGGAGGGTGATCTGGCCGGCGAAGAGGGTGAATCCAGTTCGCAGAGAGGGAAAGAATAAGAAAATATGTTGAGGGGAAAAGGGTGAAGGGAGGGTAATATGCATTGGGGGTATTAATGTCTATTACTATCACATACTTCTCAATTCCCATGTGGGTAAGTCAATTTAGGTAAATAAAAGAAACTTACTCACATTTTGGTTATATGACCAAAGTAGGAGTCTACTTTGGTCAATTGCTCCAATTCCACACATCCGCCTACGTAATTTTCCTCCGGTGATGTGATCATATTACGTGAAATTTTGATGGTTCTGCATAATTTTTTAAAGAACGATACTATTTTTCCCAACAAACAGTCCCCATTACTCACATGTTCTATGAAGTTGTCCTCAGCCATGTTGGGCTAACATGGGCAGTTGTACCTAAATAATAATTATCCTTTATGAACTACAAGTTAAAGTACACGTGCATTTGCATGTGAACGTAGAGTTACTTTTGTCAGTTCTCACTTCACAAATAGTTAGATGAATTATTTAATTAACAAGTATAAGCCAATTAGCATACCACTTCTTTTGTTTGCTCCTTACAAAACTATATATTTTTTACCCATATATTTACGTGCACCATGCATTGTGCTCATTGGAATATTTCCCATAAGGTAAGAATAACCAAGTTACTATAACAAAAAAGACTATTAGCAACGCTTTTAAGCATCGCTAATAGTCATAAAAGTGTCACTAATACTCATTAGTGACGCTTAAAAAGCATCACAATAAGCATCGAAAAATATTTTGTCACAATTACTCATTACTAACGCATATAAAAAGCATTGCCAAAAGTATAGTTATTAGCAACAGTTTATTTTGCATTGCTAATATGATATTTTTGCAACACTTTCTATATACGTCACTAATTGTGTCTTAGCAACATTTATTAAATATCACTAAAATATATTTATAGTGATGTTTTATGAAAAACATTGCAAATAAATTACGAAATTGGTAACCGCAAGTAAGCGTCTCTTATAATTTTTTATTAACAATGCTTTATAAATCATCGTTAATACGGAAAAAAAATTTTAAATAATAAACTCTTATTAACAACTCTTTTTTGTTTGTCACTAATAAGGAAAAAAATCAAAATTTGTTAATAGTGATGCTTTTAAGTATGTCACTAATAACAAAACAAATTTATAAAAAATAAATCCCACTGGAGGCGGGATAAGGGGAAAGAGGGATTGGGTGTGTGGGCCTGTGGGTTACGGTGCCCCGGAGCCCTTCCTACAGCCGGCGGTAGGGGATAGGAGGGAAGGGAGCATGGGGGAGGGGGAGGGGAGAGGGGGAAGAGGGGTAGGAGCTCTGGAAGCCGGATCGACGCCTCTCCTCCTTCTTCGGCATAGGCATCCATAGGGGAAGGGGGGAGCCGAGGAAGGAGCGGAAAGCAAGGTGAGGGGGAAGTAGGCGAGGGCACCGGTGGCGAAGTAGGACCCGCCACCTCTCCTCCTCCTCTAGCTCCATAATCCAGAGGGGGGAGAAGGGTAAGGGGGAGCCAGGGCAGGAGCAGACAGCACGGGAAGAGCGAGATGGGCACCGGATGCCAGTTGCAAAGCCGGATCTGACACCTCTCCTCCTCCTCCAATGCCGAAATCCACAGGGGGAGTAGGGGAAGGGGGAGCCAAGGGAGGTGTGAACAGAAAGGGGAGGGGGAGAGGAGCCGGGGGGAAGAGGGGGAGAGGCACTGGCGGTGGAGCCGGATCAGGCGCCTCTCTACCTTTTTTGGCGCCTAATTGCATAGGTGAAGGAGGGAGCCAGGGCCGAGGAGGGGACCAGGGGAAGGGGAGAATTAAACAGATGTGGGCAAAATTATTCACTTTCACGAAATTCATGCATGTGCAAAATTTCACCTGCTGCCTAACTTTTTGAACCGCTTATTCGTAAGCGTTGCAAATAGTGGTATATTTCCAACAATTACATAAAAGCATTGCAAATATACTTCTATTTAAAAAAAACTTATTCCAAAACCTCCTATTTGTGACACTTAAGCTTAAGCATCACAAATAGGAGGCATATTTGAAATGCTTTTAATTAAGCATCTCAATTAGGAGGAATATTTGTTATGCTTTTGGATAAGCATCGCAAATACTACCACTATTTGTGACACTTATAGAAAAGCATGACAAATAGACTTCTATTTAAAAAAAATATTTGAAACCTCCTATTTGCGATGCTTAAGCTTAATCGTCACAAATAGGAGGCATATTTGTGATTCTTAACAATAAGCATCACAATTAGGAGGCATATTTGTGATGCTTTAGTATAAGCGTTGCGAATAGTACCACTATTAGCGACACTTATACAAAAGCGTCGTAAATAATATATTTTTTCAAAAAATGTATAGTACGATTTTATTTTGTACTATTTGCGATGATTATAAAATATATAAATATATTATGTATAATTATGGAAAAATAATTTTAGATTAATTTTTTAAGTCCCATTTCTATGGAGGGCAGGTAGGCTACATGCCCACTTCCACCAATAG
The DNA here is from genome assembly GCA_035235625.1 of Saururus chinensis. Taxonomy (NCBI): domain Eukaryota; kingdom Viridiplantae; phylum Streptophyta; class Magnoliopsida; order Piperales; family Saururaceae; genus Saururus; species Saururus chinensis. Next base: position 19,250,160 of record CP141147.1, on the reverse strand, counting down.
ATCCCAAAAAAATTAAATTAATTTTGTTATTCTCGTTTGTGTGAGTTATGTACGTCGTCGTATCAAAATCTTGCAATGTATAAACCTATACTTCTCAAATAATGATTACATGCAATATACTTTGCAAACCCCATGGGTCCCGAGCATAAATTCCAAAGAGGTTTAATGAGAGTACACATGTAATCATTGTCACAAAAAAATTTAAAATTTTACCAAATATTTTTCAAATTGAATCACATCTCAAATGAATAATTAGGTGAATATGTTTTCCCTCCCTTCCCTCTCCCTTGTTGTATAGAAACGTCACAAATAGTAAACTTATTAGAGACAACTGTACGTGTGAGCACATGCTTTGACAACCATCGGATCGAGATCTAACGGTGCAAGTGGGATATTTCTATTTTAATTTAAGCAACATGATGCCCCCCTGAGTTATGTGTGTCGTCATCAAGCATTTTCGTTGAAGGTTTCAACTTCGATTTTAAACTAAGCAAATTACAATTGTCTACAGCTCGTTCCTACATTTTCTCACTAACTTAGCTACTAGTTGACATTTGACATTCAAGTAAAAAAGAAACATGATCTGCCTTAAATAGTACACTTGAATAGAAGAAATTTGACATGGACCAAAATAGGGGGAGCGGGAGGGATGCCGGACTCTATCAGGAGGGCGAGGAGGAGGAGAGGGGAGAGCATGGGAATTTAATTAAAATTTTTTATATATTTTTATATTTTATATTTTTTAAAAATATTAAATAAAATATAGGGTATTTGCAACGCATATGACTATGCATTGAATTTCTTCTATTCACATCTACTCTTTAAGGCAACTCATTTTTATCTTTTAGTTGAATGTCAAAGGTCAACTACTAGCCAAGTTAGTGGGAAAATGCAGGCACAAGCTGCTGACAATTGTAAATTGCTCAGTTTAAAATCAAAGTTGAAACCTTCAACGAGAATGTTTGATGACGACGCACATTACTCAGGAGGTAGGCATGTTGCTTAAATAAAAATAGAAATTGCCCCCTTGCGTCATTGGGTCTCGATCCAACGTTTGTCAAAGCTACTAAAATTAATATATTAAGAAGAAAAAAAATTGGAACCGATGGCACAAAAGAGATTGCAACCTGCGGCTATGAAAGGCCATATCGACTGATACGGTTGCATATCGGCTGATACGCATCCGTATTAGTCAAGATCAGTACGGTACAATCCTTGGTACAGTGGGCACATGAAATATTGGCACAGAGGCTGCGTTTTGACCGTATTGATCCACGGGGAACCCGACGCTTGAACTCCCAAAGTTTTCACCTACGTTCAGAATCAGACTTCAGAGTCTCTTCATCATGATCTTAGAATCGGACCAAAGGGTGATCTGCAGAGGGAAAGCGCAATCGGAGAAAAGTATGGTCTCTTTGAATACTTATTGGCTCTGAGGTGTTCTTTCTTCTCTGATTCGTCAAGATAGAGGGCAAGGGAGGGTATCAGTCTTCCCCATGTTGTCCTGCTACCACAGCTCTCAACCCTAGTGCCTCACGCTAACAGATTAGGGGGAGAGGGAAGAACTTCTCCAATCTGCCTTCCCCTTCACTGATTGGCTATCTTTTGCCTTCTCCGATCGGCTTTCTTTTGCCTTCTCCGATCTTTGCCTGTACGATGATGATGCCTTCTATGCCTATACAATGAAGAAGCCGTTTGCTTTTAGGGTCTCACTGCAGTCAAACTGCTCCATCTCATTGTGAAATATGGTTGTATAGGTTGTTATTGGATGCTGATTGCTTGAATTCGTTTTTTGACATCAACATTTATAGATCCATCTCATTGTGAAATGTTGGATGTCATTTCGCCCCTCTTTTTCTTTGGATCTATTGGGTTTTGATTTATAGGCGGCTGGAGCTATTTTGGCACTGCCTCAAACATCATAATAAGTCTAACAACTAATTCAAGGTAGGAAAGTTTGCCTCTGCTCCTCTACTGATTTTGAAAACCTACAAAGACAAGACGACGATTTATCGAGCAGCTCGATAGGCTGCGGTAGTGGGGCTGACGGGTGATTCTCTTTGGATCTGAATAGTTAAAGAGCCGTTGTTGCAGGTGGACCTTGGCCTCTTGCTGGCAATTAGAGAATTTATTCCCTTCTTCACGACTTGGAAAATATCAAAACTAAAGCATATGCAGATGCAATTAGAGAATTTATGTCCTTCATGACTTGGAAAATATCATAACTGAAGCATATGCATATTCAATTACTTAAACATCTAACGTATAAATTTTTCCATAATATTTATGTGACTCATATTAAATATCTTATTTAGTTTCAAAATAAATTAATTTCATAAAACTTAATTTGGGACAAAGAAAATAATAGTTTGTACAGGATGAAGGAAGTAATAGTGCATGGTTCTAAAATGAATTAATTTTGGAGCCCTCGTATCAGTTAATACGGCATTCCATGGTCTTATTATGCTTAAAATGAAGTATTCTAATAATATTATTAGTTATAATATTTTTTTTATGAGTATCAAAAGGTTTATGACCATTTTTGCGCTTACCAAGCGTATCACCAGCACGTACCCGTATCCATAGTCATCAATATTATCATCTGTATTGATACTGCCTTCCATACATGCGGCCTGCCTACACACTTAATTAGTTATATGCGTTGTCAGATCGAAATCCAGTGTCTCATAGAGTCAGGGCTCACCCTGCTGCGCTTAGCCTAGTCCCGCACATACGATAATGAAATCGTTAATGTTAATTTTTAAAGTAATTATAACCGTTGCAACTACATTTAAAATAATTTTTTTCAAATATATGGTATTTGCGATGCTTATGACTAAGTGTCACAACAAAGACAGTTAGTTGCAATGCTTAGAACTAAACATCACAACTAATACTCTTAGTTATAAGCGTCACAACTAACTATCTTAGTTGCAATGCTTTTACATAAGCGTCACAATTAGTTTTAAAAAAATATTTCCTAATATCAAATATTTGCGACGCTTATGACTAAGTGTCACAAGTAATTGTCTTAGCTGCGACGCTTATGACTAAGCATCACAACTAATTTTTAAAATATATTTTTTGCTAATATAAAGTATTGGCGACGATTTTTTCCAAGCATCATAAATACATCTCCTAATTGCAACACTTAAACATAGGCATCATAAATAGTAAAGAAATAAATTTTGGTTTATATTTTAAAAAATAATAATATTTGCAACACTTTTGTGAAATAGGTAATATTTGCGACCGAATTTTTTATGTACTATTTGCAATGTTTATGATTAAATGTCGCAAATAGGTAATAGTATTTGTGATGCTTTTGTTTAAGCGTGGCAAATAGTGGTACTATTTGCAACACTTAAAAAAAATTGTAAATATGGCTCCTATTTGCAATGTTAATTAAGCGTCGCAAATAGTACTTTTTCTATACTTTTTGTTTAAGTGTCCAAAAATCAGTTTTTAGTGACACTTTTATCACAACACTAATAAAGTTTCACAAATAGTCCTTTTTGTACTAATGAATCCACAACAAAAATATTCTGACACACATTTAAATTTATCAAGTGCACTTATTTATCATATAGTAGGGAAAAAATATGTACCATTTACGATGACCAATCGGCAGTTAGTAAAATTCCCTCCATCTCACATTAAATGTCCTATTTGTTTCTTTCAAAATGAACTAAAAATTCTCTAGGCCCCTACTTTTATTTTAGTATAGTATAAATATATGAGGTTTCGCAAGTTTTAAATTAATTAGGATGTCAAATTTGATGTGGATGAAGTATATAATTTTTACCAGGTAATTAGAAAAACTGTAGGGAGAATAGGCAGATGGCTATGATATATATAAGGCTGCTAACGAGCCGAGCCAGCTCGTCGAGCTGAACTGGCTCGGCTCGGTTCGACTCGAATCTGGCTCGGCTCGAAGTGAGCTCGACTCGAGCTCGGTTCGAACTCGAAATCAAACGAGCCGATCTCGAACATGGGCCAGCTCGAATCGACTCGACTCGAAACCTGATCGGTTCGACTCGAACTCAACTCGAAGCTCGGCTCGAACTCGACTCGATTTGTTATATATCATTTTTTAATTATTATATCCATATTATATAAATTTTTTAACTTTTACCTTTCATGTACCCATAATATTTTATATTAATTTATAAAATATATATCCTATATATACATTAATATATGGTATATGATATATTATATAATATGATATATAATACCTATATTATACTATTATATTTTAAACAAATATAAATCTTACTACTAATAAAATTGAAAATGTAGGTATGATAAATTAATTTATTTCTATTCTACCCCTATTTATCTATATAATATTATTTAAATTTTAAATACTACCTTTAATCATTCTAATCCTAACAAATATAAATATGTTATTCTACTTGCAAATAAACATTCTTAATTCAACCAATTATATTAGTTTAGATTTAGAGATTTAGTGAATTATATCTAGATTTTTCCTATAAATATATCTAGTGAACCAAGTCTAGATTTTATTATTGAATTTCAATTATATTGATTTTTCTTTTTACAGGCAATCTACACATCATGAAATATGTTATTGTTGAAGTCCAAATAATTCTCTTATTATGAATTTTTTTGTAGTTACTAGAATAATTAGATATGAAATATGTGAATAAGAGCTGTCATAACTTTGGTGACTAGTTCAGTCTTTTGTGACTTATTATATGATAAATTTTATATAACTATTAAAATAATGGAGAGAAAAAAATATTTACCAATATGATGTTCTTTTTCACTGATTAGGCGCTCACACTTGCATGATTTTTTTTAATATTTTTTTATAATTTTATCCTTTAAAAAGATAAAATAAGTACACTTAAATTAATACAATGTACTAACTTTGTCATTCCAAATGACGAAATCAATAATGAATTGATTTTTTTTTCTCTTTTCTCTTTCCTCTCTTGCTCCACTCTCTCCCTCCTCTCTCTATTCTCTCTCTCCTCTCTCTTTCGGTTATCTCTCTTTTCTCTCTCCTCTTTCTCTTTTCTCTCTCCTCTCTTCTAAAGGATAAAATCATGAAAAATTTAAAAAAATATTATTTTCATCATTCACAAATATATTGTATTTTATTTTAAATTTAATATTTTAATATATAATATATAAATAAGAAAAAATTAAATTAAAATTTTATACTTTCTCCCCACTTCTCAAAGCTAGGGCTCACGTCACGCACATGAGAGAGAGATAGGGAGAGAGAAAGAGAAAGAAGAGAGGATAGAGAGAAGAGAAAGTGTAGAGAGAGAGTGAAGAGAGAGAATAAGAAAGATAGCCAAAAGAGAGATTAGAGAGATTGAATAGAAATATAGAGAGGAGAGAGTGAATAGAGAGTGTGTGAAGAGAGAGAAAGAGAGAGATAGCCGAAAGAAAGAGATAATGAATAGAGAGAGAAGAGATAATGAATAGTGAGAGAAGAGAGAGCAAAGAGAGAGAGGAGAGAGTAAAAAGAAAGAGGAGAGAGAGAGAGAGAATGAAGAGATAGTGAGAGAAGAGAGTACAAAATTATTTCATTATTGATTTTATCCTTCTAAATGACGAAATCAATACATTACATTGATTTCATCTTTTAAAAGCACAAAATTATATTGATTTCGTCCTTTAAATCACAAATTAGTACATTATATTGAATTTTTCCTCTTTAAGAATGAAATTAAAAAATAAATTAAAAAAAGTCATGGAGGCACTCGCGAAAAGAAACACCATATTGGTAAATATTTTTTTATTTATGTTATTTTGGTAATTATTATTTTTAATATTATTCATATAATGGGAAAAGTTAATATTATTTAAACCCGTGAGTTTGATGGGCTGTTGGATGTAAATCCGATGACCTAATCAGCCCGGGCGCACGCCGGCGCGCGTGAGCCCGGGCTGATATTAACGGGACTCTTATATAATTATATTTATTATATGGGATATTTGAATAACATTAGTTAAATTTTTGGTGACAAATGAAATTTTTTTGTTGGGTATTTATTTACTCTTATCTTAACCATGGATTTTGAAATAATATTTACAACTTTAATACAATAAAATTATGTTTATTATAATTTTTTTTATTTTTGTGTTGGTGTGATTATCTAAATTAATATAAATTTTTATAGAAAAAAAAATTTGTTTGTAAATGGGATTCGAGCTCAATTCGAACACAAGTTCGAGTTTCTATAATATGTTTTCGAGCTCGAGTTCGAGTCAAGTTTCGAATTTTTAGTCGAACCGAGCTCGAGCCAGGAATCAAGCTTTTCATTCGAGCTCGAACCGAGCTTTCAGAAATCGAGCTCGAGTCAAAAAACCTGAAAACTCGGTTCGACTCGGCTCGTTAGCACCCTTAGATATATATAGAGGCATAATTGACTAATTGACTGTGGGTCTCAGATTTAGGGTGGGATAAATTGAGAATAAGGTTATGCTCTCACCAGGAAACCTAATGGCTAATTCGATTTTGTGTTGTGTTCAGAATGAGAATGTTCTAAAAATAAACCTTTGTATTGAGGGGAGCTTCTTCTTTTCTTAGCATACTTAGAGTGGACTTCTAACTAAACTTAGTATACTAATTAGGACAAGAGTTGGTTACATTTGTATAAATACTCGAGAGTTAGAATCGCTTGTCTATTGCCTATTTGGATACTTGCATACTTGTCTTTTCTTGTGAAGTTTCACAAGTTTTAAATCAATTAAAACTTTAAACTCCATATTTTTTATGCAGCTCTATACAAATAAGGTCAGGTCCCTTCTTCTTCCAATATCAGCCTCGTCCTCCTGCATACTGCTAGTCTCTTGCTACATATAGCAAAGAAATTGCAATTCGAAAGTGGCCCCTCAAGCATGCTGCCTTGACCTACCACCAGCCTGTACCTTTCCCTCCCTTACCACTCTCAACACTTCCCCTTCCTCTACCAAATGTTGTGCCTCCTCTTTGGCATTCGTTACAACCACTCGACGGTTGCACCTTGAAGGAAGTGGCATCGGGGAGAAAGAACATGACAATCATGAGGGGTTACTTCGAAACGCAGCTCTAACTACAGTTACCACTATTGACGCACTTTAGCCATATGATCATCTCATCAGACTTACCAACTTAAGATAAAGCTCATGGGAAAAAAAAATCTCCTAAAAAGGCATATCGAGGAGATACAATAAAAAAGGAAAGAGAGTGTAGAGAAAGTTCACAAATTGGAGAAACGAATTGGAACAAGAAAAAGAGTAAAAATTTCAGCATTTATTTCCAGTTCTCTGGCAATGAAAAGGCATACGCGAGACAAAAAAAACAGGAGGCAGTAAAAGAAAAGGGAGGTGGAAAGAGAGAGAAAATACGAGTTCATCATATAAAAGTTTCTACATTGTAATTGCTTGCTACCTGTCAATTTCTGTTGGCTCCTCCTTAATGTGCATAGTAGCATCTCTTGCAGTAATCAATGCATCTTTCACTAAATCATCAGAGAAGTTGTCTCTAGTCTCTAATATAACACCGTCCACTTTTGGTCCCGTAGGTAGAAACCATCTTCACATTCTCTGCACAGGTATTACAAGACACTTCATGTGCAATAATATTTGGGAAGAATCTTATTATTGCATTATATATGGACCTACCGAAGTAACCGGCCGGTTGCACTGTTTGTTGAAGTAGGGGCTCTCGATTCTTCTCGTTGTCCACTTGCTATCACCACATCAGGCCTGAACAAAAAGCCCTCTCTTTAATCTTTAAGCTGCAAAAGTTTCGTACTTCCAAAAGTGAGAAAAAGACATAACTCCGTTTTTTCCCCTCTTTTGTGTGAATATGGAAAAATTAACTATTCCACATGCAAAAGGTTAGCTGACCACCCATGCTGGTACAATCAATTTCGAACTCCTCATTGCTTTTTTTGCTCTTTGTTTCTGGGTTATTTCTTGAGGTTTACACAATTGCTTGGGAAATAAGGTAGCATCATTATTCTTTGGCGTCAAAATTCTTCCTTATTTGTGTTAAAAATTTCTACGCTTTCATGGTCATCTTCAACTGCTTCCCAATATGAGAGAACCTCATTATGGGTGGTAACTACGAGTCCAGAAGCTGATTGGGCCACATTATTTGTCAAAAACTCTTCAATGCAATAGTCTTATGTAATATCATTACCTTGATGCATCTCATCATCTACCAATTTAGTGGAATTAGAGATATATCTATTTTTTGTCTCAAAAATATTCTCCTAATTTCGCCAAACTTTTTATCCTGATTGGAGCACACCTCCACAAACTAGAATAATAAGAGCAAGTTATGCACATTATGATAAATGAGTTTTACAAAAGGTAAATAGTTAAGTGTTGGTCACAGGGAAGCTGATACAAGTTTGATCATCTAAAGTTATTTATATTTTCAACAAAGACTTCACTTAACCATGTTCCAAGTGACAGCTTCATAGACTAGGTAAAAGGCCAATAAAAGGTAAAAATTTGGCCAACCATTCTTACGATGACTTGGGTAATTAAACATGGAAATGACATTTCATGCCAAATGTAGAACCAAGTCAATTAACATGGCAGAATAAAGCCACAAATAATAAATCGTAATTACCTACGTGGAGCCTTTTCAGAATCAAGATTAACGAAACCGAAACCAAAGCCTTCCCAAACTTCCTTAGTTTTCTTCTTTCAACAGATGATTGCACTTATATTAAAAGCTCTTTTTCCTGTGAAGATGGTTACAAACAAAAATATGGCAGCATGGTCAGATTCTTTGTTCAATAAGCTAAGATAACAGGAATAATTAGGATAACTTAAGAATACACTACAACCAAAAGGATTATTAGCAACATTTTAATAGTCTTAAAAGTGTTGCTAATAATTATTAGTGACGTCTAAAAAGCATTGCAGCTACAAAATTATGATGGAAATAAAAATATATCACTAATAACTATTATTTGCGACATTTTTTTTTTGCTTCATCAAATGTTATTAGAGACGTATTTTATTTGCTCCATAATTAATTTTTTCTACTATTGCACCACAAAGATTATATGTGTGACATTTATTAAACGTCGCTAATATCATTATTTCTAGCGATGTTTAGTTTTTAACATCACTAAAACTATACTTTCTGATGACATTTTTCTAGAGCATCGCTAATACTAAAAGTTTATTTAAACATTATTAAGTGTCGCTAATTAAAAATATTAGTGATGCTTAATGAAACACACCGCTAATAGACATTATATTAGCAACACTTTTACATTAATAAATATATAATTTTAAAAAATTATTATTGACACTTTTCTTTAAACATCGCTAATACATATTATTTGCGAGGTTATAAAATTGTCGTTAATAATGATTTAATTTAAAAAAGAAAATAAGAAGAAAAATAAAAATAGGGTTAATTCCTACTAAGACTTAGAGGTCATCCATATTAATCAATAGGTCCACAACAAAAATAAATCGTACATAATAGTATAATTTTACTATTGTCCACTTGCAACAATAGTAAAATATGGATTACCAATGGGTCTTAGATTCTTATTTATTATAACTTAGGCATTTTATGGTGGATATCGATGCACAAATTCTTTTTTTCTATATTTTTAAATAGAGAGAATTACTTTATGATCCGCCTGGGGGTTCTGGGAGGTCCTTAGGTTATCTTAATGGTCACGATTAGCATCACAAGAGAATTCATAGCAAGCGTACAATATATAGTAAAATTATATTATTGTATACAATAAATTTTACTGGGAAAAGTCGGAGCGAAAATTTGGAGGCAATTCGGGATTAATCGTATTGCCTCCTTCTAGCCGCCACTGGCTTCTCTTCCAGCGATTTTTCGGTGGCCACTACATACCAGAATTCACGTCGAGAGTTGGAGAAGAGCACTGTAGAGGATCTGAATTCCCCTCCAGTGATAAACTGTATAACGGGAATGAACAGAGCATTGAAACGGGCTGCAAAAGAGAAAATTTGGAGTCGATTTTGGATTAACCCTATCACCTCCTTCTGGCTACCACTGGCTTCCCTCCTAGCGATTTTCTGGCGACTGATGTCCACCTTATTCTCGTCGGAATCTCTTTGTCTTTGCAGTGGTCGTGATTCAGCAAAAAAAATTACGCCTTTCTTCTCGTGTTTTTTCTTTTGCCATTACACAAGACATTTTGGACACCCCCTTATTCTGGATGTCCCCTTATTCTGTGTATTCAGATTATCTTTGTTTTACGGTGTCAATCCCCTATTTTACTTCATCCAAAAGATGAACAGAGAAGACATTGTGACAAGACGTGTGCATCCCCTCTCATTCCCTTCATGGCGTCCTCCTCTGTTAATACATCATCCTGGAAGATCCTTCTTCAAAACCATTCAACAAGGGCAGACTTTGCTATGCCTCATTATCTAGAAACTCGTAACTTATTGGAAATCTCCATTGATGAGGATGAAGTTGAGGCTGATGGTATTTGTTGGCAACATACTCCAATCGGCTATACTTTGGGACGTAGACCCTATTATTTGGGATTGAAATCGGCTGTTGAACGCATGTGGAAGATAAGTAAGCCTTTTGAAATTATTTCTTTATCGGATGGCTTTTTCTTATTCAAGTTTGCTAATGAATATGATTGTTGAAAAGTCTTGGGATCTATCTGGTCGATTTCTGATCGCCCCCTTATTTTGAAAAAGTAGTCCACTAACACCAAACTTGTTCGTGAATTATTAAGCTCTCTCCCTATCTAGATCAGACTTCCTAATTTGCCTTTGCAGTATTGGAGATTCTGAAGACCTAGGGTGTATTACTAGCTCTATTGGAACCCCTCTATATATGGATCAATTAACCAAAACCAGGCAAAAATTATTTTTTGCAAGAATTTGTGTGGAGATTGATGTTGATTGTTCTCTTTGTGATCAAATTTCTATGCAACACAAAGATGGGACGGGATTTTTTTAAGAAATTTAATGTGAGTGGAAACTACTAATATGTACTAGATGTAGATGTTTTGATCATTCTACCTCCTCTTGCACAACTTCCTAGACTTGGGTTCCCCATACATCAGCACGAGAGCATGCTTATGGCTCAAATAAAGCAAAAGATTTGACAGAAGCAACCTAGTCGCTAATGAATCAAATTTTCATTTATGGTCAGCCAAAACAGACCTCATCAAATGATAGTGTGAGAATCATTCTGCCTATTTCTCATAACCAGTCTCCTATAACTCATCATTCACCTATGATCCCTAGAAGTGCATCTTCTTCTCTTGTTCATCCTAGGATTCAGAAGTCTCTTCCAAACAATCAAATTATCTCTTCCCAGCTTTAGGTTTCTAATTCTGGCAGAGGAAAGAATTTTGTTCAATCTTTTGATAATTCTCCTCATATTAATGATAATGAAAATACATCTTCGCTTAGTTGAGAGCTTTATATTGATTTGTCTATGGCTGCTAATGATATTGATTGTGATATTGATGATGTATCTTCTTCTTAGATATTGATCATCTCACCAAAGCTCAATTAGATACTGACAAATTCGTTGAAGTCAGTAGTAAAAAATCAAGGAAAAAACAAAAAAAAGGCATCTCGTAAGGACACTCCTATTCTTCATACTTCTGATAGGGAACTCAGGTATGGCCATGGAAGAGGCCAACCCTCATCCTATCATTGATGAGTGTCATCTCTTGGAATACTCAGGGCTTTAATCATCTAAATAAGAGGGTTTATGTCCATTCCTTAATTAGACATCATTCTGTGGGTATTCTTGGTCTTAATGAGACTCGTGTTCAGGAGCAAAAGGCAAGAATTATTCAAACTTCTGTTAATTCTTCATGGTCGTTTATGGATAATTATCATTCTTCTTCTTCTAGTAGAATTTGGATTGGATGAAATGCTTATTTATTCTCTATAAGGAAGTTATATGAGGATTCCAAATATATTCATTATTTTATCATCAAACTCTCTGACAATTTTTGTTTTGGGTGTACCTTTGTGTATGCAAGCAACATTTTGAACATGACAGATGCTATCTTTCGAACTGGATAATTCAACAGTCTGTTGTCATTTCCTCCCCTTGGCTTCTTATTGGTGATTTTAACTCCACTTTTCATCCTGGAGAAAAGATTGGGGGTATCACTATCCCTATCTCTTACTTGTCAGAGGTTAATAATTTGGTTCACAATGCCAACCTATTAGAATTGTCTTTGGATTCTTCTTTTACTTGGACTAATAAAAGTATTGGTTGTAAAAAAATTATTTTTAAGATTGATAGAGCCTTTTGCAATGCTGATTGTATATATAGATTCCCCGGATTGGTGGTGGGTTGTCTTCTGTCATAAGTTTTAGACCATTGCCCTCTTCGAATTGATATTACTCCTTCTTTTCCAGGTCATAAACCTTTAAAAAAAATTAACTGTTGGATGAGTTTTGATCAATTTAAGGACTTGATTTATTCATCATGGAGTACTATCCTTTCCCTCTCTTTCTATTTTTCCATAAATTAAAACTTCTTAAACAGGCTATTAAGAACTGGAGTTGTGAAAAGTGTGGCAAAATTCAGAATAGAGTCCAATCAGCTAAGCAAGATTTGGAGCATTGGCAGATTCTTCTAAAGTTTAATCCTTATAATGATGATTTAATCCTTTAAGAATCTAAAGTTCTAGATGTTTATAATCAAGAGCTTGTCAGAGAATAATCCCTTTTCAGACAGAAATCTCCGAAAAAATGGCTTCTTGAGGGAAATCGTTGCACTAAGTTATTCCATTTTGTTACTTCTCGTAATGTTTCCAGGAATGCTATTTATGCTATTAAAAACTCTGATGGATTAACATTGGATTCTCTTGAAGATATTGGTAAAGAAGCTTCAAAATTTTACCAAGATTTATTTTCTTCGGCTTCTTCAGATATTGTTGGCACAACTCATATAAAAGGATGCCTTTCAGTGGACTAGGCTAATTCTTTGATTCAGCACATCACTAAGGAGGAGATTAATCAAACAGTTTTCTCTTCTCCTTCTAACAAAGCTCCTGGACCTGATGGTTTTTCAAAAGAGTTCTTCACCAAGTATTGGGATATTATTGGCGATGACTTCTGTCTGGCAGTCACTTATTTTTTCTCCTCAAAGAAAATGTTGTGGGCTCTTAATAGTACCCTCCTTACCCTCATCCCTAAGGAAAATGGTGCTTCTACATTTGATAAGTTCAGGCCTATCTCTCTTTGTAACTTTTTCTACAAAATTATCACAAAAATCATGGCGAACAGATTTGCACTTGTGCTTCCTTCTATTATCAGTAAACATCAAGTGGCCTTCTTGAGAGGTAGATTAATATCTGCTAATATTCTTTTGGCTCATGAACTTTTACATAATTATCATAGAAAAAGTCATCCTAAGGAATTTTGCTTGAAAGTTGATCTGAAAAAGGCATATGATAAGGTTCGCTGGGACTTTATTTTTATTGCTTTGAAGGAAATTGGTTGCCCCACTCTTTGGATTCATTGGATAAAAGAATTCATCACCTCAATCTCCTTTAGTGTGCTTATTAATGGTGCAAATTATGGATTCTTTAAAAGCTCTTGTGGCCTTCGTCAGGGTTGTCCTTTGTCCCCATTATTGTTTGTATTGGTTATGCAATCTCTTTTAGACATTCTCTTGGATTATCATAACAATGGTCGAATACAACCTCCATCTCATGGAAATGCATTTTGTGTGACTCGCTTGCTTTTGGCAGACGATGTTCTTCTTTTCTCGCAGGCTTCCACTAACTCTGCCCTTGGCTTAAATGAAGCTATTGACCTTTTTTCAAGTAAAAGAGAACTTATGGCTAACGCTGCTAAGAGTTGTATTTTCTTCTCAACCAACTGCACTTTGAAGGGTTCCATTCTGCAGATCTTTAATGTCGAAGAAGGTAATTTTCCTATTCGATACCTGGGGTTACCACTTTTTTCTGGCTGCTTACAGGCTTCGATGTGCTCTCACATTTTGGATAGGTTTAATTCTGCTCTTGCTGGTTGGAAAAAACGTCTTCTCTCTTATGCAGGTCGACTTGAGTTGACAAAATTGGTCCTTTCTAGTATGCACATCTTCTGGTCTCTTCACTTTATTCTTCCTTCTAGAATTATTCATCAGTTACAATCTCATATGGCTAAGTTTCTATGGAGTAATTCTGAGGAGGGTCAGCATTTTCACCCTATCAGTTGGCCCAAAGGAGGCTTGGGTATAAGATCTATCAAAGATTGGTGTTCCATTGATCTGGCTAAGCTTTTTTGGTGTGTTTTGCATAATAAGAATTCTCTTTGGATCAAGTGGGTCCATGAATATTACATAAAGAATTCTTCCATATGGCATTGTGATACTCCCCCCTTTGTTTCTTACTCTTGGCAAGCCATCATTTCTATGAGGAGTGTTATGATTAATCTTATCTCTTATATGATTAATTATGGTAATTCTATTTTTTTTTTGCTAGATCCTTTGTTGGGTAATTTCGCCCTTTTACATAACTTTGGTCACCATATTATTACTCAAATGAATAGTCACCTTATGACAACTATTTCTGAGTGTATGGTTGATGGTTATTGGCGTTGGAGTGATCCTGTTAATCTCAGAAGTGAACGACTTCTTTTAATTAATGATCATACTCCTAATCTTAATCATGACTTGGATATAGTCATATGGAAGGCCAATTCTACAGGGAAATTCTATACTAAATCAGCCTATAAGTCTATCTCTTCTCATTCTTCAATTTTGCATTTGACCTCTCTTGTGTGGTTTAAACATCATATACCTCGCCACTCTTCCATTTGCTAGCTAATGTTTCAAAGCCTTTTACTCACATTATATAAGATTCAAGCCAGGGGAGTTCATATTGTCAATAGATGCATTCTATGTAAGAATAATCTTCAATCTGCCAACCATCTCTTCTTTTCCTGCTGCATTTCCAAGTGGTTGATGAGTCACATATTCAAGTTATTTAGAATGAACATCTCTTGCAATCAAGCTCGTCAAGCCATGGGCCATATTATGTTTTTTAGCCATAGCACTCTAGAGCTAGGTCTGATGCTAAAGATCTTTTTGAACTGTGTTGTCTACTTTATCTAGAGGGAAAGAAATTCCAAAATTTTTAGGAATGAATTCACTCATAAAAGACTCCTCTTTTATAAGTGTGAACTTCAAGCTAAAACTTACATCACATCTAATTCTCATCTTTCTAAACTTGTTGCTCAGTTTCCTTTCCTAGTTGAAAGACCTTTGTCTTTGTTCCCCCTTTTGTTTTAATTGAAGGGAGTCTTCTCCCCCCTTTACCTGATAAAAAGAATAATATAATTTTACTGTAGACCTATTAGTAAATTAATTGGGCTATTTGTCCTTATTGGGAAGAACCCCTTTACCTTGACATGCTCTATGGATACCACCGCCCTGCCACCTTCTGAAGCCTATGGTCAAACTCCCTTCTGTTCTGCACTCACGTCTACTGCACCAGCTCTGCCTCCGCTTAGGGAAAATGTCAATATTGATCTCCATGAACCTCATCCACTTTTCCTGTAGGAAGCCCGCACTGTGCCACCTCGGTGCACTCTCCCGGCATTGCTGCCCCGGCACTTCCCAGAGCCTGCTGAACTCCCTACTATTCCACACTCCCCATTTGCTCCAATTCTACCTCCAACTCAGGGAAAATGTGGATGTTGATCTCCAAAAACCTCATCTACTTTTCCCGCAATAAGACTTGCACCTTGTAGCAGTCCCAACAGCTTGCCCCATAAGCCGCAACCGTTGCCAAGCCGAGGCGGGTTGGAAATAGGTCAACTGGCTGGAGCTGATCGGCACTGCACTGAGACAGCAAAACAGAGAGTGGGGGATGGCATAAATGGATGGCATGAGAAGAGGCAGAATGGTGTGGAGAGGGCCAGGAAAGGTAGCCCCCAGTTGTTGTCGAGCCGAGGTGTATCAGGAAGAAGGTTGGCCTGTAGGAGGCCTGCCAGCAGCAATGATCGTAGAAGAAAAAATGGAAGAGAAGGGGGCCTGGGAAGAGGAGGAGCAGGGTTCAGGCCTCAGAGTGCTCCTCTGAGTCCCCTTCCTATCTAACTTTTCCAATGCTAGTTTAGGACTCCGAGCTTCCACCTAGTCAATCAGGCCCAGGAAGTGCCCCTCCTGGGTGCCCTTGCCAGGAACTTGTGCACTACCTCCGCTGCTCAACTCAATGGCCTCCTGGCTAGCTCCCCAGCCTTTTCCTAGACGTATGGGATGGACAACATGTTCCTGATGTAGCTAGCTGTTAGCCCCACAATCAGTCCCGGTGAGAAAAGGGGCGGAAACACCTTAGGCTTGGAGATGGACAACCAAGCCCCATGGCGACGGACAGCCAAGGATGCCCTTTGGGTGCTGATGCATGATGGTGTAGCGTTGGAGCAACTTCCAGAGCAATGTCCAGCCTTGCAGAGCAGGCTGAGCAAGAGTCCTAGTACGGGTGGGACTCTAGTGGCGAGTTGGGTTCCAATCATACTTAGGGATGACTCCTAAGGCGGACAGGACACATCTATGCAAGTTCAGCCAACTCCTAGATCGAGTAGGAGTTGGGGTAGCAGTTTCCTAAAGAGAGCAGACTCTTTGAAGGCAAGGGGCGCTGGACTCCTAGCTGAACACGGAGACCTCTAGTATCCTAATTTAGGCAGGCGACCTGCCTATGGGAGGAGAGTTGGTCAGGGAGGGAACTCTTGTATGGGTGAGACTTTGTATATCCTAGTTGTAGATGGACTCGGCATGGGCGGAGCTATTTAAGGGAGGGAGCAAGGCAACCATGGTAGAAGATTTCAACCTGGTTATTCAACCTTGCCTCTCCCTACTTTGTTTCAAAGAACTGACACAGATTTAGCATAGGGCAGAGCCCCTTTGCACTCGAGATGGCTTTGTGTTGCTGATTGCTTGTTTCCCCTTGCACATACGAGTAGGAAGGTCGGAGAGAATTGGCTGCTGGTTGCACGGTGCGGCTAGGCTATCACGTGAGCGAACGATAGGCAAAGCTTCGCACCCATGACAGTTAGTTCCATTGCCAGGATCTGAATGAACCAGACAGACTTGGGAACGTTCTGAAGGGATTCGGCGAGCCCGGACAGAGAAGTTCCTTGCTGGGTAGGTGGCAGTCGAGTTGCCACCGTGTCGGGTTCGATGTTGCACCGCTTGACAGACCTTGAAGGCAAGTATGACATGATGAAGACGACGAATGGGATGCTGGCCGAAGTACATGCTTCCCTGCGTTCAGTCAAGGAACGCATCACCTCTTTCAGTCAGCGTCTAACCCTTTTGGGGATTGCACCTTATGGGGATGATTTAGGAGAGGGTAGCTCTACTGGGAGCACTGCTCACTATAACTTGCTGGCCATAGACATGGCTGTGACAGCAAACTACTTGAAGAAAAAGTTGAAGGAATTAAGGGACTAGACAGTGGGAAAGATGCAGTAGTTGGTGGATAAGATGACTTTGCTAGAGAGCGCCGTTTTGAACACAACCCCTTTGGCAATGGAGGAGGATTCTAGGCCCAAGTTGCATCAAGCTATGAAGAAGGAGAAGGTCTGTGAACCCAAAGCGTAGCCTGATTCCCAGAGTGCCAAGGACATAGAGAATTTTGTTTGGGATATGGAGCAGTTCTTCGCAAGCACCCATACCCTGGACGAAGAGAAGGTCATGGTGACGAGCTTGTATCTCGCGAGAGATGCTAAGCTATGGTGGCGGACCAGGTTGGAGGATGATGTTACGACTAGGTGTCCTCCCATCCAAACCTGGCCTATGATGAAGAAGGAGCTCAGAAAATAGTTCCTCCCCATGAACATGGCATGTGTAGCACGAGAGTCGCTAAGGAAATCAAGGCAAACAAGGACAGTTAGGGAATATGTGAAGCAATTCCAGTCGCTCCTCCTTGACATTAAGCACATGATGGAGGAGGACAAGTTTTTCAATTTCCTAACCAGGCTCCAGAGTTGGGCACAGAATGAGTTGCGGACGCAGAACTTTTAGGATCTCCCCTCAGCCATCACAGAGGTTGAACGATTGGTGGACTACAAGATGGAGTCCATGAACTAGAAAAAAGATAGTATGTCTTCCTCCAGGGGCAGTCATAGGTGCAATGGTGACAGGTGCAGAGATAGATTCAAGGGCAAGAAGGGTGAGTAGGCTAACTCTAACAAAAATAAGGGTCTAGCTTGTTTCATCTACTAGGGCCCTCACCGAGCCAAGGAATGCCCAAAGAGGGAGAAGCCCAATGCGTTGATTGTTGAGGACGAGTCCTCTTTGGACAGAGAGGAGATCACTACCCATATGAACCCATTGCAGATTGTTAGCACTATCCATAAGGAGAAGGTGGACTATAGTGTGCTGATGTACATGGATGCTTTTCTGGACAAACAGCCAGTGCGAGCGATGGTTGACATCGACACAATTTCCTAGCAAATCGGTGTGTGGAGGCTTGAGGCCTCAAGATGACAAAGGCTCAAGAAAGGATCAAGGCTATTAACTCGGAGGCAGCCCTTGTCCTAGGTGTGGTCAATGACCTACCGGTGCGGATCGAAGAATGGACAGGCAAGGTGAGTTTTACTGTCATTCCTCTTGATGACTTTGAATTGATCCTTGGGCTTGACTTCTTGAGAAAGGCGAAGGTGTCCATGATGCCTTATCTCAAGGGTTTCCTCATTGGCAATGAGAGAGTTTCCTATTTTGTTGCTGAGAACAAAGGCGAACCCGAGGTGTAGGTTATGTCTGCCCTCCAGCTCATGAAGGGCCTCGAGCAAGGCCATAAGACCTATTTGGTCTCGATGGTAGAGATAGAGGAGGAGACAACATTGGTCGTTTTGGAGAAAGTGGGGAACTTGCTATGAGAATTCGTAGATGTGATGCCACTTGAACTTCCGCAAACCCTTCCCCCACGACGTGCTATTGTCCATGCCATTGAGTTGTAATAGCGAGCTCGCCCTCCAGCCAGGGCTCCCCACCGCATGGCTCCACCGGAGTTGGCAAAACTCAAGAAACAGTTGGAAGAATTGTTGAAGGCCAGCTTCATCAAGCCGTCCAAAGCTCCCTATGGAGCACCAGTCCTGTTTCAGCGGAGGCAAGACTGTTCCCTTCATTTATGTGTGGACTATAGAGCTCTAAATCAGATAACGGTGAAGAACAAGTACCCAGTCCCCTCGGTTGCTGACTTGTTAGATAGGTTAGCAAAGGCTTCCTATTTCTTCAAGCTTGATCTTAGGTCGGGTTATTGGCATGTGTGCATTGCTGTAGGCGATGAGGCAAAGACAACAATGGTGACTCGCTACGGATTGTTTGAGTTTCTAGTCATGCCCTTTGGCTTGACAAGAAACACCAAAAACCTTTTGCACCTTGATGAATGATGTTTTCAGACCCTACCTCAATCGGTTTGTGGTCGTCTACCTTGATGACATTGTGGTGTATAGCGCATCCTTGGATGAGCCTGTTGGGCATCTTAGGATCATGCTAGAAAGACTAAGGGAGCATAATCTGTTTCTAAAGCTTGAGAAGTGTTGCTTTGCCTACACGGATATCATATTCTTGGGGCATTGTGTATTGGAGGGAATAGTGTGGACGGTCGAAAGGAAGGTCAAGGCCATCGCGAAGTGGCCAGGCCCAATAAAGGTAGCAGAGATGAGATCATATTTGGGACTTGCAAACTACTATCAAAGGTTCATCAAGAATTATTCGAAGAAGGTAGTTGCACTAACCGACCTCTTGAAGAAAGACAAGCCTTAGTGTTGGGCCGAGGCATGCCAGATGGTGTTTGAGTGGCTTAAGGATACGATATCCTCTGAGCCAATCCTCAAACTCCCTGAGTTTGATGTGCCCTTTAAGGTGCAAACTGATGCTTCCGATCGGGCGATTGGAGGAGTGTTGTTCCAATTGGGTCACCTTGTTGCAGATGAGAGCCGCAAGCTCAACGAAACCGAACAAAGGTACTCAGTCTACGAGAAGGAGATGGCAGTGGTCATCCACTGCCTTAGGACATGGAGGCATTATTTGCTAGGAGCGAAGTTCATTGTCCAGACAGATAACATAGCCACGAGCTACATTACTATGCAGAAGAAACTTTCGCCCAAGCAAGGTGGCAGGAGTTCCTTGCTAAGTTCGATTTCACTTTGGAGTATAAGTCAGGCAAGGCCAACATTGTGGCTGATGCCCTTAGCCGAAGAACGGACCCGGAGGCAACGATGGCAGCGTTGGTGCAGGTTTTAGGGGGCATGCTTGATCGGATATGAGAAGCCACAGAGAAGGATCAAGCCTGCCTAAGGCTGATTCAATTTGTAAAGGATGGGTCGACTTGGCGCTTTTGGTTGGAGGAGGGGGTGTTGTATGCGAAGGGTGGATGTCCCTACATCCCCTTAGCTGGTGGTTTGAGGCGCTAGTTGCTGAAGGAGACTCAGGACTCCGCATGGGCAGGTCACCCTGGGCAAGATCGGACTCACGCACTCTTGTCCCAGAACTACTTCTAGTCGCGGATGCTAGATGTGGAGCACTACGTGAGGACGTGCATAGTTTTCCAGCAGGACAAGACAGAGAGACAGAAGGAAGCGGGCATGCTTCAACCCCTTCCTATTCCAGACAAATTGTGGGTCAGCTTGTCCATAGATTCTATCACTGGTTTACCGGTTCTACAGGGCTACGGGTCTATCATGGTGGTGGTAGACCGCTTCTCTAAGTATGGAGTGTTCATAGCAGCCCCAAAGACTTGCAGCATAGAGATGGAAGCAGACTTATTCTTCAAGAACATTGTCAAGTTTTGGGGCGTGCCAGCAGACATTGTTAGCGATCGAGACACCTGGCTTACGGGTAGATTTTGGATGCAACTATTTGAGATGTTGGGCACTTGGCTCAACTTTTCAACCAGCAATCATCGTCAGACAGACAGGCAGATAGAGAGGGTGAATGCTATCCTAGAGGAGTACTTGAGCACTTTGTGATGGCGAACTAGAAAAATTGGATCGATTTGCTGGAGATCGCTCAATTTTTCTATAACTTGCACACTAGCTCGACAACGGCAAGCAGTCCTTTTGAGTTGGCGACGAGCCAACAACCCCTTACGCCGGTGGACATTGCTTTGCAGTGGACAAGAGGCAGGTGTCCCACTTCTTACCTCCTGGCCAGAGAGCAGACAAAAAGGATGGAGGAGGCACGAGACTGTTTGGAAAAAGCAGTCAAGCGGATGAAGAAGTATGTGGACAAGGATCGAAGGCCTCTTGAATTCCAGGTTGGGAACTGAGTTATGCTTAAGCTAACTCCCCAACTTTGGAAGAATTTGCGAAAGAAGATGGTACACAAAGGGCTTATCCAAAGATACAATGGTCCCTTTCAGGTGAAGTGGCAAGTTAGTCAGCTAGCATACCAACTTGAAATGCCAGAGCGGTTCAAGCTTCACCCCATTTTTCATGTCAGCTTCTTGAAGCCTTTTCATGAAGACTTAGAGGATTCCAAAGATGCACTTAAATAATGTTCAATTAAATGTTCTCACATTTCAAATTGCAATCCTATTTTGTGTTAATTTATTGTTTATTTGGGCTATTTATGTTTTGAATATGTTAGTTGGACCTTAATTGAGTTTACATGTCTAAACAGGCTTCAATAGGATCCAAGTAGAAGAGGAAGTAAAGCCCATCTACCCAAAGCTATTTGAAAGTCAATAATGAGCTCTTAATGGTCTAAACATGTATGGAATGGTCGAACACAACCTTGTGGACCCGTTGGATTTCAGATTTGCATCAAAAGAATTAAATCCAGGAAGAAGCTGATTTGGACAGATTGATACAACCTTAGTATTTCGTCCATACCTTCCTATGTATAATTCATATTGATATGATTATGATAGAGTTGGAAAGAAGACTTTCGTGGCTATAATCACTATTTCAAGAAGAAATTCATAATTCAAAAGATATTTAGGTCAAATCTGACATGCAAAAGGATAGCTAGTCAACTAACCCGAGGCCAACACATGGAAAATCTTTTCATTGGTTGTAATTGATACACATAAGGAAAGACAATAAGGCTGATTGAATAACTAAAGGAAGACTCAAAGATACTTATTTGATAAATAAATTATTAATTTATTTGATTGATTTAGAATCTAATCATTGCTAAAGAAACAACCAATCAAGGAATCAATCAGGATGCAATTAAGGGATATGATTGAGCATTCCCCTTTGAAGCAACCCCTTCTACTCCTATAGATAGTGGGGTAGACGTGGTAGAGGCATCATCCCCTCCTCTTTGGAGCTCGCTTCTCCTATTTTTCTTCTCTTTTTTTGTATTTTTGTTTTTAGTTTTATTGTAATGGCTTTCTAAGCTCTCAAGCTAAGGCTATGGATAAAGCTTATACTTGATGTTTAATGGCTATTTTGATTCAAGTAAGTTCTTTATCATTTTAAATTGATGCTTTATATTTAAAGAGTTTATAATCTATATAATTATTTGATTCGGTGTTGACGAAAGGCACGCCGAATGATTATAATTCCCTATGATTATATACTTAATTAATGTTTTTATGTAGTAAACAATTAATTACTATGTTCTATTTCAAAGTTCTTTAAGAGATAAATTTTCTATTGAGACAAATTTTCATTTGATCTTAATTGAGTTATCATTTGAATCAAATATACATTAGAGATTTATTGCAAGTGGATTTCCGATGCCTTAGCACATTCTCTTTGATTGTCTCTTATTCTCTATTTTACCTTCCTTCTATATTTTATTCTCTTCGTAATAGTTTTCTTTGTCACACAAGGCTTTCCCTGTGGATCGACCTTATTTACTATAGTTGACAAGTAAAAAATAAATCCGAATTAGACAGCTTCATAGTCTTAGTTGTGACGTAACAACATCCAGCAGAGGCACTACGAAGAGAGCACCGCCTACATTCATAACCTCTTTTGAGAAGGAGGTTGACACCATTCTAGACTAGAGGGTCGAAGGGATGAGCAAGAAAAATAGAAGGATCTTCTACTTAGTTAAGTGGAAGGGACTTCCGGAATCGAAGAACAGTTGGGAGCGAGACGTCGCTCTGTGGAAGTTTGAAGACAAAATTGCAGAGTAATTAGCCTCGATGAGGACATCAAGTGGATTGGTTGGGGGAGGCATGGTAGCCCCTCAATCATTCCCGTAGAGAAAAGGGGCGGAAACCCCTTAGGCTTGAGAAGGACAGCCAAGGACGCCCATTGGGCACAGATGCATGATGGAGCAGTGTTGGAGCAGCTTCCGGAGCAATGGCCAGCCTTGCGGAGTAGGCTGAGCAAGAGTCCTAGCGCAGGCGGGAGTCTAGTGGCGAGCTGGGCACCAATCACACTTACGGCCAAACTCCTAAGGTGGACAGGACTCATCTATGCAAGTTCAGCCAACTACAAGCTCAAGTAGGAGTCTGGGTAACAGTTTCCTAAAGAGAGCGGACTCTTTGAAGGCATGGGGCACTGGACTCCTAGCTGAACACGGAGACCTCTAGTATCCTAATTTAGGCTAGGGCGACCTACCTATGGGAGGAGAGTTGGTCAGGGAGGGAACTCTTGTATGGGTGCGAATTTGTATATCCTAGTTGTAGACGGACTCGGCATGGGCTGAGCTATTTAAGGGAGGGTGCAAGGCAGCCATGGCAGAAGATTTCAACCTGGTTATTCAGCCTTACCTCTCCCTGCTTCGTTTTGACGTACTGAGACAGATTTAGCATAGGGCAGAGCCCCTTTGCAACCGAGTTGGCTTTGTGTTACTGATTGCTTGTTTCCCCTTGCGCATAGGAGTGGGAAGGTCGTAGAGAATTGGCTATTGGTTGCACGATGTGACAAGGCCATCACGAAAGTGAATGTTGGGCAAAGCTTCGCACCCGTGACACTAGCCATGCCATCATTAGGGCTCATACAGATCCAGCCGTCCATCACCACCCCCATCTTGCATCTATTTGACCCATCTACACTAGAGTTTGCCATGATATGCCAAAGGAAGGCATGGGCCTAAAGGCAATCAATGACCGCAGGCGTCATGTAGTATATGCGGTTATTGGTGGTGTTGGTACCGGGCTTGGGAAATTCTGAAGGTGGGAGTGAAGAGACGAGCACGTATAGATTGTCGATGGAAGGCTCGTAAGAGCCTGAGTAGCGCAAGCTGAGCTGCGAGCAGTGGAGGGTGGCTGCTCGCCAGACTCAAGCGTAAGGAGGAGTTGGGCTAAGTGAAGCCCCTCCTCTCTTCCTCCGGCCAGTAGTAGGGAGGAAGGAATATGGGTTGCAAATAGGAGTATATTATTTGTGATGTTTTAAATATATATTGCAAATAAAATATATTTTATTTAGTATATATTATTTAAATTGCAAAAAATATTTATTAAATATATAATAAATAATTACAAAAAATAAAGTTAATAGTATGTATTAAATAATATATATATATATATATATATATATATATATATATATATATATATATATATTTATTGTGATGCATACTTCTATATATCACAAATAAATAAGGTTATTTGTAATGTGTAAGACTCAAATTGTCTGTACCTCGTGCCAAGTCATTTAATAGTTCACTTGATTAGAATAATGCTTTTGTATATGATGTTCCTCTCTTGTTTGTAGTCTTTTCAAGCATATGCTCCCTTACCTCATTGGCTATTTCATTTGACTTCGGATTAATCATTAAATTGAGATTGTTTCTAATCGATAGCTCTAGCCTCAACATGTTCACTTACTTCCACAAACATTTTCTTACTCACCTATTTTCTCCTCCAATCCTCGATTCCCCATATCAAGAATTTTTGTTAACTTACAAAAAATTTCCACAAAGGCTGAGGTGACCCAATAACATCCGCCCTTTCCTATTGAGATTTCTCGATTCCTACTATAATAATAAATTATATATAATTTATTTTATTTATCTTTAATAATATATTATGTTTGTCATCGAATTAAAATTCGATGGCCCACATGGCTGGGGCTCAAGTTGATGCGTGTGAACCCAATCTCACACAAATAGGACGTATAATTAATTTTTTCCTATTATGTATATTTAATAATTTTTTTGTAATTTAAATAAAAATAATGTTATCTGTGATGTGTAAGTTCATACATCGTAAATAACATTTGCTATTTGTGACGTTTAAATCTAAACATTGCAAATAATCATGTTATTTGCCATATATAACCATATATGTCACAAATAATTACAAATTATATTATTCTATTTTATTTAATTTAAATAATATATTCTTTAATATATAAATATAATATATATATTTATGAAAAAAAAATTAAATATTTAGTCTTGTTTGTGTGATTCATGGCTTTGAGAGTCATCAGATTAAAATCCAACGACGGAAGGGGGCATGCAACTTGACTACAACTTCAGCTATGCAAATAACAGAGTTGGTGCTCTCACAAATGCGCATAAGTCCAGTCTCACAAAAAAGGACTGAAGAAATTAATTTATAATTTTTTAGATCCAATAGTACAAGGGGCATGCAACCTGCCTATGTATTGAGATTTGTGCGTCATTAGATCAAAATTCGACGAGTTGGGGCTCACATGAATGTGCGTGAGCCCAGTCTAACTCAAATGGGACATATAATTAATTTAATTAGGGTTCATACTTATTTATTACATATTTATATATTTAATAATTTATTTTTTAATTTAAATGAAATTTTCTAAATAAAAATAATCTTATTTGCGACGTATGTCGCAACTGATAAATAAGCATGTTATTTGCATTTTTTTATAAGCGTCGCAAATAACCCTAAATATTATTAATATTTAATATAAAACATTGCATATAAAGTTTGTGGCTGGGGACACGAAGAATATTTGAGACGTTTTATTTTATAGCATAAAAAATAATAAAGCTTTTAGCAACACTTTTTAAGACGTTTTGTGAAGTGTCGCAATTACTTACTTTTAGCAACACTCTTTTGTACATCACTAATAAAAGTGTCATTAAAAGTACGAATAAAAGCGTCACCAAAAGTACTTTTTGTTGTAGTGTATATATATATGCTTTCTGAGAATTTTATAGCAGCTTTTGCATTCATCTCAAGTAACATGATTCCTTCCCCAAAACACTTCAAGCAACACATGAGTTTCTTCTACTCTTTGAAATTAGTAAAACTGCTATAAAATAGTACAAAACAAAGTTCGAAATAAATGAGTTGCACCTATCATTTTAACGGGCTCATGACAATTCCAAGATGTTCAGTTTTCCATACGTATGCACTATTAGAATGGAAAAAACCATCCTTCACTGAGCTAAGTTTCAGATTATATGAACATAAGCAAGGTAAATGCAAAATTGAATTTCCTTCCTGGCCTTCTTGGTGCTCCAATTACTAAGAATATGAACTAAAGAAAAAAAGGTGAGTTTACAGTTAATTTC
Source organism: Saururus chinensis (assembly GCA_035235625.1). Taxonomy (NCBI): domain Eukaryota; kingdom Viridiplantae; phylum Streptophyta; class Magnoliopsida; order Piperales; family Saururaceae; genus Saururus; species Saururus chinensis. Next base: position 19,223,765 of record CP141147.1, on the reverse strand, counting down.
TCAAGTAAATGAGTTTTAGAAGCCATCATCAGCATGATTGGATGTTTAGATTTCTTCATCATTTCAAAGAAATCAAAGACAAATCAAATTTGGCATAGGCACTCATAAAAATGCCGAAAGTACGTAGTTGAAGTCTGGATTGATGAAATGAAGCCCAAATCAAAATTGTCATAGGCATTCATAAGAATGACAAAAGTATAAATAGTCAAAGTTTGATTGCTTACTATTTACACGTAGACCTTTCCTTCGCCAAACCCTTGGGCTTGTTGGCAAACCCAAGCTTCATTTCACCAAAAGAGAAAAGCCAAATCAGCTTTGTCTTCCTCCTCCACACCAAAATCGTCAAATCATGCAACACTGACACCCCTATCCGTTCATTGGGTGGAAGTAGAAAGCACCAAACTGATTCGAATTTGACGACCGGAGAATGCAAATGCAGACTCGCTAATGACTGGTAGACGGAAATTGGGCTCCAAGGTCTTTGCATGGGAGGAGAGGAGAGAAGTGCCAGAGACATATGGCATTAGCAGTTGGAACCACCGACACGTGAGTGAAATTTGACTTAGGTGCCAACGGGTACAAAACTGCCATAAGAAGAGGTTGTTGTTATTGATGTGATTATGCACTAGAATTCAGTTACATTGCTCAACTATAAATAGCTTTGATGCCCTATGACAGTAATCTTTTTTTGTTCTAACTGTGAGCCAGATGGGAGAGACTTAGGGCAAGTCAAAGTCCATAGGAATAGGAGAAATGACTTATTTCCGGAGACCTTGTGTTTTGTCAAGAGAAAAGTTAGGATTGTTAATCTTGTTACTATTTAATGGTTTAAGTAGATGATTTCATCTGAATATATGCATGTTGATGAGTTCAAAAGCATGTTGCAATTAATTTCAGAGAAATTATGCCATGCATAGGTTTATATGATTATGTTTTCGATTCATGATGATTAGATGACAGCAAAAGCATGGTTTTCATGAAGGGTTTATGGTTCAAGTAGGGAATGAATGATATTTATTGTTTTGAGAGTGTTGGGTGAATTACTTCAGTCTATGTCATTTTCTTCTTGATCATCAGTACAATCGGTGACTGGAGGAAGATGTACAGTACCATCATCGACATACTATAACGTGTTAGTTTTAAGTCTTGTCGACAATGTGGCTAATGGGTTGATGGTGGCATCAGTGAGATGGGCTCCCACAGTCTATCTACTATCACTAAGGATTTTTCACGTTGACGGGACGCTGATGGTCACCGATGCCCTGACCATATCTCGGGTAGCAATCAACACATCAACCATCTTACATTTGAGATAGGGTCAGGGAAGGCAAGATTCTCCAAGGCATCGGAGACTGCCTGCACATGCTGTGGCAATTCATCCAGAGTTTGTTCGAGTGGTTGAGACTTGGTCATAGCTAAAAGATCAAGTTTGCACTATGATACCAGTGATATGTCCCTTAAAATAGGAGAAACGCACTAGGGTAGGGAGAAAGTGGGATTGGAGGAAGAAGAAGAAGAAGAAGAAGAAGAAGAAGAAGAAGGAGAATTAAGATGGAGGAGAGGGGAGTATATATTTAGGCCAAACTTGACAAGGGAATAGCCAGAAGAGGTTAGAAGGGGTGGTGTAGGAGAAGAAGGGAGAAGGAAAGATCAATTCCTCACTAATTTCCCAATTAGGCCGAATGACCTTATGAATATTAACAGCGCGATCAATCGATCTAACACAATGATCGATCCTTTAACCTAATGGGCTCGATGGCTAAGGGATCAATCACTTTTACTAGGTATTTGATCGATCTTTTAAGTTACTGCAATATATTGATTAGCCTATCAATCAATTGCCTTAACTTGGCAATTAATAATTCAAATTACTAGAATCTACTAACTAGGCTATCGATCAATTGTTCTTAAGGCAATCGGTCGTTACAAGTCTTGAAATAAAATAAAGTTTAACAAATGAGAAACATCTTTGGAACACAACACTTGCACCCCAAGATATCTTGATGAATAATTTGACAAAATTTATAAAAATTTGGTTATGCTTTGATTTTTATGAAAAATAAAATTCAAAATATTGGGGTGTGACGGAGAGTTTTATATCCTTTTACAACTAGAGTATCACCACAATGCCCAAGTTCAATTACCTAGTTAGGGGAAAGAACTACAAGTTGTAGCCTTAATGTGCAGGAAATTTAAAGTGGACCAATCTAGTGCAAGCCAATGATTAACTATCTACCAAAGCAAATAATACATCAAGCATGCAACCACAATAACACAATAATTTTTATGTGGAAACCCAAATTAGGAAAAAGACCATGACCAACTAGACCCACCGGTTGTATCAATGCATTATGAAGATGAGAACTCACAAGACTCAAGACTACCAACCTTTCAACTCCCTAGAAGTCCCTTCTCTTGCATTTTGTTGGCTACTAAGACACCTCCTTGATGTTTTTCCCTTTGAACTTGATCTTTGTCTTTCTTCAATAACATAGCCACCAATCAAAGCCCTCTTTAATTGGATCTTCAAAGCTTATTAAAAATCCCTTTATGAAGAACTCTTCAACAACTCTTGTATTGTATTGTTTCGAATATATCCTCACCAATTTCATGAATAGAACAATTGGAGGATCCCTGATCGTTTATAATTAAACCCTTTGCAAGTGTACAAGGCAATTGTACTAGGATAAGTATCTAAGGGTTGTCGAACCTCAAGGACGGATGAATTATTACTAAATATAAAAAGGAATTTACTTATTGAAAACTAAAAAGAACATAAACTTTAATTAAGTTAAGGAAAAGAAATCAACTAGTTTAAAAATAAGAGATTAATATGATAGATTTTACTTAGGAAATCGAATCCACTATAGAACCATAACAATTCCTTAACTATTAATCTAAATCTAGTGTGAATATGAACAAGTATTCTCAGCTACAAGCTAGAATTACTTCAGAAAGAATCATTAATTAATTTTCATGGCATGAACTATCTTCGACAATAGCACGAATCATCTACACTAAATAGCTATAGGCATGACCCGTCTAATCTTAGTATAACTCATCCAAGTCCTTAATTATCTGAACATTAAAACTATTGTATGACCATCTCATCTAAATCACAGAAATTAGAATTGATGCAAATATCAAAATCACATCAATCTATCATCTACAAGACAATAAATCAACATAGATTTGAATAAACATGAAAGCTCTTCCATTAAAAAGGAAATCCTTATCATACAATTGTCATAATTTACAACTGAGATCTAAATTAAAAAGAAAAGAAACTGAAACTTATCTATAGCTTCATCAACTCCTAAGTAAAATAAAAGCCTAGCCTTCCATGGTAGAAGAAAGCACTTGAATCTCCATTGAAAGCTTTGGGTTTTTCTCCATCTTCTTCTTCCTTCTCTTCAGAAAATCTACTTGTTCACCTCTAAATTTGTGCCAAATATGTCTTTATATAGGCATAAGATCCGTAAGAAAGAGTCCAATATGAAAAAGACTCAAAATTGACTGAAATAAGGAAACTGCGCGTTATGCCGATCGATCGCCCTGCATTCCTGTTCGAACGCTTGAACCGAATTTTCTTCAACTTTACGTGTAACCGACCCATCGGTTAGGGAGGCCGTTCGAACGCCAATGAAGAATCTGCAAAAATAAGCCAATTTAATTCAAAACACCATGGAAGTTTTTTCTAACCTAATTAAATTTAATATCTAATAATTTAACCTATATTAACACTTAAATGAGACTAGAAAATAGAATAATTAAGGGTAAAATAACGCATAAATTATACTTATCAATCCCTATTTGGCTAATTGAATTGATCTTCAAAGCATGTAGCTAAAGGAAAACACTAGTCACTTAAAACTCAATAGCATAGACTCACTAATCCTCTCTATGTTAATAACGATGTCCCTATCATTTTCCCATATCCAAAAGACTACTTAAATTGATAAGTAAATCGGTTCAGGTGTTTGACTTATAATACATATATGATTTGACTCTGAATAGCCTATTTTAGGTTATCACATATAAAAGTGATCGATCACTCCATAGGGTGATCGATCATTCCCTGTTTTGTTTATATGCAAATCCTCAATTGATATATCCTTTTTTTCAATATGGTCTATTGATTAAGTCACTGGAGTTTGTCCAACTAGGTGCGATTGATACTTTCAGCAAGCAATCATTCATTTAAGTGACTAAACTCCCTTTGATCAGCATTCGATTGATCTTTCCATCAGGTAGCTAATCATTAACTTATTGTGATCTTTTATGAAAAGATCTATGAGTGGCCATCTATGAGATTGATCATTTTAGATTGCGACCGATCATTCACTCTACTGAAATCATACGATACCGGTGCCAATCGATATAGCCACTTAGTGATCTATTGGCTTTGTCTTCTGGAGCATCTTGTGAAAACACAGAAGCTTGATCAATCGGGTGATCTATAACGATCGATTGTTGATGAAACAAAACACAGTTTTCGTCTAATCATATCCAAATCTCATTCTCACACTAATATGATAATCCTAATATCCCAAGTGTGTGAATATGATGATATGATGTGTGCTTATTTTTACCTACTAAAATTCTTCTTGAGTCTTCTTATATGCTTCATCTTTACTCAAATTACACATCTATTGGATATTGTTTTGCTCAATGAAATAAGATAATATATACATATAGACACACATGTTATAACAATGATACCTCCAATTTTATAAACACATTTTATAATAAAAAAACTATGTAGCAAATAAAACAATGAATGATTAGAATTCTCTCAAAATTTTATAAAACTTTGGCACAATAAATCCTCAAGGTCACAATTACAAGTTTGTCCAAAACTTCCAAAAGAAGATTGAAATTATAATCAATATCACAATTAGTACTGTAGAAACTAATGAAACCAGAGAACCATTTTGGTTGGCACTAGTCCTTCATTTACATATATGAGTTATAGTCATAAATAAATTGGCACTCAAATGCCTACACTTATTTCAATAAAAAAGAAGAAAGAAGGAAACTAATACAACTAGATGAGAGCTTCTTATGGCCTTCTTATATTTAGTATATCTTGTATACTCAATGTTATAAACTTATAATATAATTAGCATTATATTAAACAAATATACATATCAACAATTAATATAATTAGTACACTTCCACATTATAAGTTATTAATATTCATTTCAACCCAAATACTAACTTAGGTTGCAAGTATATGGACACTCTAATAGCTGCATCAACATGAAGGAGGTTTATCAAAATCCTAGAAATGTATGGCACTCCACAAAGCAAATTTAGACTCTTGCTTAATGCTATTACCTACTCTATCAACTTTATGAAGCCTAGGCCCATAAAGGCTCATGAAACTAAGTAGACAAGATTTTTAGTCTTTCATGATTACATATAGCTCCATTTTGTGCTGCATTATGATCCTCTGAAGATCCACAATTTTCTCAAGCTTAGGGGAGGCAAAGGCCCTTTGAAGACCAAGTACCACTTGACATGGAAAAATGGGCTCGAGCCTAGAACACAAACTGACACAAGGTGTAGATGATCTCAAGTCTCTTTCACCAGGTTAAGGTCACTACCCTCTTTGGTACATTGATATGCATGGTTTTTATACATTTTATATACCTATTTACCTTATTTTCTAGTGTATGGTTAGGTTAATTAGGGTTTATTTATGTTAAGATAAATATTAGTGGTGTGATTATTAGTTAATTTAGGTGATGTGAATTGTTTAGGAGTATAGTTAAATAAAATCAGTTTCTACATATGTCTTACACGTTTGAATTATGACTGTTTATGTGATTTAGGTGATGCACGCTTCTCAAGGTATGTGGATGATGTTTAAAAATTTTACAATACTCTAGACATGCTTAAAAGTGATTTGGACAACTTTCTGGAGTTGTGGACACGTTGGAAATATATATGGACATAAACAGAAGAGCTTAATGAGCAGAGAAGAAATCTGGACGAGTTCTTAGACAAAAATGTCCAAATTACAGTTATTTGATTTTGGGTGAAATTGAGTACAAATTTGAGCAAATAAATTAGGCATTTCAATACCCATTTCAATTTAGTTAATGAAGAACATGTTTAAAGTTTAAAATTAAAGAATAAGAGCTGATTTTTGTGGTTGCCATTGTTGAACATGAACAAGAGAGAATAAAGAAAGGAAACCAGAAATAAAGTGGGAAAGAATTGAGCAACAAGAAAACTTATAAAAGAAATGCTTAAACATAGCAAGAAGCTCTTATTTTAGGACGGAATTGGCCACTTAAACAAGGAAAATAGTCACTGTCCAGAAAACTATTTAAAGGCAGAGAATTGCAGAGAAAGGGAGAGGAGAATACAATAAACCAGACCCAAATTCCTTGAAGTCCATCATCCGAAATTGATGAAAGAACACTTTGAAAGTGAGAGAATTATAGTCCCAAGTCGGACGAACCTGAGATAAAACCCGGGTCAAATTAATTTTCTACTAAACCTAACAATTCAAATAACAAATCTACTGTCACATAGCACAATTAAACATTTTACTTATAAAAAAATAAGAATTACTACCTATAATAAATTATTGTTCCTTGATAACTATTGTATCGGGCATATTAGATCATGACGCTCAATCCAAAGCAATTAGAGTAATGAGATTAAGGTTAATATAGTGATGTATAATGTCGAGTCGGGTTCTCAGTTTTTTTTTGTTAAACCCGACCCGACCTAAAAAGGATGCGGGTTTTTTTTCAAGCCCTACCCGGCCCGAGATAGTACCTGACCCACCCCGAACCCGGTCAATTTCGGGTCGGTTCCACTCGGGTCGGGTCCGGGTTTTTTGTGCAGACCTATTTTTATGTCATATATTGGCTTATTTTTGTGATCAAAAAATGTTAGTGATGTGTAAATTAGTGTCAATTTAAGTCTAAAGATTGATATCTGAAGATGAAGCGAAAGAAAGACTCAAATCTATGTTTCTATAACACCCCAACCTGGAAAACTAACCCGGACCAAAGGTGTTTGGAAAACAAATTTTGGAGTAAATTAAATTTTAATAAAAAATTAAAATACGAGATCAACTAGGAGCGGTAGACTCTGTGTGCGAGAGTCATAACATTCCTCTACGCACTACCGAGTCTTAATGCTCTATTGTGCATAGGCAAAAACAAACCTAATTTTATAACTAATTTGGATCGGGCCAACGTGGTTGTACCGTTAATTGCCTACGTATATATTGGATAATATCTATGGTGTTATTCCAATACGATTGGAACCAGACATAGTTCTACCTAATGGCTATTACATGCATCAAGCATCACAAAATTGTATAGGTTAAAATATAAATATCCTTATATATGAATAAATAATCCAAAATCAGATGGGAATCTAATCAATCATCGGAGTTAATCGGAAGCCAATAAATTAGCGAAACATACCTCGAGGCAGATTAAACAGAGCATTTCAGAGCTTATCAAATTATGTCAGTCAAAACACATCGGATCAGAGCATAGTATATATCTTAAGTAACATATGCATCCATATAATCATATATCTTAATTAATGTAAAAATATTACTAATTAAAATACGCATGCATATAAATTAAATAAAATCTGAAGGTTAGAAATGCTTACTCCCCTGTAGTTCTGGAAGTCACGACATTTGGAGTTAATCGTTTCTTTCGACATCCTCCTTTCCGGTATGGAGAAGGTATATGAACCTCCACTTACTTCGGAACATCATCTCATTGCATCTGAAGGTGGCGAACATCATCTCCCTTTAACCCAAGGGAATTCTCTCTTTGCAGCCCAAAGGCAACGAATATAACCACCCCTTAACCCGAGACACTTAACACTTCTTGCACTATAGGCGGTAGATAGGATTTCCCTCAATTAGAGACGTTTATCTCTCTACGCACCCATAGGCGATGGATAAACCTTCCCCTTAACCTGGGATACTTTACACTTCCCACGCTTGTAGGTTGCAGACAGAATTTCCCCTACCCAGAGACATTTTTCTCTCTATGCGCACGTAGGCGACAGACATAACCTCCCCTTAATCCGAGTCACATTATACTTCTTGTGCCCATAGGACACGGACAAAACTTCCCCTACCCAGAGACACTTACTTCGTTGTGGCCTAACGACAAAGGACGAAGCCCCCTCTTGCTTTGGGCCACTCTCTCTCCTTGGTGCTCGAGGGTGACAGGCAGAGTCCCCTCTTACCCCAGGGCGTTTCCCCCTTATAAAGTCACAAACTCAAGGATTGGATGCTTCTACTATGTAGAACACCCTCAAATTAGCTAATAACGCATTTTGAACGGATGAAAACAGACTTAGAACGACCCCTGAAACTCCTCCAGAAGTTTGGGCAAAAGTTGGAATTTATAGGGGAAAGATGTGCGGGCATACGACAGAAATGGGCATGCGCGATCAGATGCGTGCCACATGGCATGCATCCATTGGACCATGTGCATGGACGGTGCATGACCCATGCGCCACACGCATGTCAGACCACGACACGCACGATACACAATGCATATGAATGCCGCGCATCCTGCTCGCGCCGTGCAGTCGATCCCACTTTTGCACGGGCCCCACCTCCCACAGCATGGTGCAGCTCTCACGCTGCATTTTCCTTTGCCAGCTCGGCTCGGCTCATGCCGCTGATGTCATTTATTCCATTTTTTCTTCATTATTTTATTATTATTTCACTCAAATACAATTCCAATTTTAAAATGTGATAACTTCTTATCTTGACGTCGGAATCGTGCGTTCTTGGTACCGATAGACTCGTATCGATAAGCCCTTTAAAATTAGACCCACATGGGTTGGATATTCTACACTTTTTATGTGGGTCCTGCCCATTTGGTATGTTTCCTGAGGTCGAAACTTTCGCTCCCGACCTCCTTTTTACATGTTCCTTGGTTTGTTACGCTCGTTACTTCATGTTCTACTCATCTATCGGGATTCCATCCCTTCAAAACCTTTAAAATTTAACTAAAAAGTACATAATTACCCCTAACCCCTTGGTTTTTGTATAATCGGAACACGAGATATTACAGTTCGTCGGGTAAAAATACACACACACACATAATATTTATAGACTTTAGGGTAAAAGAGACCTTAAGTGAAAAAAATAGGGCGATTTGGAGGTTAAAAATCTGGTCATAGCGATCGATCGTCCACTTAGAATGATCAATCAGTTTTGAACTATAGCAAAACTCTAGAACATGGAAGATCAATCGATCATTTCTGTAAATGATCAATCGGCACATGAAAACACCCTTTGTTTAAATGAAGATGAGAGTTTCTCGATCGATCGCTTGGTCGAGAGATTGATCGATAGTAGTGTCATAACCTTTAGGAACAGGGATTGATTGATCGCTTGTGGAACGATTGATCGATGGAGTGCAGAGTTGCCTAGTTTAAGTTTTATGGGTTTGGTTTAGATTTGTAGTTGGAGTCATATTCTTTTTGAAACTTATGAGTCTATAAAAAGGGCTTGGAACATGATGAAAAGAGAAAGAAGGCTTAGAAAAATTAGAAAGCTTTTATGGAGTTGATCTAATGGAGTTTTGAGAGAATTAGTCTTCTGATTGAGAAAGTGTCTACTTCAATTAAAAGAGTGATTAGTGATGAGATGAGAGCACAACAAACACATGTGTGGTATGTTGTTTGATGAAGATGGTTATTGAGAAGATCAAGACGAAGAGAAGATTCATTCCAAAGAATAAGATGAAAGATCTACCTTGATCGAAGAACACAAAGAGGAGAAGATCGAACTATTGTCAGTAAATAACCAAGGATTGGTTGATTAAGAATTGAAGAGTGGTGTGAAGTAACAGTCGTTTGAAGAAAAAAAGTCTTTATTCTTTGTAATCGGTAATTCTATAATCTCAAGTTTACATAGTGCAGAGTGGATCTAGACAAAGTGTCATGTGGTTTTTCCCTAGTTTGGTTTCCACATAAAAAATGCTTTTGTGTTGCTTCATGATTTGATTGCAAATTCTTGTTATAACGCATTGGAATTATGCACGTTGAATTGAACAAAATCTGTGATTATTTTGTTTAAAAGGGGAAGATAAATCCTGTAACTTACTTCTGAGTTAAAGGCACTTTATTTTTCTTCGTTTGTCTATGCCACACATATAGATCACAAACCAACAAGTGGTAGTTGAGGTTATTTGAATATTTATAAGATTATTTTAGTGTTTTTGAAATTTGATTTACTTTTTGGTTGCCATGAAATTCAAAAACATGTTTAGCTTGTATCTATTTGTTTCAAATTTTGTTGTGTCTATGAATAATCATATTTTTGATGAATTAAAGATGCCAAGAGCAAAATTTTGTGCTATGGAACATGAAAATTCTCAACTTGTGCATAACAAATCCTTGTGTTACTATTTTGTAAAAGAATTTTATTTGTCTCTACACTTTGTAAAGAAATTTGTTGGGCTTCCTATGCAAAGACTTGGCAATACAGATCATTTATGATTTTAGTAAAAAAAAAACAAATGTTTATGTTAAAATAGGTTCTTTTTAGAAGCATATTGCAATAAGAACGAATATGTCAAAGACTTTGACAAGCATGAGAAAAATTTGCGCATGATGAGCAACTTATACGTTTGGTCTTAAAAAGGAGGCATGTGATTTTGTTCCTCTTGTTAGGTATGTAAAATATGGCAAGTTATGCCAGTAATGGGCACATTATTTGTCAATTCCCCAACTATTGTCGAGCTTGAATAAGATCCTAAAGTAGCAAGTTCAGATTTAAAAAGGAACGTCCAAATTTGAGCTAGCCTGACATCGAAATCGAATGGAATCTGTTTGATGACAAGTAACCTGGCAGACATATCGTCAATTAGAGAAGATCCCTATTCCCGGAAGACATACATTCTACTCTTGCCATTTTTTTTCTTGTTATCAAGATTGAGTAGTAGTTAAAACAAAGGAATCAATGGCACCAAAATAGAATGGCCAGAAGTATTTACTTCAATATCAAATAGATGCATGAGACTTAAGAATAATTTAATTTGGCTTCTAATCAGAAAGTATCCGGTCATTTCCATATAATACACCACCATTGAAGCCATTTAAGTATTTCAGCATTGTCATCCACATATTGGAAAAGCTACCACAAATTCTGAACGACAACACAATGCACCACCCTTCAAGTGCCCCATCGCGTTAAAATATCTATTGATGTGGTTTTCTAAACCTTCAAAACCCAATACCATCTTACGTTCACTTCATACACACTTACCGATTTTATGTTGAAAATTACCAAAATTGTGGCTGATAGTGCACCCCATGATCACTTTAGAAACAAAACCTCACAATGAGTTTACTTGCTCATTTATAAAGCTTGTTCCAGTCTAACCCTAGCACATCAACATTAGTCATTATCAATAACCATATCACCATTGGAAGACCCTAGTGCAATAAATGAAGCAGGTTGAGAAAGTAAAATTTTCAAAATTTTAAAGTCGATATTCATTTTCTTACACCACTTCCAAAATGCATCCACGATAGAAAACACAAGATATAAATGATTGTTTCCTTATTTCTACGCCATCTAAACATGAATATTGCGAAACATTACAAAGAATTTTTCATGGTCCCCTCTAACAATGAGCCCATCATAAGCATGCATGGGAGCCATTCATCTACAAGATCAACTATGCACACGCTAGCGCATGTTAGCTTAGCTAGGGCTATCGACGGTACCTGTTCTACCATCTGTACCATACCGCTAAGAAGTTAAATCGTATAGTTAAATTTATTCGACAAGTAAATAATAAGATAATTTTATCCAACCATTATCTAAATGGAAGGTAACAGAAAAGGTTTTTTCATACCTGTTTATCAATTACCTATTTGTCATATTTAAAAATTATAAATATATTATACCGATTAATCTTAAGTGGTTTAATTTCAAAAGAGATTGACTTATGGTCTTTTACTTACAATAATTTTCATGCCATGATTCACTTCTGTGATTTACTCAACAAAAGATGTAATTCAAGTCTCAAAATTTTATCAAATAATTTAACTACTTGGAACTGTTCATTATAATTGTTACACGTTGTTACTTAGAAGATGATTTTCTCTCTCTAGTATTTCATATCCACCTACAATTTTCTGATAAAACAAATATCCATATGCTATTTACATTGTATATTCTCTTAAACTCACTTTGCCTCAGATGTTTCCCATTTGGTTGCTTTGTCTAATTTCTCAAGTCTCATTAGTCAGAGTTCATCTTTAATCATATGTGTTGAAATCTTAACTGGCTACATAGACACTATGCAAAATACTATTACAACTCTTAGGTTAGTTTATATTCCATTCCAATAACTCAAACACATGAGTGTTTTTGGTTTTTAATAATTAAACTCATAATGTTTGTTTGCGCAAGAAAATGATTAGTGGGTTTGGAGTATGATTGTTTAGCCATCTCTATTTTGCTCGAGGCTAAACTCAAATTAGCTCAAACTTGTGCTAATGGAACCAAACTCTTGATTGGCCCATCTTGAACTAGCTTGGTTGGAGTGTCATTAGCTGGCTTAACTTTGTATGAGTAGTGTAGGTGGTTTATTTTGAGATTTATATATGTTGATTGGAATCATGATTATGTAACAAATTATGTGTGTATATGTTAGATTAGAAATTTGGAATGATGATTTACCTATTGAAATAGGTTAGAATGAACATGTTTTGAATGGCCAAATAGATTTAAGTGATTTTTTTCCGAAATATGGAGGGCTTTTACTTTTTTAGGTGACGATGTCATCAATTGGGTCAAACTGGGTTGACCTAGACCAACCACTAATCTAGGTCAGGGTCTAGGCTGGGTTTTTAAATATTGCTTTAAAGAGATACTAATAGTTGATGTGCATTAGTGTATGCGGTCTCATTGTTGCTTACAAGACACCTTTGAAGATAGCTAGATGCGGGAAGGTAATTGTCGTTCTTGTCACACTTGGGATTCTTCTAAAATAGGTAGTGGAGGGAAGTTTTAGAGTGGGACTCATAAGATAGGAAAGAATTATTAGAAAACAATTAATTTTATTAGATATTTGCTTGATATATGTGTCCATTTACGTTTTATGTTTGATCTTCACAATTTATTTGCAATAAGTATAAATAATAATAGTAATGATGTTAGTCTTTTACTTCAGTAATATCTGATTTAGTAAATAACAAATATTTATTTTGGCATTTTTAGCATATTTAAAAAGTATAATAGATAATAGTTATCTTATTAACTAGTCAATTATTAGTGAATATAATAGTTATGAAAGTACTTATATCGTTTACTTAATAGAACAATTATAGATAAAGATTTGAGAAATAATTATAGTACTAAAATAGGTTATACTGTAACAATATTATTCTATTGGCAGCCCTAAACTTAATGTTAGTATCATTTAATCTAGCATCCGCCATCGTATACATTGTTAATCTTAACTATCAATAATGACCGGTGCACCCCTCCTGCAATGGGTCCAGCCACCAGCAGTCGGCCGGTGACTGGCCGGAAGTCAGAAAACAAACACAAGGAATGTGAATAGTTATTGCAGAAATCACTATTCACATCATTTAGAAAAATGATTAGATTTTAATAATGAAATATCTCTAATCTCGATTCAAAATCCCACCTCAAAGGCCGAATTGTCGTCGATCCACTGTCGCCAATGCTTCGCCGGTGTCTCGTCGGAAAATTTCATCCTTTTCTTAACCGTCAAAAGCTCTCCCCAAAAAGCCCTAATGATTTCTTTTTATAGGCATAGGATTAGGGCTCCTAATCCCATGAGAAATTGAGCCAAAACTCCCCTAGGCCACTTAATTGGGCCATTAATTTATAATTTTGGAACTGTCATTAATCGGGCCCACCAAAAGACTTAAACGGCCAATTTACGTTTCTGATTCGGGTAAATTGGTCTTGCACGCTATATATAACTTCAAACGGTCATAACTTCTTCATCTAAACTCCGATTTGTGCGTTCTTTGAGGCATTTTGAAGCTATTTCTGTCTACTTTCCATCCATCTAGGGTTCAGCCACCAAATCTAAGTATTGAATAAGTTATTCCACAAGAAGCTCAAAGGGTCTAACACCCTAATTCCCACGTGGTCGACTTAGGGAATTTAGAAAATTCCCGGATGTTATATTCTTCCCCCCTAAAAAGGAATTGCATCCTTGCAATTCTCCAAAGCCAATACTAAACAAGCTTGGCCCTAGAGGCACCCTTGCCCTTCTAGGGTTTCACATCAATCCCACTCGAGCGTCAGCTTCCGCTACACACTCAAGTTAAAAGAATCACCACTAAGTAACATAACTCGGAGTGTGCACGTAAAAATACCGCTATGTCGACCCTAGTACTCACGTCCCATACCATGAGTATTCGTGACGCCATAAAAGCAAATTTAACTAAGCACTAGTATAACGAACCTTAGAGCTATCCATCGACATAACGTGTCCCATACCACAAGTGTCTAATGGTTTCTCCTCGGCTGTTCCACAGCTCTTATGCCATGAACACCTAGGGGTGCTTCTTACCCAAATCCCATCCACTTCAACTATATCATAAATTTTCAGACAGCTTCAGAGTTGTAGTTAGACAAATGGCTCCGATACCAACTGTCACGACCCTGATTTTTAAAAGCATTTTTAAATTGCACGAATGGTAATTAGCGAGATTTTTTTTCTTTAAATACATAACAAACCCTTCAATTAAATATCCAGGTCATGATAACTGGGGTTCACAAATACGAATATCAAATCATATGATATTATTTAACGTCTGAAAATTCATAAAGACCAGCTCATCCATCTAAGTACAAGTCTGTCACCCATCTAAAAATAAATAACAAGTTGACTCTCACGCTTAAGGTACACTTACATACCAGAGTTGCAGAAACTCAGAAACCTCTTGTGCTCGCCTGCCTTGGTCTCACTTGTCGTTGCCTAGAGAATCTGCAACCAAGCAAACCATATAGCAACCACAACAACAATGGAACCTCCTCGCCTTTAGGAGAAGAGCTTCCAAAGGACAAAAGGTTTTATTAATATTTTTCGGATTGGACCAACATCACCCGATGTTAGTTGCCTACGTACTCATCGGACAACATCTCCAATGTTTCCAACAAGATCGGATCCAGACGTAGCTTTGCCTAGAAACTACTCTATCCTACGAAACATAGCATCACACATGCAATGCTTAGGTATTTTCAACCTACATTTTAATAAGTCCTTTAACTATCCACTTGTCTAATTAACAAGCAATATCAAACAATATTATTAATTATCTCATAACCCTTATTCGATAATTAATACTATCAAATCTGTATTCACTTACAGGGCGTTAGTCATTCTATATTTCATATTACAATTCATTAATTTCAAATTACAGGGTTAGTAGTTTGGGATTTGGAGCGCATATTTCAGAAAGAGGTGTTAGTCGTTCGAGATTTCGCATGTACATTTCAGATTACCCCGTTAGTCAATGCAAAAGTGATTTCCAAACTCAGTACATTTCAAACCCCATCTTACAACATGAAATAGCCTTCACTTGTGGATTTTCAATTCCGACCCCAACTCATGTGTTTTCAAAATGCACACATTAGGCCAGGGGTCTCTCCTCCATCATATTCTCCTTTGCAACCTCTTAAAAAGACAAATTCATCAAAGGCCAGGGATGACGACCTTACCATCACTGGACCGAGGGGGCCAAATGCTAGTCGGTGGTGGCCGGCGACTGGCTGCGCTGCCACTGGTCGCAACACACATAAACAAAGGGAAAAAAGAGGGGCAAACAGAATTTCACCTCACACCGGCGAAGGAGGGGCAGGGAGGCTGGGATGGAAGTCCTCGAATGTCGTCCTGGCTAGGGCGAAGCCATGGTGACAAGCTAGAGGGCAATTGGTCAGGGCGGAAAATGATCAAGAGAAGGAAGAGTGGGAAGTTTTGTCGGGCTAAAATGGAAAAAGAGGAAAGAGAAGGGCGGACTGCCGGTGGGGCAAGGTTAGGGTGGCGGTGGCTCCAGGCTGAGGCTAGCTGGTCGGAAGCCGGTGGACAGTGGTCGCGTCGCCTCCGGCCTCACAGAAGGAAGGGGTAGTTCCCTTCCTCTATTCCACTCGCTGGTCGGGCGCTCCAATTTTTTTTATATTATTTCTCCTTCTCTTCATTTTCTCTATTGTTTTCACGCCGAAAGTTTCTTTGGCACATCGAGGCCTCATGACTTGTGACTAAATACCACTCCCGACTCTATGATTACAAAGATAGGGGTTAATCATGAAAACAGATACGACGAAGTGTCAAATTTCCCCGTCAAAAATACTAGCAAAAAATAGCAAAAAGTTTACAGAAAAATTGAGGATGTTACACATATGCAAATGACAAAGTGCACATAATATCATCTTATTATAGAGTAATCATTTATTTTTATTTATCTAACTAAGATTTGAGGAATTAATATTTTATATCTTGTGTTTAGATAAAAGTTGAATTCTGTCGTGTATTTGATCATTCATTCTAAAAACCTATGATTCTAGTATGTAGTCTAAAATCGAGCATCTAAAATGCTGGATTTTAGTCTACATTTTAAAATAAAAAATCTGAAATACATCAGTTTAAAATACAGAATGACTAATACCCTATTAGAGATAACTCGCCCCTCAAGAAATTTCTAGACAAAGGACTCCAACCTTGGAGTAGACTGCTTAATAACAGCTTGATCCAAATCCCCAGGGCTCTCAATAGCCTGCCACGAATCTGGAGAAGAGGATCCCAACTGTGCTCATGGACACAAATTGGCAAGAAGCACAAGCCTTCCATGATGCTCATACAACTCCGCTTTTCGTACATACTAAATAGTCCTGGGAAAACCTGCGGGAGACCCGCGGTAAAGATCCTCTGGTCAATACCCAAACCGTCATGGCAATGAAGAAGCATATCACATTCTCCACTATCCCAACTCTGGGAGAAAATGTCTTATAAGACATTACTAATGTATCCATAGAAGCCTCAGGTCCTTATGACCATTGACTCCCCCAAACATCTAAAACTTAGACTAAATTATTTCCATCCAGTCAAGTAACTGCTCAACTATTTGGGTCCTTTTCACCTTGTGAATCAGCCCCAATAAATAGTTCATCCATTGTACTATGACTCAGAGAACATCCCAAAACCACCCTCAGCTCATTAACCAAGGTAAGATTCTATGTCAGGGCCCTGTTTACTCCATAAACAGGTCCCAAGCCCTATTGAGGGTATTTTAGTCTTTATCTTGATTAGATGTTCTCCCCCAATCCAACGACAACCCATGTCTCTTGATTAAACTTCATTAATCTTAAGTTACCGATATAAATCAAAGCATTAATAATAAAAGCATGCATTAGCATAATCAACATAGATAACATGCATTCACACTAATGCATAAATAATGAATAAAGGCCCGTTGCACTCATTTGCTGGGCTAGGGCTCAGCTAGTTCAAGCCCAAGAATGTAAACAACTCTAATGCATCCCGCGATTTACATATAACCATGGAAGGCCATATCGATACGCATGAGAGTATCGATGACTATGGATACCGGTACGCGCCGATGATACGCTTGATACGTGCCAAAAAGGGCATAAACTCTTTTATAAACATAAAAAAATATTATAACTAATAATATATCATCATAATACTTCTTTTAGAGCATAATAAGACCATATAATGCCGTATCAACTAATACGGGTATTCTAAAATTAGTTCATTTAGAACTATATACTATTATGCTCTCCGTCAAATATAAATTATTGGTCATTCTTTCCCAAATTAAGTGCTTTAAAATTAATTTATTTCAAAAATAAATAATATACTTAATATGAGTCTAAGTTATATGTTTAAATAAATGTATATTTGTCAATCACTATATGCAAAAAAAAAATAATTATGTAAATTGTATAGACCTACTTGTATTGATCTCATATAACTTTAAAATTATTATTTTTAATATAACTAAAACTTAAACTTTCAAAGAAGTTAGGTTTGAATTGTGTTTTTATTTTTAGAAAAAAATTTTAAATTTTTTTTCGAAAAAAAATTAAATTTTTTAATAAAAAATTAATTTTTTAATATAGTATCGATACGTATCGGCCGTATTGATATGATATGGCCGATACGGCCGGTACACATCATAAAATATTGTGGGGGGTGTATCGCCCCCGTACCGTATCGGTGTCGACCGATATGGGTACGTATCGACCGATACGGCCCTGTATCGGTCGATACGGCCTTCCATGCATATAACACTCTAGTCGATCAATGTACTCGATTGCAGACACGTGTAATACGCTGCATTAAACCTTGAGAACTATGGTTCTTACCCTTGCTTCCCATGACACTGTGACCTGTCAAGGTCTTCGTGTCTTTTACTAGTCACACCCCTTCCTTTGAAGGCATTTAATGTCATTCTAGGGCACCCTAATGCTTAGTTGCTAGTTATCAGTTTCAGCGGAAACAAAACATACTACCCCCTAAGGGCATTAGTATAATTTTACCATTGGGTACGCCACCCTCCCTTGGGCCATTTGGTCACCTCACTGCCCATTTATTTAGTTTAAGTCATAATCCTCTCAGGAGGCTCTACTCTCAAACTGACCCGCGCTTCCATTCACACGAAGGTGGGCGGGTCCACTCAAATGGGTATTATTGTCATTTAGTTTAAGGCCTTAATAACATTTGATAGCTCCAAAATTGAACTCAAGCATACTACTTGACTTCATGGACTGTGTGTAATTTTCCTGGTGTGCGATGGGGTCGTGAACTCCTTGAACTGACCCAAGTTGACTTAACGGTTTACGATTAACCCTAGGGGCAAGAAGGTCAATTACCACTCACTGGGATTTTTCCTCACCAAAAGGTTTGGCCTATAATTAGGTTAAATCTCAATGAGAATTTTCCCAATTTTTAGATCAACTCATAGGCCCCTAAACCAGAGCCCTGAAGTCAGGTAAATGAATATCGCCCGGTAAATTTAACTATAAGGGGTAAAAGTAACTGGGATTTTTCCAGGGACTAACACTTGGTCAGAATACTCCCATACTTCTTGGGGTCCTTAATTATTTTTCTAGAATATTTTTGACATTTTTACCCTCCCTGAACCAGACCCGGTTTAGACCCCCTTTCTTTCTTTCTTCTTCTTTTTTTAAACCGACCCGGGCCAGGTCGGTTTGGGTCGACGACCTGCAACGCGGGTCTTCTTCCCCACGTCTGGCATGAGGCATATTCAACTCTGGTGCCACCTCCGTTTTCCACCATGGCCAGGCGGCGTGCTAGGGTCCACTAGATCACCACCAGGCAGCGATCTCAATGGACCTGGCCCGCGCCGCTGCCGAGGGCCAAAGTCGCCCCCTATTTTTTTAAAAAAAAAACTATTGTAATGACCCGCCGGAGGTGGGCTGCCATATCCAAGGCCTCCGCAGTGAGGACCTGGATCGGTGTGCCCCTCCCGCAATGGGTCTAGCCACCAACAGTCGACCGGTGGCCGGCTAGTCACAAAACAAACACAAGGAATGTGAACAGTGATTGCAGAAATCACTATTCACATCATTTAGAAAAACGATTATATTTTAATAATAAAATATCTCTAATCTTGATTCAAAATCCTACCTTGAAGGTCGAGTTGTCATTGATCCACCGTCGCCAACGCTTCGCCGGTGTCTCGCTGGAAAATTTCATCCTTTTCTTCACCTTCAAAAGCTCTCCCCAAAAAGCCCTAATTATTTCTTTTTATTGGCATAGGATTAGGGCTCCTAATCCCATGAGAAATTGAGTCAAAACTCCCCTAGGCTAATTAATTAGGCTATTAATTTATAATTTTGGAACTGTAATTAATTAGGCCCACCAAACGATTTAAAAGGCCAATTTACGTGTCCGATTCGGGTAAACGGGTCTTGCATGCTATATATAACTTCAAACGGTCATAACTTCTTCATTTGAACTCCGATTTGTGCGTTCTTTGAGGCGTTTTGAAGCTATTTATGTCTACTTTCCATCCATCTAGGTTCAGCTACCAAATCAGAAGCATTGAATAAGTTATTCCCACAAGAAACTCAAAGGGTCTAACACCCTAATTCCCACATGGTTGACTTCGGGAATTTAGAAAATTCCCGGACGTTACAATTTACCAAATCAACCCAGTTTGGAAAATATTTCCCAAAGTGGTGTTGCCCGCTGGCGCCTGCGTGACTTATTTTTTAAAAACATTTATATGATTTCGTCCTTTGGAAGGACGAAATCAGGTTTTAAGTTGATTTCGTTCTTCCAAAGGACAAAATTTTTTTTAAAAAAAATTTAAGTAATTTTGTCGTTTGAAATGGCGAAATCACGGGAAGGACTGTTTAAGGTAATTTTGTCATTTCAAATGACGAAATCACCTTCCATCGTTTAAGGTGATTTCATCGTTCAAAATGACGAAATCACCATATTAATGCATATAAAATAGCATACTGCGAGACATAAAAAAATAAAGGTTGACAAAGCATTTACTATCCCAAAAACTCTCAGAGCATACAACTTGACGTAAAACATTGACAATTTTCATTTTTGACTATGAAAAAAACTATTAGAGCATTTACTATCCCAAAAACTCACAGCGCATACAGACATTGACAATTTCGTAATTGACACAACTCTTAGAGCATTTACTATCCTAAATTTATAGAGAGATAAAGAGTAAACCAGAGTGGAATAAGAGAGATTGGGAGACTAAAGGGGCCTTTTGGGTACTGAATTAATTCAGTAGCGAATTAATTCTAAAAATTCATCGTCGAATGTGAAGTATGTTTAGTAAGAGAGTTAAAATAAATTTAGATGTCACATCAAACCCAGTTTTAAAACTTTAAACTAATATAACTCTCTCTCTCGAACTCGGATATGCATGTTCTTGGTACCATTATGCTTCTAAATTCAAGTTCTATTAAACAAGATCCCACAAGGGTAGGTAATTTTGAACTTTCAAAGTGGGCCCTACCTATATGACACATTTTTCGAGGTTCAAATCGATATGAATGATAACGGTTGAAAAATAATAGAAGTTGTAATTTTCAAAATGGTGATTAGGAGATTGAATCGATTGAATCACCTCATGATTTAAGCCGATTCAGGCTTGAAACGGCCTGAATTTAACTTCAGTGCTGAATTTTTAATTCAGTGCAGCTTCTACACACAAACAAGATTCTAATAATTCAGGCTTGAATTGAGGTTGAATCAACTTAATCTTCCACAGATTCAGTACACAAACAACCCCTAAGAGAGATTGGGACAACAAAGTAATTACAGATGTTTGTCGAGATTGAGGACAACAGTAAAGCAAAACAAGGAGCCAGCTTCCTCTCCGACCTGACGCAGCTCGATCCTCCGGACTCCAACGATGAGGATTCCTATTCCTTGCTTTCGAGTTTCTCCGTCCCCCCTCCCATCCGCACCTCCCCTCCTTCAATTGAAAATTCTAACCTCACTCCGAGTCTGATTCCTCTTCCCTCCCCACCCTCCTCTACCTCTCCTTCAACCAAAACCATGGCTGCTTTGCCACTAGCACCGACCTCGGCTTCCGCATCTACAACTACGACCCCTTCTGTGAGATCTTTTACTGGGATTTCGACCACGGCCTCGGCGCCCCCAGATGGGGCATCAACATCGTCAAGATACTCTTTTGTTGCAACATCCTTGCTCTCGGCCTGACGACGATAGCGACATTATGCATATGTCTATCCCACAAAATAATGATAGCTCTATGCACTTTTTTTTAAATTCATGTGATTTCGTCCTTTAGAAGGATAGAATCAACTTAACATGATTTCTAGAAGGACAAAATTACTTAATTTTTTTAAAACGATTTTGTCCTTTACAATTTAAACCTGATTTCGTCCCTCTAAAAAATAAAATTATATAATTTTTTTTAAAAAAAGATACACAAATGCTAGCGGCTTGGATGACGCATACATAAAAAAAAGTAATACCACTTTAAAAAATATTTCTTAAAATAAATTAATTTAATAAATATTTTTTTAAAATTATTATTTAAATAATTTTCCCAATATTTTAAAATGTAACCTCAAATTCATGTCACAATTTATTCAGTTTTAAACACGTACAAATTGTTTAAACGTATAACGCCGTAGAAGGTTCCACCGAATAATTTTTCGAGGAGAATAGCATTGCCTTTGGCGCTGGACTTTGCTTTGAAAAAGTGGCCGACTGCGGTCCCTTGGACCTCGCCCTTCTCACTCTTCTCTGCCGTCGGTATCCCTCCCGCCAGACTGCGAATGGCTACACCGTCCCCGTCGCGGCAGTTCAAGCTGGCCAAGGAGAGCGAGCTAAGGATCGAGGTCGGCGAGGAGGCCTCTCTCCGTCTCCGGCTCCTCTCCGGCACTGCCGAGATCTTTGGCACCGAGCTGCCTCCCGAGAACTGGCTCGACTTCCCTCCCAGGCATAAATTTGCTGTAATTCTCTCTCTCCACATTGGCGCCTGCTTCTTTTTGTATTTTGGATTCAATTGTATCAATTTCTGTCGTAGTCTGGTAAATTACCCAAGGCCCAAGGCTCGGATTTGATTGTTTTTTCAGCTTCCACCTTTTTCTTAATTCGATTTTAGTGCAATTTTAGGGGGAAATGGTGTGAAATGATGGCCTGAAGTTTTTGAAAATTTTCATATTTTGTTCTCAAGTTTTTTTTGTTTAGTGCGTGTAGTAACACTTTTGTTGGTCTCAAGGCAATTAGGGAATTCGAACTTCCGCATGAAGCTGTCTCGTTTTGCTATATAATGCTAGTGTGAAGTCAGAGCCTTTTAAGAGGGAAATAAATGCTAACACTGCTGATTACTTCAGTATTATGTGTGTACGGCCACTGTAAATAGTCCATCAGAAGTTCAACTCCATTAAAGTATTCAAGCGTTCAACTTTGGAATGTGATCATATTAGTAGATTTTAAGCAACTCTTGACTCTCTTAAACCTTATTATGATAGTTCGTGTTTATGTTACTAATGGGGGATTCGAAATTGACGTTTCCAGATCTTTACTTGGAATGGTGCCACAATTGAAGTCAATGGAACTAGTGAGGTTGAGTATGTCGCTGATGAGGTATGGTCATGCCATCAATATGTGATTTTCCAGTTATTTCACATAAAAAGAGTGTGTTGGTGGTTTCATACGTCCTTGTGTGTTTGTTATGAAGGTACGACATTTCCATGCTGTAAGAAACTTTCAAATAATTTGCATGGCCAACTAATGGGTTCATAATTCTTTCTGCAGACTCCCATGATTAGCTATGTAAATGTTCATGCAATTTTGGAAGGGCGAAGGGCCCGTGCCAAAGAACTCTCAAGCGATGATAAAAACTCTTCTCAGGTAACTTCTGCATGTAAATGCTTAGATTCATTCTTATTAATGGGGTAGTGTATACTGTACTACTAAGCTGCAACAAAATCTTTGTGTCACTTTTCCTAAACTGCTTATTGTCATCTCTCTGCCTTCTAATTGTTGTTGTTAGTTATATGACAAAGAATTGCTCTTCAACCAATAAAATGGCATAATTTTTTATTACCTACCTTTTATCATGGTACTTTAGTCATGCTTTACTTGATTATCTTTTTATTTTCTGGTGATTCTTGTTCAGGGTCCCAGGGTCATTATTGTTGGTCCTACGGATTCTGGAAAGAGTAGTTTGTCAAAGATGCTTCTCAGCTGGGCAGCAAAATTAGGGTGGAAGCCCACTTTCGTGGATTTGGATATTGGCCAGGGTTCAATAACCATACCCGGAAGTATAGCTGCTACTCCGATTGAAATGCCTATAGATTCAGTGGAAGGGATTCCTCTTGAAATGCCCCTTATTTACTTCTTTGGGCACACAACACCAAGGTGCTGCACTTTTCTGACCTACTATTGTGAACTGTTATGATCCAATAATGGGCCATTAGGCCCTTGGCTGCTGATACCATTAATGGACTATTTATTTGTTGCTTAGTTAGGCCCATTTACTTATTTGCCGGGTTTAATATTTATGTTTATTAGTAGCTTAGGGTTTAGGCCATGCTTTGTATTTAAGAGGCTTCTTCTCATTCCTAGTCAGTGAAGGGTTAAGCCTCCTAATTACTTTGTCTCCTCCCTCTATCAATCTGAGATTTTTCCCTTTTGTTCCCTTCAACTTGCATGCCAGGTAACAAAAACCTTTACACTGATCTTTTTGTCTTCAATCTGTGTTCTGGAAAGTGGAAATAATTGTGAATTCCATTTCTAATAATTCAGAAATTAAAACATGTTGAATAATAAAAACCATGAATAATCTTTGTCCAAATTTGTAAGGAAAAATACCATCTGTCCACCAGAGTCCTTTTCTGTGCCCTTTGTTTATGTGGATCTTTAGCCTGGTTTGATAGGCTGTCCTATTCTGGTAAGCCTGATGTGACAAATGGTGAAACCAGGAGAGGATGCCGGCACTGGGGTGGAAGACTCATAGTCTCACTTGTTTTGTAAACAATAAGTACCAGACACCCATGTCTGCTGGTTCTATAAAATCTCTAACAGGTATTATCAGTCTGGGCTGGTCTAATTGTTTTTGACAAAGAGGTATATATTTTTGATTATGGATTTAATATCCGCAGAACAGAATCATCAACATATATTTTTAACTTGGGTTGATATCTGGTATTGTTTTTCTCTTATTATATTTCAAATTTCCTTTACATTTTAGTGACTTGTAAATTCTTATGCATAAATAATTAAAACTAATTGAATCTGTGTTGGTTGCAAAGTGGTCTTTTTGCTAGTTTGGTGCATAGTCTGGCTTTCAAAGCACACATTTCAGCATCTTAGCGGGTGTGTAGTTGGTATCAATTAAAAGCTGAATGAAATAATTAGACCATACAGTATCCTTGTTGTTACACTACCATGCGGTGTTCTAGTGTGAGTTCTTACTATACTGATTGTAAGAAGCCCGGGAAAAGGTATATGGTTGGTGTCAGGAAGCATATCTAACCATAAAAATTCATATCTTTCAGTATCCAAATGGATTTAGGTAAATTACCCAGAATTGACATGTGACAACAAACCTTAGCTAATTCGATAAGAAGGCAAGGGTTGAATTGGACATTTTCTTGTGAGCTTCATGTTGTTGCACATTGGACTAAATAATAGACATGGAAGGATATAGAAATGTATATGTAACCAATCAAATTACTATAGCTTAGTTGAAGTGGTGAGCAACATGTGGAGTCCTATGATTGATGCATAAATGAAAGTTATGTAGGTTGGTGGTTAGACCAAACGTGCTTTATGGAGCCGAGTGTTGGGCAATAAGTAAGAGACAAATCACAACATAAGAGGAGCTGAGATGAGAATGTTAAGGTAGACGTTTGCTTGGAGTGTTAAGGTAGACTTGTGGGAAGATGAAAGAGAAGCTACCTTTACTATATCATTAGAGATAGTGGGTGTCCTTAGTAAGCGAGAAGTTCTTTAAAGAGCATTTTAGACAGACTGGGAAAGTGCAGAAGCGGCTGCAAACAACATAGATTAAGAGTTACTCCCACATCTTTGGAGGGTGTTTCAAGAGAAAATGGAAGGCTGAGAACGCAAATGCAAATAATGAGAAAATACATGAAGGTAAATAGGTAATTGGTTTAAAATGTTATTATAGCTGACGATTAAGTGGGATGGAGGCAGGAATGTGGCCAGGAAAAAATCTTAGGAGGTGTGCCGAATTAATTATGAAATTAAGTGATTTTTAAGAAAAATCCAGCTTGGCACTTACTCCTGTAAGTTTATTATCAGAACAAAAGGGTCTGTTTTCATAATCAAAGTGTTATGCCTAAGCCAAATCCCTAAACAAATGAAATATTTTTTTTAAATATATAAAAGAATGTAAAATAAAAGAAAATAAATCTCACTAACATCTAAATAACAGCAAAAAGATCTATTCTTTGAACTCAACCAATCCAATCCAGATGCTTAACAACAAAAAAATCCTACCATAATAATTAACATTTGTTTGCATTAAAAACTACTATAAATAAGAGAAAATAACATTTAATTTGAGTTAATTTGAAAATTTGATTGGGGACTAGGGCCCTTTTTTTCAGTTTGGACCAAAAAAATTAAAAGAGGTCAGGCAGTGTTGTACTCCATAAGTTGACTGATATTGTAAAGAAAATGGTGGTAGCAAAGGCATAGGTAAAGAATGGAGAGATTTGATTGCTATTTTGGAAAAAAAGTGTAAAGAAAGGAGAGAAAGTGAGAAGATAAGAGAATAATAGGTTTTTAAGTGTCAACTATAGTGTAAACTGTAAAGTGGGAGTGGAGAGTCCTTAATAAGAAAACTAAAAAAACTACATGTGCATGGAAGAAACACTTTAAGAGGAAAACTAACGAAAAAGAAGACCTTTGACGGAAGTGCGATCTGACAGTTGAAATTGTTGCAGCTTCCCTTTGCAAAAAGACAAAGAAGACCCATAAGTCAGCCTTGTCACTCACGTAGACTTTAGAGAAAAGTGGAAGCATATGGGGCCACAGGTCCCACCTATGAGGAAAATTAAAATGTTTAGATGGCCCATCATTCCCTCCTCCCTGCCTGGGTGGAGGAACAGTTAACCATTTACCTTATTAATTGGGTTGTGCAAGTAAAGATGACGGTGATTATCCTCCTTTTAAGCTTTGTAACTGTAGTTATTTTTCTTAATCTGCCTTTCTTGTATGTCATGTGTGTTTTTTGTTAAAAATAATGTTAATTAATTACAAAGAAGGCAGACTAATTGCCTGGGAATGCGATCCAGGAAGGAACATGAAGTAAGGAAAATGTAAAGGAACTGTGTATAAATTGGCTTGTGATGTTAAACATCGGAAATGATTAAAGAGGAATCAGAAACTCCTGATATGGAATGGAAGTGAGTTACTGAGTTAGTTTATTCTAGTGTCATTTAGGGTTCAACTTCTTGTGAGAATTTGGCAATATTATTGCCAAGATCTTGGTGTTGGTGGCTTCAATTAGAATTGAGAGGGATTTTACACCCTCTTGGAAAGATCTTGGACAACCCAGCAAGTTCTCGTCAAGATGGAGAAGAACTACATGGACACCTTAAACTTGTCCAAAATCTACTAGAGCTTTATGAGAGCATTTCTCATAAGAAGAAGACGTTGATGATGGATCGTGTAGACGCCTAAAACTTATCTCAAATCTACAAGATAAGAGCATTTTTTGAGTAGGGGATCTATACAGATACCCTTTTTGAAAGTCTTTCAATGTTGTCCAATATGATAAAACTAAACAAAGAAAGAAATAAAGAGATTAATATTAGTGACAGTGCTTAATGTCTTTTGGTTTCCTGATGACTCCTCTATTCGAGATTAATATTAGGGCTTCTAGATGTCTATAGATACTTCAATTGTTCAAACAGATGTGAAAAACTGTTTTGGGTCATCAATGTTGTTTTGCATGATCTCTCTGTGATCTTGACAAGCTCTTGTCTCTTTGGCTGACTGAGATGGGACTGAGATCAGAGAAGCTGAACATTGGTATCATTCAAATAATGTTGATAACATATGCAATTTCCTGAAGTGGACTTTTAAAATTTCGTATGGCTGTTAAGACATGCTGGCCAAATCACATTGGTTTGTTTGGGATATATCATTGAGTTTTTTGTGTTTAATAATTTATATGATTACTCTTTTGGCCTTTATTGGTTGGTTTATTTTAACTCATGAACGAGTCTGTTAGTGGTTAATTGTTCTCCCCATGAACACATGAATTTTTTGGTATATCTGTTGTAGATATACTGAATGATGTTAGAGTACATAAAAGGCAACATTTACCACATATATTGAACCTTGTGTGCTACCTAGTAATGCTAGTTTTTTAATTGTCAATTTGTCATATTGAATTTTTTGATAAATAAATAATTTTTTTCAATTGCATTCAACTTTTTCTGTGATAATTAGTTTCTCATCTTCTAATATGTTAGATTATAAGTTATGAATATACATATTGTCCAACTTTCCATATTGCTACGTTTATCAAAATTACTGCTTTACTCAATGTGTACCATTTAAGATTTGGTGAATCACTATTCTCCATGCTAATAGAATAATTGTGCTGAATGTTGATAGCTTGTCTATGAAAAGGTAATGTCATTTATATAAATGGACTTATCTGCCATCTAATTCTAGTTTCTTAAAAAATGAGCTACTGACTTTTAGAAAGCAAATTGCATTTTTGTTTTCCCTTCTCTTCAGCATAATATTTATTGTTGCAGTGTAAATCCAGAGTTGTACAAAATGCTTGTTAATGAGCTTGGCAAAATTTTGGAGAGACAGTTTGCTGGTAATGCTGAATCAAGGGCTGCTGGCATGGTGATCAATACTATGGGATGGGTGGAGGGTCTTGGTTATGAGGTATACTTATAGATATAAATTTAAATTTTGGTGAAATATGATGCAAGGAAAGACGTTTTTTTTAGCATACCTCCAAAGATACTTAAAGGGCTAATGAGCTAATGTTGTCTGGATCAAGGTTAATTTATTTTGTGAAGTATGAACTCCTTTTAGCCTAATGATAACTCTTTATCTTAATTGTCTATTCAGCTTTCCCAGTATAAAACCAAAATTTATCTTAGAGCAGAAATGATACAGTGTCAAAGTGGGCCCCAGGTGTTAAACCATCTGTTATGATTTTGCTAAGTTTATGCAAGAGTCTTATTCAATTCAGACTTTACTTAGAAGTTCCTTTATTTAGATATTATTCAAGTAGGGAATTTAGAACTTTATTTTAATTAGTCTATTTAGTGTAATTTGGGAAAGTACTTAAATTTGAAGATTAAGATTTTATTTAATTTAGATTTTAGATTTGGTTTTCTTAAGTTTGTAAGAGATCTCCTACGGTGGATTTATATCCATTTACAGGACATTGTAATAAGTTTAGAAGATCTCCTCCATTGGTTTTATTTCCATTTTTAAGACACTGTAAGCCTATAACAAGGCATCAGACTTAATTAATGGGGGATCATACTATGTGATAAAAAAAAATCCATCCCTGATTTGCTGATTGAGATTTTTTTTTCAATGATGATGCTGAATAAACATTGGTGTTGTGGCCAATGATCATCTGGAGGTGATTCCAGAGAATTATCCCTCTTCTCTACCCCTTTTTCTTTTTAATTTTCCTCTTTCCTACATTGTCCTACATTAAGAAATGAAAGGAATGGAGATATTAAAACGAAATGAGAATGAGAGGACTTAAGATATGTTAAAAATCAGTTATCCTGAAAGCTTACGTCTTTAGGGAAAGGACCAATGATGAGTATTAACCAATTTACTCTAAACCAAAAGCGAGTTTAAACATATACAAACACACATAGGAATATGCAAATGAGGGCTTGTTAATTGAATCCAGGTGTTCACAGGTTAGATATATGTTAGAAACGTATTCTTTCAAATGCTTAAACTTTTAGGGAAAGACCAACAATGAATATCATTTCAATTAAACTAAACCAACAAATGAAGCACAGAACAGGGAAACAACCATAGTATTAAAGCTTAGAATGTATTGATTGATTTCAATAATTTGAACCAGCCTACTTTTGCTTTTCTAAAACCAGTTCTACATGAGACTTTTCTATAGACCAGGTGCCTGCAGATTTCGTTGTCATAAGAAAGAAGATTAATCATGGGTCAGTGTCACAAATTTGCCAATTTTTTGCCAAATATTCAGCAAGAACCGTGAATCATAGGCCTGAGGGATAATTGGATATTAAGCAGCTGGTTTGGAAAATCGCCAATTTTTGGATTATCTGTTTACTGAATCTTTTTTAAAAATCCACAGTTGTGGATTCATTAAAACTTCTTCTCATCTCCATTTTTGTATCGCGGCCATGCTTCTCCCTTCAGCCAAATATCTCCTCTCAGGACCTGCTGGCTGCATCCACTATGCCTTTGCGACGGTGCTGTGAAGGTCTCCTCCCTATTCCTTATTGCCTCACTTCCTCTCTCCCTCTCCCTCTTGCTACCACGCTCATCACACCCTCCCTAGTCTCCTAGTTCTCTTTCTTGCCCATTTTTTGGTCTTTGCCAATGTGTTCTAATCTGGGTAAATGTAACACCCCGGGTTTTTAGAATGGATAGATGAATATATTAAAACCTTGGGTGCCACCTTGATCAACCAATACATCACATAACATTAAAATGAACCATCCAATGAAATGTGACTGTCATAACACAGGATAATAGCTAAGTGCAAGTGTAATAACATGAATGAAATAACATGAAGTTGTTTATTGGCAACAGAGTGCCTTATTACAAACCAAAACTAAAATAAAGCTTGAAGTTCAATTTATTACAAGTCTACTATGCTACCACTAAGTAAAGCTTGCTAACAAAAACTGCTACTCTGAATCTGGCAAAGAACTTGCATCGCAAAGATGCATGAGTATTTCCACAAATACTCAGTTAGATTTAAAAATCACTAATATTCAATCCAAGGAAATTGAGATGGAATAACAGGAACATTCAAAAATATGAAATTGACAATAGCCAGAAAATAACACGAGTAAGTACAAGAATGATACCAAAGAAAGCCAACTCCAATTATGAAGAGAGACGAGCTCAAACTCTAAAAGTAAGCAGACTCTAAGCTTGGAACAACTAGCTACAATGCTAAGAGTACATGACTCTTGCTCAAAGGAGTAAGTTGCAAATGAATAGCATATCCCAACATCTCTAGAGATCCACCTGGATCAACCATGGGGCTAGGGATGTGTGTACCATTGTGCTCATAGACAATGATGGTTGGAGGTAGATGAGCCTTCCACGATGCCCATAAACCTGGGTGTGCATGTAGTGCCTCAAAAGAGCTGGGGACCAAAGCCCCGAGAATGAGGAGGCCATCAAGGCTTGTGACCACAAGGGTGGTCGGTGCCACCATGGCTATTATCAGACTTTTCACATTTTTACACTGAAACTTAGAACGTGACCCAAAATGGCCTAACACGGTGGTGTTTAGACAAAAGGTAAAATTGTAATTTTTAATTATAATTAGAGTGTCCTTTTAGAGTTGAAAGTAAGGTAGGCCTTAAACAAACACAATGTTAATAGGTTTTAGGAATTTTTCCCAAAATTTTCCCATGTACAAAAGTGGGTGCCATGATGCAGGTTCTTTTCCAGATTCAGAGTAGCATCTTTGTGATGCAATTTTCGATACTAGAAATGTTAGCTTCACTACATTTGGCAATGGTTCAAGTGTT
The DNA here is from genome assembly GCA_035235625.1 of Saururus chinensis. Classification (NCBI taxonomy): domain Eukaryota; kingdom Viridiplantae; phylum Streptophyta; class Magnoliopsida; order Piperales; family Saururaceae; genus Saururus; species Saururus chinensis. Next base: position 19,192,474 of record CP141147.1, on the reverse strand, counting down.
TTCTTCAGTTGTTTTAGTTCAATAAAAATATGTAGTAATTTCATTTGTGATTATTATATTATTTGATTTTAGTTGTTTTATGTTTGGAGAGTGATAAGTTTAATAGATTTCAGTTATTGAAGAGGCACCATGTTATGTAAAACAATGCATGCCCATATTTGAGGCTAAATTTTTAGTTTCTTGGTTGTTTTCACCAAAACCCAGATTTTGTTTTCGTAGATTATATTAGTCAAATGTGGAAGAGAACTTTGAAGTTTATAGTTTTTGTTTTCTTTTAATTGTTGGTTTTATAGAAAACTCTGTTAGAAACCAAGTTGCTTTCAAAGCTTAAGCTGTTAAGGAACGACCCAACAATGTATATCAATCCCAGATTGGCCCAAATAGATTAATGCAGACAAATATATTATCCAACACTGCCCTATATGGTCAAGCATGATTTAATGGATGCATATGCTTGTGCATGTACAAAATACAAAGGCAGAGACGAGGATCAAAGCTGGGACCTCTCGGCTTTGATACCATGTTAGAAACCAAGCTGCCTTAAAAGCTTAAGCAGCCAAGGAATGATCCAACAATGCATATCAAGCCCACATTGGCCTAAATAGATTAATGCAGACAAACAAATTATCTAACAAACTCAAGTCAGTGAAATACTTTTGTAAAGCTTTGAGCGGGAATTGTAATTGGATGTGTTTTATGTTCTTCACTGAAATGGGTTTTTAAGAAATGCTTGGTATTTTGTCTTTTATCATTACTTTTTACAATGCCAAATTTTTCCGCATTTTTTTCTCGAACTTATCCAAAATTTCCCAAACCACACAGTTGGCCCCTGCCAAACCGAACCCAAGTTTGACTTTGTGACAATGTTCTTAATTTTGAATGGAACTAGAACATTTTCTTCCTTATACGCTAAAATCCATGTGATGGTAGCTGCAATGATGTATCTGGAAGTTGGTATATATGTTTTTGTCAACTGACATTTTGCAGGTTGCATTTACAATTTTATAATCAAGGAGAACTTCTTTGCCTGTGTGTATTTTACCTTTATCTCCACTCGGCCTGACACATGTATTAATGGTTTGGTGTTAGACTATTAATCTGTAAAAGTAATGAATTTTAATTGTGTTGTTTTTGTGAAATGGATCTTAAGATATGATATCTTTCATCTGGGTTAAAGAAAAAGTATTGGCAGTAATTTTGTTTAATTGAGATTCTTATGTTCTACCGATCTCAAAATTGATTTTATTTTTTTCCTTTGTCCAGTACATATGGTGAATGCTAGGGCCACAAGCACTTCCCTTATTATTTACTCTTAATTGAATATTTGAAAGTCAACCTTTGAATCATTTATATATGAGTTTGATTCTCACATTTTTTATTTATTTGTTGTTTTTTGAAAATGCAGTTGCTCCGTCATTCGATTGATGCATTAAATGCAAATGTGGTATTGGTTCTGGGTCAGGTAAATACTATTATTTTTCATTTTATTGATTGTATATATCTTTTCTTTGAGGTATACTTCAAGGTATTGATGGTCTCTTCTGATAATTTGATTGGGACAAAAAGTGATGTTTGTGTTTGATTAAGAAGATGAAAAAAGCATGTAGAAGAAACATTCTGGCTAGCTAGATATTGTTTATTGTGTTTGTCATAAAATGGCTAGATTTATATCTTCATGATTACATGTCATGGTAACTCTGCAGGAAAAGCTTTGCAGCATGTTGAAAGATGCTATGAAGGGGAAGCCAAATGTGGATGTTGTAAAGCTACATAAATCAGGGGGTGTAGTTCCAAGGAATGCAAAGGTTCGCCAGAAGACAAGGAGTTATAAGATAAGGGTGAGCCATATTATGACATCCTTTGTTCTTCAAGTATTTCATGTAATTACAAAGTTGTCTTCTGCCTTGATAACATATAGCTGGAGTCTGGACAAATTGGCTTGTTGAACATAGATTACTGGTGAAGAGAATATAAAAGGCACTTGGCATTATTGGATGTATTTAGCATCTATAGAAGGGTAATCGGTCTTTTAACTTAATCTCTTTGATGTATGTCCTAATTGCTTGACTTGGCAACCTGTCAAACATTATAATCTATTTTATACTTACACTCTCCTCAGATATGCGCTCTTGGGAATATAATGAGTAAATGATGACAAATAAGAATAAAGCTTTAAAAAATGCAGGTCCTAGGACACTATATACTATAAAAACGAATTTCATTAGCCAAAATACCCTTTATAGTGTTACCTCATGTATATCTTGAGGCTTTTCCCTTTTATCTTCTTTGCGTAATAAATGTAGTATATTAGATTTCCATGTAACGTCACCAAACTTTGAGCACTGTTTTTATATAGATGAATTCTTTTTTATGTTACATCAATCTGTTCACACAATACGAGGAAGAGATGGAAGTAATCCGACACTTTTTTTTTCTTCTCTTGCCTGAGCGACCAATCACAATTGTAATGCCAGTATGTATCTGTTATTTTATTTGTTTGTTTATTTATTTATTTGCTAGTGAAATCTGTGTTATTCAAGGGGCTTTGCTATATGAACTAGATAACTAAACGACTTCATACTGATTTCTGTTTCTATGCAGGAGTACTTTTATGGCCTGGTGAATGATCTGTCTCCACACTCCAATATCGTAAACTTCAGTGATCTATTTGTTTACCGAATTGGTGGTGGGCCTCAGGCACCACGTTCTGCTCTTCCAATTGGTGCAGAGCCTGCAGCTGACCCCACACGTCTTGTCCATGTGAACATAAATCGAGATCTACTTCACATTGTTCTTGCTGTTTCATATGCCAAGGAACCTGAACAAATAATGTCCAGGTAAATGATGGATATAACATATTACTTTTTCTAGATGTTTGTTTGATGAGGCGTAATGTTACTTGCATAATGCAGTTGGCGAAGTTGGACAAATAGGTCCCATAATTGGGATGAAAAGTATCGTTGCGAAAGTGATTTGTAATTTGAACAAGTGTGTGAAGTGTTTTATTTGTTAATTGTTTCCTCAGATTATTTTTTGATAGTTTCCATCCATAGCTACCTTTTAAGTTTACTAGAACTGCAAATGGATGCTCAAAAAACTTACATACAGTGCTCCAGTCTGCTGTATTCTTTCCATCTTTCCTTTCGGGTTCCCTCAAGAACCTCGTCCTGACTTTTTTCCCTTCTGTCAATGAGGCGAACAAAGGATGGGAACTCAACAGCTCTTTCTCGTCCACCTCACGTTAAAACTTTGTTATCTGGATGGGGCCAATTTCGGCAATATCTTGCCTTTTTGTTGGGCTTGCTTTGGATCTGATTCTAACATCTTAAGCAGTCCTATAAAATGATTCGAGAGGCCCACCTTGAATGCACAAAGAACACATATAACTGTTGGTCCGAGGTGCAAAGCCCATGAGGCATGCGCCTCATGTATGGCTCATTACAGTATGGCACTAGTCCTTATACTGAATTGCACCTTCACCCTTGAGGCAATGCATTTTTTTCTTTTTGCTATTTTTATGAATTTTCTCATCAATTGGTGATATTGAGTATTTTTCCAGTTATGTGAGGCTTATTTTTTTCATTTTCATGGGAGTTAAAACCCCTTGATACTGGTGTCATGGTCATTAAAATCTTTATACATCTTCTGTTGAGGCTGTACTTCCATTTTCAAGTCTTGTGATTTTGATTACATATGCAATTGAAAGTACTAAGAATTTTTAACTTTTTTGAAATCCATAGAATGTAGATTTTCCTTATTTTCCAATGAAGCTGAGTTTGGCAGTCTTTTAGCTACCAAAAATTTTTTTTTGTGGAAGGCCTTAATTATAGCATTTTATCAAGAGAGTTTTTGTGACAGAAATTGTGTATCAATCTTTTTAAAACAATAAGCCCTAAAGCTTGGTTTAAGGATAGCTTTATGGTTTGTGATAAGATTTCAAGTTCATGATTTGCACCAAAAAGTTAGTGCCATTTCCATATTTGATATTTTTTCCTCAAGGTTTGCACTTTTCATGGTGTTCTGTAGGTTCTATAAGATTTTAGTTTGACTGCTTATTTCTCCTTCCTTCTAAAATGGCTGACATTATCCATTTTCTGCAGTAATGTAGCAGGTTTTATTTATGTCACAGACATTGATATCCAAAGGTATGTATTCAACTCTTTGTCGTGAAGTTCATGCCATTCTGATATCAACTTGACTGAAAGACGAATGTCAGGGAACTTGGGCTGATGTTTTTCTTCTTTATTCATCGAGCAGACAACAAAAGAATGCTTCTGTCAATCTGTTGATTACAAAATTCATTCTTAGAAGATGGACATCTAGATCATGTCAGTCGAGGCATTGTAACTAGTACAATTAGCAAAGCCAAATAATATAATTAGACTGGGGTCCTGATATAAAGTACTGGGCTGTTGCCTACTGCTGCTAGCTTCTCTGGTCACCACTGTTGTCTCTGACCATGTCAACCTGAAACTGAGGCCAGGGTTGAGTCTCCCAGGGCCGGATGATGTTACCCAACCCTTGAAAGACCCAAAATCTCTATGATTTCGGAGTGTTCACAGGTGTAGCACCATAAGGCTGCATCTTCTTTCTCAGTTATTTTTGTTCCCCTCTCTTAGGTTCTACACCTGTGAACATCTCGAAATCAAGTAGATTTTGGGCCTTTTAAAGCTTAAGTAGAATCCTCCAGGCTTAGGTGACTCAATTCTGGTTTCTGTTTGGGTTGACGGAGCCCAGTTTAGTTGGCAGTGCCCAGTTCTTTAAGAACTCTGAGAAAGTGATAGGGTTTTCCATAGTCATTAGCTGGATTCATAAAGTACGTACAGAATTTGTATTTCTTTGTTTTTTTTGTTTTGCTAGAAACTCTGATTATCTTTGGGTATCTTTTAATGGCAAACTAGATATGTTCTAGGCCTGTCTCCCCTTTCTGCTCATCACCCCCACTCTCCGTCTATGTGTGGGTGTTCTATAAGTCGCTCCAGCAGTCATAATTTTTTTTCTAAAATAGGCTAGAAAATTCCTTGTTTGGTAAGTTTTCAGTAGGTAGATAAACACATTCAATGTTTAATATTCAATAAGAGTTGTAATATATGCTTCTTCAGGCTTTTACTTCCCCCTGCCTTGCTTTGCTTTTTTCTATAGCCAAACTGTACTACATATGGATAGATCCAATGAAGAACTAGGTTTCTTGGAGTAGAAGAAAAAACCCTAGAATTGTGTTAATGTGAGATAAGATGTACAATTATAGTCAGCTAGCCTTTAAATAGGTGTTGGGGTCACCAACATAATACATAAGACCTAAATGCCCTCATATAAGTAAAATCATAAAATAAGAATAAACATAAAGATTGAACTGCCCCTATTACGCAGAATGTTACTAAAGATTTGGACAACTACAGAAAAGACCAATATACTACTCTAAACCAAACTCTAGATGGTGACACCATCAAGAGTTTTCTCAACAAGAACGGGAAGTGCATAGCTATGTGAGACTTTATAAAGAAGTCAACAATATGAAGAGTAGAAGAGGCACGAGGAAGTGTCAAGGTCTCTGCACAAAGACGATGGCGGAGGAAGTTGCAGTCAATCTTTATATGCTTTGTGTTCTTATAACAAACAGGGTTGAGAGCAATCAAGGTCTCTTCACAATGTAAAAGAGTAGGACTAGTAAGAGTAAATCCCATGTCTTCCAAAAGCCACAGACAATCTCAGCCACAGTAGTAGCTGTAGCCGTGGACTCTGCCTTTGTTGTAGAATTAGCCACACAATCCTGCTTCTTACTCTTTTAGACAATAAATGAGCCCCCCACGAAAGCACCCAATCCACATTAGAGTAAGCATGTAAACTGAGATTAGAAGTGAAAGAAAGAAGCAAGTTGCGGGTCATGGTGCCTTGCACAAATTGCATAATCCTGCACAAATTGCATAATCCAAATAACTATTGCCCAATGAGGATTATGAGGTGCTGAGGTGGTTTAGCAAACTGACTAACCCAATCCACATCAGAGTTTGCAATAACTACTGCCCAATGAGGAGTATCAGGTGATGAGGTGATTTAGCGAACTGACTAACAATATGAACGTGACTAGCAATATGAACAAGAAGCTGTATATGGGTAACTGTGATGAGATGAACTAATGACCTTGATGCGATCATATAGAAATTTAAAAGAATTTTATTTTCTTTACTTAATAAGGTATTTTATTTTTGTTAGGAGTTTTTTTTTTGGTTGTTTCTTAGTAAAGAGTTTTTATATTGGGAATACTAGTTGTTTAGAAGATGAAAGTCGGTGTGTAACTTCCTAAGAATAACTTTTTGTAATGCCTATAAAAGGCCTAAATTCTAATGCAAAAATTTGGTTGATTGACATTTAAATCTGCGAGTGCTCTGCGAGTTCTTCACTGGTGGACTCCGACGATTTCTGCGAGTGAAGTTTGATATCTTCCTTTGGTGGATTCCAAGGGTGTTACCCCTTTCTTCCTTTTTCTCACCTCTTCCCTCCCATCCTGTCCCTGTCCAGTACTTTTTATTGGACTGCATCTCAAAACTGATGCTGCAAGTAAAAAGCTCCTGTCGTTTTTCTGCCTCACAATTGCTGGTTCTCCATAGCTGCATTCAACTTGTCCGGTGACGATTTGGATACTGACATTGACGCCGGCCAGCACGTGCTCCAACCCCCAAGCAAACTGGTTGGAGTGGTCGGTCATCATTAAGCTGCTGCAAAACTGCGCTTGGAGGTTGCTGGTCATGAAGACATCCGTTGGAACTTTTGTGGAGTTCAACTAGAGGCATGCGTTTTTTGTGCCATTTTGAAGGTTGACTTTTGAAGAAAACTACTTCAGGACCTGCTTCTGTTTTTGTGACTTACCTCACAACACGTGCCTGTACTCAGCAGGTGACCAGCTGCATCCCATTCTATCTTCTGGTGGGTTTATCTGTTTTTTTCATTAACTTCATTTGGTCCGCTTGTGTTTGTGTGGAAAGGCCCAGCTAAACCTTCTGAACGCTCCTAAAGCTTAACAATCTACCAAAGGCTTGAGCCCACAACCCTTTGTTATTTTCTGGGTCCTATCTATTATAATTCACTTCTGCCTAGTCCATAGAAGTTCCCTAACTTCCACCGGACCTTTTACTTTAATTGCTAATTACTTGCTTAGATCTAATCATTAACTCTTTATTATATTTGCTGTGTTAGTTTGAGTTTACATTGTTAATGATTTGTTGCTAGAAGCTTGTTAATCGCAATTTGCATGTTTGGTCACCTCCTGATATCGAGTAGAGGGTTATCCAGAAGAACTCCAATGAAGTTCAGCCTCAGTGGGACTGTCAACATGTCTAGAGTCAATCATCCCAGAGTGTGCAATGATCTCTAAAGCATACTTCAAGGGAGATAAAAGATAACCCTATGGAGTTGAAGCAGCCTTAATGGCTAGAAAATAGTGGAGATTTCCCAAATCCTTCATTTCAAAGAGCTCCTGAAATTGGACTTTGAGAGAAATGCCAACATAGTGTCAGTTGTAATGATTTCACGTAGATAAAAGAATATGGCAAACAGTTCAATCCTTGAACCCTACCAACCCGTCTAAGTCAGAGAGAGTCATGAGCACTACCATTAAACACAAACTAAGAATGAGAGAGTCATGAGCACTACCATTAAACCCTAACTAAGTCAATGTTGTGGCAAATTTCTCAAACTAGGCCGGAGGCGCTTGTTTGTGACCATAATGAGCATGACACAGTTTGCAAACCTGACAAGAGCCTCTTCCTGTGAATGTGGAGTGCTTGTCTTTCTGTGCTGATAGACTTATAGGCGAACGCACCAAAAAACAAATCAGGCACAACAATAGATTGACTAAAATTCTCAGAGACAGTATTTGCTCTTTTATGTATTTGCTTGTCTTATTTTGTGAGTGGTCAGCTCTTATACTTAAGTGAGGGCATTTAGGTGTTTTGAGTTAGGATGGCGACCTCTAAGCCTGATTAAAGGTTGGTTGATGGTAATTGTACATCTTATCTCACGTTATTGCAATTTTGGGTTTCTTCTTCTTCTCCAAGAACCATAGTTCTTGTAGCTGTGGTAGGTTGTTGATAGCGTCATTTGTCTGCATCTATGCAAGTTTTTGGGAGGGCAGTTATGGTTCATTGCTGTCACTAATCACTGCGGTTATTGTTTATGGAACTGTTCATTGTGGTACTGGACAAATATAGAAAAGAGCAAATATGCTACTCTTAACACATGACTCTTAATATATTAGGAGCCCTGTTTCATTTTTTTTTGGGAGCATTTAAGTCATTATTCAAGCACTAAAGGCCACCATATCCATTTTTTTAGTAAAATGAATTATGTTTAAAAAGCATGTTTTGACATCCAAATCTTGCATTTTCAATTCATTTGTGCTGTTATCTAAATCCGTTTTTTACGTTGTTTAGGAAAAAGATCACATACCTTGCACCATGTCCTGGCGAACTTCCAAGCAAGTATTTGATTATGGGAACATTGACATGGCTAGAAACCTAGGCCTTCTATATTTATCAATGGGCTCCAATAGCAGGTAGGGGTCTTGCAGTTAAATTTTTTGTGTAGGAATACAACCAAAGGAACTCTTGTTGTCAGATCAGCTTTTTATAATATCAATGGGTAGGATTTTATGTTGCACTTTGTATTCTCTCATTCACTTATTTCATCTTGACTGCTGTAAGCACTGTACTTACTACCTTCCTACATTATCAGGCTCTGTAAGGTGAGATCGCTGTAAGCACAGAACCTTGCAAAATATTAGCACAGGAAGTTGCTTTAAAATTATATTTATTGTGCCTTTTTGGTATTGGACATATGATTTGTTGTGTTAACTGAGTTTAAACTTTGTCTTTATCATTTAATTTTTGGGTTAAAAAGGATTATTCCATCGAAGTGCAACTATTTCAGATTTGCCGGGCCATTCTGTTCTGTTGTTGCAAGACCTTGTTGATGTAGAAAGTGATCGGTAATAGAGAATTTAAAAACAACTGTGAGCTTGGAAGAAATTATTGTTTGTAATTCTACATTTGGATGCAGTATCTTCTTTATAGTTTGTGTATGAATCAACTTTAAAATACACAGAATGACTTTAAAAGATGAGTAATATGGCAAAAGAACAGTGGAATCAAGAATTAGAAGCCACTTTACATTTGCTACGAGAGATGTGTTTATTGAAAGTTTAATCTGAATTTAGGTTTAAATTCTTTTGGGCGAAATGCAGGCTCGAGTTTGAATAGGTATTCTATTTTCTTAAACTCGGAAGGATATGTTTTCATGATGAGTAAACTTTGCATATTTTATTCTTATTCTTTACATTTGTTGCTATATATTACATTTGTTGAACTTATGAGCAATCATCCTGTTAATAAAAACAGGAAACTTGTTTATATGTTTTAATCCTTGGTCCTCCTTGTAATCATAAGGGTGTATGGTTATGGGAAGAATTGCCCTAGATCATGGTTCGTAAAGTTGGGTTTATTCTCTTATGTGAGACCTTTCATCTAAGTCTGGATGTTTCAGGCAATTAATATTGAAAGTTGCAACGGATCAAAAAATAAAATAAAAATGAAGTTGTAAGTTGCGACTGGGGGGCCTTACTTATCTAAATAAGCTTATATTCTATTAGATTTTTATCCTTTGATTTACTATGTCTTCCTGTTGTTACCGCCTGCACTCAACTTTGTTGATAAATTTTCTGAAAGGGAAAATTAAATGACAAATAATAAAAATAAAAATTTCCTAAAATATCGGAGAGAAATTTTTTCCAAAATGGTGTTTGGACTTGTCTCACATGTACTAGTACAATAACTGACATTTGTGCGGGTTTTTTTTATATAATTGTTTATTTTGTTATTTTTATATAATTATTTATTTTGTCATTTAAAAGGATGAAACTTAAGTTGTCATTTTAAATGACAAAAATATCTGAAAATAGAAAATGGGATTTTGTTATTAGAATTGACAAAACCCAATGACTCCGTACCATTGGGCTCTTTAATGCATGGAATGTACAGTGTCCCCATGCAGTAAAAGAGCCCCCCCATGCACTCTGCCCCCCATAGTGCACCCCATGCCAAACGTCGCACTGACGCCCAATTTGCCCATTAGAGGCAGCAATGAGGTGGAGAGACTCGGAGGGCTCGATGCAGGTGAGGCCGAGGAGGAATCGAGTCGTCATTAGACATGATCTTCTGGACGTTGTCCAAGGCAATGCTCGTACCGGATTGTGAGTAGCGGTCTCCACCTTTGCCAGGAACAAGGTCATGCTGGACTGCACCACCTTGTTCTGTTTATTGACCACCTTGAATGGAAGCTTGACAAAGATGAAGAGCGCAGCTGAATTCTCCTTACCTTCTTTGCTGCTGTAGTTGCGGAGGTACTAGGTAGAGAATGCACGGCAGGCACCGAGTCAAAGTCCTTGAGGCTGTAGCCGATAGTGGAGACCATGTGGGGGAGGTGGGCGGCTACAGGGTCATGGTGCGAGGCAGTGAGAAGGGTGAGGAGAGCGAGGGCATCCTTGGAAATGGGGGGCTTGGCAGCGGGGTCGGAGGTGAGGAGACCGAGGGCATCCTTGGGTCATGGTGTGAGGCAGTGAGAAGGGCGAGGAGAGCGAGGGCATCCTTGCAAATTGGGGGGTTGGCAGCAGGGTCGGAGGTGGCATCATACAGGTAGTTGAGCATGGGAACGGACTTGGGGGCGGCGGTGGATTGGAGATCGGAGAGGGCGATGTGGTGGGTGTCACGGTTGGAGAGCTTGGAGATGGTGGTGAGGATGCGTTGCTTGAGCTTGATTATTGCACAGTTAGATGAGAGAGAGGAAGAGGAGGGCTTGGCTGAGTTGGGTTTTGAAGAAGGGGGCGTGGGGTTGGAGGTGGTCATGGCCGCCAAATCCAAACCAGATAGAGAGAGGGAATGTAGAGTGACGAGATCTGAAGAAGCCAAGAAGCAGCATAAGGGAGGAAAACATAAGTGAAAAGTGGCAAAGATTGGGAGCCTTGCCCCTTGGACACTTGGTGGGGGTGGAGAGCTGCTGCTGGTGCTCGCGGCGGGCGGCGGGGACCCAGGTACATCGTTCAGAGGGGTAACGTAGAGGCAGCAGAAGATTGAGGAGAGAGTGGGCAACTTGGTTGACCAGTTTCAGCTGCTTGACTAGGCAGGCGAAGGTCTTGAGCTTCTGGTGGGAGTGGCATTCCAAATGCCGACCGGGGCGTTGATCCTTTGTATGATGAGCGAATGTTCCCAAACTTGTGATGGGCTAGAGTCTGGACGAGAGGAGTTTAAGAGGTGTAGTTAACACAAGGCGGGCTTGATCTCAGGCACCAGGAAGTTCATCGTTGTTTTCTGCTGCACCCGGAAAGAGCAACCAACAAACTTCAGCAAGGAGTGGAACAACATCGGGGTAGGAAACAAGAGGGGAAAATATTGGGAGTTTTTTCTGAAGAACAAGAGGACAACATACGAGAAAAAATGGGGAGGATGTTTGGCATATTTTTTCTGGAGTTCCTTTCGATGGGCGCAAAGTGGCAGGCTAGAGAATGGCCGAACCCCACATAATGCAGGTAGAGCGCTTACAGTGATGCCAATTGTTCAAATTTCTCACACAAATATACAATAAAAGTAATTTATAGTGAATAGTACAATCAATTCACACACACTCAATAAAACCAAATCCAGGACACACAGATTGAATATAACCTCCACCAAGCGCCCCCTTTAAGCAACAGATCATAGGAAAAATTAGAATTAGCTATTTAATGGAGTATTAATTTACCCTGTAAAGACTTGTCTTCTCTTTACACCAAAAAGAATGACCCTATTTTCCTTTGCCATTCACTGAGAAAACCTTAGCTTTGAGAATGTTTAAAAGAAGAACAGATTCGGAGATTCGAAGAAAGATAGGAGACGTCATCGTGTTCATTGTGTGCACAAGGCTTGAAGAAAACCTTTGGTCCGTTCTTTAGGGTTGTCACACACACAAGAACTTCATAGACTTGTTTATATTGTTTGACATTTTTCACACCAGAGAGACTAACCACGTGAGAATTTTTATTAGCCCAAGCTATAGTACTGTCTCCAAAAATGAAGATAAAACCTCTAGTATATTTTCTGTCTTTTGAGTCTTTAACATAGTCCAAATTATTATATTTAACCAATGACAACTCCTCAACATGATAGTGAGTTTTACACCCTTAATTCTTAAAATGTATTTAAAAAAAGGCAGCTATTTCCCCCCAATTTTTACTAAGCCCCCTTATACTTTTCACACCCAAAACAAAATTAAATAAATTACTAAATACCCCCCATCTCTTACTATTCATTTTAATTTTAATTTTGCTCTTTTCTTGCCCCATTCCAAGTCTTCCCCCTCATGTGTGAGTTTTTTCATCTCCCCCTGTTGTTTGTGGCTCCTCTTATTCGACCATTTTTCTTCTTCCTCCTTGCTTGTGGCTCCTCTTTTATGATTTTTTTTCCTCTCCCCCTTGCCTTGTTGCTTATCTAGAAAACTTCTAAATAATTTTTGATGGGGGTGGTCACCGCCAAAATATGCAGAATTTGACGAAGAACTATAGTCTACGTGCAAATAAGTTTTATTTGATGGATAGTACCCCCGCCAAGAAGCCTTCAGAAATTTTTTAAACTTCTTAATGGTTTCTGGCGGGGAGAAGTCACTGCCACAATATGCAAATATTGACTGGGACCTTTGTTCTCCGTATAATGTAGTTTTATTTGTCGAGGGGCTCCTCCTGCCACAAAATTTAAAACGTCTAGAAAACTTCTGGCGGGAGGTGCTCATCGTCATAATATGCAAAATTTGACGGGGTCTTAAAGCCTCCATCCAAATCAAATTTATTTGGCGAAGGGTACTACCCACCAAAAAACCTTCGAAAATTTTGGAGTGTTGGGGTGGTATGAGTAAAATTATAGAGGGGTGTGAGGGGTACTAAGTTGTAAAAAAATGCATATTATATTTCGGTGGTGGGGAGCTCTAAGCATTTTTTTTAGGGAAAATAGACATGTTCTACTTAAAAACTCGTTTCAATGTTTACTTGTAAGGTATGCCTCAGTATGCCTAGTATCTACTCAATAGCCCTACAATATAACTCAAATTAGATTGAGTATAGGTCAAAACATACATTAAGCTGTCAATAGGTCTGTCTTGAGTCTATCCTCTTATGATGGTGCCGGACTTTTAGATAGTTCCAACACCTTCATCATCATGGCCTGACACGACAAGTTGGGGATCCATTGCCTCATCCCCTTCTCTGCCCTGACCCTCCTGCTCTTCCTCATCCCAATGTGCCCCCTCCTCTGCCCTAGATCTAGCTTTGTAGCACCCAAGGGTGGAGCCACATGGAAGGTTAGGGGGCAATTCCCCCCCTAACTTTTTTTTTTTATAATTATTTATATAGTATGATAGTTATGCCCCTCTTAAAAAAATATGCCCCTCCTCATTCAATATATGCCCTCTATATTCAAGCTTGCGCCTCCTCACCCAAAGTCCTTGGTAGCACCCCCTGACCTTTGTCTCCCAACCAAGCCCACTATTCCTAGTCCCAACCCCTGCTCTACCTTGCAGGTTGTCGTGATCAGCATCCGCTTCACTAGAAGCGATGTTCTCAGTTCCTTCCACATTCCTTTCCAAGCAAAAGAGACCCATTTCCAGCCGCCTTCCGCACTTGTACCACCTCTTGGCTAGACTCGTCGGTTCCGGTCATGAGCATGATATCTTGGAGGCGGTGGTTGGTTTCATCCGTTGTAACACCATCTTCACGGCCCCTAGCCGGCCTTGCAACATAAGCGACCGGGGGACTCGGATGGCAGAGATGATAAAAAGCAGAGGAGGATACGAGCTTTCTTGAGAAAGAGTAAAAATGGCGAACGCGACAATAGACAACCAAATAACGCAGAACGACATTGTGTGGTATGTACCGACGATGATCGCCACCAATGGTGTGTATGGACATGCAAGGGGAGCGAGGAGTACTTCGTCATGATCGGCGTCGACAACCACGCGAGGAGCCAATACATGGTCATAGACTCCGGGAGCGAGCGATGTTGTGTGGGTGCAGTGCTAGCCTGTTACCATCAATGGGATGCGGTCTTCCACATGTCCGAGTTTGCCACCTTAGCCGGAGTCCCATGCTACTCCTTCGTGTGCAGGTGCCTCAAGAACACAGTTGTAACTCCGATTGGTACTGGAGCCCCGTTTCCTGCCCCTTCTCTTCTTCATGTCCCCTTCCCTTCTTCAAGTTTAGGGTGAACACCAGCTCACGGTTCAAACCCAGTTTCAGGATGTCGTGCATCCTCCTTGCAAAGGTGTTGGTGAGCAAGGCTTGACTCAAAAAGTAGCATCACTTCGTCCTTGACGGGTGGAGGTCGTCGACGCACAAGCACCTCCTAATCGCTAGCTTTGCCAGACTAGTGCCGGAGACGTGCAGGGGTGCAGACGAGTATGAGGAAGGAAGTACGGGGAGAGAGAGAGAGAGGATGGAAGATACAGCAGGGAGTCTACCTACGAAACTCAACGGGGCCGGCCTGAGCCACTTCGGGGACCAAGGCGAAAATATTAGATGAAACAATTTGGACTATATTTTTCTAAGTAGTATTTCTTTTTGCTACCAGGCCCCAACCAAGCTGTTGGTGTCTACGTGGCATATTTATTTATTTTTTAAGTGATTTTGTCCTTTAAAATGACGAAATCAAGTTTAAGTTGATTTCGTCATTCTAAAGGATGAAATTGGTTTAACGGTTATATTACTTAACTCGATTTCATCCTTTAGAAATTCTAAAGGATGAAATTGTCACATTTAATGCATTTCTGCTGTTTGCTTCTGAGACCGAAGCTGATTTCATGCACTTCTTCACATATTCCTTTAAAAGGACAAAATTACATGAATTTAAAAAATAACAAGTGCATGGAGTTGTCCTTTCTATGCGGGATAGACATATGCATGATGTCGCTGTCGTCATTGGGCCAAGAGCAAGGATGTTATTGCAGTGACAGAGTATCTTGATGATGCCCCATTTAGAGGCGTCGGAGTTGTGATTGAAATCTCGGCGGAAGATCTCGCAGAAGGGGTCGTAGTTGTAGATGTAGAAACCATGGTTAGTGCTAGATACGAAGTAGACGTGGTCTTAATTGAAGGAGAGGTGAAGGAAGGTTTGGAGGGAAGAAGAGTCGGACTCGAAGTCGAGGGTAATAAATGCTTTACTATTGAGGGTTAGAGAGGAAGCAGCCTGGCTCCTTGTTTTGCTTTAGTTTTTGTGATAGTAAAAAAAATTGTAATATTTTATGTCAAGCTATAAGCTCCAAGAAGTTTTGGAATAGTAAATACTCGTCATATAGTAAGAAACGTGCTGACCGATAAAAAGAGTAAAAAGTGGAACTTTATTTTTAGTAAGTCTCACAGGTTAGACACTATGTTAAGTAATAAGGTTCGAAAAACATGTTCTTGCCAATTTAAGGGCAAACAAAAGTAATTATTTTACAACGGTTAGAAGAATAGGGATAAGACTTAAGAAATCACGTCAAGAAGAAAGCGGATAAGACTTTCTCCCACGGGGCAGTAAAAACCATACTTGTGGATGTAATTCCGCAGCTACAATTACACATTTTTCAAGTGCATTTATTAGGCGCAACAACGTTGATGCAATTCGTTCATAATGGGCTTCTCAGAATCGACAAAAAAACCCAGCTAAACGAAATCACCGCGACGGACGCAAAATCATAGATTTTTGGAACACAGTGCCGTAAAAAAATTGTGGCACCCTGGAGGGGGAACTGTATAAAACCAGTTACGATGTTTTGGCTTAAAATAGTTTCGAGAGAAATTAATATTTGCGCTCTTCAATTACAATTTTACAAATACCTTTTTTTTGTATTCTTCGAGCAGGGTGATCAGTCAAACACAATAAGCATATAGTAGTGATGCTAATAAATCACCACAACAGACCTTAACTGCAACTATTATTCTTGAAAAGTATAAAAATGTTTGAGAGAATATATTAATAAGAAGCAAAACATCCCCAAAAAATATGATCAATAGTATAATCCTCTTCTCACAAAAGGATAGAAGATTATGATAAGCAGATAACCGAAATTGTGTAAGTGCGGCAATTTCGTCCTTTAGAAGGATAAAATCAACTTAAACTTGATTTTATCCTTCTGAAGGACGAAATTACCTAAAAAAAAAAGTCATACAGGCACCAGCTGCTTTACTAGCACATGCGTGGCAAAAAAGAATACCACTTTAAGATAGTCCAAATCGATAAATAATTTTTTTAAATTATTAATTAAATAATATCCCAATATAATAATATTATTAATATAATTATGAAATAATTAATATGTGTTGGGTCTTATATTAAAAATATATGTATGATGCATCATATAAGGGGGCACACAAACTCACTTGCCCCTTGAATGGATGGCGTTCTACAATCAAAATTGCATGGCGAAAGTGCTTAATGCATGTATATCAAATGCATATAAACGGGATTTGTATAATTACTTTGATTATTAATATATGCTAGATCAAAGAATTTCCTTTAGGAATAAGTTAATATATGTTTTCTATCACCAGATGAAGATATGATATTGTGTGTAAAATGAAGGTGAGTTGTAATTTAAAAAATGTGGCATAATTCAATTCGTGCAGCTCTAGAGGGGTGCAACATAAATCCATGAATCTCCATCTCTCTCTCTTTACTTCATCATGTTCCAATTATGTCATAATATAATAGGAATTTAGAATATGAAACAAAGATATTTTCCTCGTGGCTCCAAACAAGGAGGGGGCGGTAGAAGCTTTTGTTGCAATGACCATTCACACTATACTCATCCTTCCAAGAGCTTTTTTCCCCCCTCCAATCCTTAAAACTATACCTCATTTGTAGACCGCAATATGAGTTGTTTTCACTAGTTCAAGGGCTAGAAATGTGGGCCCATGTTGCATTAATAATCTTCGTCCAGCTGAACAATCTTTAATCATACCTAATAAATGCTTGTTGATTTTCTTAGTAGATCTTCATACAATTTGAAGTTTTTTTTCTTATCATGTTAAAATATATTATTCTCGTATTTAATCTCCATGATTCATTAATAAAATGAGCAATAACACATATATAGCCAATATCTTAATTACTAGTCTAAATATCAGAAGTTAAAGAAATCTTACTTGGAATTGTTTGTAGGGTGTTCATGAGCTCTACCTTGTAGTCCTTGTGTAGCTTGAAAATATCTCTCTTCAAAGCGTTGTGCGAGATTTTTTTAAAGGCCAGATTTAGAGTTTGCCTCTCATACATTTCAAAAAAGAAATCATTGATGAAGGAGAAGAGTTGCTCCACACACACAATGTACTTTATGAGCTTCTGCTGATTTGTATCTTGATTAAAATTAAAAGTACTAAGAGGGGTCGAAGAGGCACTCATGGTACTTAACTGTGCTTATTTGGGTACTTCAGTCCATGCTTGGCAGAGTATGATCTAACATGTCAAAGAATATGTCTGGTACCCCCTCTTGCCCATGTTCCCACTCTTAGAATATTATTACAATGGTTGCGTTCGGCTTTTAGGAGGAGCATGTTAGGGTTGTTAGGGTCGTCCACCCTAATTTTCTTCACATGGTTCCACACCATGGAGGGATACCATTTTTTTTCTCCCCCATAGTCAAAGGCATTGGTGGAATTCCTTCATAGCCGTCTTATTCCATATATGAAATTGCACCTTTGGGAAAATTGGCGGTTAGACTTGGGGTGACCAAGGAGGATGAGGCATTGTTGATGTGCCCGACGAAGGCACAATCGATATCAAGAAGATTCAAGTAGGGAAAGGGGAGAAGCAAGGAAGAAAGGGAAGAAGTTCAGAATAATCACAATTGCATAACTAGAACAAAGAAGGAAGTCGGCCCTTATAGGGAACAACCAGTTCCCTAGGGAGTCACACCAAGTCCTAGCCAGGCGGCCCAATTCCCTAGGTGGACACGCCAGTTAGTGGGCTAGGCTAGTCCGGGGCCACTAACTGAACCAGTTACAACTTACATAAGCAAATACTAAGGTTTTACAAAGGGAAATAGTTCTAATGCAAAGAAGTAAACAAGATAAAGTAAAGTGTCTTGGTGATCATGCACAACACTCCACCACGCTTCCGCTATTCGCCTTGTCATCAAGGCGACCAAGTCAGATAACAAGCCATAAACTCCTCTTCAGGTAACCATGTGGAATCCTCAAGCGATTGCCCTTGCCAGGAAATCAAGACCTCTGTAATAATGCGATCGGAGCAGCAAACTCGACACTTATCAAGCACCGAAGCAGGAATAGGGTCGGATGGCAGAACCGGGCCCATCAAGGGGGTGGCGGAGCAGCAGTAGCCAAGGACTTATCACCCACACAACGGCGCAACCGAGAAACATGAAAGACAGGGTGAACTAAGGAGTCAGGCGGCAAAGCAAGGTGGTAAGCCACTAGACTAATACGCTCCTCAACAGCATAAGGACCATAGAAACGAGGGGGCGAGTTTGGAGTGCTCGGGTTGAAACAAGGATGTCTGGCGCTGAGGCAAAACTGAAACATAAACCAAGTCACCCACCGCAAACTCCCTGTCAGTATGGTGGCCATCATAAATCTGGTTCATCCAGTTCTAGGTGGAAGACAAATTCTCCTTGAGCTGACGCAGTACCTTATCTCGTGTTTGGAGCATATAGTCCACCTCAGCCACAGAAGAGTAGTGAGGTACATATGATAACACGGTCGGTGGTGGGCGGCCATCCAACACTGCAAAAGGAGTAAAGCCGACATGCATATGATAGGTGGTATTATAAGACCACTCCGCCCATAGAAGAAGCTGAATCCACCTGCGTGGTTGCGTCATAGTGAAGCATTGAAGATACTGTTCCAAAACTAAGAAATGAAGATCCTGTCACGATCAGAAACAATAGTGCGGGGCATACTGTGGAGTTTGGCCACCTCCCGAACATAAAGCTCAGCCACTGTCTTGGCGGTGAAGGGATGTCCCAGCACACAAAAATGAGCATACTTGGACAGCCGGTCTACCACCACCATAATCACTGACTTACCTTACACCACGGACAAGGCCTCCACAAAGTCCATCAAAACATCCTCCAAGACCTTATCTGGAATAGGTAAGGGCTGCAACAAACCGGCGAGAGAAGACGTGGCGGGCATAGCCCATTGACAAACATCTCAAGCAGCCACATACTCTTGGATAGCCCGGCGAATACCCTGCCACAAAAAACTCTGGCTGACCCGCTTATAGGTGCAGAAAGCCCCCTCATGACCGGCCACGGGAGAGTCATGGAAGTGGGAAAGAATGCGGCGGCAAAAATCAGCTACACCAGGTACCCACAGGCGGTCCTTCTAAAAGAGAAGAGCATCCCGCCACACAAAGAAGGGTCAGGCAGTAGGGTCGGTGTGGAGGGCTGCAATCACAGCTTGTGTCGAAGAATCATCAAGGTAGGCCTGCTTCAACTCATCAATAAACAGGCAGGATAAAGTGGAGAAAGCCAAGCAGGAGCCCGGGAGAGAGCTGCGAGAGAGAGCATCAACCACCGTGTTCTCCGAACCCTACTTGTACACGACCTCATAATCATAGCCAAGTAGCTTGCTGACCCACCGCTGCTGAGATAGAGTGGACACCCGCTGTTCCAAGAAATACTTCAGGGGTTGGTGGTCGGTGCGAATTAGGAACCGGCGGCCAAGCAAGTAAGACCGCCACTTATCAACAGCGAGGACGATTGCCAACATTTATTTCTCATACATGGACAGGGACAAAGAACGTCTAGCCAAGGTCTTGCTGAAGTAAGAAATGGGGCGTTCGTCCTGCAATAGAACCGTCCTAAGCCCGGTATCCGAGGCGTCCGTCTCCACCACAAAAGGTCGACTGAAATTAGGCAAGATCAAGGCTGGAGCCGTGGCCATAGCCTGCTTCAGCCCCTCGAATGCCTCTTGGGCAGCCGCATTCCAAGCAAAAGCCCCTTTCTTGAGCAGCTCTGTAAGAGGTTGAGCCAACTCTCCATACCGACTGATGAACCGTCGATAGTAACGAGTGAGACCCAGAAAACCACGGAGCGCCCGGATGCATGTGGGTGGCGGCCAAGACAGCATGGCGGTCACCTTTGCTGGGTGCGTGGCAACTCCGTTCTGTGAAATAATATGGCCTAAGTAGTTAACCTACGGGCTGCCAAAAGAGCACTTCGAACGCTTAAGAAATAAGGAGTTATCTCGCAAAATAGAGAAGACCAACCTGAGATGCGACAAATGCTCTGCCCATGACCTGCTGTACACCAGGATGTCGTAAAAGAAAACCAAGATATAGCGGCGGAGGAATGGCCTGAAAAGATCATTCATGAGGCACTAGAAGATGGAGGGGGTGTTGGTCAGCCCAAACAGCATGACGAGGAACTCAAAATGGCCATCATGAGTCTGGAAGGCGGTCTTGTACACATCGGCCAGCTGCACCTGAATCTGATGGTAACCCAAATGAAGGTTGAGTTTACTGAAGACCGTGGCACCAGTCAGCTCGTCCAACAACCCCTCAATCATCGGTATGGGATATTTGTCTTTGACGGTGATTGCATTCAGGGCGCAGTAGTCGACACAGAACCTCCATGCACCGTCCTTCTTTCGAACCAGCAACACCAGAGACGAGTAGGAACTCATGCTAGGGCGGATGATCCCGGATTGGAGCATGTCAGCCACGAGACGCTCAATCTCTGATTTTTGTATGTGAGGGTAACGGTAAGGGTGGACATTCACCGGGGCCGCTCCAGGGATGATAGGAATTTGATGGTCGTGAGGCCGGATGGGAGGGAGACCCTGCGGCTCAGCGAACAAGTTCTGGTGTGCTGCCAATAACTCCTAGAGATCCGGGGGCATCTCGTCCCGAGTCACCTCGATGGTGGTGCGTTGCTGCAAAAGGAGCCCTTGGGGGGCGAATCAAAATAAAGAACTCGAAGGCTGGGCGGAGAGGAGGGTGCCCAGCCAGGAGCCTTCAAGCCCAACCCGCTGCCCCTGAAGCTCAAAGTCCATCAACATGTCGTGGAAGTTCCAGACTTCGTCACCGAGCTTCTGAAGCCACTGCATGCCTAACACAACGTCCGCCCCCTTTGTAGGTAGCAAGAAGAGGTTGGTGACAAATGTATGGCCTTGGACAGAGAGCGTAACCTGAGCACACACCCTAGTGCTCTGGAGGTGATTTCCATCGCCAATCAGCACGTCAAATGGCTTTGAATTGAAGACAAAACAGCCCAACCGATGGGCTACCTTGTCATTAATGAAATTATGGGTAGACTCGTTGTCGATCAGAATAGCCACTTGTTGCCACTTGAGGTACCCCTGGATTCGCATCGTGCGTGGAGTAAATGGCCCCGAGAAGGCACAGACAGAAATTTCGGGTAGCACGTCCTCATCAACAAACGAGGTAGTGCCGTCTGCCCCCTCTCCGTCATCATCAACCTCCTCTACGAGAAGGCTGCCCTTGATAGAACAACGGTGCCCCGGGACGAACTTCTCATCTCAGCGAAAACATAGCTCCTTAGAACGACATTCCTCCATCTGGGCTGGAGTGAGGCGATGAACAATATGGCCTGCTGGGGCGACCTACTGGCCAGAACGGCCGGCTACCAGGCTGGTGGTGGGCGCGGCCAGGGGGTTGGCACTGAGGGCATGCCGAGGCAAAGGCCCAAGCCGCCCCCCTTTGCGCTGCCTAGCCAGCTTCTCCTCCTCGATGCGAGCATGGCGCACGACGTCCCTCATGATAGCACAAGGAAAGTGGCGCATCTCCTCTGAAATCTCAGGCTTGAGGCCGCGCTTGAACGTGCCCACCAAGGCGGCCACCGGCCAGTCAGGGAGGCGGTTTGCCACCTTCATGAACTCCGTGTAATAGGCGCTGACAGTGGTGGTCTGAAGCAGAGTGGAGAGCATCTCGTTGAATTCATGGAACTCATTCAGCCCAAACTGAATACAGAGCTCGTCAGAGAAGGCGGCGGCATCATCCCCATCCAATCAAGTGGAAGCAAAATAAGGTGCTACACTGCCCATAAGAATGTGTGGTGTCATATTGTATGTGCTGCTAAGTTAACCTGAGTGGCTGAGAAGCACCGAAAAACAACACACTAAAAGTAGGACCGATGCCTTGATGCAATTCATTGGTCGACAGGATAGGGTCCTATATGGTGGTGAAGCATTACGAGTTCGGCTTTGTCTACTTGCTGCGACAACAACTACATAACATCTCGCCCACTGCTGGGCCTTCGACAACGTGTCTCACGGAAGTCCAAGGCCTCCTTCATGGAAAAACTTGGGGCCAATGAGTGTAATGCATGGATAACTTGTCGCGACTGACTCATCCAATTACATCTGCACAACAATCAATTTATACTCTATCTACATCCACAGAACAGTCAATTTATACTCTGTCTACATCGACTAAACAATCAATTTATACTCCGTTTACATCCACAAAATAGTCAATTTATATTCTATTTACATCCACATAATAGTAAATTTATACTCTGTTTATGTCTAGAGAATAGTCAATTTATACTCTTTTTACATATTCATCATAGACAATATATACTATAATTAGAATAAACATGAATAAGCTCTAAAGAATAAAAATTACCAAAGTAGAATGAACCCAGTCATTCCACATAAACTAAGTATTGAAATGCTATCTAATAAATGATGGCCTAGACTTCGGCACACACAAGTTCATGTGAACTATAGGAAAAATCTAGATTGTTTACTGCTTGAGCAATTACCTCATTACTACAAATCAAGTCATAGTCCCAACGGAAAGTAGGCACCACGCTTACAATGGCATACACCTTAACCTAGATTTCTGGGGTACTAGCAACAATCCCATTCCATCAAAACATGACCCAAAACCAATTTCCATGTTTGAAGAATGCATCTACTTTGAATAAACTTTCACAACAGGTAATTCCACACCCATTTCAGATCCACAGTTCGTAAAGTAGATATCACAGAATATCCAAGATTCTATGATCCACTAGAACTTCCAATACCACAATCACATCAAAATGTCAAAAATCCCAAAAGAACCTCAACCAATCCAATCAAAAAAATAACAATCCGTCCACAACCCATATAAAAAAACCTGCAAAAAACCACCAATCAATCAGTCAAATTTTAATACATTAGTAAGAATTTTTAGAAAGAACGAAGGGATTGAGAATTTGAAAGAAAGAAATATGTGAAAGAGAAACAAAGACATGAGGGGAATAGCTCAAGAATGAGTAACTGAGAATGAGATACTTCAATGGTGACCGAGGGCGAAGTGATCGATGGCGTTCGGGTTCCAAAAGTACTCAATGACATTCAAGTCAAGAGCAGAGAATCTATCGATGGAGCTTGCCTACTCGCCGGGGTGGCATTTCGTCAGGAAAGGGCTGAGCAAAGGGTAGTTAGGTTAGGGCATTGAATCAGGAATTCAATGCCCAAAATGGCCAAAAGAAAGGAAAGTATTTTAGTATTTTTTAAAAGCAACATATAGCTAGTTTACTTATTGGTAAATCTGTAACAGTCGGGACCTAATGATACATGACTACTAATTTTGTCCTAATCGGGAACATGCCCTTAAAATGATTTCTCGACTATGTCAAAATATTTCAACATATTGTTTGAACGATTTAACATTGTGTTAAAATGTTTTGACAATGTTGTCAAATTGTTGTAAGAACTTTTCAATTTGTTTTGACATTGTTGTGAAAACAATTTAACTGTGTGTTTAAAGGTTTTGATGCTTTTGTTAGATCATTTTAATATTGTTGTTAAAACATTTTGTATTACATCTGAGGCGACCCATGTCTAGTGCTTTACTGCTATCTAAGGAAGCACCCATCATCTAGGAAGCATGTTGAGTGTTATGGTTGTGTGAATTGGTGCATGAAATCGCTCTAATAAATAGTGATGATTGTAAATGTTTGTATTACATATGAAGAAGCGCATATTTAGTGCTATACTGCTATTTGAGAAAGCACCCATCATCCAGGAAGCTTATTGACTGTTATGATTGTAGATGTTAGATAGTTGAATATATTAATATAAGTTTCCATAATTATGGAATCACTCTTGTAAACAGTGATGACTGTAGATGCTAGATTGTTGCATGTATTAATATAAGTTTCTAGATTTATTCTTGAAGCTACATGTCTTTGATTCAAGATTTAGGATGTCATACATTTGTGTCTAGCAGATATGTCAAAAAGGCTTTTGACATATGTGTTGAAATGTCAAAACATTTTATCCATTTGGTTCAATCGTTTTAACCACATTGGTCATACGTTTTTGCACATCCCACGAAAGCCCTTAGTTACCCATGAGAGACCCTTAGTTAGCATGGGGTAGGAGGCTATGATATGTGTTTAAATGTGAAAATGATTTAATACATATGTCAAAACATTTTAACCACATCCCACCACAAGCCCCTAGTTAGCACAGGGTAGGAGGCTATTGAGAGTTTAATATATGCCTAATCAACTTAGCAGACTACCAAATTACTCCTAAAACTAGTACTTTGAACAAAGTAAGAATTAAGAGTTTTGATCTCTATGTGCACAAATTTATTTATATAGTAAAAACCAAAACCCAATCATTAAGCGTCATTCATGATTGTTCTATCTATAAAAAATTCAAACCACAAGTATGCAAGATCACACAAGAGTTTTTACAATGAGAACCTTAGCTAGGGTAAAAAACTACAACATCTACTCTTGGCCTAAAATTAATGCACTAGCAAATAAAACATTTACATGACAGAAGCAAACCACCAACCTCTAATGAAGACTAACACAACTCTATTTTGTTTATATCTCCTTATTCTTTTGTTGTTGGCATTTAAGCCTTCTCCTCAAATCTTGAAGCTTTCTCCCTCCTTGCTTTGTCAGTGTCTTCTTCTAGTCTTTTCAATCAAGCACCTCTTGACTATTGATTTAGCTTTGAGTCTCTTCAACCTCGTATTGAAGACTTGGGTAACAATCTTCTCAGGTTTGTAAGTGAAAATTACTCTTTGTTGTATCTCTCTTACAAATCAATTACCATTAAAACTAATCACTCAAGCATAATGATGATTTTGATGAAAATTTGAAGCAAAAGAACTCCCTTTTTTCATCAAATCATTGATCTCTCCCAAATAGCCATCAATTGGGAAACTCTCACCTAAAAAATATAAAGACATTTTCAAGTGCCGATCGATCGATCTCTTCAATACATAAATCAGCGATCAATCAATACAAGACTAAATTTCCATTTTTACCTTATTGCACCCTAAAACTTTCATAATTACTTTAATTAATTATTCTTAATCAAAACTAAGAGATTTGTGTACGTGAGTATATGAAATTAAACCTTTTACCTTTGATACTTAACTTAGTATTTAATCTTAAACTTTTGAACATGACTGCTTCTATTTTTAAAGTCCATCAATTCCGAATCTGACTTGACCACAACAATATCTAACCATACTCGTAAGACTAAAACATACATAAAGTTTTGACATTGTTTTGATAATCAAAATTAGTCAATTACATTGCATATGCCTTATATGTTGTTACAGCTATGATATGTGTTTGAATGTTAAAATATTTTAACATATATGTAAGCAATGTTTTAACCAAATTGGTCAAACATTTTAACTACATCATGCAAGAGGCTTTTAGTTAGCACAAGGCAAAAGACTATGATATGTGTTTAAATGTCAAAACATTTTAACCACATTGGTGAAACATTTTAACCACATTCCTCAATAAGTCATTAATATGATGTAGGTGTAGACATTGGATGCCTCCGATGAGAGCATCCTTGGGTAAGACTTGAGAAGTAAGGTCCTCCTTCCTGCAACTAGCGTTGGCACAACGATGACGATGGCAGTATGGGCCACCATGATTGGCATGTGGCCCACACTGAGCATGAGAATAGAAGTGTTTGCAGGTCCTTTGAGTTATCGTGTTCGTGGATGATATGCTTCTTGCTACTTGCTCCATCGTATGGCAGGGGAAGCTTTGATGGATCGACGGGGCCAGAAAAGTGGAGAGTTCTACGGAGATTTTAGCCATAGTAGAGGAGGTGGAGGGGTAGAGTGCAAAAGCGCTACTGCCATTGATGCCACCTGGGGGGTCGAGGTATCTTCTTCTGAAGAGAAGGTGCCTCGCTAGGAAGGAGGAAAGGGTAGAAGATAGCAAATAGAGTGCAATGGGCTAAAAAGTAGTTCGAAAGCTTTGAAGAAGACGTCGTGTGAAGTCCAAACAGAGGGCGAATATATGAGAAAAGAGAATTCTCTTGAAAAAGATTGAAAAATAGGAATTTATCCAATAATGACCTGCTTTAGTCTAACCTTCCTTCTAGCCCACATTGGACCCAATTGATCCTCTTGGGAATAGACTTTAGCCGGCCCAAATAGCCCTCCACCGCGGCCTTCCGTTTCAGTTGGGCCCAAACTCGTTAAACCTACAGACCCAAATTTCATTTTGGGCCCCAAAGCCACGAAAAGAAGAAGGTTAAGTGGAAATGCTAACTCTTCCGAAGCTTCAGTTGGCTTCTGTCCTGCGATGTCGAGCGCAAGGGAACCGAGGGAAGCCCGGCGCAAGAGGCTCGCCGAGAGAGGCGCCGACCGTCTGGCCTTCATCACCGGCCAGCTTGCCTCACTTCCCGCGGATGCTCCGCCGCCCCTTTCCGAGCCCAAATCTCCTCGGGCACAAGGACCTCTCACTGCCCCTACCAGCAGCGGTTGGTTCGATTGCCTTGCCTTCTATCGAATCTTTCATTCCTGATTTTTCTTCTTGTTGCTGTAATTGCTATGTTGATTCAGATGTGTAAGTGGGTATTTCGTGGTTTTTGTTCTTATGCGTGTTTTGGATGCTTAATTGGAACTTTTGAACTGGAACGAACGCAATAATAATCGGGACCATGATATCGAATTATGAATTCTTTCTCTTATTATGTTCTCTCTTCGAAAAATTGGAAAAATAGTGTTGTATTAACTGAGAGAAATGTAATGGAAAATTTTAAGTCACGGGGAGAGAAACGTCTTGGATCTGTGTTTTTTGATACTCAAATTGGAGGAGGAAAAGCTGTGGATATTTCAGGTTATATCTGTCTTGGAAGCCTTTTTCAAAATGCAGCAGATTTAAAAAAAACAACTTGCAAAACACTTTTCGAAAATGCCTAAGACCTGATGCCGAAAAATGATCTCCACTGGCACCACCTGTGCCTTATTATGAATTATCAGTTTAGTCCTCAAAGTATACTAAATATTCCGAAGCAAAATAAAAACTAAGTGAATCTTCTAGAATAGTTCCTAAATGCTTGTTTCCTCACCTGCACAATCTGGGGTGGGGGTGTGTATGGGGAAATAATTGGGAGGATTGAATTCGTTCTATTTATGCACAAGTTACATGATTCAAGGTAATTAGATATGACTATAAATCCAACAGACTGCTAAAAATAACAAGTATATATTTCCTAGCTTTAGCTGTATTCCTATTTTAATTTGACTTCCAAAGTAAGACCCTATTGTAAGCATAGACCCTATTGTAAGCATATTAAAGGCCGCTAGTCTATGATTTTGAATTTTTCCAAGATGTGTATACGAGGAAATAGATATATCCCTTGATCAGTGCTGATTCCGGTCTCCCCTTCCAGTGTAGACTCTGGAAAATATTTTCCATTCTGTACGTACTCTGCCAGAAACCCCCTTGATGTGAATACCAAGGGCTCTATCTACCATCCCTACACCCTCTTTCTTTTCTAAGCCCCTTCATCCGCAGGACACTTGTCCTGCATCATGTGTGCTTTACCTTATGACCTTCCAATACCTTATGTGTGTTTTATGTTTATGCTTTTCTTCAGTATAACTTTTGGTTGAACTTGTGAATTTGAGCAATAGTTGCAGGTCATCAATATTCATGACTGGATTAACTATTTTTATTAAATCTTTGAATCTCTTGCTACATGGGTCTAGCCACTCAAACTTCTGGTGAAAGTTCTTTATTATGTTCTTATAGGTAAATAAGTTACTTTTTTACAGAATTCATCCAGCATCAATCCTGTCAGCGTTTATAATATTAGATTAGGCTGAGAGAGGGGGAGGCGTTCAACGTGGATGATTGGTGTTTGATAGTTTGGACGGAAAGAAACATCTGGTCTCAATGGAAGGGACTCTTTTTATGCTTTACATATAGGAAATGGATCGACATTGCTTACCTTCATTTAACATTACTTTCAATTAGATTTGGTGACTTTTTGAGTTAGAATATGCAGGGGCTGAAGACTAAAATAGCATGCTTCAATTGAGTTTTCTTCTTATTTATTTACTTTGGTAACATTCTTAATTTTTCTGGTTAAATTGTCTTGTTTATTAACCTTTCAACAACATCATGGAAGAAGATTACTGTGGGCACCCCCTTGTCTCCTCCCCATTCATAGCAAAAAATTCTGGCTTTGCACTGCTGCCATCTTGTAAAAGTGACTGGATGGGTGGGGTACCATGTGCTTGTATATGTAGGCTGGGTCCTTATTATACATTTATGTCAGTGAGCAATTTGGATCTCGCTGATTTACTTTTTTTCTTCTAAAATTATCCTGTTTCTTCATGCTTTGAGTGTGTATTTTTTATTTAATTTTGATGCTTGTGTATGTTGTGTGATGCCTTTTCTTGTGGCCTTTAATTTAAAGGTTTATCTGTACATTTGTTGGTGAAAGCTCTCCATGCTATTTATTTGTATTTGCATTGATGTGCGCTCATTTTGGATGTAGGGTATGCTCACATTTAATTATTCACACAAATTCTTGATATTTCGCATTGTTAGCTAATAATTGAGGGAAAGAGAAGTATTTCTTGTTTTATTGATTACTTTACTTATAATAGTTGATTAATGAAATGTTTTGAACCCTTTGCAGTTAGCACAGATCATGAAAGGACAACCAATGCTTCTGTTTTACCAAATTTTGAGCCAGAAATCGAAACAATTGATTGCAAATTGAAGCATCTCGTTGAAGAAAAAACATCTGCAACCCCCTCAGTGATACCAAGTGAAGAACATGGCACTTCTGTGGTAAAAGAATTGGCCATGGAGACTGAAGCCATCAGGAACCGATTAAACAACCCTATTGACGAGCAAACTTCACTGGCCCCCTCATCAATAATCAGAGCACATGTGACTTCTACTGAAGGGTCATATCTTAGCAAAAATTTCACATCCAATGGCATCATCCATGCTATTTCAGCCACCGAGAATATTAGGCTTCTTTGTGCTGCCATGTTAGCTGTTTTGGTCATGACATTTGGTCAAACTGACTATACTAGCCCCAGCATTCTGAAAGGTATAATAGCTTCTCGGCCAATTTATTTGTTGTTATTGACTGATATAACCCTTGTGGTTGGGTTTATAATTTTGGGTGGGAAAGGAGGTGAGGCTGTGGATGCTGGAAGCACAAAAACAGTTCAAGGAACTGGCTTGGTGGAGAACCTTAGTAAACTATTGGAGAATGCTTTGCTTGTGCAGAAAGCTACAAATGCAGCCTTCATGGATTGCAGTGTCTATCTGGTCGTTCTTATCTCATGTGTGTGCTTACAACAATATTGGAAGTGGTTTTAAGTTTATAAAACTCAGCTTATGGATATCACGTAATGACAAAAGCTAGTTGAGTTGCCATGTCATTGATTATTATGTCTTAAAGAGTTTTTCAATTTTACCTTTTCCTCAAATTTACCTTAAAGAGCTGAAATGGTGGCTTGTTTTTTGTGGTGTGTTATTTAGTTCTCTTCTTGGAAGACCAGTGCCTACTATAATTTTTAGCTGCTTTTCTAGGAGCCATTCCTTTTAGTGTTTTGGTAGTATCTTGGGAAGTGCTGCCAATGGCAAAGTTTTCTGTAGTTTTGGATGAGAATTATAAAGGCCTAAGCGTCATATCAAAATCCGTACAACAATATGCATTGATTCCCTTTAGTTTTAGCTATTTATGTCCTGTCTAAATTCTTGGAGGATAGTTTGTGAAATCAGATTGTATGGATCAGAATTGTGGTGTCATTGAGAAGTGAGTATATGTATGGGTCTCTAACAATGTCACTGGCGAAGTATATGGTAGGTTTGGATGAAATCTGCAAGGCACAGACTGTTTACAAGCTCGTTATGGTTTGATGCCCTTTAATTTTGTAAGCTACTTGTCCTATGTAAAATAATTTATGAAATGATTTTATGGATAGAGTTGTGTGATGTCATCATCATTGTCTACATGACATGATTCTACAAGACCATTTGACTGTTTTTCTAATTGAGAAAATAGTTGGGATATTATCAGTATTACCAGATCAAGTGTTTGGGTTGGCAACATGAATATTACCATTTGACTAGATTTTCAGTTTCTTCATATTAAGTATTTGGGTTGGCAACATGAATATTATTATTTGACACTTGGTGTAATGGCAGTGATGAGACAAAATCTATGTGAGATCATGGTAGCAATATCGTGCTATCATCAATCCGCTGAAATTGATTAAATATGGCCATATGACTTGTTACAGGTAAAGATATAGGTTAGAACCTAGTGGCAAGGTTATCATAAACATCTACGGTTATTCCAGCTTCTTTCTACGTCATCATATGTCTTATTCACAATGATAATGTGAAGTCCACGTGAGAACATACTGGGACGTTTAAAATTAATATTTGCCGCGTACACGAAGTGACTAATTAATGAAATCCAACAATCTTCAACAACGCTTTAGAACTACATATCATGCTCAACAACGAACTACATGAGCTACTTAACCAAAAATTGGAGAACCTAAAGTAGGAATAGAACCACAATGGAGCTACAAGGATGTAACTTTCTTCTTCTGCCGGTCTAGCCAAAGGGCCAAACCACTAAATGGGAATACTGTATGCGTTGCCCTTCTATTAATTTGCATTAAGTATAAAAAATGGTATTGGAGTATGATACAAATTGGACAAGCATAATTGGTCAGTATTGATAGTGTGTTGAGCATGTGTTGATGTAATAGAACTGAACTTCAAAAAATTCAAATTGTTACGCATGCTTGTGCCCGGGCCCGCTTGTTGTTACGTAGCATGATAGTAGAAATTCCCGGAGCCCACCCACATGGAAGGCAGTATCGATACGGATGATAGTATTGATGATCATAGATACGCGCTGATAATACGCTTAGTATACGCCAAAATGGGCATAAACCCTTTTATAAACATAAAAAAAATTATAACTAATAATATATCATTATAATACTTATTTTACAGCATAATAAGACCATAAAATACCATATCAACCGATATGGGTACTTTAAAATTAGTTCATTTGGAACCATACATTATTATGCTCTTTGTCCCATACAAATTATTGCTCCCTCTTTCCTATAGTAAGTGGTCTAAAATTAGTTTATTTTAAAAATAAATAATATGCTTAATATGAGTCACAATTATATGTTTAAATAAATGCATATTTATGGAGAATTATATGAAAAAAATAATTATGTAAATTGTATGGACCTACCCGTATTGATCTCATATAACTTTAAAACTATTATTTTTAATATAAAACAAACTTAAACTTTCAAAGAAGTTGGGTTTGAATTGTGTTTTTGTTTTTAAGAAAAAAAAAGTTTTAATTTTTTTTATTTTTTTAAATTAAAAATATTTTTTAAAATAAAATAATTATTTTTTAAATAGTGTATTGATACATATCGGCTGTATCGATATGGTACAGCCGATACTCATCAATGATACATGTGGGGGTGTATTACCCCCGTACTGTACCGGTCTCGGTCGATATGGGTACATGTCGGCCGATACGGCCTTCCATGCCCACAACAACTCTCAACTTTAAAAAACCCAAAATGCTAAACATGCTTGATCCATGGCTTGCTCGTGGTCATGTGAGCATGACGACCGTAAAAATGCATGATGTCCTGGTGCCCATCCCCTTGCAGCCTGAAACTTTAGTGTGTGTAGCATCTCTAAAAAATTACTCCATCCATATCATATTAAAATATTGATATGGTTTTTTAAAATAAATTAATTTGAGTTTATTTTAAGAAAATAAATAGGATTATTAATATGGGAAGGAGGGAGTAGATGAGAACTATATTGTCGCACAAAACACTATTATGGAGTGGGATTAAAACTTGTGTGCGCTCAAATATAGTGCATTGTTAAAACATATGTAGTCATATGTATTGTATTGATTTTTATTTTAGTAATTAAAACAATGTCAAATTGATGTGTGATTTGAGTCATAAGATAGATTGGTTGCTACTCAAGATTACATGGTGAAGACGAAGCACATCAGAAGATTCAGAAGTATTTTCATGGGCAAAAATATGCACACATCATATTCACACTTAAGATAATGAGATTATCATATTACAGTGTGAAAAAGAGTGTTAGAGACTTTTAGACAAAAAATATGTTTTTATTTATCAACGATCGATTGCTAATGATCACCCAATTGATTGGCCTTTAATACTATTTGCAAAGTTCTCCAAAATATTGAACAATCGAATGCCAAGTGGTGCGATCAATTGGAAGGAGTGCAGAGTAACCTTAACGATCGATTGTTATACTTGATAGATAGATCGGCAAGACTCCAGTAACCCAATCGATAGATCGTTGAATCCTTGACGATCAATCTATCATCAAACGGATTGATCAATAAACTCTTGGCTTCGTTTTACAAAGGAATGATTCAGGTGTCATTCGATCATTTCTGGGGGTAACCATCGATTCATCAATTTCGTACAACTGTTCATCAGTGATTGATCGATTTAATCAACACAATTTCTAGCGATCAGTTGATGACACTATTTAATGACAGTTTTGTCATTTTACCCTAAAACCTTCTGAAACCTCTATAATCACCTCTGAAACTTCTCCAAATGATTCTAGTATGAGAATGTGATCTAAATAAGCTTTATAACCCATCAACATTCTTTAGTCTTTAGTATTGAGTTATCAGAACATGTCTACTCCTATTTTTCAAGTCCATCAATTCCAAATCTGACTCACACCTTTGACTTTGACATTGTTCAACAATAGGAATTTATCTTGAGTGAACCTTTGACCTGCATGGTACTATGATTCCTTTCGACTTAAGGTTGAACGTTCAAGTTGTACTGGTCAAATGTTCGAGTGCAACAGAACTTGTAATGAAAATTTATAATTTTCAACGTAATTCTGATTTTGGCATCTGGGTTGATGTGATATCAATGTAACTGATTTGGAATAGTCTTCATAATATGCTCATTGATTTTTTAATATCATTAAGGTTGTTCAATGCATTTTTGTACCTTCAAAGTAACTATGACACCCCATATTTTTTGAATAAAATATAATCCTTTATCTTCAAAATTTCTTTTTTCACTAGAAAGCCTCCGACATGTCGGTGCTCACATCGGTAAACTGTGTTTTTCAATAGCTGGTAGGCATTGACATGTCAATGGCACATTGGTGAAACCTTAAGTTACGGTTATTTTGGAAATCATTAGAATTTTTGCAATTTGGGACTCTTTGAGCGGTTATGCTCTATTTAAAGGGAAGAAATCACGGGATTTCGAGTTGGGAAGAAGTCTATGTGAAGTACAAGTGGAAGTGGAAGAGTAGGAGATTTGCACCAGAGAGATAGTTTAGTGTGGGTTCAAGATCAAATTGCAGCCTATTCTATTATTTAATGTTTAATATACATGTTTTCACTCTTCCTTGTGTTTTAGTTTGGACGTGTATCAAGGAGTTTTCTCCAAGGAATTTTACCACAAGTAGTACAATAATAGTTATTTTACTTTATGATGGTTTCACAGTCTATTTTTTAGTGTAATCTATATAGAACTTGATATTTGTGAAGGTTTTACTCTGTTTTGTTGAAACAACTTGTTCATAGAACCGGTGTGGTCTCTATTTGTTTTCTTCCTCATCATTAGCATGACTACCAACACGTTGATGATCATGTCAGTGAAGTGAGCAAGATGAATAGTACCGACACTCACATGTTGAGCCACATTGATGTTTAAATAGTCACCAGCAATGTGATATTAGTCATGGGTTCCCATAGCCAACCCACTATAGGCAAGGGTTTGACATATCGACAGGTTATCAATGGTCATCAACGCCCTAGCCGACACGTTGGCATAGTCACCAATGGTACATCGGTACATGGGATTTTAAATATGATTTATGTTAATGTTTATGTTATTTATAACTAATATAATAACATAGTTTTTCCTTGCATTTTGATGCATGATTTGATATTGTTATGCATGTAGTATATTGGGGTAAGTAAGCCATATGCATATGTGAATCCTTATATTGGATAGTCACCCCTTTGCCTTTGCATTTTGACACTCAAGAATAAAGGATCCTAGTGGCTCCAAAAGTGAGTCATTTTAGCCAAATTGACAGAAGAGTGTGATGTGAAAAAGGATCATGGTCTTCTGGCTCTCTAAAGTGCGAATTATATGTAGAGTTGCTCCTCCTAGCCTAGGAGTTTGGTTTGAACAGATCATAAACTTAAAAAATGAATGGTCCAATGCAACACAATGATCTTGAAAGTCAAGATCTCGACCAATTAGGTCAATCAGCCCTTATGGGCCTTTGCTTCATGGCGTAGATTGAGCTAGACATAGCTTCATGAAAACCTGAAGTTGAGTTTGTAATAGTCCACTATTAGTGAGGGTTGTTTCACTCCTAGTTGAGGCTAGTGTCTAAAAAGCCTTTTAATGTTTGGTTTATTTTTCCTTTTAATTCTATTGTTAGCTTTGGAAGGTATGTGTGACTTGACTTGATCTTTATCGAATTATTTTGTTGGATATTGTTTTGGCTTTTGCAATCCTACTGAGTACACTCATATATTCAGCATGCTTTGTGGTGTAGGTTTTCATGAGAAAGCATTTACCCTTGGGGTTTCGAGCAGGCCGTAGTTCAGAGTTTTGTTATTGCAGCTTCATATTATTTCACTTCATTAGGTTTATTCTCTAAGGACATAAGAGTGTCATTTATTGTTGATATTAGTTAAAGTGATGCGATAGACAAAGTGCCCAACGGTAGATCACATAATTATTTTAATGTCTTAGATATTTTTAGTAATATATTTTATGATATTTGTCATAAATTATAGTTTGTGAAAATGAGAATGTCATGTCCCCGATGTAATTTGATTAGTTCCAAAATTCATGACAAATGATTATTCTATTGCATCTTACTCAAGGTTTCATGACATATTTTGTCTAAATGAAAAAAATATAAAAAATGCATGTGTAAAATTGGAAACGTGATACACACATTAGATATGACATTTGAAGTTTTATAAACCGGCCTAAGACACAGTTGTTATATCCCAACCTAAGGATTACACCCCACCTACAGGCTCCACTTAAAGGATTAGTTGTGGGCTCGTACTATGATAAGGGAGTCATTGGTTAATTGTTAACAATTGGGCTTTAGGTTATTGTCATGGGGCCCATTAGTAATCTCTATATAATGCAATAATTTAGCCCTAATGAGGATTATGAATGAATTAGTGTTTCCTCTTACCCTCCGATTCCATGCTGAGATGCCACCATTTTATACACCTGCCCACAACAACAGTTAAGTTGGTTGCATATAAGCTACTTAATGTTGACCATTGTTTCTTCTTGACTTAATATCTTCCAATCTACTTTGAGTTTGAAAATTAGTTTTTTGACATTGTGCACTGGAACGGCTTCATCCGACAATGATTAGACGTTACAAGAAGTTGCTATTTTGTGTCCATTACATATCCAATCCTTTTCAAACTTGGACCGAAGTAATCTACTGACATATTGACCTATAAAAACTTGTTTTGCACGTTGTAAAGCATGATTCTCTGATTATTTTGAATAGAAAAAGTGGAAGATATCTTTCTTTTCTTTAACTTGCATGTCTCATTGGTTTCATTCAAATCAAGTTGTTCAGGGTCATGCTTCTCATCATTCTTCCTCTTGATCATTGAGAGTATGTTTTGCCGGTTCTACGTACACATACACAATCACTTTACACTTGTTGAAGTTTTGATACATGGCTCATGTCGAAGGAGAAAACTTTTGTACAGACACAAGGTGCTAATTGAGCTTGTAAGCTTGCTGATATGAGGGAGATGCTTAGTTTTATTCTCCGTTGTGAGAAGTGTTTAGCATAAATAGAAACAATGCTTAGTGGTTAAACTCAAAGTCTATACATAGTTGAAATTCCGCATGTCATTTCGAATTCAAAAAATGTCACATGTCGTCGTATTTTAGATATAATATTTTTATTTGATAGGTTTTGATTATAAATTAATTAAAATTTTGATGAATTTATTCAACTTACATATAATTTTATAATTTCTTCAAATATCTATTATTTTGAACAAACATAGAATTGAACTTTCTCCTTCTTTCTTGTGCAACCAAACATAGAAAAGTTTCTAAGAATCCCCTCATTTCCCTTTCTCCTAGATTTTCTTTCTCTTTCTCTTTCCCTTTCTCCCACTTTTCCTCAATCCAAACATAGCCTTAATGGCAGCGTGTGAATCTCATACTATGACATGTTCCTGTAGGCGTAGAGATACATTTATGCTGATTATGGCATCTAACAGTCTAGATACTGATCAGAACGTCTTTAAACTTCATTGCTGCAACACTACATATGAGCAGTTTCCAAGGTAACAAAAACTGCTTACAATAACTTCTCCGCAATCAGAAGCATAGGCGTACTGCCTTTTTCACCCTAAACTTATGCCAAACTGGGAATATCAGGTTGCCAAAAGTAATCACCTGTTTACTGGATATTTTCCCTAACATTGCCAATCAAGTAGGACACTCAGAACATTTACTAACATTTGTCAATCAAGCTTCTATGAGGTTCACACAGCTCTCTATACAGTTTGTTATATATGTACATTTTAACAGAATTAAACCAACATTTCTTAGGAACATGACCAATTCTTCATTTCTTTTTAGCAGGATGGACCATTGTTATGCCTAAAAGGGTTTTTATTTTCTCTCTTATATTAGCTTCCAACCTTGTCACAGGTGACACAAATTTAAAAAAGAGAAGGGCAATAAACCCAACTGAAAATCTCAAATAATCTTTACCAATAATCTCCACAAGAGCACATCCCTTCCTTGAAACAATGAAACCTATGAGCATCTCGAATGGTAATCTCACGATCTGTAATGGAAGATATGAACTTGATTGCATTATGACAATCCCCACATATCCGTAGGTTCTTCACCACGAGAATTGGAGTACCCTCCTTTGTGCTAATGAGACCAAAAGCTACAGCAAGCTTCTCGCTGTGATGGCCGAGTCTCAATTCCCCTTCCCCTTTATTCTCATCCGTCCTGACCAATGCCCATCTTGTATCAGGCACATAGCCAGCAGCTTTCATCTTATTGAGAATTTCTTCCAAGAACACATGAATCTCTTTAATCCTTGGATGTGAAACATCCTCTGCAACAAACACATGAATCTCCTTCTTTACCTCAATCCAACTGCAACCCGGTTTTTTCCTCACTCCAATCTCCCTCATCCATTTACGAACCACAGCAACTTCATTCCATCTCCCTGCACTTGCATACATGTTTGCTAGAATTACATAAGCAGCTGCATTTGTAGGCTCACGCCTTAAAACCTCATCAGCCACCTTCACTCCCAGCTCCAAATTTCCGTAGGTCCTGCAGGCACCAAGCAATGATGACCAACCAATGGAACTGAGATCATACGGTATCTTTTCCAACAGTTTTTCAATTTCATCAAACCTTCCAGCTCGCCCAAGAAGGTCAATTAAACATGAATAATGTTCCTCCTCTGGTTTAATTCCGAATTGGCCTTCCATCATATTAAAGTATTCCCAACCTTCCTCAATCTTGCCGGTGTGTCCACAAGCAGAAAGAACAGAAATAAAAGTAATGCTGGTGGGCAAATTTCCCTTCTCAAGCATCTTTTCAAAGAGTATTAACGCCTCAATTCCAAGCCCATGTTGAGCATATCCTGAAATAATTGAATTAAAAGATACAGTATTCTGTTCTGTCATTCTATCAAATAGTTTTCTGGCATCTCCAAGGTTCCCACACTTTGAATACATAGCAACTAATGCATTATTGACGGCAATTCTATTTGTGGGAATTTCAGACTTGGCAGCCAGAGTGTGTAGTTGTTTACCCTGTGAAGGAGAAGACAAATTTGAGCATGCACTAATTACACAAACAAAACTGCAATCATCCGGACATAAACCAGTCCTCTGCATCTCCCGGAAACACTCAAGAGCTTCCTCTGAAAACTCTTCAATCTGGGAATACCCTGAAATCATAGTATTCCATAATACCAAGTCTGGTTGAGAAACTTCTCTGAAGGCTTTTGTTGCGTCCAAAATCCATCCACACTTTGAGTAAAGATCCACTAAAGCACTCCCTACATGGGAATTCTCTTCCAGCCCAAGCCTGATGACCTGAGCGTGAAATTGTGTTCCACCCACCACGTCCTCCAAGGAAGTGAATGCAGTCAAAACACTCGCCCATGTGTACATGTCGACACTTAGACCTTTACGGACCATTTCTTGAAACAACTTTACTGCCCTTGATCCTTCTTTCTGCTGCCCGAATGCTACAATCATCGAGTTCCAGGATACCTCATCTCTGAGACCGCCCATCCAATGAAAAATCTGCTCAGCTTCCATCAGGCAACCATTGTTGCTGTAGCTACCGATCAATGCATTGTTCACCGACGCATAAGAATCAAAACCGTTGGAAATGACAAGCGAATGCATCTGCTTGACCCCACAAACGTCCCAAGCACAAGCACTGACCATGGCAGACAGGGTGAACCCATCCATGTCCAAGTCGGACTCCCTCATTGCGGTAAATAAAGCAAGTGCCGATTCAATGTCGCGGACATCCGAATAAGCACAGATGAGGGTGTTGTAGGAGACAAGATCCGGATGCGGAATTTGTTCAAACAGGGAGCGGGCCATGTGAAGGCGAGACTCTTTGGCATAGGCCGCGACAAGGGCATTGTAGGAGAATACGTTTGGGTCCGGAATTTCGTCGAACGTCCGGTGGGCGGAGGGGAGGAGGCCACATTTGGAGTAAAGAATGATGAAGTGGTTGGAGAGGTAGGTGGAGGGAGGGACGAAGGACTTCAGATAGAGGGCTTGAAGGGCACTGCCCAAGGGGGCGTCTCTGCGGGAGATGGCTGCTTTCAAGAGGCCGGAGAAGCGGAGGAGGTTGGCGGGAGTGTGGTTCATTTAAAATCACCATAGTAGTTAGAAAAAGCTCATTCGAGGGGACGACGGAAATGAAGGCAAAGGCCGAAGGGGGCTGTCTCGCACGTTCGCGCCTTGGGACGTTCGCACAATGCTCTGTTTCCCGTCTCACAGAATCGAAAAAAGCGGGTTTTAGGCACTAACGAAAAAATTACTAATTCGATATTAACTCTTAAATATGTATTCAGACAAAAATGCCCCCCATATCCTTTTGCTCGACACCCCAATATGAAAATGCTCCGACTCGAATGTCGATGGGTGGTTTTAAGGCTGCTAACGAGCCGAGCCAGCTCGTCGAGCTGAACTGGCTCGGCTCGGTTTGACTCGAATCTGGCTCGGCTCGAAGTGAGCTCGACTCGAGTTCGGTTCGAACTCGAAATCAAATGAGCCGATCTCGAACATGGGCCAGCTCGAATCGACTCGACTCGAAACCTGATTAGTTCGACTCGAACTCGACTCGATTTATTATATATCATTTTTTAATTATTATATCCATATTATATAAATTTTTTAACTTTTACCTTTCATGTACCCATAATATTTTATATTAATTTATAAAATATATATCCTATATATACATTAATATATGGTATATGATATATTATATAATATGATATATAATACCTATATTATACTATTATATTTTAAACAAATATAAATCTTACTACTAATAAAATTGAGAATGTAGGTATGATAAATTAATTTATTTCTATTCTACCCCTATTCATCTATATAATATTATTTAAATTTTAAATACTACCTTTAATCATTCTAATCCTAACAAATATAAATATGTTATTCTACTTGCAAATAAACATTCTTAATTCAACCAATTATATTAGTTTAGATTTAGAGATTTAGTGAATTATATCTAGATTTTTCCTATAAATATATCTAGTGAACCAAGTCTAGATTTTATTATTGAATTTCAATTATATTGATTTTTCTTTTTACAGGCAATCTACACATCATGAAATATGTTATTGTTGAAGTCCAAATAATTCTCTTATTATGAATTTTTTTGTAGTTACTAGAATAATTAGATATGAAATATGTGAATAAGAGTTGTCATAACTTTGGTGACTAGTTCAGTCTTTTGTGACTTATTATATGATAAATTTTATATAACTATCAAAATAACGGAGAGAGAAAAATATTTACCAATATGATGTTCTTTTTCACTGATTAGGCGCTCACACTTGCATGATTTTTTTTAATATTTTTTTATAATTTTATCCTTTAGAAAGATAAAATAAGTACACTTAAATTAATACAATGTACTAACTTTGTCATTCCAAACGACGAAATCAATAATGAATTGATTTTTTTTTCTCTTTTCTCTTTCCTCTCTTGCTCCACTCTCTATTCACTCTCTCCCTCCTCTCTCTATTCTCTCTCTCCTCTCTCTTTCGGTTATCTCTCTTCTCTCTCTCCTCTTTCTCTTTTCTCTCTCCTCTCTTCTAAAGGATAAAATCATGAAAAATTTAAAAAAATATTATTTTCATCATTCACAAATATATTGTATTTTATTTTAAATTTAATATTTTAATATATAATATATAAATAAGAAAAAATTAAATTAAAATTTTATACTTTCTCCCCACTTCTCAAAGCTAGGGCTCACGTCACGCACATGAGAGAGAGATAGGGAGAGAGAAAGCGAAAGAAGAGAAGACATAGAGAAGAGAAAGTGTAGAGAGAGAGTGAAGAGAGAGAATAAGAAAGATAGCCAAAAGAGAGATGAGAGAGATTGAATAGAAATATAGAGAGGAGAGAGTGAATAGAGAGTGTGTGAAGAGAGAGAAAGAGGAGAGAGAGAGATAGCCGAAAGAAAGAGATAATGAATAGAGAGAGAAGAGATAATGAATAGTGAGAGAAGAGAGAGCGAATAGAGAGAGGAGAGAGTGAAAAGAAAGAGGAGAGAGAGAGAGAATGAAGAGATAGTAGAGAGAAGAGAGTACAAAATTATTTCATTATTGATTTTATCCTTCTAAATGACGAAATCAATACATTGCATTGATTTCATCTTTTAAAAGCACGAAATTATATTGATTTTGTCCTTTAAATCACAAATTAGTACATTATATTGAAATTTTCCTCTTTAAGAATGAAATTAAAAAATAAATTAAAAAAAGTCATGGAGGCACTCGCGAAAAGAAACACCATATTGGTAAATATTTTTTCATTTATGTTATTTTGGTAATTATTATTTTTAATATTATTCATATAATGGGAAAAGTTAATATTATTTAAACCCGTGAGTTTGATGGGCTATTGGATGTAAATCCGATGACCTAATCAGCCCGGGCGCACGCCGGCGCGCATGAGCCCGGGCTGATATTAACGGGACTTTTATATAATTATATTTATTATATGGGATATTTGAATAACATTAGTTAAATTTTTGGTGACAAATGAAATTTTTTTGTTGGGTATTTATTTACTCTTATTTTAACCATGGATTTTGAAATAATATTTACAACTTTAATACAATAAAATTATGTTTATTATAATTTTTTTTATTTTTGTGTTGGTGTGACTATCTAAATTAATATAGATTTTTATAGAAAAAAAAATTTATTTGTAAATGGGATTCGAGCTCAATTCGAACACAAGTTCGAGTTTCTATAATATGTTTTCGAGCTCGAGCTCGAGTCGAGTTTCGAATTTTTAGTCGAATCGAGCTTGAGCTAGGAATCGAGCTTTTCAATCGAGCTCGAGCCGAGCTCGAACCGAGCTTTTAGAAATCGAGCTCGAGTCAAAAAATCTGAAAACTCGGTTCGACTCGGCTCGTTAGCACCCTTAGGTGGTTTAATGGTCTTGTATTTGAAAACCGGGGACCTCAAGCGCTTCCACATCAAATGAATCGATTCAAGGGCCGGACGAATCAGGTGCTCCTCTTTATTGTCGTCATCCTCGGAATTGAGCACAAAGCAAGATGACAAATCATCGTTGTCGTCAACCCCTGAAACATCCTCGTCCTGGAACACCCACTTTGATTCTATTGAATCAATGGAACCCAATCTACCATTCTCCCTCTCAGAGCCCTCCTCCGTCATTTTCGAAATATCCAAAATAAACAAACTAAATTTTACTAGCAAAAACCAAAACCACCCATTTCATCAAAAAATACAACAAAGTAGCATGCAAGAGGAGGTTCCTGAGCTACAATAAGAAATCAGCCCCAAAAAAATTGATCTAAAAACCAACTACATAAAATTTATAAAAAAGGGTTAAATATTAAGACATACAAATTCACCTGCGTCCATTCACTTCTGGATTTTTCTAATCCTAGAACTTTAGGTAATCCACTTGGTCTTGTATTGCTTAGAATTCGTCGGTGGAAATCGTAAATATTTACTCACTTTGTTATATACAAAGAGAATAATATTTACTCTCTTTGTATATAACAAGGAGTAAATATTTACTATCTTTATTATATACATCACTTCCTCTTAGACTTATCCCACATTGCCCTGGCCCGATTGGTGGAGAAGCTAGGCCCCATCTTCAACCTCCAACTGGGCAACATCTCAACCCTCGTTGTCTCCTCCCCACGCCTAGCGCAGGATGTCCTCCGGACCCAGACCAGGTCTTCCAGGAGGTAGTTCTTCACGCTATTCTTCACAAGCAAGCTATTCTTCATATTGGCCAACGACGTGCTCTACCGAGAGTCTTCCAGGAGGTGGTTCCGAGAGGAGGCTAAAGGCGAGTCTCATATGCCAACGTCCTGGCTGAGATTTAGGCACTGCTATCCTAGTTCAACCTCTGTGATTTCTTCCTCAGGTGGGGTTGGATAAATTCAATCACCTATCTAACCCGGCAACTAGACCGGAACTTGAGAGGTCCGAGGATAGTGCGTGACGAGATAATAAAAGAGCACAAGGCAAAGAGACTCGGCACCAGAGGA
Source organism: Saururus chinensis (assembly GCA_035235625.1). Lineage (NCBI taxonomy): Eukaryota > Viridiplantae > Streptophyta > Magnoliopsida > Piperales > Saururaceae > Saururus > Saururus chinensis. The sequence goes on along the minus strand of CP141147.1, from coordinate 19,149,248 downwards.
GACATTGGAGAAAGAAAGGAGAAAAAGAGTGGAAAATGAAGAAAACATAAAAGAAGAAAGGGAAAAAAATCTCCAAAGCTGAGCAGACGTCAGAGAAGAAGGGGATAAAAAATAAACGGGAGAAAAAAGTAGAAGAGAAAAAGGGGATCGGAGAAGAAGGGAAAAAAATAGAAGGGTAACTTTGTCCGAAAATGTTATTTGTGTGGACTTTATAGACAATTTACAAAATTGTCAGACGTAACGTCAAATAAAGTCTGCTAAGAGGAGCATACATCAGTTTTTTCTAGAAAAAACTGTCCGCCTACATGGGAAGCGGTTTTTATGCTCCCTTATGATTAAGAGCTGAGAATAAGTCGTACATTGGAGCCTTTCATATTTAAAATATCTTATTCAATTTATGCATCGTAGATCTCATAGGTGAAGGGCTCTTATGTATAACTTACATTAAGTTTATTATCAATAAAATTTATATAAAACTCTTCTTATTTAGACATGGTCTTTTTTTATTTTATAATAATATTCTCTAATATTAAGGTGAACCATTTGTAACCTAAAATTTTTATAGCAATGGTTTTTTCATTATATGTTATTAACCTATAGTGACTTTTATGTATGGTATTAAACAATGTAAAAGTTTTACTATTATAGTTTGTGAGTTTAGTCTCACTTTCATCCTAAGCAGATTAATCCTTTGGAATTATGTTTTCTTCTTTATCTTTGGTCTTGGGTGGAGTCCAGTTGTTAATCATTGCTTTCCATATATGTCCATCAAATATTCTTATCTAATTTTCTAATTGGAAAAAATCTAATTAGCGAATAAAAGAAGTCTATTCATGGGATTTCCTAAGTCCCTATACTCACCCATGTTGTTTGAGGCATCTATTATTACCCAAATGAAGAAAACAATCAAATAACTATTTTAACTCAAGAAAGAAGAGAGATTTATCTATACAAAATTAAGATAAACAGAGCAAGCACAAATCAGGGCAATTCTAGCAAAAAACACAAGTAATTCTATAAAAGAAAACTAGTAATTCCAGCAAGAATTTAGAAAAAACTTCCCAACACAAGCAAATTAAATGCTAAAAAACAAATCTATGAAGAAATTAAACAAAAACTAACATATCCTAATTCAAGCAAGCATGCAAAGCATGATAGATTTTATCAAAACTCACAAGTAACAAATCAATAGCCCCAACTACCACTTGAGAGTTAAATATATAAGTAATCAACCTAACGGATTACAACATTGTCCCTAGTCTGATTATCTAATGATGATAAAGACTACAAGTTATTACCTATTTTGAGTAGGAATTTATTTACATAGTAGAAACAAAATCCTAGTCGGGAGAAAGAGAGGAAAGAAGAGGCTGGATGAAAAATTTGTGCCACATTCATTATTAGGCTAACCTGGAATTTAGCCAATGATTTATCATGACAGACTCATATGGACTAGCAAGTGTGGACTTAATAAAAATTCTAATTGTAGCATTATAGATTAGTCACAACAAGATATAGAATAAAGCAGATGGATTAAAGATTAATTAGGGTTGAAATATATTAACATAACCGCATGACAACCAAGTGAATGAGGGTTGAGATATATTAACATAATCAGCATGATAATAGAACAAATTTTGTAGAGATATATTAACATAATTAACATGATAACATAACCAATTAGGGTTGAAATAAATTAACTTAATAAGCATGACAACATAATGAATTAGGGTTGAAATAAATTAACTTAATCAACATGATAATATAACGAATTAGGGCTGAAATGAATTAACCTAAGTAGCATAGTAAGGTAATGAATTAGGGCTAAAATAAATTAACCTAATCAGCATGACAATGAATCAAATTGGGGCTGAAATAAATTAACAAAATTAGCATGATAATAGATCAAATTGAGGCCAAAATAAATTAACAAAATCAGCATGATAGTAAATCAAATTGAGGTTGAAATAAACTAGCAAAATCATCATGATAGTAGATCAAATTGAGGCTGAAATAAACTAACAAAATCAGCATGATAATAACACGGATTAGGGCTGAAACCAATTGACAAAATTTGCATGATAATAGCAAGAATTAGGATTGAAACCTATTGACAAAATCAACATGATAATAGCATAAACTTATTGACCAAATAAGCATGATAATAACACGAATTAGGGTTGAAACCTATTGACAAAATCCGCATGATAATAACACGAATTAGGGCTAAAACATTTTGACAAAATCAGCATAATAAGAGATCAAATTAGGGCATAAATATATAATCAAAACTAGTAAGACAACATGAAAAATTGGGGGGTGTGGGAGGGGGGGGGGGATGGGGACATAAGATCAGGACCAATATGATTATGAGTATAAAACTACATCCTACCTCTATCAGCCAGCCTCCCTTGCTCCTATGCCTTTGCTTTTATACTGAGTTCGAAGGTGCTGAAATCCCCTCTCCTCAGACTGCTGACTGTCGTATTTTTTGATGGGAGAAAGAGAGGAAAGAAGAGGCTGGACAAAAAATTTGTGCCTCCACCTCCCATTCTCCCAGTCTCTTTATAAACCAATTCCATATTTTATAGGAGGCATGCTAATCTGAAAGGGCTGAACTAGGGTTGGTACGTCCCCCCTCTCTAGAATTCTCGATAACTCCTCTCCTAACTTATAGGGAACATGCCAAATAGTGGTGGTTGGCTATAGGACTCTTGTGTCCACCCCCTAGACTCCTAGATCACCCCTCGCCTAATTTCTAGGGGACGTACCTAATAGAATTTGCTGGCCATTGGACTGGTGTGTCCACCCCTTAGATCCCTTGCCAATCACTCCCCTATTTTATAGGGGACGCACCAAATACAATTCCTTCAGCCTAATCCTAATTCCTTTGGACTCCTCTCTCAAGTTATAACCAAGGCTGGACCCCTTATACCTTATATAGTTATCAAAATCATAATAATCATACAATTCCAATCAACCAAGCATATAGAACAAGCACATAGAAGTAAAAAAAATACCTACAATTTGGGGTTAGGGATGTTACATCCTATGGCAACTGAGCCAGGCCACTATGGCTGGGTGCCTTGGTGTTACCCCCTTAACTTGACGGATGCGGAAAGGGGGCGGCTACCCCCATACTTGGCAGTGGATAGCCAAGTTTTGCTAGGCGACGGACAGCCTAGACAACCCCTTGGGCACGGGCGGATGCTGGGACAGCGCGGGAGATGTTCCGGATGAGCTACTCGCCTTGCAGAGCAGGCTAGGTAGGAGTCCTTGCGCGGGCGGGACTCTAGCGGCGAAACTGTATGCTGCTTGGACTTAGGGGAGGACTCCTAAGTCGGATAGGATTCAGCGATGCTGGTTGGGGGCATTCCTAGTTGGAGTAGGAGACTGGGCAGCAGACTCCTAGGACGGACAGGACTCGTACATGCATGCTGGCTACACTCCTAGGACGGATGGGAGTTGGTTGGCTGGTTCCTTTGGATTGGCTAACTCTTTGAGGCAGGATGGAGGAGGACTTCTAGCAGAAGACGAACTCACGAAGGCTTCCTTATCTATGCTGGCCCGGAATGGCTTTGGGGTGTGAGTTGGACAGGGTGAGGACACTTGTATTGGGTGGGTTCTGTACTTCTAGTTGCTCTAGGACGGCCAGCCTATGGCTGAGTCTATTTAAGGAGAAGGTTTGGGGTGGCCAAGGCATGAGAAGGATCTGATTTTCCTGCACAGCGAGCCAGGGAGAAAGAGAGGAGAGCTCTCAGCCTTGGTGGTTCTGCCCTGCCCTCTCCCTACTTGTGTATTTCGACGGATTGATCTACATAGCTTGGGCAGAGACCCTTGCACTAGGTTGGTTGTGTGGTTTTATGGTTGTTTTGCTTGTTTTCCCTTGCACATACGAGTGGGAAGGGAAGAGAGTGGCTGCTGGTTGCACGGTGCAGCCAAGCCATCAAGAGTGCGGACGCTAGGCAAAGCTTCGCGCCTGTGACAGTTGGTTCCATTGCTGGGATACTAAAGGAGGTGAAAGCTTTGTACGGTCTCTGCGAAGGAGTTGGCTGAAGGTGGCTGGATCGCTGGGATACCTTGGAGAGGCGGATTGCTTGCAGGTTGTTGCTGGACGGATCAGAAAACCTTGCTGCGTGCAAGGCCTTCCTTGACGAGTTGATGGAAACACAGGGAGCTTGATGGTAGGTTCGATGCTGACTCACATGGCCGAGCTTGAGGCAAAGGTTGATGCGATGACCACAGGTAATGGGGCGTTTGCTGAGATCCAGAACTCGTTGCACAACATCAATGAGCGTTTGGCCCTCTTTGATCAGCGAGTGTCTCTGCTGGAGGTCGCACCACACCTTGACAAGTCTCAGGATGAAGGCAGCATGGCTGAAGGGGCAGCCCATCTCACCACTTTAGCGGCTGATGTGGCTGCGACGACGGACTATCTCAGGCAACGTGTGCAAGAGGTAGAGGAGGCAATGGCAGCAAAGGTTAGTGAATTGGGGGATGAGGTGTTGTTGCTGAAGCGGGCAGTCCTCAACACTTCATCACGGGATGGGGGTAAGTCCTCATCTCAGCAGGTTGTGAAGAAGACAAAGGTCCCTAAACCGAAGGCGTATGCTGGGACGCGAGGTGCCAAGGAGATAGGGAACTTCCTTTGGGATATGGAAAGCTACTTCACGCTGGTCCATACTCAAGGGGAGGAGAAGGTGACAGTGGCAGTGATGTACCTAGAGGGGGATGCAAAGCTGTGGTGGCGAACGCGGTTGTAGGATGATGCAGCAGCAGGTCGGCCAAAGATAGGGACATGGGATATGTTTAAGAGGGAGTTGCAGGCGCAGTTCCTTCCCAAAAACGTGTCCTAGATGGCTCGAGAGGCATTGAGGAACCTGAGGCATACGGGGGCAGTCTAGGACTACGTTAAGGAGTTCCAGTCCCTGATCTTGGGTGTGACGAACATGACGGAGGATGATAAGCTGTTCTACTTCATGGTGGGCTTGCAGACTTGGGCTCAGAACGAGCTGAGACGGAGGGAAGTGGAGGACCTTCATGCAGCGATAGCAGCGGCTGATAGCTTGGCAGATTTCAAGCAAACTCCCGCTGAGCCAGCAAAGAAGATTGGGGAGGCGAAGTCATCCAACAGGGAAGGCAGCAAAGGGGGCAACAGTGGCAACGGTGGCAAAGCGAAGGGCAGTGAGCAGCCTGCCCGGCCAAACAGGGGTGGTGGTTGTTTCATATGCGATGGGCCACACCATGCCAAGGAGTGTCCAAAGCGGGAATGGCTGAATGCCTTAGTCGCTGAAGAGGAGAAGGACGAATCTGAGCATGAGGAGGTAGCCCGGATGAGTCCTTTTGCAGCGGATGGGATGTGTTTAGCTGATGGAGTCCCCAGGTGAGGGGGCAACTTCGGGTCTTTGCTGATTCAGAGGATGGAGGGGAGCGGACTCCCCAAGCCTTGGTTGATCAAAGCAGCCAAGGGGCAGACTGATGCAAAGGTTCGCAGGATGGTGGGCAGCGGGTGTTGCTCAAACCTGGCCAAAGGATGACTTAGGCTGGGCGGGACTTGACTTAGCCGTGGTGTGATGGGAAGTGATGGCTTCTTGCTGGCGGGTTCAGTGAGGCGGATGGCTGAAGAGCTTCAATCGGGGCACCCGAGAAGTTGGGGCTTTGACGAGGGCGTTGAAGAATCAAGTGCAGGAGGCCTGTTACCCCCTTAACTTGACAGATGCGAAAAGGGGGCGGCTACCCCCATACTTGGTAGCGGATAGCCAAGTTTTGCTAGGCGACAGACAGCCTAGACAACCCCTTGGGCACGGACAGATGTTGGGACAGCGTGGGAGATGTTCCATATGAGCTACTCACCTTGCGGAGCAGGCTGGGTAGAAGTCCTTGCGCGGGCGGGACTCTAGCGGCGAAGTTGGGCGCTACTTGGACTTAGGGGAGGACTCCTAAGGCGGATAGGATTCAACGATGTTGGTTGGGGGCATTCTTAGTTGGAGTAGGAGACTGGGCAGCAGACTCCTAGGACGGATAGGACTCGTACATGCATGCTGGCTACACTCCTAGGACGGATGGGAGTTGGTTGGTTGGTTCCTTTGGATTGGCTAACTCTTTGAGGCAAGATGGAGGAGGACTTCTAGCGGAAGACGGACTCGCGAAGGCTTCCTTATCTATGCTGGCCCAGAATGGCTTTGGGGTGAGAGTTGGACAGGGTGAGGACACTTGTATTGGGTGGGTTCTGTACTTCTAGTTGCTCTAGGACGGCCAGCCTATGGCTGAGTCTATTTAAGGAGAAGGTTTGGGGTGGCCAAGGCATGAGAGGGATCTTATTTTCCTGCATAGCGAGCCAGGGAGAAAGAGAGGAGAGCTCTTAGCCTTGGTGGTTCGGCCTTGCCCTCTCCCTACTTGTGTATTTCGACGGATTGATTTACATAGCTTGGGCGGAGACCTTTGCACCAGGTTGGTTGTGTGGTTTTGTGGTTATTTTGCTTGTTTTTCCTTGCGCATACGAGTGGGAAGGGAAGAGAGTGGCTGCTGGTTGCACGGTGCAGCCAGGTCATCACGAGTGCGGACGCTAGGCAAAGCTTCGCGCCCGTGACACTTGGCTTGACGGGATCACCTCCAAGTGGTAATTATGGGAGGGCCAATTCCTCCACGAGCCAGAGGCTAGGGGGTTCTCCTTCAAGCCAAAATGACTTGCTATTTTTTCTTTCCCTTGCAACCAATGCTGCTGCCCCTTCTTACCCAGACTAGTAGCTACCAGCCGCAAGCTACTCAAAATGAATGGTTCTCCTATTGCCGGCTGCCATTGGCCCTTAATGGCCTCCTCGCAAATGTTTTTCTTCTGAACCCGTCATCTAATGTTTATAGTCTTTCATTTGTAGGCACCGACGGCTTCACCACCACCATAATTGACCCAACCCAAGTAAAATAGCATTGGAATTCATTGGTGATAGTAATAGCCACTGGCATGGTAGGTCATAGTGAGACAGATCCATGCTCGTCAGTTGCCCCAAAATATTCTCTTTCCAAAATCAAATATTTTAACATACTTTTGAACTATCATAGAAAGGCAAATGTTATCTTAGTACATTAAATTAATCTTATCGCTGGGCTAGGCATCTTATCGTAACAAAAAGCAAACCTTCAAGCATGTTCTTCTCCAACTCCATCGCTGGCCGCCTTCGCCAAAAAACATCCCGAGATGGGCTCATTCTCTCTTCTCTCTTCCAAGGCCCTAAAAGCTCCCCATAGAGAACCCTTAAAAAGTCTTTTTATAATCATGAAGATTGGGCCTAATCCCCATAGAAGTTGGACTAAAAGTGACTACTTGAGCTATATTTTAATAATTACCAAGATTACAATTAACCAGGGCTGCAAAATAACTTAAGTAGCCAATTTGCGTATCTAATTTGGCTAAACTGACATGTAAGATATGTTTAATTTAGAACGGTTATAACTCCTTCATCTGAATTATAATTCGTATATTTTTAGGAGTGTTTCAAAGTTCTTCATATCTACTTTATATCTACATAAGTCTAAAACCTAATACCTAATCTCCATCTATTTCCATAGTAATTCTTTAAGAAGGTTAAATAGATAAACACCTTATTTTTCATGTAGCCAACTTCAAAAATTTTAAAAATTCCTAATCACTATATTTTATTCTTGGGTTTTATGTTGATAACTTTTGGGATTAATTATTTGTTATATTAATTGCATTGATTTGCATCTTCGTATTAATAATAGATATCATAGTTTTCTAGTTGCCAATTTTTTCCATTTTTACCCTGAATTTTGCCCTGTTCTCTGAACCGAACCGAATTGACCTCCAATCGAATTTTCCCGCTTTACAACTTTGTGACAAAGCCTGTGAGCGACTGCACTCACACTCTGCCCACTCCTGGTTTTCCTCCCGCCGGTCGCAATCCATCCGTGTTCTCACCATTGCCTGTCTCTGCTCGCCGCCACTACCAATGGCTGGTTTAGAGCCTCAGATTCCAGGCTGCTGCTATTTTGCGTTAGAGAAAAATCACTGCTGTGAGCAGTGAGGAAGGTACGCTAAAGCAATCTCATGCCAGCGTGGGATTCTCTATAAACTGATTAATGTAAGAAACCGGATCTAAATTAAAAAAAAAAGCTTCCATTTTTTAGCTGGGTAGTAATCATTTTGCTTGGAGAGTCCGATTCCTCGGAATATTATGCAATGTTTCAATTGGTATGTTGAGAAGCTTATACAGTATATCTTTCCAAATGATTTGCTAGTTTTTTTGCATCTGTTCTTCAACAACATAATAAGTGAAGTAAGCTGTGTGAAGGATGGTGATTAGTGGTAAACTTTTCTTGCATTAACAGTGTCATTCACCATCTGTTCGATGAAATACAAAGATGAGAATATGCAATGAGAAGCCTCAATTTGAAAGCATCATATTATCTACTATTAAAAGAATCTGTCTTATTGTTCCCTCTTTTGATAAAAAAATCCGGTTTTGTAGTTTGTTAATTTTGAATGCAAAATAAAGCAGTGGTTGTGACAATTAGATTATGATTACTTGTGCTTATAATTGTGCGCAGCTCACAAAACAGATAAAGTGGAAAAAATGATAGTGCCGCTTGCTGAACCCTGTTACTTCATTTCCTGTATTTAGTTTTAGGTCAATTTTGGATGAACATTATTTTTTATAGCATCTGCAAAGTTCTGTCAAGCTTCTATTAAAATTCTGTTTTTTAATAGGGCCGTGATATAACAGAACCAAAAAGCACACCTTGATTAACACTTAGGTGGATTATTATGCATTTTGTAACACAGTGCATAGCTGCTAAGTTGTAGCAGTATTCTAGGATTCCTTTGATGTTCTTTGTTCTGACTTTTTTAGCTGAAGAATCTTCATGAACCAATATTATATTGCCCATTATGAGCCGGGGCTCATAATGGACTGCATGAGCCTATGCATCTCGGGCTGTTGGATTGAAATTCGATGGCACATGTGACTTAAGGCATAGGTAGCCCTTGGATTATTTGCACCTTTGAATATCCAATGGCTCGCGATGCCTTGGCTCATGCAGTCGCACGTGAGCCTAGGCTCATGTAAACTTTTTCCATTATGCTATTACTAAAAAAGAGTCCATATATTTTTTAGACATATCATGTCAGATATTTGAACTCCTTGCACCACCCAGTGGAAGCTTAGTCACTTTTCACTACTGCACTCTAAGATGAAGGTTTTCCTAATTAATTAAAAATGTGTGTTTGCCCTAATTGAAATATTTCTAAATATTTTCGTAATTTTTTTATTAAAATTATATTTGAATCAGATTGAATTGAAAAATAGAAAGATTTATACAAGTTATACGTTTTGTCACCACTTTGTGGAAAATCGTTAGGTATGAATATGTCTTGATAACTATGACTCAATTGGTGAAATAGTAACTCTTCCCAAAAAAACATGTGACGTCTATTATGTACAGATTCAGTATTTCCTATAGCTTAGATATAAGTGCAAAGTTATGTAGACACCCTAGCCAGGTAGTCCTTCTTCTAATATGCTCAATTTGATCTTTTTTAAGTACGAAAGCGTAGCCCACGGAACCAACGGAAAAAAGCTATAACAATATTTCAATGGCCAATGCTTCTTAGTTTCATTATGTTGCAGGTCAAATTTCAAAGTGATATCCTACACAAGGGAAGGACACCAGTCATTTTGTTGAGTCAGTACAAATGAATATGTTTAATATTAATAATCTGGCATTCATGCAAAATAGCATAAAACCATCTTTTGTAAACCATAGGTTCAGTTATTGTTGGTGATGTCCGTATCAATGATTCAAATGTGAGATGTTTGGATGAGTAGTTTACCAACCTTTCTTGTAGAGATTTTTTGTGATAGGATGACTAATTCGCCACCTCTTTGTTTTTACGTTAATTCAGTGGAAATTCACCATCCGTGCATATTGAGATGGTTCATGTCCACCTACTCTCTATAACACATGGGGTGACGGACTATTATGTTAATAACTACCCGTCTTTTTATGTTAATAATCACTGTACTTGCATATTATTGAGTTATAGCTAAATCTTAGATTTTTCTCATTGTGCAGATATGCAAAGGGCATGTACGTGAGTGCAGCTTTCTTTGGCCACATTTGATGAGCTCCCTAAGGTCTATAACCAGCCATCCAATGCTCTCCCTTGTAGAGACATGCCAGACCTTCCAACAGATCCAGCAAGTTCACGCCCAAGTGCTTGTGAATGGCCTTCTCCATAGCTATGTGTTTCTTGGCAAGTTTGTTGCCACCATTGCTCTCTCCCATCCGCAGGGTCTTCATTATTCCAACCAAATCCTCAATCAATATCAGAACCAAAGCGTCTTGATTCTCAACACCTTGATCAGAGCCTACGCCAGAAGCTCATGCCCACAGCATTGCTTCCATTATTACAGCCAGATCCTCCGGTCGGCAGATCTCTTCCCTGACAACTACACCTTCACTTTTCTGGTCCGCGCTTGCGCCCATGTCCCCACATGTGGTGCTGGGCCGGCTGCCCATGCTGCTGCTGTTAGGTGGGGTTTTGATACCGATCAGCATGTTCAGAGTGGCCTAATTCACGTCTATGCTCAATTGGGTGTCTTGGAAATGGTTCGACGAGTGTATATGGGAATCAATGATCCTGACTTGGTTACGCAGACTGCGGTTGTGAGTGCGTTTGTGGGAGCTGGGGATACAGCGTTTGCACAGAAGCTGTTTGACGGAATGCCTGAGCGAGACTTGATAAGTTGGAATGCTATAATCGCGGGGTATTCACAGCAAGAAAAGCCTAGAGAGGCGTTAAGATTGTTTAGTTTGATGCAGGGTGAGGGTGTCGAGCCTGATGAAGCCACATTGGTCTCTGTTCTTTCTGCCAGTGCACAATTGGGTACATTGGATCAGGGCAAGTGGGTGGATTCCTACATCAGACGGAAGAAGCTGCCATTGACTGTGACAGTGGGAACCGCTCTGGTAGACATGTACTCTAAATGTGGGGAGGTTAATAAAGCCATGCAAGTCTTTTGGAGGATGAAAGATAAAAATGTTTACACATGGAGTAGTATGATGGGTGGGCTTGCTATGCACGGAGCTGGGAAGAAGTGCCTTGAGCTTTTTGACCTCATGAAAAAAGTAAGAGTTTTGCCTAATGAAGTCACTTTGGTTTCTGTTCTTCGTGGTTGTAGTGTAGCTGGATTGATTGAGGAAGGCAAAGCCCACTTTGATTCGATAACGAAATTGTATGGCCTTCAGCCTACATATGAACACTATGGGTGCATGGTCGACATGTACGGCCGAGCTGGATTGCTAGATGATGCAATCGGTGTTATTAACAACATGCCTGTCAAGCCCCATGTGGGTGCTTGGGTTTCTTTGCTCAATGCGTGTCGAATACATAAACAAATAAAATTGGCAGAGTTGGCATTTGATAAGATCATAGAATTAGAACCCAAAAATGACGGGGCATATGTACTCTTGTCAAATATTTATGCAGATTCAAGGAACTGGAAGAATGTTACATGTGTGAGGCAACGAATGAAAGCTGCAGGTGTCAGAAAGGAACCTGGTTGTAGTGTAATCGAAGTGGGCGGTGACGTTCATGAATTCTTTGTGGGGGACAAATCCCACCCAAGGTACAAAGAAATTGATATTATGTTGGGAGAGGTTTCTAGACGGTTGGCTATTGCTGGGTACGTTGCAGAGACAAGTGAAGTGCTTTTTGATGTTGAGGAAGAAGAGAAAGAGAATGCTTTATCTGGGCATACTGAAAAGGTGGCAATTGCTTTTGGAATGGTAACCTTAAAGGAAGGTGAGACTATTAGAGTAGTGATGAACCTTAGGGTTTGTGGGGATTGTCATGCTACGGCAAAGATGATCTCCAGGGTTTTCAATAGGGAGATTTTACTGAGGGACAGGAGCAGATTTCACCACTTTAAGGCTGGGGAGTGCTCTTGTAGGGACTTTTGGTGAGGATGTATCCAATTGGGGAATCATCTGATAGATTTTATGTAAAAAGGTTGTGATAAGAGTAACAAAGAAGCTATTTGACTTGATAAGTGGGCAACAGCAATAAAAGAGATTTTCCTACTTCAGTATGTATAATTTGTTTAGTATCTTGGTTTTTTTAGGCAATTTATGTCTTATTACCAAGCTTGTAGATTGTTCTATATAAGTCTATCATTTGATCTTGAAATTGTGAGCTATTTGTTCACTTCTCTGTGTCTTCTTCCCTTTCTCTTCTGTTGTCATATTTGTAATGATAGAGGATGCTTAGAGATAGGTGGTGTTCACATCCATTAAGATCTAGCCTAAGATTTTGCAATCTTCTGGTTGAACTATTCAAGGATCTAATTACATCTTATTCTAGTTTTTCTTTTAATTTTAATGCTCGTAAATTCAATTTGCTGATAGATGAACCTCAGGTTTATTGGGTAACTGTGGTAGAAGGTGAAGGCCTAGATTAGAGTGGTAATAAAATTTCTTGAAAGTATTTATTTGATTAAAGAAGGAAAGACACCTTAGGTATCAGGACTTTTTTGTTTTTTCATTAGATTAATTTCTAACTAGCTGCTTCTGAAGGAATACAAAGCTGGTAACGTACATATGAAAGTTTCTTCTCAATGTGTACGTGTTATAAAACTGCACATAGTGATCTCTGGCCATTGTTGAAACTGCACCACCCCTTTACTTTCGTTATTCAGGATATTCATCCTACATCTGATACGAGTATACCTATGAAAGTGCATTTTAAACGAATAGCATGAAGGTGTTACAGATTATGCATCTGGTGTTCACTTTTCAGTGTTGGAACTTCAGTCAAATTTTATCTTTACTTGATAACTATATCTAAGGGTGTTAACGAGCCGAGTTAAGTCGAGTTTTGGGTTAGCTCGGCTCAAACTTGATTGAGCTACCAATTATCCAGCTCGAGCTCGGCTCAAGAAGGAAACCACAAACTCAACTTGTACTCGAGCTCGAATTTAGTATACATTGACCACATAAGTTAGCTCGAATTTGGTTCGGTTATAAATCCGACTATGTGCAAGTTTGACTCATATTAAATCCTGCTAAGTAAGCCAATAGAAATTCAAAAAGTTTCCATATCCAGGATTTGAAGTTGTGATGTTAACAAAAAACACAAACTCTTTGACTACTTTGCGTACAACACCTTTTGGGTCAAACATTCCATTAAATAAATATAAGGTTCTCATCATTTAAATATAGTTTTTATCAAATATAATTTTATCACTCTGTCATTAATGTTGTACGCTTGGTCATGTTATTTTAAATAATATTTACACTTCTTTATATTGATCATATATTTTAATGCAAAAAAATGAGTACAAAAACATAACTAATATTTCTACCTCAATATATCAAAAACTTAATTAATATTTATACCTCATTATATCAATATATTCTAATTTTTTGGTAAAAATTATTATTATCCAATACTCCAACTGTCTTAAATTAATAGCTCCATTTGGTTTTTTACAATGAATTAATTTAAATTTATTTTTAAAGCTAAATAGAGCTATTAATGTAGGACAAATGGAGTATTTATAGATACAATCTTGTACAAAATTGCCATCATTTACTAAAAGCTCATAAATTATAAATAGACAATTAATGTATAAATAATATTATTTACTTATTTATTAGCTTTATTTTCTAATATTTTTATTTGTTGTTATGCTATATCTTGTATTTGTATGTTTAATAATATGCATCTTTTAGTCTATGAATATATCATTATTATTAGCACATATGTACTTCTTCCATATCATTAATGTGTTCATATGTTTGTTAGCACATATGTACTTCTTCCATATCATTAATGTGTTCATATGTTTGTTATATATATATATATATATATTAGTACTTTTGTATGAAATGCCATTATTATTAGCACATATATACTATATATATGTGACATCACAAGCCAACCTTCTTTTGGTTGTATGAAATATATTTATTATTTGATAACTTAAGTTTTCTAAATCTTTGTATACACTTCTTACTTCAAGTGTCATCTTATAACCACAAAAAAGAAAAAAAATTAGTGCCTTTGTAGTTAACTACATTTGTGTACATGATATATCATATATCAATGTATGTCATTTATTTCTATTATACATATATAAATTTTAGTAAATATCACATGTATATTATGTTTCTTTAAAATATTTATTTCTAAATAATTTTTATCATGTGTAAACTTGATGTCTTGTCATCTTGGACTCATCTCAAATAAATATAACTTACCCTAATCTTACGAAGAAAAAAGAGACTCCATGAGTCACTGCTAAAAAAATATTTAGAAAGTTATTGTAAAATTCGAATTTCTAAGGTTTCCAACAGCAGTCTCCATAGAAAATCTAAAAAGACATATAGTAATTTGTTTGACATGTAGAGATAGTGAATAATATTACTATAACATATCGTGACATATTGTTTGATATGTAGTGCAATATATCCCATTTTTTTACTCAGTTGTACCATATATATATATATATATATATATATATATATATATATATATATACTTTATTAAATCTTATTTCTATAATATATCAAAATTTCAATACATATTACATGTGGACATATATGTATAATGTGTCTTTAAATATTTACTTCTCAAAAATAAATATCATGTGTGATATAAGCCAATACTCAACATATAGACATTCTACATTCATTAATAATATTATATATGTATTTGTTATAAATGTCAATTGGGATTGATAATTGTGCATATGTAACATAAATATCAATATGTATTTTTATATATATTATAAAATATATTTACGAATTTCATTTGAGTTCGAGTTCAAGTCAAATACGAGTCAAATTCGAACCGAGTTGAGTCGAGCTAGGGTATGCTCGAACTCAACTCAAAAATATTAAAGTTCGAGCTGAGCCACTTCGAGCCGAGCCATATTCGAGTCGAGTCAAGTCGAGGCACATTTTCTCAACGAGCTAGCTCGTCTCATTACCACCCCTAACTATATCTCGAGGAAGTTGATACACGGCCAACAAATTTGTCCAACAAAAGCCTTTAATTGTGACATGGCAGGTTTTAGTTGGACAAGATAGTGGGCCTAACATATTGCTTATCTTTGATTCTGAAAAAATAATGAATTGTGATTAGTGCAGTACATACAAGTTGCAGTATATACAAGTCCAGCAAGCAAGGAAGTTATGGTTTGTCATGTAGTTGTACATTTAAATCAAGATACATATGAAGATTCTCTTTTTTTCAATCCATGGAGGTGGGAGCTTTAGTCATGTAATCAAGGTTCTGACTATTAGGAAATTCAAAGAACAAGGAAGAAGAAAACTTTTTATTATATGTAAATCATATTTATGTTACAATAATAAAAGGGTCGACCCTCTTAATCAAAGAAGGAATGACCCTAACACTAATCACAATAAAACTCCTAACTACCCTTCAGTTAAAGAATAGTTAACCAATAAGAAAATAACAATTACCTAGATTGACTTAACTACCTTTTATAATTTCAAAACTAAAAAAATACTTAGACAAAAAGACTAAATGATACTCTAATACCCCCCTCAAACTTTGGATGTGGGTAACATAGAGAGTTTGCTCAACAAAATTGAAATCATGCTGCTGTATGAGACTTGGTGAAGATGTTGGCCAATTGGAGGGAGGATTGAACATATGGAAGTGGAAGGGAAAGAGTTCTAGCACATAGATGACGACAAACAAAGTGATAATCAATTTCTATATGTTTTGTACATTGGTGGAACACAAAATTATGAGCAATCTGAATAGCACTCTGGTTATCACAAAACAGGGTGGGAGCAACAATAGAGACACCCATATCAGACAATAGCCAACGAAGTCAAACAATCTCAGGGGCAATGTTAGCCATAGCCCTATACTCGACCTCAATAGTAGATCTAGGAATAATGCCCTGCTTCTTGCTCTTCCAAGAGATAAGAGAATCACCCAAGAATATGTAGTACCAGTAGTAGACTTACGATCAACAACATTGTCAGCCCAATCAACATCTGGGTAGGCTCTAAGAACAATATTAGACAAGGATGAAATGACACTATAATCCAAGTGCTTTGTACATAATGAAGAATATGAAGAACAGTTGCCCAATGGGTAGACCAAGGAACCAAGAAACCAAGGAAAACTGGCTGACAATATGTACAACATGTTCAATATTAGGACGAGTGACAATAAGGTATACCAAGGAATCAACAACCTCCCAATATCAAGTAGGATCATCAAGTGGAGTGCCATCCAAAAGGTCCAACTTCAAATTTAATTCCATAGGAGTAGCTACTAGACAAGAATCAAATAAGTCTAAGTGAACAATAATATAAGTGGCATATTTGGACTAAGAAAGAAGATATCCTCAAGAAGAGTGGGCAATCTTAATTCCCAAGAAATATTGAAGAAAACCAAGATCCTTCATCTCAAACAACTCCATCAACTACTGTTTGAGAGAAGATATACCTACAATATTACTGCCAGTAATAATCATATCATCAAGATAAGAAAGGAATACAATACGCCTAGACAATGTCTCTAAAGAATAAGGTTGAATCATGAGCACTGACAGTGAAACCCAAACGAAGCAATGTTGTATTGAACTTCACAAACCAAGCACATGGGGCTTTCTTAAGACCATACAAAGCACAACGAAGGCAACAAACTTACCCTTACATATGCAGAAGACTAGGAGGAGGCTTTATACATACTTCCTTAGACAAATCTCCATTGTGCAAACATTCTTGATATCCATTTGATAAAGTGCACACTATAGACTGAGGCAATAGATATAAGGGTGCAAACAAAAGTTATTTTAGCAACTAGAGCAAATGTCTCCTCATAATCAATCCCATATTTCTAAGCAAATCCTTTGGCAATAGGCCACACCTTATATTGTTCCATAGAACCATCAGACTTGGTTTTGATCCTAAACACCTACTTGCACCCAATGGCCTGTTTACCAGGTGGAAGAGAGACTAACTCCCAGGTGTCAGTCTTGTGTAAAGCAAATAACTCTTTTTTTGTATAGCCCTTTGCTAGTTAGTATCACCAAAAGCCTCTTTGTAGGATTGAGGCTCATGAAGATAGTGAATGGCAGACAAAAAACTAAGAAAATAAAAAAATGTATAGAGAAGAGGGAGAATCATACCAATCACCAAGAGATGCCATAGTAGTAGAATCTGAAGGCAGAGAGGTAGCAGGGGGAGGAGGTAGAGATGGAGACAACCCAGCTAAATGGCGACTGCATCTGTGTTTAGGAACATGTAGAGATGCAACATAATGTTCTCGAGCAAGGGCAGTAGGAGACAATAAGGGTGTTGCAGAGCCCTTAAGGTTACATTGGTAAACTCGAGTAATAGGAGGATGAGTCGGTAAAAGAGTGGACACATCAAAAGACATTGCATTCATCAGAAAAAGATTCAGGAAAAGGATCAATGTAAATCAAAGAAGAGCAATCAACAGTAGAAAACACACAATCGAGAGCATGCAAACAACTTTGTGTGCAATACATAAGAAGCACAATTAAAAAATGTAGTGACTGATAATCAGGTTTAACACTATATAAATGTTCAAAATGAGACTTGCCTATAGTCAAGGATGACAAAATGTGGTTGATTAAGTAGGTTATAGTAAGGATAGCTTCACCTTAGAAGACAGAGGGAACTGAAGCAAAAAGTAATAGTGCATGTGCAGTTTCTAGTTTGTGACGATGCTTCCTTTCAGAAACCCCATTCTACTGAGGTGTGAGAGGGCAAGATAACTAATGAAGCGTACCTTCACTAGTAAGGACTTTAAACTCATAGGATAAGTATTCACCACTAGAGTTAGAGCTAATGAACCAAGAAATGAATGAACATGCTGATGTGAAGAAGTGGACTGATGCCCAGACTGCTATGGGCGTTGAGGGCATTCGACCTTCCAATGTCCCTTTTGATGACAATAGTTATATTCATCAATGACGGTACGAGGTTTAGGCTTTTCCATTACCTAAATTGGTGCATTAGATAAAACAACCAAAACAGTTAGATTAGTTGAGGCTGAGACACTAGAAATCTTCAATCTAGTTTCCTTTGTAATTAATTTGTAAATAGTAGCAACGATGGTGGGCAAGGGAGATCGATGCAAAATGGAACCGCAAATGACTTCATATGCATCCCGAAGAGCCATAAGAAACTAAAAAATTGTGCAATTCTCACGATATCTGAGCAAATTAGGAGTAGACATTTCAACTAGTTCCATAAGAGCTAATTGATCCCATATAGTGGTCATGTAGGCATAAAAATCCGTAATAGATTTTTCTCTTTGCCTAGAAGAACAAATATCCAGTTCCAATTGATAAAATTTGGCATAATTAAATTGCACATATCGAGAGGCTAAATAATCCCAAACATCCTTGGCTATCTTGAACTTGGCTAACTGTAAACCTATAAAGAGATCCACAGAATTATTTACCTAAGTAATAATTTTGGCATTATGTATACGCCATTCATAACACTATTTTGCAAAATCCTCTTCTTTGACATCAGCTTTCATGACAAGTTCGAGAGTAGAGCCATCGATATAATTCCACAATCCTTTTCCCATGATGAAGTTACTCATGAAATAACTCCGATAAGAGTAATTACTACCATACAAAAGCATGTTGATGGCCTGAAGATTATCATGCTTGTCTGACAGATCCATAGTAATGAAATTGGACCAATAAATAAGCAGTTAAGGGCAATGTAGGGCAAAGAGAGATCAAAAACACAAGAAACTTGAAAGGAACAAATGCAAGGGAGGCATTACTATGAATAGTTAATGTTAGGAAATTTAATGAACTAGAAAGAAGAAAACTTTTTATTATCTATAAACCATGTTCATATTACAATAATGAAGGGATGACCCTTTTAATCAAAGAAGGAACATACCATAGTCATAGTAAAGGTCCTAATTACCCTTCACTTAAAGAACAGTTAGCCAATAAGAAAATAACAATTAACTAGATTGACTTAACTACCCTCTATAATGTCAGAACTAAAATAAACACTTAGACAAAAAGACTAAATGATACTCTAATAATGACAATTAATGGGAATACTATAAGAGCTTGTCATGACAATTTACGTTAATAAAGTTATTGTTCAAAGGCATTATGTGGAAAAGATAAAGCAAATAGATTAACTAAAGCTAAGCCAAGGAGAAATTGATGAAATGAGGCATTTAGTGTCACGCTGATGGTCTACTTCAAGGGATATGTAAAACAAATTAGCTTGTTGTGAAATGTTGTATGGAACTACATTACTTTAATTTTGCTTACTATATACTAGGCAAGTTCTTCAATTTTGGTCTACAAGAAACACAAAGAATACATACAAAAAATATTATAAAAGTACCTGGTGTTAATGTGTTGATGTCCTCTCGGATTACCACATCTCCGAAAAAAGAAATTATTGATGTGTAGACACATAAAGCTTATGATGATTAAAGTTATTAAGATCAAGAATTATAGGGTTTGTTGGATTTGGAGCATAGTGATAGATGGTCATGTAAAAGATATTGATCTATACCAACGCCCCAAGACCAGAATAGATACCCTTGTGTGCATTCTGGTTGTATTCTTGTTTGTCGGTCTTGTTTTCCTCCCTACTAGTCCTTTATCTTGTCTAGTGTTATTTGTTTGATCAAAAGTTATCTAGTCTTTATTTATATTTGTTGTCCTAGTTTAATGCATACTGGTATGGATTCTTTAGTGTTCTCATTATCTAGCTAATCTAGTAAAAATGCACACACATTAAGATTAAATAAGATAAAATAAAATAATATAAAATATATATTGAACAAAGGTTACTCTTGCATGTTATATTTATAATACATTGTTGTGAGGATCACAATGATCATTAGTTATACACACATGCTTTATATTTATATACACTCGTAGTAAGCAATTGTAAATCCAAATCTCATAGGTTATATTTTTTATCATAGGCTAGTGAAGACAATGATGTAGAAGGGCTTTGTGTCGTGAAGCATGTGATTTATATATAAAAATATAAAAAATATTATTTAACCTAAAACCATGTCCCGTCTACGATTTTAGGTGCCCATGTCCCACCGACGGCCTCTAGCTACCCTTACACTGCCTAGAGCCATTTTGGCTCTGGTTTTCATCTCACTTCATCCATGAGGGGCATGGCCTTCACGCTCATGACCGGTGCGGCCAAGGCCGGCAAGGTGAGGCCAGCATGGCCTGAACTTGCATAGCAAGACGAGCGCTTGCATGAGGGCTCTTTGCCCATCCAACGTTGTCGACAGTCCGATGACGTCTTCCTCTGGCAAAGTCAATAAACTTTCAGATCAAAACAATGGGGTTTCCCCCCTAAACAAGAGCACATGGCCACTGGCTAACATGTGCACATATAATTTTCGGCAAACAAGATATGTACTTATGCCTTGCATATTCAGCAAGAGATCAATTAGAACAATAAACAATAGACAATATAGAGATTAGAGCAAATTTAGGCAAAGCCTCCTACCTCACTAAAATACAGATCTTCGAGCTTGCTCCTTCTCACCTCTGTTGCTTACCACCTTTGTTGGAAAATTTTCCTTGTGGCTCATTTCTCTTCCCACTCAAGGGCCAAAACCTCCCCCCTCAAAGAACCCCTAGATAGTGTTTTTATAATCATGGGGATTAGAAACCCTAATTCCCTTAGAAGTTGGGCCAAGGCTGACTATATTTTAATAATTTATATCACTGCAATTAACCGGGCTTGCAAAAGCTCATTGCATAATCGAATTGCAAGTCTAATTTGGGTCAATAGGCCCTGCGCAATATTTTCAACTTTGAATGGTCATATCTCCTTCATCTAAACTTCGTTTTGTCCATTCTTAATGACATTTCAAAGCTTTTTCAATCTACTTTCTAACCACATGGGTTTTATCCAGATATTCCATCTATTGAGGAAGTTATTCAACTGAGAAAGTTGAGGGGTTAACACACTATTTTCTAATTGGTTAAGTTTTGAAACCTAGAAGAATCTGAGATATTACAACTTTATCTACTCAACAAGCAAGATGAGAAAAAACAGACACTAGTCAACCAATTATAGGAATAAGCATGCATTTCTAAAACAATCAAGTGATTCTAGCATGCAAATATGATAAATCTCAGTAAACACCACAAGTAATAGGAACAGAACCCTAAGCTACCACTTTATAGTATTGAAATCCGTCACCACCTAACGGGTCACCACATTGCTCCTAAAATTAGTACTTAAACCAAAGTAAGAATTAAGAAATATGGCCTCTATTTGCACAAGAATTTATATAGTAGAAACAACATTAAGTTCTAACTGCTTAAGTCATAAACATATATCAATCATTCAACCACAAAATCATGCAAGCATCATACAATAATTTAACATGGAAAATCCAAAGATGGTAAAAATCCACAGCTAGACAACTTGACTAAATTAATGCACTAGACATAAATTTTTTACCAAACCTAGAACAACCAACCTCGACTTGACACAAATGAAAACCTCTTTTCTTTGTTCAGTCATTTGTTGTTGGCCTTCAAGTTTTTTTGTCTTCTTCTAGATGCACAATCAAAGACTCCTTTGGTTGTTAATCTCCCTTTGAGCTTCTTCAATCTCTCCATGGTGAAGAACTCCTCAACAATCCCTCTCGTTGTGTGTGATGTATTGTGCAAGCACTCCTCTATATTACCACTGAATCAAAGATCTCTCAACTCAATTCTTTGTTGAACAAGGAAAACATTTGGCTCTCAAAGCTCTCACTTTTTTATCCTAAAAAATTGGTTTTCCTCTTTTCTATTTTATCTATTCCAAGGCTTCTGTAGAGTTACAAAACGGTTAGGGCTAAAAGAACCCAAGTTGGAAAGAACTCTATTTCGGAATCCTAAGCTAGGCAATTATTTTATTAAACAATCGATCATTTCCTAAGGTGACTGATCATTCAGCCTTTCAATTTGGTCGAAGATCAGAGCAATCAATCGTTCTCCCAAGCGATCGATCATTGTGTCCTTCGGGTAGAAAATATCAAAACTGAGTCATTCAAAGATAGATCTATTCATCACTGTGTTAAAGAACGATCAATCTATGATGAATCATTTTTGTAATTTCTCACCATCTTTTTTTCCAAAACTTCCAAAATCAATCCCTTAGATTATATTAAGTAAATCCCAAGTGATTTGTGTATGTGAGTGTGTAAAATTATACCTTTGAAATTTGACACTCAAGATAGTCTTCATTCTTATAACTTCAGAACACGTCTTGTCACGACCCGAATTTTTAAAAACCTTTTTAAATAGCATGAACGATAAGTCACAGATTTTTTTTCTAAGTACAAAACAAACCATTATATTAAATATCCTGGTCATGATAACTGGGGTTCACAAAAACGAATATCAAATCATATGATATCATTACATGTATCAAAAATCCATAAAGAACAGCCTAGCAATCTAAGTACAAGTCTGTCATTCCTTTGAAAATAAATAAATAAGTTGACTCTCATGCCAAAGATATATACACTTACTAGAATTGCAAAAATGAAGAACCACATCTCATGCTTGTCAATCCTGATCTCACTTGTCCTCGCCTGGAGAACTTGCAACCAACCAAACGAAACAACAAGGGAACCTCTCTGCCCTCAGGAGAAGAGTTTCCAAAAGAACAAAAGATTTTATTAATAATTTTAGGATAGAGCCAACATCACCCGATGTTAGTTGCCTACGTACTCATCAAACAACATCTCCAATGTTTCCAACAAGATCGGATCCAGACGTATTTCTACCTAGAAACTATAGTATCACAAGAAGTATGGTATCAAACCTGCAATGCTTAAATATTTTTAATCAACCTACATTTTATACAAGTCCTTTAATTATTCCACTTGTTCTAATTAAACAAACAATATCATTAATTATCTCACAACGCTTGTTCGATAATTAATACCCCTGCCCAATCTCTTAGACAGACAAACACATCATATGCCAACTAAAATGACATATGACACTAATCACCCTTCATCGTTTTAACCTAACTCTAGGTTTAACATAGTATAAATATGTGTTTACTTAAAGATAACTCAACTCTCGAAGACATCCCCAAATATGGGACTCCAACATTGGAGTCGACTACTTAACAACAGCTTGCCCCAAATCCCCAGGGCTCTTAATAGCCTACCACGAATCTGGAGAAGAGGATCCCAACTATGCTCATGGACACAGATTGGTGAGAAACACAAACCTTCCATAATGCTCATGCAACTACTTTTTGTACGCACTATATGGTTATGTAAAGACCTATGGGAAACCCAAGGTAAAGATCTCGCTGGCCAATACCCAAACCCTCGTGGAAGTGAAGAAAGTATACAAGTATCACAATCTCCACCCTCCCAACTCTGGGAGTAATGTCTCCAAAAATAAATAATATATAACCCATAGAAGCCTAAGGTCTTTGTGACAAATAACTCCCTCAAATATTTGAAACTTAGACTCGATTAATTTTATCTAATTAAGTGTTCGCCTAACCATTTGGGTCTGCTTCACATTGTGAATTGGCCTAATAAATAGCTCATCTACTGAGCTATGACTCAGAGAACATCCCAAACCCTATTGGTCTCCTTGAGATTGGGTAAACTCCCATAACTACCCTCGGTTCATTAACCAAGGTAGAATTTTATGTTAGGGCCCTGCTCACTCCATGAACTAGTCCCAAACCCCATTGAAGGTATTTTAGTCCTTATCTTGATTAGATGTTCTCCCCCAAATACAACGACAACCAATATCTCTTGATTAATCTTCATTAATCTCAAGTTACCATTATAAATTAACATATCAATAATAAAAGCATGCATCAAAGTAAGCAACATAAATAACATGAAGTCACACAAGTCCATTAATATCGAATGGAGCCCCATTGCACTCATTTGCAGGGAAGGCCTTAGATAAATTCAAGCCCGAGAATGTAAATAACTCCAATGCATCATGCGAGTTATGTATATACTACATTAGTAGATTGATGCTCTGCGTTGTAGACATGTGTAATACGCTACCTTAAACCCTGAGAATTAGGGTTCTTCCCCTTCTTTCCCGTGACACTGTGACCAATAAAGGTCTTCATGTCACCTATTGGTCACACCCCCTTCCATTTGAACACATTTACCATCACTATAGGGTACCCTAACTCTTGGTTAGCTAGGTTATCCGTTTCGGTGATAATGGAATGTAATGCCCCTGAGGGAATTAAGGTAATTCTACCACCTGGGGTATGGTATTCTCCCTTGAATCATTATGGTCATCTTACTACCCTTTTATTGATTTTAAGTCATTGCCCTCTCCCAAGGCTTCACTCTTAATCGACTCGCGCTTCTATTTACACGAATGTGGGTGATTTGCTCAAAGGAATATTCTATCATTTTATTTAATGCATTTCTAAACTCTAATAGGTCCATAATTAATCTCAAGGTTATTTCTTGATGTCATGGACCCGAAGTAATTTTCTTGGCATTTAACAGGGTCGTGAACCCCTTCAACCGACCTTGATGGTTTATCTTGAACCCTAGGGGCAAAATAGTCACTTATCTACTTACTAGTAATTTCCCTCACTATGTGTTTTTATATACTTTTAGGTACACATTAAAATCTCATTGAGATTTTTCCCAATTTTTAAATCCACTCATAGACCTCTGAACTGGAGCCCCGAAGTCGAGTAAGTGATTATTACATGATAATTTGACTACAAGGGGTAAATGGGACATTTTATAGATTTTGAGATTTTTTCCAAATCTTAAACTTGATCAAGACACTCACACCAATCTCTAGATACATTACTAATTTTCTAAAAAAAAAGACAATTATACCCTCCTGAACTAGATCGGGTTCGTTCCCCTCTTTTATTTCTCTTTTTTTTTTTTTGCAATTGACCCAAACCGGATCTGGGCCAGGCCTAGGCGAGACTTAAGTTACAGTAGTGAGAGTCCCTTGTCAAGTTCTCAGCTTTTGAGCGGTCAAATCATGAAAATAGCCCTTTCAGTGTGTAGAACACCCTCGATTTAGTAGGGAATGACTTTTGAACGGACTCAAACAGGTTTAAAATAGTTTGGAAACAGTAAATATAAGATAAGCAGAGAATGAGAAGAGAGATAAGGTTTTCTCAGCTTTGGAATGGTAAATTTAATAAAATGACCCTTCCAGTGTGTAGAACACCTTCGATTTAATAGGAAACGGTTTTTGAACGGGTTAAAACATACTTAAAATGGCTCAGAAGGAGTGAAAACAAGAAGAGGATAGAAAATGGGGGGTAAAATCAAATTTCAACCCTCCCCCCATTTTATACCACACGGCACCACCTTCCAAGCAGTGCTGCGTTGTCATTTTCGATGATCACGCGTTGCAACGTGTGGCTAATTTTTTTTTTAACTTCTCACTTCAAACGACCGTATCTTTCTATTCCAGACTCAGATTTGCGCGTTCTTGGTACTGTTGAGCTCGTATTGATGAGCCCTAGGAAACTAGATCACTTATGAGCAGTTTTGATTACAATTTACAAGTGGATCCCGCCCATAAAATATGCTTCCTGAGATCGTTACTTTCACTCCCGACCTCTATTTCATACGTTCTTCGACTTGTTATGCTCGTGTCTATGATCTCTAACCAACACTTAAGAAATTATTAAATAATAAACTCTATAGAATTTAAAATTTATTATCAAGATCATGCCAAAAAATTAGGGTTGTTACAATCTACCCCCGTTAGAGAAATTTCATCCTCGAAATTTGAAATATTCACTCATTGAATAACTCAATGAATCCCATGTAGCTTCTTCTAAGCAATGATACTGCCATATTACTTTAACTAAATGAATCCTTTTTGTCCTCAAAATTTGTTCCTTGTGATCCAAAATTTTAACTGGTCTTTCATCAAAAGATAAATTTGGCTTTAGTGTAACTAAACTCTGATCAAGAACATGTGAGGGGTCCTGCACATACTTCCAAAGAATGGACACATGGAATACATCATGGACATTGTCAAGTTATGGAGGTAAGGCCAATCTATTATCCATTGCTCCTATTTTATCCAAGATCTCAAATGGTCCTACAAAACAAGGACTTAATTTACCCTTAATTCCAAATCTCATAACTCCTTCAGTTGATGAAATTTTTAATAATACTTGATCTCCCACGCTAAGGTCAATATCTTTTCGTCTTTGATCAGTATAACTCTTTTGATGACTCTGGGATGCCATTGTACTATGCTTGCTAAGTTTCACCTTATTCACACACTATTGTAGAAATTCGGACTTTATCAATTTACATGCTCCTACTTCTTTCCAACATGTCGATGATTTGCAGGGTTGTCCAAATAATGCCTCATAGGGTGCCATACCTATGCTATTGTGATAACTATTATTGTAAGCAAATTCAACTAAAGGTAGATGTTTATCTGAGTTACCCTTCCAATCCATTGCCCAAGCCCGCAACATATCTTCCAAAGTTTGAATAGTTCTTTCTGATTGTCCATCAGTTTGTTGTTGGAAAGCAGTGCTGACTATAAGATTGGAGCCTAATTCTTGTTGAAGTCCTTGCCTGAATTTGGAAGTAAACTGGCTGTCTCGATTTGAAATAATCAATAATGGTATTCCATGCTGACTCACAATCTCCTTTACGTATAATTTTGCCAAAGAATATAAGGATAGTTTCTTTCTTAATGGAAGAAAATGCACACACTTTGTAAGTCGATCCACAATTACCCAACTAGATTCATGGCCTTGTGTAGTCCTGGGTAGTGCCAAAATAAAATCCATAGTAATGTGTTCCCATTTCCACTCATGAATCTCTATTGTTTGAAGATTTCTCGAAGGTTTTTGGTGTTCAGCTTTAACCTGTTGACAAGTTAAACATTTCGAAATATATTCTCCTATAACCTTCTTCATCCCATTCCATCAAAAACTCCTTTTTAAATCTTGATACATTTTTGTTCCTCCTTGGTAGATGGTATGTCGAGACCGATGTGCTTCATGTAATAAGTCTTCCCTTAGTACATGTATTTTTGGTATTACCAATTGTCCTCGAAATCTAATACTTCCATCTGAGCCTTTTATAAAGTTAGGTCTTTCGAGTAAAGTTTGTACCTCTTCATTGTCTTTCTGACCCTCAAGAATACGTTCAACTAGCACCAATTTCACCTCTAAGTTGGCAATGAAAGATTTCCTATTTCCATATTGTAATTTAGGTTGGAAACTTATTTTTTCTTCCAACTGTTTCCATTCCTTAACAAGCATATAGCCTATTCCTCCTTATTTACGGCTCAAGGCATTAGCTACTACATTGGCTTTTCTAGAATGATATTTAATAGAAAAATCATAATCCTTAATATACTCAATCCACCGTCTCTATCTGATATTGAGATCACTTTGAGAAAATATATACTTTAAACTTTGATGATAAGTAAAAACTTCAAACTTTTCCCCATATAGATAGTGTCTCCATATTTTTAGTGAAAAAACTACTGCTGCCAGTTCTAAATCATGAGTAGGGTAGTTACCTTCATGTTTATTTAATTATCATAAAGCATACACTATCACTTTTCTGTTTTGCATTAACTCACATCCTAGGCCTCTTTTCGAAGCATCACTATACATGACAAATCCTCCACTGCCTGTTGATAATGCTAATATTGGAGCATTTGTTAATTTTCTCTTCAATTCTAGAAAACTCTTTTCACATGTCTCATCCCAAATAAATTTTACTCCTTTCCTTGTCAATTTCATCAAAGGTAAGGCAATGCTTGAAAATCCATGGATGAACCTTCCGTAATAACTAGCAAGGCATAAAAAGCTTTGAATTTATGTTGCTGCCTTTGGCCTTTCCCATTTTATTACTGCTTCTATCTTGGTTGGATCCACAGATACTCCATCCTTTGAAATGACATGTCCCAAGAAGACTACTTGTTCCATCCAAAATTCACACTTACTAATATTTGGCGTATAGCCTATGAATCCTCAAAGTTTGAAATTTTTTGCAAATGTTCTTAGTGTTCTTCTAAACTACTAGAATAAATTAGGATGTTAGCAACAAACACGATCACAAATTTATCCAAATAAGGATAAAAAACTTTATTCATGAGATCCATAAAGGCTGCTAGGGTATTTGTTAATCCAAATGGCATCACTAAAAACTCATAGTGGCCATACCGGGTACGAAAAGCTAATTTAGAAATATCATGATCTTGTATTCTTAATTGATGGTAACCCGATTGCAGATCTATTTTAGAGAAAATATTTTTGATCAAACAAGTCATCTATACGAGGTAAAGGATACTTGTTTTTTATAGTGATAGTATTGAGCAATCTATAGGCAATGCATAATCTCAATGATTCGTCCTTCTTTCCCACAAACAGGACCAGTGCTCCCCAAGGAGAGACATTGGGTCGGATAAATTCTTTATCCTGCAAGTCTTGCAGTTGACTTTTTAACTCTTTTAATTATGCTGGTGCCATGCAGTAGGGTGCCTTAGAGATAGGGTTTGTTCCTGGCATCAAGTCAATATAAAAAAATTGTCTCTCTTTTTGGTGGTAGTCTAGAGAGATCATCAATAAAAACATGAGAGAAGTCTTGTGCTACTTCAATATTTTCCAACTTATTCATTGAAGTCTCTTTAATTTCTACATTGGAAAGATATGCTTGACATCCTTTAGTTAAAAGCTGATGATCCTTAATTGCCAAAATAATACATGGTTTGGAATGATCCTTTAATCCATGAAAAGTAAAATTATTTTCTCCATGCTTAAAGATAACCTTCTTATGTTTACAATCCATTAATACCCCATTAGCCGCTAACAAATTCATACCTAATATGACATCAAAGTCTATCATATTTAGGAGAATCAGGTCGGCCTTCCACTGTTGTTTCTCTAAGGAGATATGTACCCCTTGAAGAAATTCACGAGCTACAAATGTTTTTCCAATTGGGGTCGACACTTCTAAAACATATCCTAATTTTAAAATTGGAAAGCCAATACTCAAAGTAAAATCAGACGATATAAAAGAATGTGTCGACCCTGGATCTATCAAAATTTTTGCTATATTATCCAAGACCAAAAGTGTACCATGAATGACTGTTGTTGATGTTTGAGCCTCTTTAGCTGTGATCGCGAAGACTCGACCTTGAGCTTTAGGTTTCTGATCTGGTTTCAATTCTTCTTGACTTTTCTTCTTGGGACAATCTTTAACCTGATGACCATGTTCTCTACAAGAAAAACATTTTTCCTCAGTGAAATAACATGATCCGGATGGATGGATTCTATTACACCAAGGACATTTTTCTAATTTTCTCTCTCCCTTCAACTATGATTGTGGCTCTGAAGACATTTAAAACTTACAATTATTTTGGTTTTTGAACATAAGTTTCCTTTTCTTCTTGTCAGATCTGAAACCACTATTTTGTCCTTAATCCTTATGTCCTACTACAAATTCTTGATAGTCCTGCTCTAGAATAGGGGATAGCTCTATTGCTTTGGAAAATGTGGTGGGTTGATGGCCGACAATCTGATTTCGTAAACCATTATTTAAGCCCCTTACAAATTTATGCGCCTTCTTTAATTCAGTCGTGCAAAAATCTAGGGTGAAGTGTTGTAGTTGTACGAATTTAATCCCGTACTATGCCACCGTTAAGCTTCCTTGCTGCAAGTCTAAAAATTCCTTTTCTTTTCTCTCTTGGACATGAGGAGGAAAATATTTATTGAATAACACTTCTTTAAACTCCTCCCACTTGGTATGATCACCATTTGAAAAGAAGTTTCTTTATGCTGTAGGCCACAAAAAAGCGGCTTCACCCGTCATCAAAAAAGTGACCAATGGAACATTTCGATCTCAAAGGTCCACTTTTCAGTGGCTTCAGGGCCATCTTCGCTTTTAAATGCTGGCACAAGTTTCTTAAAACGTTCCAACAAAATATCTTTTTCATTGTGAATACTTTCTCCTGAATTAGTAGAATGATTCAATTGGAATCCTTCTGCTTGAAGATATCGAGTCATTCTTTGCATCAATATATCAGGAAAATGTGACATAGGGTCCCCTGTTGCCAAAGTGACCGGCGTAGCAATATCTGGTGAAGTCGAACTACTTGCTGGTTGAGCATCTTTATCATTAGTAGGCATCATCTAAACATAGATTGATAATATCAATTTTTTTTTATAAAAACATAGTTAGTACATAAACAACCTTGCAACTTACTTACATCACCATAAACTAAGTTACATATACGAACAACTCAAAGTACAGTTCAAACTTCTATACACGTTCAAAACTATTTATCCGAGGTATTTAAGAACCTTCTTCTCCAAGTAGTTGAGACTTTCTTAGAGAGGAAAGGTCTTTGTTTTTGGACATTCAAAGAAAAAGTGAGTCATAAACCCATAAAAGATGCACCATTTAGGCATATTGTTGCTATGCCTTACAGGTTCCTTCCCTTTGGGGCCACGTTGGGCCTCTTCAGCTTTTTCTTCCACCCACTCTACCCCAGGCGGAGCCAATTTATTCAGGTTGAAGTCCCTTTTTCCCTTAGGCTCTATACCATCCTCTTCAGAGCTCTCTTCCTCTTCTTCCAAGGAGGGGTCTTTTTGAGACTCTTCCTCTTCTTCCACAGAAGGGTCTTCGTCAGATGCTTCCTCTTGAGTAGGTGAGTCCAGAATAACTATTATTTCTTCAACATCACTACTTGAAGGTGAACCAGGGACGTATGAGACTTCAGAATCATCTGAGTCCAAAATTTCGATTGATATTTTACCCTCATATTCCTTATTTTTGCTACAACTTCCTTTCTTCAGAAGCGACAACTTATGAGCCGTAGAATGGTATAAAGGGCCCAATAGGAACATCTTATGCTTAAGAAATGACATCTACTTTAATTTCACATAAAATAATTTAAGTAATTTTGAAAAAAAAACATATGGTAAAACACTTATATTTGTATTGACTGATTTAATTACTTTTTGGTAAATGGTAGAACCTTAGCTCCGATACAACCTCTAACACCCCGTCGAATTTTGCAATAAAGAAAATAATTTTTTTTTAAAACATATCGAAATATATGTCTAAGTGCCAAGGATCACCAAGTACCAAAATAGTAATTCTAATGTACTTTGTATTATATACAAACTCCAAAATTCGGCAAACATTCCTTTGTACATCAGTCATTATAAATATTACATAGATTAAAAAAAGTAAACTAATACTATAAATTATGAAAGCTCATCATCGACTTCTTCAAGAAAGCTTTAGTGAGGTCAATTCAAGAAAATGACCCTTGCATTGTGTAGAACACCCCTGATTTAGTAGGAAATGGTTTTTGAACGGGTTAAAATAGACATAAAATGGTCAGAAGCAATGAAAACAAGAAGAGAATAGAAAATGGTTGGTGAAATCAAATTTCACCCCTCCCACCATTTTATACTACGCGGAGACCAGTGCCACGTAGCCAATTTGGGCCACGCGTAGCCATTTTTGGTGGCGCTGCCAAAAATGGCAGTGCGCTAGGAATTAGCGCATTCATCAAGCATGACGATCCAGTGTGACGTCATGTGTTGCAACATGCGGCGGCGCGCAGCGACACGCATCGTGCACAATATTTTTTTTTTTTAACTTCTAACTTCATACGATCGTATCTTTCTATCTTGGACTAGGATTTGCATGTTCTTGGTACCATTGAGCTCATATTAATGAGCACTATTAAACTAGATCACTTATGAGTGGTTTTGATAATACTTTACAAGTGGATCCTACCAATAAAATATGTTTCCCAAGGTTGTAACTTTCAATCCCGACCTCTATTTCATATGTTCTTCGACTTGTTATGCTTTTGTCTGTGAGCGCTAAGCAACACTTTAGAAATTATTAAATAATAAACACTACAAAATTTAAAATTTAGTATCAAGATCATGTGAGAAAATTAGGGTTGTTACATAGTGACTGATCCTTCTTCATTCTATTTTCCGGCCTCCACTAACCTTCAATAGAGCATTGTATGCTGCCATCGCTGGGCGACAAAGTGGGTCAGATCAGATTGCTGCCGAGGGGCGATTCCGATCGATCTGGCCTCGACGCCGAGGGTGGCCCACTGTGGCTTCTGTCAGCAGTTGAACTGTAGCCCAATTTCATCACATCAAATGGAGGAGGGGGGAAGACGGTGGCCCCACCTCCCCTTCTTCCGACTGGATCCAACCACAACCTCGACTAGTGAAATTTGTTGTAGCAGAGGGAGAAGGGAGAGAAGATGGCATCGTCTGCGCCATTCCCTTCCCCTCTGGATGGCCTCAAATGGTGGTTCACCGTGACGATTCCTTTATCCGGCAACTATTGGACGATGGCTCCACTCCTCCGCCTCTATCTTCTCCCTCTTTTTTTTTTTTCCTTGGCCTTGTTGTGCTCACGACTAAGGGTGCTAACAAGCCGAGTCGAACCGAGTTTTGAAAATTTTGAACTCGAGCTCGATTTTGAAAGCTCAACTTGAGCTCGATTGAATAGCTCGAAGCCTAGCTCGAGCTCGGTTCGATCAAGGAGTTCGAAACTCGATTCAAGCTCAAGCTCAAAAATACACCATTGTAGCTCAAACCTATGTTAGAATTGAGCTCGAATCCCAATTACAACCCAAATTATTTTTCCCTATAAAAAACCATATTAATTTAAAAAATCACATCAATATTACAAAAATAAAAAAGATTATAACAACTATAATTCTATTTTATTAAAGTTATAAATGCATGCATATATATATATATATATATATATATATATATATATATATATATATATATATATAAATACACACAGACACATATACATATGTGTGTGTGAGAGAGAAAGAATCAATTAGTGATCTAGTAGTTGCTAAGAGAAGTATAATCGTACACACATAAGTAAAAAAGACCAATATGATTAGTTAAATTAAGAATATGCAAGTAAAATTACATATTTATATTTATTAAGATTAGAATAATTAAAGGTAGTATTTAAAAATTTAATAATATATATTATATAGATGAATAAGGGTATAATAGGAATAAAATAATTTTTCATACCTACATTCCCAATTTTGTTAGTAGTAGAATTTATATTTATTTTAAATATAATAGCATAATAAGAATATTATATACAATAATATATAATATATTACATACTATATATTAATGTATAGGGAAATTTATTTAAATAATAATTTTTTTTAAAATATTTACCAATTTCGACCACTTTTCCCAAAATGGTGTTGTCTTTTTGCCACACAGGTGCCAGCCAAGCCTGCGTGGCTTTTTTTGAAATTTTCTTTTGATTTCGTCCTTTAGAATGACAAAATCAATACTGTGTACTGATTTTGTCCTTCTTCCCTCTCTCCCCTCCCCTCTCTCTCCTCTCTCTCTCTCTTCACTCTCTCTCTCCTCACTCTCTCTCTCTTCACTCTCTCTCCTCTTTCTCTCTCTATTCACTCTCTTTCCTCTCTCTCTCTCTCCCCCTCTCTTCTCTCCTCTTTCTTTCTCTCTCTCTCTCCACTCTCTCTCCTCTTTCTCTCTGCTCTTTCCCTTTTCTCTCTCCTCTTTAAGACAATGAATAGAGAGAGAAAGAGGAGAGAGAGTGGAGTGAGAGAGGAGAGAGTGAAGAGAGAGAAAGAGGAGAGAGAGACAGTGAATAAAGAGAGAAAGGGGAGAGAAGAGAGAGATAGATGAGAGAGAGTGTAGAAAGAAAGAGGAGAGAGAGAGGAGAGAGAGAGTGAAGAGAGAGAGAGAGAGAGTGAGAGAGTGATGAGGGAGAGAGAGAGAGAAGAGAGAGTGAAGAGAGAGAGAGAGGGGGAAGTAATGATTTCGTCCTTTAGAAGGACGAAATCAGTACCTAGTATTGATTTCGTCCTTCTAAAGGACAAACGAAATGAGTACCATGCAGGCGATAGTTACTTGGCTGGTGCATGCGTGACAAAAAATAACACCACTTTGGAAAATATTTCCTAAAGTGGTCTAAATTGGTAAATATTTTTTTAAAAATTATTATTTGAATAAATTTATCTAATGTATATATAGTATATATTAGTATAAAATAATATAGAATATTATAGGTATATGAAAGGTGAAAGGTAAAAAAATTATATAATATAGGTATAATATATTAATATATAAGAAGTAATATATAACAAATCGAGTCAAGTTCGAGCCGAGCTTCGAGTCGAACCGATTAGGTCTCGAGTCGAGTCGATTCGAGTTAGACTATGTTCGAGCTCGGCTTGTTTACTTTCGAGTTCGAACCAAGCTCGAGTCGAGCTCTATTCGAGCCGAGCCAACTTCGAGTCGAATTGAGCCGAGCCAATTCAGCTCAACGAGCTATCTCGGCTCGTTAGCATCCTTATTCACGATAGCATAACCCTCAGTATCAACGGGCGCAGGCCAGTGTTTGAACAACCTTGGCCAGTGAGTGTCTTGCTATTCTTGCCGGCCATTCGGCTGCGTGGACTACCTCCGGCATAAAGATAATAGTACAATTAATTCCATTCATATAAATAGTAAACAATAATGTTGAAAACTTTCGCTTCGTCGGGGCTTGCTATCCGTTTCTTATCTTTCCTTAATTTGCCTTGGCGGGTTTTCTTATCTTATCCGTTTCTTATCTTGTCGGGGTTTTCTTATCCGTCGCACTTTCCTATTTGCGCTTCTTCTGGTCTTATTATGATCGATGTTAGCGCCTTGAGGCGGTTCTAAAGGCTCCGGCGGTGCTTATTGTCACTATCTGTTTAATTGCTACATGCAGTAACATGCTCAAGATGTGACCTGTGTTAAGTCGACAAAGCAGGCATGCACCACAGTGCGACCATTTTTGTCTGAGGTTCGAAACATAATATTCCCCTATATCTTCAATTTCTGTTCTTCATTTGTTACAACTTACAAGTACATAAGTCGTATACTCGCATTAATTGTTTTGCAAAATAAGTACTTATATCTAGCAAGCATGGCTGGATTAATTTTTTGCGTTTTTTTTTTTCGACAGTCATCTAGTAATGTTTTGCCCGCTTACTGAAGATCTTGTTTAAAGTTGGTCGTTGGGTTGATTAGTTTTAGTTGCAAATCTGGCTTGATTAGTTTTAAAATTTATCATATATTCAAGTTAAAAAGCAGCCGGTTAAGAGCCTTCATTACCAGCCTTACTTGCTAGTGTCTACAATGTCATGTGTTCTTTAAGTGTGGCTAATAAGGCTAAGAAGGCGTTTTAAAATTTGGAACATTGAATTAGGGGTGGGGGGCCGCGCGGACGCGTATCCCCCGCTGCCACAAATTATGACGTCAACTCTCCCACTCTGGGGAGATTGTAGAACAACTCTCCCCCAAAAGTGCAATGGGGGCAGTTGCCCTAGGCCATCGGCCTTGTTGATCACCGATTGACCCCGCCCAGGTAAGTATGTTTCCCTCTTCCACTTCTTCCCATCTTATACCCCCTACCTTCCTCGAGCATTTCCTCATCCACTCGATGTGGGACTAGTTTTCGGTTTGGGTATCCGTCCAGATGAGCATGTCCGTTACAATATTTCCTTGCTTTAAAAAAACGCACTCATGGTTGAGACTTTTGTTGCCTTAACCTATTTTTATATTGTTCGTCTTATTATGATGGAAGAAAATTGAGGGAGTGGTCTGGTCTCCTCCCCTGCCGGGCTGAGCGATTGCATCTTTTCCTCGTCCACCAAACACCAGTAACAATTGAAGTGTTTTTGCAAAAGAGAAATACTTGATTTTGAAGTTTGTCTAACTTTTTTGGTTCTTGCCAATCTAGTAATGTCTGCCGCAATTGAACATGGAAATAATGCATTTTTGCTTTTGTTCGCTTAATGGTTTAGTGAAAAACTTGTATAAAGTTGGTCGTTGCTTAGATTACTTTTAGTTGCAAATATGGCTTGATTTTTGCGTTTGTTGTTGCTCCTCTAATATTTGCTTAATGATTTACTGAAAAGCTTGCATAATGATTGGTCGTTGGGTAGAATAGTTTTGGGTTCTTGCTTGTTTAATAATGACTGCTATATTGTATGAATTTGATCGTTGTGTAGAATAGGCATAAGTTTGCATATCGGTTTGGACAGAGCAGGGTAATATGGGGATGCGTATCACCTACGCCACCATGTTAAGCTTCAGTGATTGAACTCTAAAACCAAGCCCAAGATCACTATGTTTATATTTTGATTTGCTAGTTACGTAGAAGTTTGAAATTTGGGGAACTTGGAATGGATTTCATCATATCTTCTGCATGTCTTTTTAATGTTGTTTTTTCTTTCCCTCTCCAACTTTGGTCTTCTAGTATGTGTTTTTGGTTGTTTAATGTATAATTTTATGTTCCATCTTTTCATTGTTATCACACTGTCTCATAACAATGAACCTTCTTGTTCAAGAATAGAAAGGTTTTAGTCAACACAGGTATGTACCACATAACCATTTTTCATTGTTTTTGAATCAATATTTGCTTGATATTTTCCTGAAAAGCTATTAAATTGAGAGCATGCAGGCAATAGGCATGTCGGTTCCTTAATTCGTCCTTGCTTCACAATAATGCAGCCAGCCAATATGCACTTTCCTATTTGCATGGATGGGACTTTTGTTCGGCTTAGGTGTCGTTTGGATGACGCTTTGCAACGGCTTTCTGTCCGCTTTTTATTATTTTTCATATAAATCATGTTTGGTTAGGCAATTTAGACTAAAAGCCTCGCTTTGTTTTAAAAACGTATTTATTTCTATTTTGACTCATTTTTGCTTTTCAACAGCTTTTTGGGCTAAAAGCTGATTTATAAAACTTTTTTTGAAAAGTTGATTTTTCATAATATTTATCCAAACATAACCTGCTTTTGCTTTGTTTTTCAAAAAGCGATTTCAACTAAAAACAGCTTTCTATATGACACAAAGCGTCATCCAAACGACACCTTAATATGATGTGAAGAAAACTACGAGAGTGTGTGGTCTCTTCACCCGCCGTGCACAGGGGTTGATTGCAGGTATGCTCTTTAAGCTGAAATTGATTACAGGTCAGCACAACGACCACTCATACATTTTCTTTTCTTTTTTTGAATTTTTGTTAGAAATAGACTTGACATTTGGACGAATTACATATTTAGGCTACGAAAGTTTAATTTGCACAAGTAAACATGGACACATGCGTGTTGCCCACGTGCCTACAAGAAATGCCCAAATTGCCCTTAGGGTGTACAAAACAATGGTTGAAGACCTCGCGCAGATAAAGTTTAGATCTTTTGCCTCCTTTGCTCTTGACCCTTCTCGTGTTTTCTCTCCCATTCCCTACTCGAACCAGTCCTTCTTGGCCGCAGGTAGGTCATCAGGTGGGTCCAGTTCCAGACTCTTCCACCCGCCTCCAGCTCTGCCAGCGGCCCCACTCCTTCCGCATGAAGACCCACCATCACTCTCTTCTGCACTTCCAAGCCATTCAGTGTCTCATGCCCACTGGCCCTACCAGGCTACACCCGTTTCCTTTCTCCCTTGGTAATGACCTTATGGACAATTCGTATGATCACAATGAAACCTTCCATGTTGACCGTGATTACCACGATCATAGTGGTCGTCCTCACAACCGTGGGGAATGGCAGTCCCCAACCCTATGTGCAACCACTTGGTTATGCTACAAATGCCCATAACTATGAGGGCACTGTCCAAGCCCATCCAGTTCGGCTCACTTTTCCGATCTTCAAATGTGACGAATTGGAGGAATGTTCTCCCGTGCCAAATGATTTTTTTACTTCCACCTGACTCCAGCTCATGACCGTATTGATCTTGTTTCTTTTCACATGGAAGGTTGTCTATTGTAATGGCTCAAACACTTTCTTTCTCATACTCCATATGCTACGTGGGATGACGTGGAATGAGCTCTCCTTTTTCGCTTTGGACCGACTGATTATGACGATTATAATTGCTATCTTTCACGTGTTCGCTAGACTACCACCGTCGAAGCTTATCCGAATGAGTTTGAAAAGTTGTCTAATCGGGTCTAATTGGCCATAAGCTGCTTTGATTGGCACCTTCCTTGGTGGTTTGCGATTCGAGTTGCAAGCTTCAGTGCACATTTTCAAGCCGCGTACCTTGACGGAGACAATCCGTATTGCCCGTATGTGTGAAGAGCAACTTCAGCATTAGCAGCATGTTCCACGGGCTCTGCCGTCTTCTTCTGCTAATGGTCCACTCACCACTACGGGGCGTACACCTCCTACTTCGCCCACTACGATTCCTCTTAAGAGGTTATCCCAGGTTGAAATGGAGGCTCACTGCTCAAAGGGCTTATGTTATAATTATGATAAAAAGTATGCCTCTGGCCATCGCTGTAAGACCTTCATGCTTATGTGGTTGATGATAAGCCTGGCCCAATGGATACTCCGAACCCTGTGGCTGAGTTTGACCCTTCCCTAGGCGCCTTGGTCAATGATGTCGACCCATATTTATCCTTTTATACCTATGAAGGTGGTAATGCTCCTAACACTATGCGCATTAATGGCCAAATGGAGAAACAACATCTCATGATTCTTATCGATACAAGTAGCACTCATAGTTTCATTAATGAAATAATTGCTAAAGAGTTGGGTTTAGAAATCTCTGAATGTCCTACTTTTGATGTCATGATCAAAGAGGGTGCAAATCTGCGCAGTATGGGGGTTTATCATAAGGCGTGCCTGCTTACTCAAGGCCTTACTATCACATTTGATTTCTACGTTATGCCTATCAAGGGAGTTGATATCGTTCTTGGTATTGATTGGTTGCGCACTTTGAGAAAGGTCGAATGGGACTTTGAATGCATGCAGATGAGCTTCGAGATTGATGGAGTCAAGCGCCTCCTTGTTGCTCAACCTCCTGATAAGTTACATATTATTCAACGACCACAATTGAAGTATGCATGGGTTCGATAGACGTTTGTAGTCAAGAAGAGTATCAACACTTCCCGGCCTCAAGGACAAAGCCTAGCGGAAGCAGTGGGGAATGATATGTCCACCCCTATTAGAATTAGATTAGAATTATATTTCAGCTTTCCTAGATTAGATATCCTTTTCTATATTAAGTAGGATTTTCTATTTTGATTTAATTGCAATTCACAATTAGACTAGGATTATTTTTCCTTATGCAGGATTAATTCCTAATTGTCCTATAAATTATAATGCACAACCATGTGCTAATCAATCAATGGAAATTCTGCAATTAGTCTAGTTAATTAGTTTGCTCTTCATATCTTTATTCTCTCCCTTTTTCCCCTATATTTTCCCTTTGTAGACTGTGGTCTACATCAACAACATGTTGAATGTCACGACGAGTGACAGTAAGGTATATCAAGGAACAAACAACCTCCCAATGTCAAGTAGGATAATTAAGTGGAGTGTCATTCAAAAGGTCCAACCGCAAATTTAATTCTATGGGAGTAGATACTCGACGAGAATTAGA
The DNA here is from genome assembly GCA_035235625.1 of Saururus chinensis. NCBI lineage: Eukaryota > Viridiplantae > Streptophyta > Magnoliopsida > Piperales > Saururaceae > Saururus > Saururus chinensis. The sequence goes on along the minus strand of CP141147.1, from coordinate 19,109,750 downwards.
TAAGCCTAATCGAGCAAGAATATTAGTGGCATACTTGGACTAAGAAAGAAGATATCCTCGAGAAGAGTAGGCAATCTTAATTCCCAAGAAATATCGAAGAAAACCAATATCCTTCATCTCAAACAACTCCATCAACTGCTGTTTGAGAGAAGATATACCTACAACATTATTGTTAGTAATAATCATATCACCAACATGCAAAAGGAGTACAATACGCCCAGACATAGTGTCTGTAAAGAATAAGGTTGAATCATGAGCACTGATAGTGAAACCGAAACGAAGCAATGTTGAACTAAACTTCTCGAACCATGCACGTAGGCATTGAGGGCATTTGGCCTTCCAATGTCCCTGCTGATGACAATAGTTACATTCATCAATGATGGTACGAGGTTTAGGCTTACCAGTTACCTAAATAGGTGCATTAGATGAAACAACCAAAACAGTTGGATTAGTTGAGGTTGAGACACTCAAAATCTTCAATCTGGTTTCCTTTGCAATTAATTCATGAACAATAGAAGCAACAGTGAGCAGGGGAGTTCGATGCAAAATGGAACTACGAATGATTTCATATTCATCCCAAAGAGTCATAAGAAACTGAACAACCCTGCGATCCTCACAATATCTGAGCAAATTAGGAGAAGCAGAAATTTCAATTGGTTCCATAAGAGCTAATTGATCCCATATAGTGGTCATGTAGGTATAGGAACCGTAAATAGATTTATCTCCTTGCCTAGCAGAATGAATATCTAGTTCTAGTTGATAAAATTTGGCATAATTAAATTGCACATATAAAGAGGCTAAACAATCCCAAATAGCATTGGATGTCTTGAACTTGGCTAACTATAAACCAATAGAGAGATCCACAGAATTATTTATCCAAGTATCCATTTTAGCATTATGTATACATCATTCTTAACACTGTTTTGTAAAATTCTCTGCTATGACATCAACTTTCATAACAAGTACTTAGAGAGTAGAGCCATCAATATACTTCCACAATCTTTTTCTCATAATGAAGGTACTCATGAAATAACTCCAATAAGAGTAATTACTACCATTCAGATGCATGCTGATGGCTTGAAGATTATCATGTTTTTTTGGTAGGTCCATAGTAATATGATTGGACCAATAAATAAGACGTCAAGGGCAACGTAGGGCAAAGAGAGATAAAAAATACAAGGAACTTGAAAGGGACAAATGCAAGGGAGGCTTTACGATGAATAGTTAATGTTAGAACAATAAACTGCTATAGTGTGATGAACAGTGTGCACTAGAGTACTTCGGAATAGTATGATGAACAGTATGCTAGAATAGTGCCGAACAATGCAGCAGAACATTGAGATGAACAGTGCAGCAGAATAGTGCGGATGAACAATGTCGATGCAAAGCCAACCTGAGAACAAATTCAGAACGCCTTAGCTACCATGTTAGGAAATTTAGAGAATGAGGAAGATGAAAACTTTTTATTTTCTATAAACCATGTTCATGTTACAATAATGAAGGGATCGACCCTCTTAATCAAAGGAACAAACCCTAATCATAGTAAATATCCTAATTGCCCTTCACAATAAGAAAATTAGAATTAACTAGATTGACTTAATGACTCCCTATAATGTTAGAACTAAAATAAATGCTTAGACAAAAAGACTAAATGATACTCTAATAATGGCAATTAATGGTAATACTATAAGAGCTTGTCATGACAATTTACTTTAATAAAGTTTTTGTTCAATGGCATTATGTGGCAAACATAAAGCAAATAGATCAGCTGAAGCTAAGCCAAAGAAGAAATTGATGAAATGAGGCATTTAGTGTCGCGCTGATAGTCTAGTTCAGGGGATCTATAAAACAAATTAGTTTCTTGTGAAATGCTACATGGAACTACAATTTGAGTTTGGGGAATTGTTCAAAATAGGTAATTTAATGTCTCTGAGCTGGTATATTTTTGTCTCTAGTTTCGTAGTGGGTAATCTATTTAATTGTTGCATATTAAGTCTTCAATATATTGTCTCTAGTAGTGTGATCAAATTCTATCACTTTACTTTTGCTTGCAATATATTGTGCAGGTTCTTCATTTTTGGTCTGCAAGAAACACAAAGAATACATACAGAAAATATTATCAAATTACCTCGTATTAATGTGCAGATGTCCTCTTGGATTACCACCTCTTAAAATAGAAATTATTGATGTGTAGACTCATTAAGCTTAGGTTGACCAAAGTTCTTTAGATCAAGAATTTCAGGGTTTGTTGGATTTGGAGCATAGTGATAGATAGTCATGTAAAAGATATTGATCTATATTAATGCCCCAAGGCCAAAATAGCTACCCTAGTGTGCATCCTTGTTGGATTCTTGTTCGTCAGCCTTTTTTCCTTGCCTACTAGTCCTTTATCTTGTCTAGTGTTATTTGTTTGATCAAAACTTATCCTATCTTTATTTGTATTTGTTGTCCGGGTTTAATGCATATAGGTATGGATTCTTTGTGAGTGTATTCTCTTTATTTAATCTAGCGAAGATGCACACACATTAAGATTAAATAAGATAAAATAAATAAATTAGACATAAAATATATATTGAACAAAGGTCTCTCTTGCATTCTATAGATATAATACATTGATGTGAGGATCACAATAATCATTAGTTATACACACATAATTTATATTTATATACACTCGTAATAAGCAATTGTAAATCCAAACCTCATAGGTTAAATATTTTATCATAGGTCGGTGAAGATAATGGTGTATAAGGATATTGTATCGTGAAGCATGTGATTTATATCTAAAAAAATAAAAAATATTAGTTAACCTAAAACCATGTCTTGTTGATGATTTTGGGAGCCCATGTCCCACTGACAGCCTCTGGCTACACTTGCATTGCAGCTCTGGTTTTCATCCTACTTCATCCATGAGGAGCATGCACCTCGCGGTCATGACCGGTGCGGCCAAGGCTGGCAAGGTGAGGTTAGCATGGTCTCAACCTGGATGGCCAAGTGAGCGCTTGCATGAGTGCTCTTTGCCCATCCAATGCTGTTAATTGTCTGACAATGTCTTCCTCCAGCAAAGTCAATAAACTTTCAAATCAAAACAATGGGGTTTTCCCTCCTTTATGCGAGCACATGGCACTGGCCAACATGTACGCATATTATTGTTGGCGAATATGATATGCACTTCCTCCATAAATATTCAACAAGACGATATAGAGATTAGAGAAAATTTAGGAAAAGCCTCCTACCTCACTAAAATACCGATCTTCAAGCTTACTCCTCCTCACATCCGTTGTCTGCCACCTTCGTTGGAATATTTTCCTTGTGGCTCCTTTCTCTTCCCCCTCAAAAGCCAAAAGCTCCCCCCTCAAAGAAGCCCTAGATAGCCTTTTTATAATCATGAGGATTAGGAACCTTAATTCCCTTAAAAGTTAGGCCAATGATGACTATTTGGACTATATTTTAATAATTTATATCACTGTAATTAACCAGGCTCAGAAAAGCTCATTAAATGACCTGATTGAATGTCTAATTTAGGTCAACATGCCCTATGCGATATGTTCAACTTTGAATGGTTATATCTCCCTCATCCAAACTTCAATCAGCGCATTTTTAATGGTGTTTCAAAGCTTTTTCTGTCTACTTTCTATCCACATAGGTTTTAGTCATAAATTCTATCTATTGTGGAAGTTATTTAACTGAGAAAGTTGAGGGGTTAACACACTATTTTCTAATTGGTTAAGTTTCAAAACCTAAGAGAATTTCAGATATTACAACTTTATCTACTCAACAAGCAAGACAAGAATCAACTAATTATAGGAATAAGCAAGCAATTCTAACACAATCAAGTGATTCTAGCATGCAAATATGATAAATCTTAGCAAAACCACAAGTAATAGGATCAAAACCCTAAGCTACCACTTTAGAGTGTTAAAATCCATCACCACCTAATGGATCAGCACATTGTTCCTAAAACTAGTACTTAAACCTAAGTAAGAATTAAGAAATATGGCCTCTTTTTGCACATGAATTTTATATAGCAAAAACAACTTTAAGTTCTAACCACTTAAGTCATAAATATCTATCAATCAATCAACCAGAAAATCATGCAAGCATCACACAATAATTTAACATAGAAAACCCAAAGCGGGTAAAACTCCACAGCTAGCCAACCCGACTAAATCACAACACTAGACAAGACTTGACACAAACAAAAGCCTCTTTTCTTTGTTCAGTCATTTGTTGTTGGCATTAAAGTTTCTTCATCTTCTTCTAGATGCACAATCAAAGACTCCTTTGGATGTTGATCTCCCTTTGAGTGTCTTCAATCTCTCCTGTTTAATTCCACTAAATCAAATATCTCTTACCCTTAAGAATTTTATCTCAATTCTTTGTTGAACAAGGAAAATATTTTGCTCCCAAATCTCTCACTTTTTTCTCCTCAAAAATTGATTTTCCTCTCTTCTACCAAAGCTTTTGTAGAGTCACAAAACGGTTAGGTTTAAAAGAACCCAAGTTGAAAAGAACTCTATTATGGAATCCTAAACTAGACAATTATTTTATTAAAGGATCGATCATCCTATGGTGACCGATCATTTGGCCTTTCTATTTGATCGAAATTCATAGTGATCAATTTTTCTTCCAAGTGATCGATCGTTGTGTCCCTCAGGTAGAAAATATCAAAACTGTGTCATTCAAAGATAGATCTATTCATCATTGTGTTAAAGAACGATCAATCTATGATGAATCATTTTGTAATTTTTCACCATCCTTTTTCTAAAACTTCCAAAATCAATCCCTTAGATTATTTCAAGTAAATCCCAAGTGATTTGTATATGTGTGTGTGTGTAAAAATATACCTTTGAAGTTTGTCACTCAAGATAGTCTTCGTTCTTAAAACTTCAAAACACGTCTTCTCATATTTTTAATGTCTTTAAATTCCAAATCTGTCTCAATGACAATACTAATCTAATAAGACCTTAAGACTAATAATGCTATGGTGTTTTGACATTATTGTGTTCATCAAAATCAACCAATTTACAACATGTGCCTCTTTTATTCTTTGAGAAGAGTACAATAAGGAGGGGGAGAAGAAAGAGGTCGATCACAGACAACTAGCTAATTAGCTAGACACTAAGCTTGCATTCAACATGGAGATCATGTTAGGTGAACATTGTGTGGTGCTTATATCTTGGATGGAAAACCCTCACCAGTCTTTTCCAATTGTTTTGTTGGACACTGACTACTTGCCCCTGTTGTGCCAAGAGTGTGTAATGTCTCAATAATGTTCTTTTATTTTCTTTAGCATGTATATGAATACAACTTATGGGCCTGGCCCTAGGTATGTGTTAAGGTTGGACCCATAACTAGCGAAGTGTTGACCTTGTCACAAGCATGATCTCGTGTAAGGGCTTAGGCCTTTGTGGGCTTGGAGAGTTCGAGCCCACATCCGTTGTAAAAGTCTCTCAAGCATAATCTGTGAAGATAATTGATAGAAAGTCCATGACTTAAGCACACTAGTGTGAGAGGCGTATATAAGGCTTAAGAAAGGGGGATGACCCCTAATCTCTTCCCCCTCTCACCCAACACGCCCCCTATATTCTCCTCTCTCTCTCTCTCTCTCTCTCTCTCTCTCTCTCTCTCTTCGTGTGGACCTGCAAGGAAGAAGAAAAAGTGGTTGGCCGCCCCTTCTCCTCTCCTCCTCTTTGCCTCCCTTCGCTTGGATTTAGCATTGGGAAGCATGTTGCCAAGTTAATTCCAAATTGGAATTAAAAGAGGGTTTTGCTACAAGAGATCTACCACTATTGCTAGAAGATTCAGATAGCTCTTTACATATCCACAAGGTTATCTCCTTTTTCCTCTTATTGAATGTTTATTCAATTTTAATCTGGCGACAGCGTGAAGGTAGTAGATCAGCCCTAAAGGTTAGTGCGTTTTACTTTCATGATTCGTCGCGGGGCAAATCAGCCCCAAAGGTTAGTGTGTTTTGCTTTCTTGATTCAATTTCTATTATATATTTGTTCCTTGAATGATTATATTGCTTATGAGGTGTGATTTTCATTTGCATGCGTGAACAAATCCAAAAAAGAAGCATTTCTCGCTTATGCCACCCTTAGCCGCTCATGCCCTCCCACTCTTCCGCTGTGCCACCACTCTACATATTTCCTATTTGTAAAAACAAACAGAAACAGCAGCAGCAGCTATATTGTATATAGAGCAAGTGAGCACACATTACTAAACTAGCAAGAACCAAAAAAGTTCAGACAAACACCAAAATCAAGCCATAAAAACAATTTAGTTACTGGTGGTTGCTGTACGTGCATATATTCCTGTTTTGTGGACGAGGATCATCAAGAGCAGAAATAGAAGATATACAGGAATATAATATATGTTTCGAATCTCCAGAGAAAAATGGTCGAACTGCATGTGGTGTATACCTTTCCATTCTTGAGCAATGCAGCATTTTGAACTGTTGTCTTGATGTTACTCATAATAGGAAAGTCCCCTTCTACCCTGTTGAAAACTTTCGCTTCGTCGGGGCTTGCTATCCGTTTCTTATCTTTCCTTAATTCGCCTTGGCGGGTTTTCAAAATCTAGCCGTCGCACTTTCCTATTTGCGCTTATGGTCTTATTATGATGTTAGCGCATTGAGGCGGTTCTAAAAGCTCCGGCGGTGCTTAGTGTCACTATCTGTTTAATTGCTACATGCACTAACATGCTCAAGAATTGGATGTGCCCTTTGTTAAGTCAAAAAAGCAGTATGCACCACTATATCTTCAATTTCTCTATATCTTCAATTTCTGTTCTTCATTTGTTACAACGTACAAGTACATAAATTAATTGTTTTGCAAAATAAGTACTTATATCTAGCCAGCATGGCTGGATTAATTTTTTGCGTTTTTATTTCTTTGACAGTCGTCTAGTAATGTTTTGCCCACTTACTGAAGATCTTGTATAAAGTTGGTCGTTGGGTTGATTAGTTTTAGTTGCAAATCTGGCTTGATTTTTGGGTTTGCCATTAATCATCTAAGGAGCTTCTTGGGTAGATTAGTTTTCGGTCGGTTACAATATTTCCTTGCTTTAAAAAACACGCAGTCGAGACGCACTTTCCTATTTACGTGGGTGAGACTTTCCTTTCTATATTGTTTGTCTTATTATGATGGAAGAAAATTGAGGGAGTGGTCTGGTCTCCTCCCCTGCCGGGCAGAGCGATTGCATCTTTTCCTCGTCCACAAAACACAGGTACGCACAACCACCAGTAAAAATTTCTGTGTTTTTGCAGAAGAGAAATACTTGATTTTGGTGTTCGTCTAACTTTTGTGGTTCTTGCTAATTTAGTAATGTCTGCTTACTGCTTCTATGGCAATATGTCGCAATTAAACATAGAAATAATGCTTTTTTGCTTTTGACAAACATGAAATATCGCTTAATGGTTTAATAAAAAGATTTTATGAAGTTGGTCGTTGGTTAGATTACTTTTAGTTGCAAATATGGCTTGATTTTTGCGTTTGTCGTTACTCATCTAATATTTGCTTATTGATTTCCTGAAAAGCTTAGTGGGGTAGAGTGGCATCCAGAAAATAAGTCTATTCAGCAATGATGACGCCATTAACCATCTAATATTTGCTTACTAATTTACTGAAAATCTTTCAGGGGTAAATAGTTTTGGGTTCTTGCTGGTTTAATAATGTCTGCTATCTTGTATCAACTTGATCATTCTTGCTAGTTTAATAATGTCTGTTATCTTGCATGAAATTGATCGTTGGGTAGAATAGGTACAAGTTTGGGTATTGGTTTGGACAGAGCAGAGCAATATGGGGATGCGTAGCACCTGCGCCACCTTATTAAGCTTCAGTGATTGGACTAAAACCAAGCCCAAGATCACTTCGTTTATATTTGGATATGCAAGATACGTTGAAGTTAGAAATTTGGGGACTTGGAATGGATTTCATCATATCTTCTGCATGTCTTTCTAATGTTTTTTTTGTTTCCCTCTTACTTTGGTCTTCTAGTATATATTTTCGGTTGTTTAATGTATAATTTTATGTTCCATGTTGTCATTGTTATCACACTGTCTGATACTTACGAAGCTTCTTGTTCAAGAATGGAATCAATGTCTTTTTAGTAACACAGGTATGTACCACAGAACGATTCTTCTGAGGTTCGAACGAGGAATTGGTTATTTTTGAATCATCTAATATTTGCTTGATAATTTCCTGAAAAGCTTAGTTGGGTAGATTAACGCAAAGAGCACGCAGGCAACAGGCAAAACGCACTTTCCTATTTGCATGGGTGGGAATTTTGTCTCAGAAAATTAAATAAGCTTCGGTGATGAACTAAAACCAAACCCCAGGAACTCCATATATATATATATTTGGATTTGCTAGATTCAGTGATTTCATCATATCTTCTGCAATTTAATCTTTTATTAATGGTTTACTAATTAAACTTGTATATGTTTCTGCCTGATCGCTCAACTGTATCCTGTTTTGTTACATTGTACTCGCCCTCTGCCCCCATCCTTGCAGATTAATTTCTTTCAAGTCCACGCTTTTTTATTTTTTGATGTTCATGTGCCCATACATTTGCTCCCCAGCTAAGATACAAAACTGCACTCGTACATTTCTTTTGTGACCAGAATCTGTCTGCTACATATAGGGCAGACAAATGGATGGGCACGAAGAATTAGCCGACACCATGGTTTAAACACGTTATTCAGCATCATTAAAAGTTTTTGCTTCCCATACTCCAATAACTGCAACAAGGATGGTGCAGAAGGCCAGTATAATGTAACCAAATAGGATTTCATAAAGCAATTCGTCATAAGGAAGAACCAAGTATAAAATTAGCACAAAACACATGGAGTGACTTTCTGACCTTTTTTTACTGATGCTATAATGACTAAATTATTTTTTAGGATTATAATTATTTAATTTCTTTATGTATGCTACTTAAATTATAAGTTGTAATTGATGTGATTTGAGAGGGCAAATTAAGTTTTTGTGTAGAGGCCAAGCTTGTCAAGGGTTGGTGTGGTGAATTGCGAGGATACAATTCTTTTAAGGGGGAAGAATGTAATATCCGAGATTTTTCTTAGGTTTCAAAAATTAAATATATAAAAATTAGATTGGTAAACCTTTCGACATTCTTAGTATTATAAATTCCTCAACGGATTGAATTTCTGGCTGAAACTAATGTGATTAGAAAGTAGACAGAAAAAGCTTCGAAACGCAACTAAGAATGTACAAATCGGAGTGCGAACAAGGGAGATATGATTGTTTAAAGTTGAACATATCGTGTATGACCCGTTTACCCGATTTAAATGTATAATTGGGCCATTTAAGTCATTTTGTAGGCCCAATTAGGTTATCTAAGTGAGGAGGATTGAGCCAACTTCTACGGAGATTAGGAACCCTAATTCATATGCTTATAAAAGGGTATACTTAGGGCACAATGAAGGGAGGCTTTTGGGGCATGCCAAAGAGGGCGGAGAAAGTTGTGGACGGTGAGGCTTCAGTGGCGGTGGATTGATGACAAACTAACAATTAAGGTAGGATTGCTGTCTAAATTTTAGAGTCAAGAATAGCGGGTTTTTTATTTAATAAATTAAACTATAAATTGTATCATTAACGAGTTTTACAATTTATATAGAGTAATTTTTGCAATTAAAGCGATTCCTGTTGTCACTATTCATCATAATTATGGTGAACAATAATCACTGCAGCCACTGTTCCCATAATTATGGCCGGCCATGGTCTTTTCACGTCGGACTCCCTCAGTGGAGGGCCAAGCTCTAGCACGTGGCCGCCATCAAGCGGACAGGCAGGCTAGTGCACAGAAAAAAAAAGAAGAAAATGGGGGCATGGTTCCTCCAGCAATTGATGGCCTGTGACAAGTCCTAGTCTTCTGCAACTGCCATGCAACGGTAGTTCGGTTGAGCCTGTCCCTTATCGGGCCATGACAGGCTGCTAGTTGCCGCCGTGGTCAGTTGCAGAAAAAAAAAGGAATGGCCTTTGGCAGTCGGCAAGCCACAGGCAGACTGCTCGGCCAGGGCCATCCTAATCTTCTCAAGGTGTCAATTTAGTCGACCTTGGCCCTGAACCACAGCATGGCCGGTGGCACTACTGCCAGAGGCCAAGAAGGCCTCTAACCATCACCGGAGAAGATGACCCGCTCTGCAAGTCGTCGATTTCTATTTGGGCTGGATCGGGTTATGTAACACCTTGTGTTCCGATTATGCTTAACCCAATAGGGTTAAGGGTAATTATATAATTTTTAATTAATTTTTAAGGGGTTTTAAGGGATGAAATTCCAGTATTTGGATAGAGCTTGAAATAAACAGCATAACAAACCAAAGAACACACAAAATGGAGGTTGAGAACAAATGTTACGACCTCAGGAAGTATGCTACATGGGCAAGACCTACTTGAAAAGTACAGGATAACATACATATGTGTGATCATATTTTGAAGGGCTTGTCGATACGAGTTTGTCGGTACCAAGAACACACAATTCCGACTTCGGGGTAAGAAGTTATAGCGTTTTGAGTTTGAGATATTATTTAAATAAAATAATATCAAATCAGATATGATCGTTGATGTAGCGGATAGGACTGACGACGTAGCAGATAGGACTAATGACATATTAGATAAGATCATTGACGTAGTGGATAGGATTGATAACGTAGAGGATAGGACTAATGATATAGCGGATCAAATCACTGATGTAGTGTGTAGGATTGACATGTGTCAATCTTATCTACCAAGTGTGAGCCTTATGTGTATCAACTTTCTCTATAAATAACATTTAGTTTTCATATTATGGGACTCCCATGTTTTCTTAGTCTCTCCACCTTTCTGAAACTTATTTTATTCATTTTTTACGTAATAGAAGTATCTATTACTCGAGTTAGTAACTCAATATGGGGAAAACAGCCTGGAGTAATATGAGACTCTGCCTGTCACCTCAAATACAAAGGGGGGAGTTTCTGGAGCCATTTTGAATCTATTTTCTTCCAATCAAAAGATGTTTTTAGTTAATTCAGGGGTGTTCTACGCAATGGAAGTGTCTATTCTTCGAATTAGCGACTCCATAAGTAGGAAATGCCCAGAGGAAAGAGGAGACTTTGCTCGTTGCCCTCAAGCCTGGAAGAGAGAGAAGTGGCCTAGCTCTGCCATCTGGCCACAAAGAGGTAAGTGGCCCAGAGTAGGGGAGGCTCCATCCTCCACTGAAGGGCCACATAGTATGAGATATATTCTCGGGTTAAGAGGAGTTTATGTTTGCAGCTTATGAGCATGAGAAGAGAAAAGAGTCTCTAGGTGAGACAAAGGTTTGTCCGTCTCCTACGGCTCATTGAAAAAAAAAGTATCTCCGGGAAGAGGAGGTTCTGTCTGCCACCTACGGGCATGAAAAATGTGAAGTGTCCCGAGTTAAGGGGAGGTTATGTCCGTCACTTTCTGGCCAACACAAGGGAAACATTTCGGTTTAAAGGGAGTGTTTATCCGCCTCCTTTAGATGTAATGAGAAAGTTAATCTAGAGCTATCAATCTTTGGACCTGAAAGGGAGGATGCTATGAGGAAACAAGCAATTCCGAATGTTGCTACAGGGGAGTAAGCATTTTTTACATTCCGATTTAATATGATTTATATACATATCTTACTTGGTGTTATTTATATATTAATTAAGATATATGATTTGCTATGATCTGATATATGTTGATATGTTCTTATTCGATCTGCTTAGATATACTCTATTGTGATATGAGTTGCTCTGAAATGTTTTGTGGTGATCTAATATGCTCCAATATGATATGAAATGATCGGTATAGTCGGATGAAATCTGATATGATGGGATCTAATGTTATCCGAATTACTATGTTGGGTATTCTACTCTATTTTGTGATTAAGTGGGATGTGTGATTCGCTAATTTATTGGCTTCCGTTCGACTCCGATGATTTATGATATTTTCGTTTGACTCCAAATGATTTATTTGGATATAAAGATATATATATATATATATATATATATATTTTAGCGTATATGATTTTGTGATGCTTGATACATGTAATAGCCGGTAGGCAGAACTACATGCGGATCCGATTGTATTAGAATAATATGATATCTAATAGGTATGTAGGCAACTAACGGCAAGGTAATATTGACCCGATCCAAATTAGTTATTCACTTAGGTTTGTTCTTATCTACGCGCCATGGAACATTAAAGCTTCATAGTATGTAGAAGAATGTTATGACTCTCGTACTCAAAGTCTACAGCTCTTGGTTGGTGTCGTTTTAATTTTCCTGTTAAATTTAATGACCATTGATTTTGTTTTTTGAGTAGCACCTGGTCCGGGTTGGTTTTTCGGGTCATGGTGTTACAGGGTACCGGACCCATTTGGCCCGGGTTAAAAAAAAACAACAAAAAACTCCAACGAAACCAGGTTTGGTTCAATGAGCTAAAATTGTCAAAAATATTAAAAAAATTTAAAAAATAACGGTAACGGCATGTAAAGTATCTTGACCAAGTTTTAGATTGGGAAAAAATCCCAAAGGCTTTAAAATAACTAATTTACCCTTCTAAGTTAAAGTGTAGAATAATGATTAATGACTAAACTTAGGGACTTCAGTTCATGGGCCTATGAGTAGATTAAAAAATTGAGAAAATCTCAATAAGATTTCAATGTGTATCCTAAATTTTGACTAAGCCATAGGTTTAGAAAAAATCCCAATAAGTAGATAATTAATTGTTTTACCCCTTGGGTTAAGGTAAGACTACTAATTGAATTGGGGTCAGTTCAAGTGGTTTACGACCTCATTAAATAGTAAAAAAATTACATCGGGTTTATAATGTCAAGGTGTACCCTTGAGATTAGTTTTGCACCTACTAGGGTTTAGAAAAACCCTAAATAAAATAATAGAAATGCCCCTCTGTAGATTTTCCAGCATTCACGTGAATGGAATTAACAAGCCAATGTGATACTAAAACTTTTGAGAAGTTAAAGAATTACCCAATAGCACATATGACCATATCGAATGTAAAATAATTACCTTAATGCCCTTAGGTCCATTATGACCTATTTTTATAAAATTTTAATAAGTTAACCAAAGGAGGGTTAGGGCACGAGAGCTCCAACATTTCTAACATCATCATTGAGTTTGATTCTTAAATGTTATGATTTTCTAGGACCGGTGTGGGTATGTATTATTTATGTTGTTCATTGTTTTAATGTTTGCTATTGATATGGTGACGGTAATTTATTATTAGCTTAAGTTAATGAAAGATTAATCTATGGGGTTAGATAACTTTGGATTGGGCGAGAAAACCTAATCAAGACAAAGACTAAAATATCTCAGAAGGGTCTGAGACTAGTTCATAGAGTAAACAAAGCCTTTTACTTGACTATTTGCCTTGGTTGATGAATTGATGACTGTTTTGAGTTTTAAACCCTAGTCTAGAAGGGGCTAATATGGTTTGGGATAGTTATTCAGAATCCTAACTTATTTATGAGCAAGATAGGGTTTTGAATGGTTTTATGAGTTTTAGCCCTATTGGAGGGAGCTCTGCGTGTGTCGGGTTCACCACCTATCTATTGAGGATCATTTAGTGTACTCATATTTTGATTAGCTAACATCCTAATTGTTTAGCTTCTCTTGCCACTTCTATTTAGGTGTAGTTGTGGGCTATGTCCTTCCACTCTGGATAGGTCCTTTATAGGCTAGGATGGTTAATGGTACTTCCTGGTAGATTTTAGGGTCCTAGTGGATTCTAGGGTTTTCATCATTTACCTTTGAGGGTGGTCTATGGTGAGAGTATCATTTGTCACTTAGGTTGACATTTGATGAGTCTATTTGTCATTGGGATTAGACGGGGATATTAATTATCGAATAATAGTTCGAGAGATAATTAATAACATTGTTTGATATTACTTATTTAATTAAAACAAGTGGAATGATTCAAGAATTTGTATAAAATATAGGTTGGTTAAAAATACTTAAGCATTGCATGTGTGATGTTGTGTTTCTTAGGATAGTATAGATTTTAGGCAGAACTACATTTAGATCCGATCTTGTTGGAAACATTGGAGATGTTATCTAATAAGTACGTAGGTAACTAACATCGGGTGATGTTGGCCCGATCTGAAAAATATTAATGAATACTTTTGTTCTTTTGAGACACTTTTGTAAGGGGAGGAGATGTTTTGTTGCAGTTCGTTCTTGTTTGCTTACAGGTTTTTTAAATGAGGAAGTAGCAAGATCATAATGTCAATGGGCGATTGAGGATGACATTACACTAGTGGGATCTAGATTTTTCTGCAATTTTATAAGTAATTGTAATTGTTGGTGTGACAATCAACTTTACTTGGTTATTTATTTTCAGACAGATGATAAACTTGTACTTAGAGGGTTAACCTATTGTTTATCGAATTTTGACATGTGTAATAATATCATATATATTAATATTCATATTTGTGAACCTTAGTTATCATGACCTCGATATTTAATCGGACGATTTGTTTTATGCTTAAGGAAGAAAAAAAATTTGTTGTGATTTATCATGTGTCCTTTATTTAAAAAGGTTTTCAAAAGTCCAGGTTGTGACAGTTGGTAGCTGAGGTACACCATTAAATGCAAGTGTGGAGTTATCTGAAGATTGTAACCTTGTTAGAGTTGATGGGACAATGTAGATTTTATGTGTTTCATTACCCTAGGTAAGCTTTTCTGAAGGGTTATGGAAAAGCAAAGTAAAAACCCTTACATATGTTTAACATGGGACATGAGTACTAGTGTAGAAGCATAGAAATTTGTTGCTAATGTAACACTTCGTGTTCCAATTATGCTTAACCCAGGAGGGTTAGGGGTAATTATATAATTTTTAATTAATTTTTATGGGCTTTCAAAAGATGAAATTTTTGTATTTAGTTAGAGCTCGAAGTAACCAGAGTAACAAACTAAAGAACACATGAAATAGGGGTCAGGAGCAAATGTTACGACCTCAGAAAGTGTGCAACATGCATACAAAGTGTAGAATAATGTACCCATATGGGGTCTAGTTTTGAAGGGTTCATCGATACAAGTTCATCGGTACCAAGAATGTGCGATTCCAACTTTGGGGTAAGAAGATATCGCGTTTTAAAATTTTAAAAAGAAGAAGAAAATAATTAATTAATTAAACCACCATGTGTCGGCAATGTGTCAGAACACCAACGTGCATATGACACGTGCATCAAAAAACTGATGCACACCTTACGCCATCAAACACATGTCTAATACGTGTCAGACACGCATCAAACGCTCATTCCTTCCTATTTTCTAGATAAATCGATGATTCTTCCCACTCAAGACATTGTCGAAACTTCTTTTCTTCATTTCTCACTCGTTTTAAGTCTGATTTGAGTTGTTAAAAAGGTGTTCTTAGCTAGTTCAAGGGTGTTATACTCTATGAAAGCATCTATTCCTTGAGTTGGCAACTCGATAAGGAGAAAATGCCTCAAGAGTAAGAAGAGTCTGCCCGCCACCCTCGAATAACAAGAGAGGAGTTTCTAGAGTCGTTTTGAGTCTATTTTCTTCCTTTAAAAATGCATTCTTAGATAATTCGAGGGTATTTTATGCAATGGAAGTGTCCATTTCTTGAGTTAACGACTCCATAAGGGGGAAATGCCTCGGGACAAGAGGAGATTTTGTCCATCATCCATGGTCGTATAGAGGGAAAAGTATCTCCAGGTAAGAGGAAGGTCTAATCATTGTCTACGTGTTTGTAGAGAAAAAAATGCTTCTGGGTAAGGGGAAGGTATGTCCGTTATCTACGGACACATAGAGAGAAAAGTGTCTCTGTGTAAGGGAAAGGTTTGTTCGTTATCTGCAGACGTGTAGAGGGAAAAGTGTCTTGGGTAAGAGGAAGATATGTCCATTATCTACGGATGCATAGAGAGAAAAGTGCCTCCATGTAGGGGAAAGGTATGTCCGTCATCTACAGATGCATAGAGAAAAAAATGTCCCCGGGTAAGGGGAATGTCTGTTTGTTGTCTACAGACGCATAGAGGGAAAAATGTCTCCAGGTAAGGGGAGGTTATGTATGTCGCCTTCAACTAGGGAACGTCCAGATTTCAAGGAAGTGTTTGTCCGCCGCCTTCAAACATAACGAGAAAGATGTGCTCGAGCTAGAGGAGGTTTTGCCTACAAGGGAGGACGCCCTGAGCAAATGAGTAATTCTAAATGTCGCTACTTCCAAAACTATAAGGGAGGAAGTGTTTCTGACCCTTCCGTTTCAATTTGATTTATTTGTTGGCACATCTTACTTACTGCTACTAATAAAGATATATATGATTTGGTATGTTCTGATATATACTGATTTGTTCCGATTTGATCTACTTGGATATACTCTGTTGTGATTTGATCTATTATGAAATGCTCTGTAGTGATATGATGTGATATGATTGGCATAGTCGGATGAAATTTGATATGATCTGGTGTGATCCAAATTACTTTGTTGGGTGTATTGCTCCACTCTGTGATAGAATGTGATGTGTGATTCTGATGATATATTGGCTTCGATAGTGGTGGATCGACGACAAACCAGCAATTAAGGTAGGATCGCTGTCTAAATTTTTGAGTCAAGACTAGTAGGTGTTTTATTTAATAAATTGAAATATAAGTTGTGTTATTAGCAAGTTCTTCAGTTTATATGGAGTAATTTTTGCAATTAAAGTGATCTATGGAGTCACTGTTCCCATAATTATGAGGAATAATGAATTTGCAGAATGTCTATTTGATAGCCGGCCAGTGGCCGACTAGTCTTTTATGATGAACTCCCTCAATGGAGTGCCAGGCTCTAGCAAGTGGCCGCTGCTGAGCATACTACTGGGCTGGTGTATAGAAAATAATGGGAGAACTATTCCACCAGCCGTCGACGGCCTGTGACGAGACCTAGTCTCCTGAAACCACCATGCGATGATGATCCAATTGAGCCAGTCCCATTCCAGGCCATGACGGGTCACCGGATGCCATAGTGTTCAATTGTAGAAAAAAAAGGAATGACCTTTAGCTACCGGCCGGCCCCCTACCTATTGCTGGGTGAGGGCCATCCGAATCGCTTAAAGGCAGCAATTCGGTCAGCCTTGGCCCTGAACGACAACATGGTAGGTGATGGCACTGCCAAAGGCCAGAAGACCTCTGGCTATCACTGAAGAAGACAACCTGCTCAGTCAGTCGTCAATTTCGGTTCGGGCCAGGTCGGGTTACCAACCTATTTTACCTGGGTTTAAAAAAAACAACAAACACTCCAACTGAACCGGGTCCGATTCAGTGAGTTAAAATTTCCAAAAAAAATTGAAAAAAATAAAAAATGACTGCGAGGGCATGTAAAGTATCTTGACCAAGTTTCTGATTTGGAAAAAATCATAAAAGATTTATAATGACCAATTTACCCTTGTGAGTTGAAGTGTAGAATAATGATTAATGACAAGATTTAGGGGCTCTAGTTTAGGGGCCTATGAGTGGATTCGAAAATTGAGAAAAATCCTAGTGAAATTTTAATGTGTATCCTAAATTTGGACTAAGCCATAAGCTAAAAAAATCCTAATAAGTATATAATTGACTATTTTACCCCTAGGGTTAAGGTAAGACTATTAAGATGTACCTCGGGTTCGTAATGTCAAGATGTACCCCTAAGATTGTTTTGGACCCATTAGGATTCAAAAAACCTTGAACAAAATGATAGAAATACCCTTGTGGATATCGGCCTGTATTTGCTTGAATAGAATTAAGGAGCCAATGTGATACTAAAACCTTTTGAGAGGTTAAAGAATTACCCAAGTGCAAAGATGACCATATCCGATGTGAAATAATTACCTTAATGTCCGTAGGTACATTATGACCTATTTTTATAAAAGTTTAATATGTTAACCCAAGTAGGGTTAGGGCATGAGAACTTCAACATTTCAAACATTATTATAGAGTTTGATTCTTAATGTTATGATTTTATGGGACCGGTGTAGATATGTATTATTTATGTTGTTTATTGTTTTAATATTTGCTATTGATATGGTGATGGTAATTTATCATTAGCTTAAGTTAATAAAAGATTAATCAATGGGGTTAGATAGCTTTGGATTAGGCAAGAGAACCTAATCAAATTAAAGACTAAAATGCCTCAGAGGGGTCTGGGAGTAGTTCATAGAGTGAATTAAGCCTTTGACCTGACAATTTACCTTGTTTGACGAACTAATGGCAGTTTTGAGTTTTAAAGCATAGTCTAAAGGGACTAATAGGGTTTGGGATAGTCATTCAGATCCTAGCTTATTGATGAGCAAGATAGGGTTCAAAATGGTTTTCTAAGTCTTAGCTCTATTGAGGAGCTGCTGATTTGGCCTTCTAGTTTCACCTCTCTGTTAGAGGGAGCTCTGATTGAGCCAGGCTCACCACTGATCTATTAAGGATCATTTAGTGTACACACATTTGAATTAGCTAACATCCTGCTTGATTGGCTTCTCCTATCATTTCTGTTTAGGTGCAGTTGTGGGCCACGTCATTCCACTATGGTCAGGTCCTTTATGGGCTAGGATGGGTGATGGTACTTCCTAGTGGATTTTTGGGTCTTGGTAGATTCCAGGGTTTTATCATAGATTTACCTTTGAGGGTGGTATATGGTGAGTGTATCATTTGTCACTTAGGTTGACATCTGATGAGTTTGTTTGTCATCGAGATTAGACGGGGATATTAATTATCAAACAATGATTCAAGATCTAATTAATAACATTGTTTGATATTGCTTATTAAATTAGAATAAGTGGAACGATTAAAAGACTTCCATAAAATGTAGGTTGGTTGAAAATACTTAAGCATTGCATGTGTAATGTTATGCTTCTGAGGATAGTGTAGATTTTAGGCAGAACTACATCTGGACCTGATCTTGTTGGAAACATTCGAGATTTCTGATAAGTATGTAGGCAACTAATATCGGGTGATGTTGGCCCAATCCAAAAAATATTTATTAATATTTTTGTTCTTTTGAGACGTTTCTCTAAGGGGAGGAGATGCTTTGTTGTGGTTTGGTCTTGTTTGCTTGCTGGTTCTTTTAATGAGGACGTAGCGAGATTAGAACACCAGTGGCGATTGAGGACGATATTACACTAGTGGGATCTAGTTTCTTATTTTTGCAATTTTGTAAATAATTATAATTACTCGTGTGAGAGCTAACTTTACTTAGTTATTTATTTTCAGACAAATAATAGACTTGTACTTAGAGGGTTAACCTATTGTTTATTGAATTTAGTAACATGGAATAATATCATTTATTTAATATTCATATTTGTGAACCCCAATTATCATGACCTGTATTAATCGGACTATTTGTTTTGTGTTTAAGAAGGAAAATTTTTTGTCATGATTTATCGTGTGTCCTTTATCTAAAAAGGTTTTCGAAAGTCCAGCTCGTGACTTAATTAAATAACAAGGATGAGAGAGAGAGAGAGGGTAGAGAGAGGAGAGGATGAGAGAGAGAATGTAGAGAGAGGAAAACATAGTATTTTTTTTAAATAATGTAATTAGCGACGCTTAATTATTAGTGTTGCTACCGTTTACAATATTAGCGATGCTTATTTATGAGCATCGCTAAAACACTAAGATTTAAGAAAATCGTAATTATTTGTGACACTCAGTTAAGATTGTCGCAAATAGTTAATTTTTTTTAAATCACAAGTCTTTTAGTGACATTCACAAATATTGTAAATAATAGCGAAGCTCTTTATAGAGTGTCGTTAATAGTTATATTTTTAAAAAATACTAATTTTTCCCTCTCTCTATATTCTCTCTCATCCTCTCCTCTCTCTACCCTCTCTATTTACCCTCACCTACACTCTCTCTTCACTCTCTCTACCCTCTCTCTCTTCACCCTCTCTACCCTCTCTCAACCTCTCCACTCTCTCTCTACCCCCTCCTACTTTCTCTCTCTCTTCTTGTCTCTCACTCTACCCTATCTCCTCCATTCTCTTTCTCTCCTCTCTCTCTCTCTCCACCTCTCCATCCTCTCTCCTCTCTCTCTATGCTCTCTCCTCCCTCTCTCCTCCTCCCCTCCCTCTCTACCCTCTCTCACCCTCACTTCCCTCTCTCCTCTTTCTCTACCCCTCTCTCACCCTCACTTCCCTCTCTCCTCTTTCTCTACCCTCTCTCCTCACTCTCTCCTCTCTCCTCTCTCTACCCTCTACCCTCTCTCCTCTTTCTCTCCCTATATATCTCTCTCTCCTCTCTCCCTTCCCTCTATCCTCTCGCTTTCTCTCTCTCATCTCTCTTCCCTTCTCTCTCCTCTTTCCCCTCTCCTCTCCCTCTCTCCTCTTTCTCTTCCTTTCTCTCTCCCCTATTTCTCTCTCATCTCTCTCCTATTTTCTCTCTCTTCCCTTGTCTCTCTCCTCTCTCTTCCCTTCTGTTCTCTCTCCTTTTCTCTCTCTTTTCCACTTTTTGCGACTCTTCCCCCAACTCTCCTCCCCAGCTGATCGCGACTACCCCCAGCGACCTCCTCCCTTCCTTTCCCCCTCTTACTCCCCCTTCCTCCCCCTCCCCGATGGCTTCTGAGACAGAATTCAGGCGGGGAGCCGGATTCCGGTGCCCTGCCAGAATTTAGTCCCTTTCCCTAGCCCCCCTTCTCATTCACAACCCGCCTCCCCTAACAGAGGAGGGAAAAGGGAAGGCCCATAGAGAGAGAGAGAGAGGGCAAGATTCCAGTAGTGCTGGAATCTGGCCCCTCTCCCCACCTCGGTATCCCCAGGGCTTGCCACTGGAGGTTTTTTTTTTTAAATCTTAAAGATTTTAGTCACACTTCTAAAAGTGTCACTAAAGCCTATTTTTAATTTAATTTTATTTTTGACATAGTAGTGGCGCTTACTAAAGAGTTGCTAATACATAAAATTCTTTTTTAAAATATTTCATCATTAGGAGTGCATTCCATAAGTTTACATAAAACTATTTTTTATTATTTTTTTAAATTTTTAGTGAATAATAAGATGTTTTCTATTTTTTTAATTTTTTATATTAGCGATGATTACTAAAGCCTCACTAATAAACAACTACTAGCAACACTTACAATTATGAATTGCTAATAATTGGTTTTTATTTTTTTTAAAAATAATTTTTATATTAGTGACACTTTATAAGCGTCACTAATAACCAATTATTAGCGATGCCTATATTTATGTATCGCTAATAATTTACTATTAGAAGCATTTTACTATGCATAGCTAAAGTTAAATAATTAGTGACATATAAATAAATATCGCTGATGTCACATTACAAGCAACTGCAGTGACGCATTTAGCGACGCTTTTTAAGCATAGCTAATAAGCATTAGCGACGCTTAGAGTACTATTAATGATGCTTAAAAGCCCGATCCAAATATTAATAAATTATATTTTTATTTTTTAAATGGGTGTGGTAAAATACAGAAGCAAGGTGCACAAAGGAACTTATCTTCCTGGGATCTTGAATCCTTCGCGGATGTTGTAGAAGGTGTAGAAACTATTAGGGTATTTGGTTGCAACTATTTCAGGTACAGAAAATGTGGGCATTTATATTATTATATCTTCTACTTCTGCTCTTCAATTGTTCCAATTCCATAGTTCATATTAATTGCTTCCGAAAATAAGTACTTATATCCGGCAAAAATGGCTTGATTTTTGCGTTTGTCTAACTTTGTATTTTTTTTGCTAGTCCTCCTGACAAGAATGCTTTGCCTACTGTGGGCTATGTCAATATGGCGCCATTAATCATCATCTGCTTGGTTAATAACTTATTGAAGATCTTGTAGAAAGTTGGTTGTTCGGGTAGATTAGTTTTAGTTTTGGGTTTGTCATTAATCATCTAAATTTTGGGTTCGTGCCTTTGCTTTACAAAAACGGGGCCGATTAGCACTTTCCTATCTGCATGGGTGGAACCCATTTCTGTTTTTTATTTTATTTCTTTGTTGTCGGTTCCCATCTCCATGTTTGAGGGGAAATGCAGCATGGTCAGCCAAAGTATATAGGTCAGCCTTTTCTCCATGTTTTCTTGTGCCAAGTCTATACTTAAATCTTGTGCTCTACTAAATCCAGTTTTGTTACATTGTAGTCACCTTCAGCTCCGTCTTTGTTGTAGTTTGTTGGAGTCTATGAATAATAATAGGATTGAATATCAAAATAATTATTTAATTCCAATTTGATCAAGTGGAGCAAATGCCTTTATCATCTTACCAATTGAGTCAACATGCTCCTTTTGTGCATGCGCATTGCTTCTTATTTAGCTAATCCAAGTGCTAAGGCTTCTTGTCACCTTAATAAATGAGCACATTAATTAGCAGACACCATGTTTTAAACATAGTTTTTAGCAACATTAGAACTTTTAGAATTCATATTACTCCAACAACAAAGGATGGAGCAGAAAGTCATTACAATGTAAGAAATTTGGATTTAGTAAAGCAATTCAGGGTTAGGCAAGAGCTAAGTATAAAATTAGCACAAAATACATGAAGAAAAATTTGACCATCTTTTGCAGATGCTACTACATTTTTTCACCAAATATTTACTCAGCACAAACCACACAAAATTTCTTCAATTCTTTTCCACCAAGTTATAACTTAACATCTTAGCCATAGTTGCCTCAGGAAAAATAAAAAGTACCTCTCCAAATTTGATTAAGAAATCAACCACATTTGCCCCATCTACCCATTGCTCATAATCACAAATTGATTTTCTCTCTTTAAGTCTCCTCAACTTTTCCCTTTACATGGAATTGGCATCAAATTTCTCAAGCAATCGCATTAACCCCCTCCCCAATAAGCCATTGTGCCTGCGACCTTGGAGTCAATCACAGATAACAAGGAGTTCCATTACTAATCTATCCATTGGTGATACCAAAATTTAACAGCTAAAGCACTGCAGTCCCAGAAGGCAAATCATATGTCTTAGCAGCCGAAGCAGAGGAATGAGCAACAAAAGAAGCCATGACGACAACAGGTTTCCCACATTCATCTTCAATGATAGCTCCAATAGAAGTTTGAATAATTGAGTAGCAAAGCACACCATCAAAGTATACTTTGTACTAACAAACAATTTCATATTTCTTGTTTTCCAACTCAAGAAGGATATTGAGTGAATAATAAAGAACTTTCTCTTGCATTTCCTAAATCTACCACTACTTTTTAGTGATATTTCACCATTCTACTATCTTATAGATCAGTTCACTGTATGGTTTTAAAACCACCCAACGAAATATTAGATATGGTTGCATTGACATCAGCACAATAATGGAAACTAAAGCACATCAAGGCATTGGAGCAAGTCATCATGTTAATTTAAGGGTGATAACTAGCCAAGCCAGCTCAAAAGCTGAACTGGCTAGCCACACTCGAAATATAATGGGATAAAGTAGTTGTCCCTTTGTAACACCAATTATGAAGTTTATTTTGAGATGCCAACTCCTCCTCTGTTGTTGCCGCAAGCTCCTCCTCTTTGCATGATCTTGCCTCCTTCTCCACCTTTGTCTCCTCCTTGTCCACTGCCACATCCTCCACCGTCACTGCCTCTTCCTTCTTTATCACCTCCTCTCCTCCTTTTTCATTGCACCTCCTCTTCCTAACCCTCGTTCTCAACTATAGACTGCCGGTACATGTTACCACAAGCTGCTAGTAAAGAATAAAAAGAATAATAAGAAGAAGAAGGAGACAGAGATGGAGAAGAAGGAAGGAGGGGGAGGAGAAGAAGGCGAAGGAGGAGCTGGCAGTGGCGACAGTGGTGGAGCAGGTGACTAGGCAGGATTGGGAAGTGGAGCTCAACAATGTTGTTCTACGGTTTAGTGGGTTGGTGGAGATGGAGTAGAAGGAGGAAAGGGGCAATTGGTTAACTAATATGTGTGAATTATATTCATTTTATACACCCTTGTACCTTATTTTCTAGTGTGCATTTGTTTAATTTAGATTAAATTATAGTTTATTAGTGTTAGGATAGAAATTAAAGTATTTATTCATTAATTTGGCTCAAATTATTAGGTTCAATGTGCATTTGATGAATATCCTCGCGCTATGTCTTCCCCCTCTATGTGCATCGACCCATCTATGCAAAAGTTCTAAGTGTTTCCTACCCTCTAGAAGTGGAGGAGGAGACAAAGGATGTGAAGGTGGAGACAGAAAAGAAGGAGGAGGAGAAGGCGAAGGAGGAGCTGTTAGTGGCAATCGCGACAGGGCAGGTGACTAGGCAGGGTTGTGGTGCGGAGCTTAGTAAAGTTGATTTACTGTTCAGTGGGTTTGTGGAGATGAAGTAGAAGGGGGAAGGGGCAATTGAGTAATTGATATGTGTGAATTATATTTATTTTATATGTCTTTTACGTTATTTGCTAGCTTATATTAGATTAAGTTAGATTAAATTATAGTCTATTAATATTAGTGTCATGCTTGAGGTTTTTTCATGCATTTACTTTAAAATTTTGTTTCAAAATACAGATATAAATCAAAGGAAACAATAAAATTCAAAACATGTGAAAACGATTTTTATAAATTGGTCCATCCAACAACCAACCCGTTATTTTCAGTCATGACCTAAAACGAAAACATAAAAGTGAAACTTACTATGGCCATGGCTTTTAAAAACAAACCATATATAGATATGCTCAAGAAACTTTACATGAAGCAAGAAATACATACCACATAAATATAGTATTTTACACATAATCCATCACACTGGTTGGACTTACACTTACTCTTATGACATACTCTTATACTCTGGATCAGAGTTGTACCAATGCATACTTATCCATATAACTTACACATACTTGTAAGAACTTACTTACACAATCTAACTCTTACTCAAAAGCTTACTCTTATTGTCTTCCTTAGAATCTCACACTTACACTTACTCCGAATCTAACACATACAACTTAATCAAAATCTGATACATAGAACTTCCTCTTATGATAACATACGCTCATTACAATTAATAAGTTCTAGCATTGAAAATGAAATGAATGCCACTTGGGCATCACCTCAACCTCTAGGGAGTAAGTAGATGTCATGGACTTTTTTTTAAAGCAAGGTGCACATATGCTTATAGGGCACATAATTAAATAGGTAAGAGTAGATCAATAATATTACTTACTTAAGCACGTAAATACCCACTCTCTCGGGCCATACAATGTCATTAAGGGCCATATAGTGCCAACTAAGGGGAAAAAATTTTAGTGTCATTCTTGGGCAGAAATCTTTAAATGCCACTCTTGGGCAGAACATACCGTGCTATATATAGTAAGAAAGGCATACAATGCCTACGAAGGGCAGAAACTTACAAAACTCTCAATAGAGCATCAAACGTCTGAGCTTAAATACAACATGAAGACATGACTAATAGAACATATATTTCTCTCAAGAGAGTAACAAATGTCTGGGCTGAAATACAACAAAAATACCAAATCCAATAGGATAACACCATGGCTAGACATAGAAGGATGTTCAACCGATTACTTATAGGCTGGCTCAAATATGGAACTTAATTTGTCAAAACCCTCAGTCTCAATTCGCAACGTTATCGAATTAGGGTTAATTATAATTCAAGTTCATATTATGTAACTTATGCATATATAATTATGCCCGGAACTACTTCAGTTTTAAAATTATCAGCCAACCAAGTTGGAACCACACCCATTCTAAAGCTCTAATCTACAAAGGCAACATATTTCACTTCTCATCCGTTCAATACTCATAACCCACCCTTACCCTTGTAGTCTTACAAATCTCTGCATAGCCTTACATGTCAAACTCAAACTCTATATTGTCATACTTTACCATCATCTACTTACGGCCTTACATCCCAAACCATTTGCCTTAGTACTAAATCATCTTATTCAAACTCCTCAAATGACACCCCTCATATATAAATCCAATCATCAAACCCTTACAAATTTCTTACTCATTGTTCTTCTATTACAATTTATATTATGTATATTATCGTATACAATTATGTTGTCAACTCTTACTAACTCACAGCCCCTCAATAGATACTCCGAACTTTAAGTCTTCTTAATCCCCTAAATCTCCTGCTCGTTGCTCCAATTTACTAACTAAATCAATCCAAACAAATCCTCTAATCTCATCAAGTATGACCTTCACCCTTCAATCTTATATCTTTTGATACCCAACACACTACTGCAATTTTCACTTCATATTCCATGAAATACCCATTCAACAAACTCCCAATCAAATGCACATCGAAAGCCCACATATGAAGATCTATAACATGTCCTAGTCACATATAATTCATCAAGCAACTCACTATCATACTCCTTAGTCTTCACTAGCATAAGCATAGATTACATACATAGAACATGCTCATTTAATCAACATTTATCATGTAAAGCATTAAGTTACATACTTCTTAGTCTTCCCTTTCGCACTCAAATCCGTTATCTGGGCAACTTCTTATTCTATAAGGACTAGTATTTTCCCCCGAATGTTTAAAACTTCATGTGAGTCATCCTAGCACTCACCTATTAGGACACCCAAGAGCGTCCTGGAGAAAATTATTGTCTTACAATCGTATACTGGGTTGAACCCAATCTCCTTCGAGATTGTCTTGCATTTTGACCTCGGTTCAACAAGGTCTTTTGAACCGAGGTCGGAATGCAAGACACGAAGTCCATTTTCGACCTCGGTTCAAATACTAAGGAGAGAGTTTTCGGAGTCGTTCTAAGTCCATTTTCTTCATTTCAAAATGCGTTCTTAGCTAATTTGAGAGTGTTCTACGCAATAGAAGTATCTATTCCTTGGGTTAACAAATCCATTAGTAGGAAATGCCCTGAGGCAAGAGGAGACTCCGCCCATTGCCCTCGAGCCCCAAAGAGAGAGAAGTGGCCCGGCTTTGCCATCTGTCCACAAAGAGGAAGTGGCCCCGAGTTGGGGAGGCTTTGTCCTCCACTGAAGGGCCACATAGTGTGAGATACATTCTCGGGTTACGGGGAGGTTTTGTTCGTAACTTAAGAGCATGAGAAGAGAAAATAGTCTCCAGGTAAGGGGAAGGTCTGTCTGTCGCATACGGCTAGGGGTGTTTACGAGCTAAGCTGAGCCGAGTATTAGGCTGCTATGGCTCGAGCTTGAATTGCTGAAGCTTGGCTCGAGGTCGGCTCGAAGCTTGAATAAACTCGAACCTTTTAGCTCGAGGTCGGCTCGAATTAGAAATCCAAAGCTTGGCTCGAGCTCGAGCTCGAACTTGAATAAGTGAATCATAAGCCTAGGCTCAAACTGAGCTCGAACTAAAAAAATAAAAATAATCTATATATAAATATAAAGTATATGAAGTATCACACATACTAATATACTTTTAGTATTATATGTTAATAAATATACTTCAACAAGTATTACGACTACACAGTGAACATCTGATTATAAGTTTTAGTTATATATGCTCAAATAATGCAGCATTATTATTTTTCTCTCTTTATGTACATATAATCACTAAAAAGTACGTAGGCAACATTGCCATCTACTTCTTTGTGTTTTCTTTTCTTTACATGCTTATAAATCACTAATAAAAAATCTATTCTGTAACCTTAGTGTGCCTCTAAAAAATTCTGAAGTACATGTAAAAAGAGATACATTTTGTAAGATGAGGACGGTCCCAATGTCATACTTCAACTTTTAAAACAATTATATAATCATTCTTTTCTAAACTAAGGTTGGCCCCCAAATGTTATGCTCCTTTTAAACTTATTTTTAAGTATATTAGTGTGATATCATGTTGACCCTTTATCATATACTTATAGCTCCATTTGGTTTTTCAATTGAACTAACTTTAGTTCATCTTCAAGAATCAAATAGAGCTATTAATTTGGGACAAAAGGAGTATATTAGTATTTGTGTCTCCAATAGTTTTATTTTTATAAAGTATATATCATAAATAAAAATTATATATCCATTATAATTTAACAAGGATATATATCATAAAAAAAATTTATATGAGTTTAGGCTCTCGTACGTCAGCGTGAGCCAAGGCATCATGGGCCATCAGATCGAGATCCAAATGTGCAAGAAGACATAAACTAATCTACCTCCTGAGTTATGTGTGTTGTTAGATCGTAATATGAGGATGCATGACATCGATACTCACATAGTCGTGAGTGAGCCTTGACTCATATAAACGGGTCTCATATATCAATATGATACATAGTATTAATATATAAATATGTGATTATATGTCATTTTATATATTCCATTCGTCCTAAATTAATAGCCCAATTAAATTTTTCAAAATGAACTAATCAAATAGAGCTATTAATCTAAGAATGGAGGGAGTATGTTATAAATATATATTTAAATTAACAATTATGTTTATATAAAATATGCATATTCATGCATTATTTATTTATATATAATTTGAAAATTATATTCGAGTTCGAGCTCGAGTTTGAGCCAAGTAGCATCGAGTTTGAGTTTTATTCGAGCCGAGTTGAGCAGGGGTCTGCGTGAACTCGACTCGAACTTATTCGATCTCGAATTGAGTTCAAGTCGAGCCTAATTCAAGCCGAGCTGGGCTTGCTCATGAGCCAGCTTGGCTCATTAACAACCCTACATACGGTGCAATGAAAAAATAATTTCTTCGGGTAGGGGAGGTTCTGTCTGCCACCTACGGACATGAAAAATGTGAAGTGTCCCGAGTTAAGGGGTGGTTATGTTCGTCGGTTTCGGGCCAACACAAGGGAAATGTCCCAGTTTAAAGGGAGTGTTTGTCCGCCACTTTCAGACGTAATGAGAAAGATGTTCTGGAGCTAGAGGAGGTTCTGCCTACCATCTTTAGACCTGAAAGGGAGGATGCTTTAAGGAAACAAGCAATTCCGAATGCGCAGGGGAGTAAGCATTTCTGACATTCTGATTTAATATGATTTATAAACACATCTTACTTAGTGTTATTAATATATTGATTAAGATATATGATTTGATATGATCTGATATATGTTGATATGTTCCGATTCAATCTGCTTAGAATACTCTGTTGTGATCTGATCTACTATGAAATGTTCTGTGGTGATTTGAAATGCTCAAACCTGATTTGAAATGATTGGTATAGTTGGATATAATCTGATATGATCTGATGGGATCCAATGTGATCCAAATTACTCTATTGGGTGTTTTGCTCCATTTTGTGATAGAGTGGATGTGTGATTTGTTGATTTATTGGCTTCCATTTGACTAAGATGATTTATAATATTTTTGTTTGACTCCGAATGATTTATTTGGATATAAGGATATACATATTTTAACGTATATGATTTTGTAATGCTTGATAATTGTAATAGCCAGTAGGCAGAACTACATTCGGATCCGATCGTATTGGAATAAGATCATAGATGTTATCCAATACGTACGTAGACAACCAATAGCAAGGCGATGTTGGCCCAATCCAAATTAGTTATACACTTAGGTTTGTTCTCATCTATGTGCCACAAAACATTAAAGCTCCATAGTGAGTAGAATAACGTAATGACTCTCGCACTCAGAGTCTATAGCTCCTGGTTGGTGTCGTTTCAATTTTTTTGTTTAATTTAATAATCTTTTATTTTGTTTACCGAATAACCCAAGTGAGATTTTATTATGTACCCTAATTTTAGACCAAGCCATAAGGTTGGAAAAAATTCCAGTAAGTAGATAATTGATTGTTTTACCCCTATGGTTAAGGTAAGACAATTAATTAAACTGGGGTTGGTTCAAGGGGTTTATGACCCCGTTAAATAGCAAGAAAATTACCTCGGGATCATAATGTCAAGATATACCCCTGAGATTAGTTTTGCACCTATTAGGATTCCGAAAAGCCCTGAATAAAATGATAAAATACCCCTGTGAATGGAATTAATGAGCCAATGTGATATTGAAACATTTGAGAGGTTAAAGACTTACCCAAGAGTAGAGATGACCATATCCAAACCTTAATGCCGTTAGGTTCATTATGACATGTTTTTATAAAAAATTAATAAGTTAACTCAAGAAGGGTTAGGGCGCGAGAGCTCTAACATTTCTAACATCATTATCGAGTTTATTCTTAATGTTATGATTTTCTGGGACCGGTGTGGTTCTGTATTTTTTATGTTGTTCATTTTTTAATGTTTGCTATTGATATGGTGATGGTAATTTATCATTAGCGTAAGTTAATGAAAGATTAATCAATGGGGTTAGATAGCTTTGGATTGGGCAAGAAAACCTAATCAAGATAAAGACTAAAATACCTCAGAAGGGTCTAGGACTAGTTCATAGAGTGAACAAAGCCTTTGACCTGAAGATTTGCCTTGGTTGATGAACTGATGACAATTTTGAGTTTTAAACCATAGTCTACAAGGGACTAATACAGTTTAGGATAGTCATTTGGAATCCTGCCTTATTGATGAGGAAGATAGGGTTCTAAATGGTTTCCGAAGTATAGATCTATTGAGGAACTGCTGATTTGACCATGTAGTTGCACCTCCCTGTTGGAGGGAGCTCTGCGTGAGTCGGGCTCACCACCTACCTATTGAGGATGATTTAGTGTACACACATTTAGATTAGCTAACATCCTGCTTGGTTGGCTTCTCCCGCCACTTCATTTAGGTGCAGTTGTGGGTCATGCCCTTCCACTCTGGTCAGGTCTTTTATAGGCTAGGTTTGGTAATCGTACTTCCTAGTGGATTTCAGGGTCCTTGTGGATTCTAAGGTTTTTATCATGGATTTACCTTTGAGGGGGTGATCTATGGTGAGTGTATCATTTGTCATTGAGGTTGACATTTGATAAGTCTATCTGTCACTGGGATTAGACAGAGATATTATTTATCGAACAATGGTTTGAGAGATAATTAATAATATTGTTTGATATTACTTGTATAATTAGAACAAGTGGAACGATTGAAGGACTTTCATAAAATATAGGTTAGTTGAAAATACTTAAGCATTCCATGTGTGATGCTATGCTTCTTAGGATAGTATAGATTTTAGGCAGAACTATGTCTGGATCCGATCTTGTTAAAAACATAGGAGATGTTGTTTGATAAGTACGTAGGCAACTAACATCGGGTGATGTTTACCCGATTTGAAAAATATTAATTAATACTTTTGTTCTTTTAAGACACTTCTTTAAAGAGAGGAGGTGTTTTGTTGCAGTTTGATCTTGTTTGCTTGCAAGTTTTTTAAATGAGGACATAACAAGATCAGAATATCAGTCGGCGATTGAAAATGACATTACACTAGTGTGATCTAGATTCTTACTTCTGTAATTTTATAAGTAATTGTAATTACTGGTGTGACAACCAACTTTACTTGGTTAATTATTTTCAATCAGTTGATAGACTTATACTTAGAAGGTTAACCTGCTGTTTACCAAATTTTGACATATGTAGTAATATCATATATTTTGATATTCATATTTGTGAACCCCAATTATCATGACCTGGATATTTAATTGGACGATTTGTTTTGTGTTTAAGAAAGAAAAAAATATTTTTTCATGATTTATTGCGTGTCCTATATTTAAAAAGGTTTTCGAAAGTCCGAGTCGTGACAGTTGGAAGCTAAGGTACCCCTTTAAATGCAAGTCTGAAGTCATCTGGAGATTTTAACCTAGTTAGAGTTAATGGGACAACATAAATTTTATATGTTTCATTACCCTAGGTAAGCTTTTCCGAAGGGTTGTGGAAAGGCAAAGTAGAAACCCTTACACATGTTGAACATGGGACATGTGTACTTGTGTAGAAGCATAGAAATTTGTTGCTAATGTAACACTTTGTGTTGCAATTACGCTTAACCTAAGAGGGTTAAGGGTAATTATACAATTTTTAATTAATTTTTAGGAGGTTTAAAAGGATGAAATTTATGTATTTAGTTAAAGCTCCAAGTAACGAGCGTAATGAACCAAAGAACACACAAAACGGAGGTCGAAAGTGAAAATTATGACCTCGAAAAGTGTGTAACCGACGTATAAAGTACGAAATAACCTACCCATATGGGATCAAGTTGGAAGGGCTCATCGATACTAGTTCATTGGTAAGAAGATATCGCCTTTTGAAATTTTGAAAAGAAGAAAAAAAAACCGCCACATGTCAATGATGTGTCAAAACACTGACGTGCATTTGACATGCATGTCAGAAAACTGATGCACACCTGACACATGTCAGTTATGCATCAGACACATGTCTAATGCATGGCGCATGTCAGACATGTGTCAAACGCTCATTCTTTCCAATTTTCTATATAAATCGATAGTTCTTCATACTCAAGACATTTTTGAAACTTCTTTTCTTCGTTTCTTACTTATTTTCAGTTCGATTTGAGTCATTCAAAAGACATTCTTAGCTTATTTGAGGATGTTCTACACAATGAAAGCATCCATTCCTTGAGTTGGAAACTCTATAAGGAGAAAAGGCCTTGGAGTAGGAGGAGACTGCCCGTCACCCTTGAATACCAAGAGAGGAGTTTCTAGAGTCGTTCTGAGTCCGTTTTCTTCCGTTTGTCTTCGGGTAAGAGGAAGGTATGTCCATTGTCTACGGACACGTAGAGAGAAAAATGCTTCTCGGTAAGGGAAAGATTTGTCCTTCGTCTATGGACGCATAGAAAAAAAGTGTCACCGGGTAAGGGGAATGTCTGTCCATTGTCTACAGACATGTATAGGGTAAAATATCTCCGGGTAAGGGGAGGTTATGTATGCCACCTTCAACTAGGGAAATGTCCCAATTTCAAGGAAGTGTCTATCCGCCGTCTTCAAACGTAACGAGAAAGATGTGCTGGAGTTAGAGGAGGTTCCGCCTACCATCTCCGAACCTAAAAGGGAGGATGCCCTGAGGAATCAAGTAATTCTGAATGTCTATACTTCAGAAACTGCAGGGGAGTAAGTGTTTCTAACCCTTCTATTTTAATTTAATTTATATGCTGGCACATCTTACTTAGTGTTACTAATATATATATATATATATATATATATATATATATATATATATATATATATATATATATATATATATATATATATATATATATATATATATAATTTGCTATGATCTGATATATGCTGATATGTTCTGATTTGATCTGCTTGGACATACTCTGTTGTGATCTAATATATTTTGAAATGTTCTGTGGTGATCTGATCTGCTCTAATCTAATGTGATATGATCGGTATAGTCAGATAGAGTGGGATGTGTGATTCCACTAATGTATTGGCTTCCGTTATACTCTGATGATTTATGAGATTTCTGTTTGACTCAGAATAAAAAGGATATACATATTTTAAGCATGTATGATTTTTGTTATGCATGATGTATGTAATAGCCGATAGGCAGAACTGCATTCGGATATAATCGTATTGGAATAATATCGTACATGTTATCCAATATGTATATAGGCAACAACCAACGAACAATAAGGCAACGTTGGCCCAATCCAAATTAGTTATAAAATTAGGTTTGTTCTCATCTAAGCACCACTAAACGTTAAACCTCTGTACTGTGTGGAAGAATGTTATGAATCTCGCACTAGAGTTTGCAGCTCCTGGTTGGTCTCATTTTAATTTTTTTTATTTTATGAATTTTCTTTTCGAATAACCCCCGATTTGGGTCGGGTATCTGGGTTGGTGTATTAAATTATAGATTATTCATTAAAATGGGTTACGCAGTGGAAGCTGAAGTTTGAGTAGGATTAATGTTAAACCCTAGCGAGGTTGAGTCTGCCCAGGGCTAAATTTATTTAGTATTGGCCTTGGAGAATTACGAGAACACAATTCCTTGTTAGAGGGGAAGAATGTAACGACCTGATTTTTTTTTAGGATTTTAATTATTTAATTTCATTATGTGTGCTACTTAAATTAGAAGTTGCAATTGATGTGGTTTGAGAAGGCAGATTATGTTTTTGCGTAGAGACCAAGCTTGTCAAGGGTTGGCCATGGCTAATTGCTAGGACGCAATTCTGTTAAGGGAAGAAGAATGTAATATCTTAGATTTTTCCTAGGTTTTAAAAATTAAATACGTGAAAATTAGGTTATTTGACCCTTCAACTTTTTTAGTAGAATAACTTCCTCAAAAGATAGAATTTTTAGCTGAAACCAATGTGATTAGAAAGTAGATAGAAAGAGCTTTGAAACGCCACCAAGAATGCACGAATCAGAGTCTGAATGAGGGAGATACAATTGTTTGAAGTTGAACATATTGTATATAGCCTGTTTACCTCATTTAAACATATAATTGGGCCGTTTAAGTCGTTTTGCGAGCCTGATTAATTAAAGTTACGAAATTAATTTTTAGATGCCCAATTACGTTGTCTAAGTTAGGAGGATTGACCCAACTTATAGAGAGATTAGGAACCCTAATCCCTATGCTTATAAAAAGGTCTGCTTATGGCACAATGAAAGGGGGCTCTTGGGGTGGGCCAAAGAGGGTGGAAAAAGTGGTGGACGGCGAGGCTCCGATGGCAGTGGATCGACGACAAACCAACAATTAAGGTAGGATCGCTGTCTAAATTTTTGAGTTGAGATTAGTGGTTATTTTATTTAATAAATTGAAATATAAATTGTGTTATTAGCATTTTCTTCAATTTATATAGAGTAATTTTTGCACTTAAAGTGATCTCTCCGGTCAATGTTCCCATAATTACGAGGAATAGTGAATATGTAGAATGTCTGTTTGATAGCCGGCTGGTGGAAGACCGGTCTTTCATGCTCAACTCCCTCAATGGAGGGCCAGGCACCAACACGCAGCCGCCGCCGAGAATACTGTCGGGCCGGTGTACTGGAAAAAAAAGGAGGAAAACGGGGTTGTTGTTCCTCCGGCCGTCGACGGCATGCAATGGGACCTGGTCTCTTGGAACCATCATGCAGCGGCGGTCCGATTGAGCCAGTGCCTCACGAGGCCATGATGGGCGGCCAGTTGCCACTGTGGTCAATTGCAGGAAAAAAAAGGCAATGGCCTTTGGCTGCCAGCAGGCCCCCTGCCGGGCCAGGGCCATCTGAGTCGCCTCAAGGCAGCAATTCAGTCGGCCTTGGCCCTAAACCGCAGCAAGGTTGGTGGCAGCACTGCCAGAGGCCAGGAAACCCTCTTGGCCATCACCAGAGAAGATGACCCACTCTGTGGATTGTAGATTTTGGTTCAGGCCGGGTCGTGTTACCCGACCCATTCGGCCCGGGTATAAAAAAAACATCAAAACACTCCAACTGAACTTGTCATGGTTCAGTGAGTTACAATTGTCAGAAAAATTCAAAAAAAATAGAAAATGATTGTGAGGGCATGCAAAGTATCTTGACTAAGTTTTAGATTGGGGAAAAATCCCAATGGCGTTACAATGACCAATTTACCCTTGTAAGTCGAAGTGTAGAATAATGATTAATGGCTAGACTTAGGAGGCTCTGGTTCATGAACCTATGAGTGGATTCGAAAATTGAAAAAATTCCCAGTGAGATTTTAATGTATATCCTAAATTTGGACCAAGCCATAAGATAATAAAAAAATCCTAGTAAGTAGATAATTAATTGTTTTACCCCAAGGGTTAAGGTAAGATTGTTAATTGAATTGGGTCGGTTGAAGCGGTTTACGACCCCGTTAAATAGTAAGAAAATTACCTTGGGTTCAAAATGTCAAGATGTACACCTAAGATTGGTTTTGGACCCATTAGGATTTAGGAAAGCCCTAAACAAAATGACATAAATACTGTTGTGCAGACCCGCCTACATTCGCTTAATTGAATGAAGGAGGCAATGTGATTCTGAAACCTTTTGAGAGGTTAAATACTTACCCAAGAGTAGAGATGACCATATCCAATGTGAAATAATTACCTTAATGCCCTTAGGTGCATTATGACCCATTTTCATAAAATTTTAATAAGTTAACCCAAGGAGGGTTAGGGCAAGAGAGCTCCAACATTTCTAACATCATTATCGAGTTTGAATCTTAATGATATGATTTTTTGGGACTGGTGTGGGTTTGTATTGTTTATATTATTCATTATTTTAATGTTTTCTATTGATATGGTGATGGTAATTTGTCATTAGCTTAAGTTAATGAAAGATTAATCAATAGGGTTAGATAGCTTTGGATTGGGCGAGAAAACCTAATCAGGATAAAGACTATAATGCCTCAAAGGGGTCTGGGACTAGTTCATAGAGTGAACAAAGCCTTTGACCTGACGATTTGCCTTAGTTGCTGAACCGATGACAATTTTGAGTTTTAAACCTTAATCTAGAAGGGACTAAACCCAATGGCTACGTTGCTTTTGCGGGTAAAAGAAAATGGTTATTCAGAATCCTAGCTTATTGATGAGCAAGATAAGGTTCATAATGGTTTCCTAAGTCTTACCACTATTGAGGAGCTGCTGATTTGACCGTGTAGTTGCACCTACTTGTTGGAGGAAGCTCTGCGTGAGTCGGGCTCACCACCGATCTATTAAGGATCATTTAGTGTACACACATTTGGATTAGCTAACATCCTGCTTGGTTGGCTTCTCCCGCCACTTATGTTCAGGTGTAGTTGTGGGCCATGCCCTTCCACTTTGGTCAGGTCCTTTATGGGCTAGGATGGGTGATGGTACTTTATGGTGAATTTCAAGGACCTAATAGACTTCATGGACCTGGTAGATTCCAGAGTTTTTATCATGGATTTACCTTTGAGAGTGGTCTATAGTGAGTGTATCATTTGTCACTTAGGTTTACATCTGATGAGTCTGTCTGTCATTGGGATTAGACGGGGATATTAATTATCGAACAATGGTTCGAGAGATAATTAATAACATTGTTTGATATTGCTTATTTAATTAGAACAAGTGGAATGATTAAAAGACTTGTATAAAATGTAAGTTGATGGAAAATTCTTAAGAATTGCATGTGTGATATTGTGCTTCCGAGGATAGTGTAGATTTTAGGTAGAACTACGTATGGATCCAATCTTGTTGGAAACATTGGAGATGTTTTCTAATAAGTACGTAGGCAAATAACATTGGGTGAAGTTGGCCCGATCCAAAAAACATTAACTAATACTTTTGTTCTTTCGAGACGCTTCTCTAAGGGGAGGAGATGTTTTGTTGCGATTTGGTCTTGTTTTCTTGCAGGTTCTTTAAATGAGGATGTAGCAAGATTAGAACGTTAGTGGGCAATTGAGGACAACATTACACTAGTGGGATCTAGTTTCTTACTTTTACAATTTTATAAGAAACTGTAATTACTGGTTTGAAAGCCAACTTTACTTGGTTATTTATTTTTGGACAAATAATGGACTTGTACTTAGAGGATTAACCTGTTGTTTATTGAATTTTGACACGTGTAATAATATCTTATGTTTTGATATTCATATTTGTGAACCCCACTTATCATGACTTGGATATTTAATCAGATGATTTGTTTTGTGTTTAAGAGAGTAAAAGATTTTGTTCTGATTTATCGTGTGTCCTTTATTTAAAAAGGTTTTCAAAAGTCCAGGTCATGACAAATGCTACTACATTTTTTCTTCAAATATCGAGGATGAGAGAGAGGGTAGAGAGAGAGGGTAGAGAGAGAGAGAGGAGAGGATATGAGAGAGACAGTAGAGAGAGGGTACTTTATTAATGTCGCTACTGTTTACAATTTTAGCGACGCTCATTTATGAGCATCGCTAAAAGACTATGATGTGAAAAAAAATTAACTATTTGTGATGCTAAAGAGCGTCACAAATAGTTTAAGAAGTGGCGATGCTAAATCTTATTTGTCGCAAGAACATGCACTATTTGTGATGCTCCGTCAGGAGCATGGCAAATAGTTAAATTTTTTTTAACATTACAAGTCTTTATGGGTGTGGCTAATATTGTAAATAATAGCGACGTTCTTTATAGAGTGTCACTAATAGTTTTATTTTTTAAAAATACTATTTTTTCCCTCTCTCTATATTCTCTATCTCATCCTCTCCTCTCTCTCTACCTTCTCTATCTACCCCCTCTCTCTTTACCCACACTCTACCCTCTCTCTCTTCATCTCTCTACCCTCACTCAGCCTCTCAACTCTTCACTCTCTCTCTACCCTCTCCTCCTTTCTCTCTCTACTCTCCCTCTCTCTCACCCTCCTCTCTCTACACTCTCTCTCCCTCTCTCTCTCTCTCTCTCCTCTACCCTCTCTCTCACCCTCTCTTCCCTCTCTCTCCTCTCTCTCTCTACCCTCTCTCCTCACACACTCTCTCTCCTCTCGCCTCTCTCTTTCCTCTCTCCTCTCTCCTCCCCCCCTCGCCCTCATCCCACCCCCCCCTGTCTCTCTATCTCTCCTCTCCACTCTATCCTCTCCCTCTCTACCTCTCTCTCTTCCCTTTTGTTATATCTCTCCCCTCTCATTTTCTCTCTCTTTTCTGCTTTTTGTGACTCTTACATTGAAAGCGTCACAAAAAACCCGTGCGGGAAAATTTTGCCTGTCGTGCTTTAGCCCCCTCCTCCCTTCCTTTCCCCCCTCTCACTAGTCCCCCCCACTCCTTCCCCTCCTCCCTCCCGCTCCCCACTCTCTCCCCTCTAGGGCTGCACCAAAAAAACCAAACCGAGTTGAACCGGGTAGAACCGAACCGAAATTAGTCAATTCGGTTCAGTTCCAACTTCGGTTTCAGTTCGGTTCCTTAAGTTAATAAACCGAATCATTTTCTGTTCGGTTCGGTTCCGGCTTACAACAAACCGAAACCGAACCCAAACCAAACCGAATATCTTTTTATTTTTTATTTTGCATCTAATCTCAACCGTTCATTTGAATGAACGGTTGAGATGAATCAATCCTATTAACCCTACCCACTCCCCCCTCCTTCCACACTTCGCCCACCCACCCGCCACCGTCCTCATGTCTGCTCTCCTTCTCTTTGATGCCTCGTCCGCCACCTACCCGGCCAGCCCCTCCCATCTACCAATTTGCCTCACTTTCCATCTCCCCCTCCAGCCTCTTCTCCCTCACTGATCCCTCCTACTCCCCCGGCCAAAACCTCCTCCCCGGCCCCACCTCCCAGCCCAACTCATCCCTCAACCTCTCCGACATCGGCCGCCTCTCCTACAGTCTCTGGAGCAGTTTCAACTACCCCACGGACACCATCCTCCCCGGCCAGCCCCTACCGTCTAACCGGATCTA
Source organism: Saururus chinensis (assembly GCA_035235625.1). Lineage (NCBI taxonomy): Eukaryota > Viridiplantae > Streptophyta > Magnoliopsida > Piperales > Saururaceae > Saururus > Saururus chinensis. The sequence continues at coordinate 19,070,708 of CP141147.1, read as the reverse complement.
GGTCCTGTCGTTCGGGAGCTTCGTCCAGCTAGGCCTTCAACTCGTCAGACATCATTTGGACGCCGGACGACAAGAGACGGCTCCGGAACCTGATGGAGGATGGAAGGTTGGTGGGGGCGAGCACCCAGTAGCTTGTCTGTGCCGATTCTAGGCCAAAGTGGATCCTCCGGCCGTTGCCCCACCCTTTCTCCCTCTCTTCCTCGCCATCTCACACCACCACCAAGCCGCCGCCTGCACCTCGCGGCCCTCGCCTCACGCCACCGCCCTTTCTCCCTCTCCTCCTCCCATGCCGGCCCACCATCATGCACAGCCAACCAGAAAAAAAAAATCTTTGGTCATGGGGAGACGCCCCATGGCTCTGCCCCCTCCTAGCGGCCTCTCCTCTCCCCCCTCCCTCCCCGCGGCCTCCCCTTCCCCCGGCCTCCTTCAGCCTCACCCACAGTCGGTTCTGATCGGTTCTCGGTTTGGTTCCGGTTCCAAAAAAATCAGTTCCATATTCGGTTCGGTTTGGGTTTAGATTTTCTGTTCCGGGTTTGGTTCCTACAAGAACCGACGGAACCGAACCGAGATGCAGCCCTACTCCTCTCCTCCCTCCAGTTCCCCACTCTCTCCCCTCTCCCCAGTGGCTTCTGAGACCAGATTCAGGTGGGGAACCAGATTCTGGTGCCCTGCCGAAATTCGGCCCCTCTCCCTAGTCCCCCCTTCTCATTCACAACCCCCTCCTCCCCTCCACCCCCCAACAAAGGAGGGGAAAGGGTGGGGACCCAGAGAGAGAGAGAGGGGAGGGGGGGGGGGGGGCTGGATTCCCTCAGTGCTAGAATCCGGCCCCTCTCCCCGGTCCCACTGGAATCTGGTCCCCTCTCCCCTCCCTGGTATCCCTTGGGCATGCCACTCGTGATTTTTTTTTTAAATCTTAAAGTTTTTAGCGACGCTTCTAAAAGTGTTGCCAAAGCCTATTTTTATTATTTTTATTTTTAACATATTAGTGACGCTTACTAAAGAGTCGCTAATACACAAAATTCTTTTTTTAAATATATTTTATCATCAGCGACACTTTCCATAAGCGTCTTTAAAACTATTTATTAAATTTTTAATAAGTTATTTTCTATTTTATAATTTTTTTATATTAGCAATGCTTACTAAAGCGTCATTAATAAACAACTCTTAGCGACGCTTATAATTATGCATCGCTAATAAGCGGTTTTTATTTTTTTTAAAATATTTTTTATATTAGTGACACTTATATTAAGCATCGCTAATAAACGATTATAAGCCATTCCTATATTTATGTATCACTAATAATTTACTGTAGAGACGCGTTACAATGCATTGCAAAAATTAAATAATTAGCGACATATAAATAAATGTCACTAATGTCACATTATTGGTGACACTTTGTGTTAAGCGTCGCTAACGAGGAGTGGCGACGGCCGTTCTATCGACGCATTTAGCAACGCTTTTTAAGCACTAATAAGTGACATTTAGAGAATTATTAGAGATGCTTAAAAGCCGGATCCAAACATTAATAAATTATAATTTTACTTTTTAAGAGGGTGTGGTGAAATGCTAAAGCGAGGTGCACAAAAGGAACTTATCTTCCTGGGATCTTGAATCCTTAGCAGATGTTGTGGAAGGTGTAGAAACTATTAGGGTATTCGGTTGCAACTACTTTTCTATAGCAATTTCAGGGTTAGGGCAAGAGAGCTCCAACATTTCTAACATCATTATCGAGTTTGATTCTTAATGTTATGATTTTTTGGGACCGGTGTGGGTCTATATTGTTTATGTTGTTCATTGTTTTAATGTTTTGTATTGATATGGTGATGGTAATTTATCATTAGCTTAAGTTAATGAAACATTAATAAATAGGGTTAAATAGCTTTGGATTGGGTGAGAAAACCTAATCAAGATAAAGACAAATGCCTCAAAGGGGTATGAGACTAGTTCATAGAGTAAACAAAGAATTTGACTTGACGATTTGATGAACCGATGGCAGTTTCGAATTTTAAACGCTAGTCTAGAAGGGACTAATAGGGTTTGGGATTGTCATTCGGAATCCTGGCTTATTGATGAGCTAGATAGGGTTCATAATGGTTTCCTAAGTCTTAGCACTATTGAGGAGCTGCTTATTTGACCGTGTAGTTGCACCTACTTGTTGGAGGGAGCTCTGCGTGAGTTGGGCTCACCACCGATCTGTTGAGGATCATTTAGTGTACACACATTTTGATTAGCTAACATTCTTCTTGGTTGGCTTCTACCGCCACTTCTATTCAGGTGCAGTTGTGGGACATGTCATTCCACTCTGGTTAGGTCCTTTATGCGTTATGAGGGGTGATAGTACTTTCTCATGGATTTCAGGGACTTGGTAGATTCCAGAGTTTTTATCATTGATTTACCTTTGAGGGTGGTCTATGGTGAGTGTATCATTTGTCACTTAGGTTGACATCTGATGAGTCTGTCTGTCATTAGGATTAGATGGGGATATTATTTATCGAACAATAGTTCAAGAGATAATTAATAACATTGTTTGATATTTCTTGTTTAATTAGAATAAGTGGAACAATCAAAAGACTTACATAAAATGTAAGTTGATTAAAAATTCTTAAGAATTGCATGTGTAATCTTGTGCTTCTGAGGATAGTGTAGATTTTAGGTAGATTTACATATGGACCGATCTTGTTGGAAACATTGGAGATGTTGTCTAATAAATACGTAAGCAAATAACATCGGGTGATGTTGGCCCGATCCGAAAGATATTAATTAATATTTTTGTTCTTTTGAGAAGCTTCTCTAAGGGGAGGAGATGTTTCGTTGCGGTTTGGTCTTGTTTGCTTACAAGTTCTTTAAATGAGGACATAGCGAGATCAGAATGTGAGTGGGCGATTGAGGACGACATTACACTAGTGGGATCTAGTTTCTTACATCTACAATTTTATAAGTAACTGTAATTACTAGTTTGAGAGCCAACTTTACTTAGTTATTTATTTTCAGACAAATGACAGACTTGTACTTAGAGGATTAACCTGTTGTTTATCAAATTTTGACACGTGTAGTAATATCATATGTTTTGATATTCATACTTGTGAACCCCAGTTATCATGATCTGGATATTTAATCGGACGATTTGGTTTGTGTTTAAGAAAGTAAAAAAATTTATCACGATTTATCATGTGTCCTTTATTTAAAAAGGTTTTTGAAAGTCCAAGTCATGACAGATGCTACTGCATTTTTTCTTCAAATATCGAGGATAAGAGAGAGGGTACTGAGAGAGTGACGAGAGAGAGGGCAGAGAGAGAGGAGAGGATGAGAGAGAGAATGTTGAGAGAGGAAAAATAGTATTTTTTTAAAATAAAATAATTAGTGATGCTTAATTATTAGTGTTGCTACTATTTACAATATTAACGATGCTTATTTATGATCATCGCTAAAAGACTATGATGTAAAAAAAAATTAACTATTTGTGACGCTTAGTAAAGAGTATCACAAATAGTTCAAGAAGTGGCGATGCTAAATCTTATTTGTCGCAAGAACATGTACTATTTGCGATTGCAAATAGTTAATTTTTTTAACATCACAAGTCTTTATGAGTGTTGCTAATATTGTAAATAATAGCAACACTCTTTATAGAGTGTCGCTAATAGTTTTTTTTTTTTTAAATACTAGTTTTTCCCTCTCTCTATATTCTCTATCTCATCCTCTCCTCTCTCTACCCCCTCTCTCTTTACCCTCACTCTAACCTCTCTCTCTTCACTCTCTCTAACCTCACTCAACCTCTCCACTCCTCACTCTCTCTCTCTACCCTCTCCACCTTTATCTCTCTACCCTCTCTCCTTTCTCTCTCTACTCTCCCTCTCTCTCCCCCTCCTCTCTCTCTACACACTCTCTCTCCCCTTTCTCTCCTCTACCCTCTCTCTTTACCCTCTCTCTCACCCTCTCTTCCCTCTCTCCTCTCTCTCTACCCTCTCTCCTCACACACTCTCTCCTCTCCCCTCTCTCTTTCCTCTCTCCTCTCACTCTCTCCCCATATATCTCTCTCTCCTCTCTCCCCCTGCCCTATCTCCTCTCTCTTTCTCTCCCCCACTCCCTCTCTCTCTCTCTCTCTCCTCTCCCTCTCTCTCTCTTCCCTTCTCTCTCCTCTCTCTCCTCTCCCTCTCTCTCTCCTCTCCCTCTCTCTCTCTTCCCTTCTCTCTCCTCTCTCTTCCATTTTGTTCTCTCTCTTCTCTCCTTTTCTCTGTCTTTTCCGCTTTTTGCGACTCTTACATTGAAAGTGTCGCAAAACCCGTGTGCAGCAAATTTTCCACCGTGCTTTAGCCCCCCCCCCAACTCTCCTCCCGAGCTAATCGCGACCGCCCCCGGTGACCTGCTCCGCCCCTATAACCAGCCCCCTCCTCCCTTCCTCTCCCCTCTCACCGGTCCCCCTACTCCTTCCCCTCCTACCTCCCGCTCCCCACTCTCTCCCCTCTCCCCGGTGGCTTATGAGGCTCAATTCAAGCAGGGAACCGGATTCCGATGCCCCGCAAGAATTCGGCCCCTCTCCCTAGTCCCCCTTCTCATTAACAACCCCTCCTCCCCTCCCCCCAACAGTGGAGGGGAAAGGTGGGGGGACCCAGAGGTCCCCTCTCCCCTCCCTGGTATCCCTGGGGCCTGCCATTGATGATTTTTTTTAAATCTTAAAGTTTTTAGGGACGCTTCTAAAAGTGTCATTAAAGCTTATTTTTATTTTTAACATTTTATATATCAACTTGACAAAGTGATACCACAATTTAACCACTCATCCTTAACTTATATGATTTAGTTCACTTAATAAGATTTAAAATAAAGCACCTAGGCTCGTCACAAATATATATTAAATTATTTTAAAGAAATACGTGCTTATTTGTAAAGTTTGTAATAATGAATCAAATGCACCGTCATTAAAACTAATTTCTATTATTTTTAAAAAATTTAGCGACACTTAAATAAGCTTCGCTAATAAGCTATTTTATATTTTTAAATTATTTTTTATATTAGCAATGCTTACTAAAGCGTCTTTAATAAACAACTATTAGTGACGCTTATAATTATGCATTTCTAATAAGCAATTTTTAATTTTTTAAAAAAATATTTTTTATATTAGTGACGCTTTATTAAGTATCACTAATAGCCGATTATAAGTGATGCCTATCTTTATGTATCGCTAATAATTTACTGTAGAGATGTTTTACTATGCATTGCAAAAGTTAAATAATTAGCGACATATAAATAAACGTCGCTATGTGACATTAGTAGTGACGCTCTTTGTGTTAAATGTCGCTAATGAGGAGTAGCAACTGCAGTTCTATGGTCATATTTAACCACACTTTTTAAGCTTTAATACTTATTAACAATGTTTAGAGTACTATTAGTGATGCTTAAAAGCCGGATCCAAATATTAATAAATTATAATATTACTTTTTAAGAGGGTGTGATGAAACGCTAAAGAGAGGTCTACAAAGGATCTTATCTTCGTGGGATCTTGAATCCTTAGCGGATGTTGTAGAAGGTGTAGAAACTATTAGGGTAATCGGTTGCAACTACTTTTTTTATAGCAATTTCAGGTACAGAAAATGTGGGCCTTTATATTAGTATATCTTTTACTTCTGCTCTTCAATTGTTCCCAGTCCATAGTTCGTATTAATTGCTATGCAAAATAAGTACTTATATCCGGCAAACAAGGCTTTATTTTTGCGTTTGTCTAGCTTTTTATTTATTTGCTAGTCTTCCAGACAAGAATGCTTTGCCCACTGTGGGCTATGTCAGTATGGCGCCATTAATCATCATCTGCTTGCTTAATGACATATTGAAGATCTTGTAGAAAGTTGGTTGTTCGGGTAAATTAGTTTTAGTATTGGGTTTGTTAATCATCTAAAATTTGGGTTCTTGCCTTTGCTATACAAAAACGCAGCCGATTTGCACTTTCCTATCTGCATGGGTGGAACTTTTGTTGCCTGAGCCTATTTCTGTTTTTTTTATTTTCTTTGTTGTCGGTTCACATCTTTCCTTAATTCACCCGTGACGCACTTTCCTAATTGCATGGGTGGGACTCATGTAGGGGAACTTTTATTTTGCCTATTTCTACACTGTTCGTGTTATTATGATGTGAAGAAAATTGCGATAGTGGTCTGATCACCTCCCCCGCTGCGCAGAGCGATCTCTTTCGCATGGGGATTGCATCTTTTCCTCGTCCGCAAAACACAGATATGCACAAGAGAAGTACATACGTCTTGATTTTGGTGTTCAACTTTTTTGGTTCTTGTTAGTTTAGTAATGTCTGCTCACTAGCTTTATGCAATATGTCTCAATGAAACATTAAATATTGTTTAATTTTGAGTATCGGTTTGGACAGAGCAGACTACTGGGGATGCGTATCACCTACGCCACTATGTTCATATTTGGATTTCCATCAAAGCTTCCGCATGTCTTTTTCTTGTTCTTTTTGTTACTTTGGCCTTCTAATCTATGTTTTTGTCTCGGGCAGTTTGTGCAAGTATTTTTTAACGACTCGTCTTATAATGGCTGATTTCTATAGGACGCTGAAATTTCCATGAAGAACAATAATTGGAGTCTCGGGCAGTCTGGGCGAGCACAGATTGAATCTTTGTTTAATCTTGCTCTGAGGTTTGGGACACAATATTCCTGTCTCTCTGTTTCTGCTCTTCTTTTGCTCTGAGGTATATCTGTTTCTGCTCTCAGTACAACAAAGTATGCGAAATAGTTGTTAGGATATATATAGGTAGTTTCTATCCATGTAAATTATACAGTAATTGATTTACATATCAAGGGTGATTTAGCGGTGCTTGTTTAATTGTAATTGTAAGAAAGAAAAGCCTAAGCTCTTTTTCTTTCGCAACCCTTCATCAATTAGTTTCCTGCTGGGCATTCTGTCATACTTGGTGCTTGTTTAATTGTAATTTTACCATAATACGCTCGTATAGTTACTGAAATAGGTACTTGCTAAATATTTTATTCTGTCACGTTTTATTATATATTTCTTGAAGTGCAATTATCTCGTTAGTTCATAATGTATATGGCTTGATCTTTGTGCTTTTCCAAGTTTTCAGCTCTTTCCAGTTTAGTAAAGTTGGCCCACTAAATATTGCTTAGTAATTTACTGGAAAGCTTTGTACAGAGTTGGACGCTGGGTAGCAGTTTTAGTTTGCAGGGGTGATTTGTTGGTCCACCTGAGACGCACTTTCCTATTTTGGATGGGTGCTACTCATATAGGGAAACTTCTTTCATAAACTTTCTTATGACGTGAAGACAATTGCTGAAGTTATTAGAGCAGGCATCTTTCCTACGGTTTGGATTGCATGGGGTTAAGTTCAAGAATGGAGTTTTCTCAAACAGGAGTGAGCCTTTGCGAAGGGTAGTTATCCCTGCCATGGATTGCATATTTCGTTGTCGAATATTCATCTACATCTATTTCTGTTCCTCCATTGTTATCTGTCCATAGTTTTTATGTTTTGTGCCTAAAGAAGTACATATCATCATTAGATATGGCTTGATTTTTGTGTTTCACTAACTCTTTTTATTTCTTACGGCTCTAGTAATTGTGTGGTTTGCCCATTGGGATATAGAAGTATGGTGCAATTAAATGTGAAATTTTGCTTAATCGTCTACTGAAAAGCTTGGTCATTGAGTAAAAATAGGTTTCTGCTTTGGTATCCGTTTGGACAGAGCAGGCTATAGGGATTCGTATCACCTACGCCAACATATTAACAAGTTAGATTTGTAGAATTTAAAAATTTTGTGGACTTCAATGGGTTTTATCATATTTTCTGCATGTCTTTGTTATGTTATGTTATGTTTTGTTCTGTTTTTCTTTTTCTTTAGCCATTGATCTTAGTTCTTGTTTGTTTGATTTGATTTCATGTTCTCACATTGGTATTGGTTAATTTCTTTCTTCTGTTAAGGCACGTTTGAGAGGTTAAAATGGGTAGAAGTTGCCAAATATTCTAGATGACTTACTTATATAAAAAAAATTAATCTAGACTACTTCATTGACAAAGGAACAAAATCCATGCAAGTGTGATTAATAAAATAAACTGACTTAACATAAAATAAAAAAGGATAAACTAAACAAACCTAGGCAATTGAACTAAGGAATTAGGGTTCATTTTTGGGCTTGGATTCAAATTTCAAAAGCTTGGAGTTGGGTGATATGATTTGAATCCAAGTAAGCACATATTTTTGGCTTGGCTTTTCTCGACATGTTTTTTTTCTTTAAACAATTTATCTTTTGCATGTCTTTTTGAATGTTTTATGTTTTGAAAATTTACTGTTTGATTGTAGTACAATAAGACCATCATTTATGCTGTTTTAGTGTGGAATTTGGTGTTATGCATAGAAGTTGAGAACTGACAATAGATTGCAGGCTTGATGTGTTATCGAGTGCATGGGGTAGATGGGGAAAAGTGGTTGTTTTGTTATTCAAGTTAAATGGTCGAGGTACTTTTCCATTTTTGTGGGCAAGTGTGCTATAGACTTGAGTCTATAGGCCGGTAGCAAACTAAGAAGGAATTTTGCAGAGTTTGTGTTGAGCAGAAATTTGAGGGGAAGTGCAGCATGGTCAGCCGAAATATACAAAATTCCTTCAATTATTTTCCACCAAGTTGTAACTTCACATCTTAGCCATAGTTGCCTTAGGATAAATAAAAATACCTCTCCAGATTTGATTAAGAAATCAACCACATTTGCCCCATCTACCCATTGCTAAGGATCACAAACTGATTTTCTCTATTTAAGTCTCCTCAACTTTTCCCTTTACATGGAATTGGCTCAAGTTTCTCGAGCAATCGACTTAGGGGCTGTTTGGGTATTGAATCTGTGAAAGATTCAGTTGATTTAATCTCAATTCAGTACTGAATTATTAGAATTCTATTTGTGTACTGAATCTGTATTAAATTAAAAATTCAGCACTGAAGTTAGATTCAGGCCGTTTCAGGCCTAGATTGGCTTGAATCACTGAATCACCTCATGAGGTGATTTAGGTGATGTTTAAGTACGGAATCGAGAGAAAATTCCGATGATTCCGTTATAATTCAGTATAGAATCACTAAAATCTCGTTTGGATATAGAATGTAAATGGAATTAAAAATTCCGTCGGAAACACGATTCAGTCGCGTTTTCGTCCTGAATCACCGAATCTCCTCGCGAGGAGTTTCGGTCGATTCCAAAAAAATGCGTGAAAATGGAAACACGCGTTATCGCATATTTCCAGCCCTTACCCCTCATAAATGATTCACCCTCTCCTCTTCAACCCGATTTTTTCTCTCACTGTTTCCATCGTCTGTCTCGCCTCCCTCCCCTTGCATTCCATCGGAGCCAGTGTTGCCGTCGAAGGAAGCTGCTGCTGTCTGAAGAGGGCCTCCGACATCCTCTGTCAATCTCCCTCTGGTGGTCGGCGGTCTCTGCTCCAACGGCGGACGAACGACAGCCCCATCGTAGCCATAAAGACTGAAGCCTGCCTGCGGACCACCGGTGCGCGAGCAGTTTCTGTTGCCTGAAGTCCGGCTGGCGATGGAAGAATCTGAGCAATGTCTGCAGCTTCGCTCTTCCCCAGGTACTTTCTTTTACAATGAGCTATTGTTTCCCCCAGAAATACAATCCATGAATGTCGTTCAATCTAGTCCTCTCCGAGCTTCGAGCGAAGGTGGCGGTGGACTGGGGCGACTTCGGCGCCTGGATCTCACTCCTTTCCGAGGTTGACAAAGCATCACCTATAATCGTCACCACTAATCATCACATATGTTTTGGTTTCACTGTTTATGTTTGTACATAAAGGTTTCTGCTTTACGGGTTATCCCTCCCATCCTATAATTCGTTTCTATATTTGCTTTATTCTTGTTTTGCAGGATGACATTGGCAGCATATCGGAGGTGTATGACTTGTTCTTGTTGGAGTTCCCATTAGTTTGTATCTAGTTGACTCTTGGACTGATCTGTTGTGGTATTTGTTCAAGTTTTCTTCTTTTATATAATTGTTTTATCATGGTTTTTGTACGAATGCCATGTTTTCTAACATTTTGGAGCAGTTCCAAAGTACACTAAATTTGTGATGGCCGTACAAATACTTGGCATAAGTAACTAATGATTTTTCCCTATAAAAATGTGTTCATGATGGTCCGGAACATTTAATTTGGAAGTTTACTAGCTTAGTTTTTTGCATTTGAAGTTTGAAAACAAGATTACAGTTGGTATATATTGTGCTTGTTATTTATTAAATGTAGATTGACTGCCTTTTGGATTTGTCAAAGTTAGGAACAAGGTAAGCAAATTGAAAACTGGGAGCAATGTTCCTCAGGTGTATTACATCTGTGTTGTGCAGGTGATTTTGGGACTGTTATTGTTCACAGCTCAACAGAAAATAAAGCTGCCAATGAGGTAGAAGGGCATTTACCTGTAGATGAAAATATGAAATTTGCACTTGGACCAAAAGTTACCACAGATAACATTCGGTAAACTTTACTCTCATTCTATGAGCGAGGAGTCAGTCGGCTGCCTACTCTGTCCATCTCTAGGCCAGTTACTGCAGTTTTGCAATGCTATCTTTTGAAGACCCAGACGATGTCCGAAGGTAAAATTTTGTTTTGTAACGAAGATGATTTCTCTGATTGGACACTGCCAAAGAAGCTGTGATATTACTTAAAATGTCATGACTCATTATTTGTTGTTCGGTAGTTCCCCTTAAAGCTCCTCAATGTTTTCTTACCTCTACTATGAGCTTGATGATGATGTCTGGCATGTAGTTTCACTCAATAAACTGAAATGTTACAGTAGCAGAAATATTTATGTGCATGGTAATTCATTTGACATATGACATATTTTCAGGGAAGGTATGACATGTGCTGCCCAATGATGTCAGCTTGGGATCTTCACAAAGCATGGCCAGAAGCAAAATTTAAGGTTTTACGAATAACATTAGTTGCTAGTATGTCATTGGGAGTGGGATGGTACAAGCAACCATTAGCCAATTCCTGTAATTGGACCTTGCGTAAAATAGGAATTGCAGGGATGTAAGACCAGGAAGAATTTATTTTGACCATCGAAAGCTCGTGATACTGCTGCTTGGTTAGGCTTGTACTAGAGGGCAGAGCCCATTCAGAATGGTAGGATAAAGTCTATAATGATAACAATCATGCTGAGAATGACAATGGGTTGGCCATCAAATGCAAACATCAGTAATCATTCCCCATCAAAGGTTTTGCATTTCGCATGCTGGTGCTCATTCAAGTTGATAAATATGCTTTCTAACCTTGGCTGCTATTATATGTAATATTAGCCTCGCATTACTGTGAATAGAGGCAGTGATTGAATAAAATATGCTAGAAATCGTGTGCAGTTTATCAAAGACGTTGCCATAAACTATTAACAGTCTACTAGGATTGCATCGGAGAAAGTATTAGCTGTTGCTAAATTTTAACTGAAATTGCTGCTAATTTGCCTTCTATTGGATGACCTAATGCATTCTTTGTGTGAGGTCGTGACAGACGCAGGTCACTCTGCAAATGAACGAGGGATAACTGCTGCTCTTGTAACAGGGACTGAGAAGCTGATGAACATCGTAAAGGAGAAAGGGGCTCAAATGTACCCATTTACCATAGCCCTCATGTAGTATGACTGGAACCTCACAAGTTTATTTAAAAAATAGCTTCTCTTTTCCACTTTTAAATTCTGGGGACTGGCAGGGCACCGGAGCATATGTTCTTTTGAGGTGAGGTCTATTCATGTATATAAAACTCAATTGGTTATGGCATATGCACCTTTTGCAATTGGTAGCTAAAACATGAATTTTTTTCTTCTTCTTCGGTTAGCACTTTCTGTCCTAGTTCCATGATAACTGATAAGTTCCTTTTTTAATAACAATAGGAAAAGGCTGCACCAGGGACTGCCTCTTTAGACATAGACTAGGGTCTAGGTTTGCCCACAACCAGCAGCTTGATTTCCTGTGATTTTTTTTTAAATTTATTCCGAGAGGCATATGAGTCTGTTTATGAGTAATGATTTTGTAGCCTTTTTTTTAATGACATGCTTCTTCTCAAGTTCGATTAATATGGTCAAACAAAATTTTAAATTTTATAACTCTGATTTCTGGTTTCACAAACGCCTTTCATTTGCTCCACCACAAAGGCTGCAAAACATTCTCCACATTGACAATTTTTACACTAAGATTGCTTCAGTTCTGATTATTTGTTAGTGATAGGTTGTTAAAACAAGACTTTGTTTTTGTGAGTTTTTGGGATTATCAAATAGGGCACAACGTGACATGAAACTTGTTCTGTCTTTACCAATCTTGTTAGGGATCTTTTGACACTGCTTCTGCTATGTTTTTAGCTATTAACACTTCCAACAAAGTTTACTTTCCAGCCTTATCCAAGATACACAATAATATGCATAAACACATCTTGACAACGTTCGTGGTTATTTGTTGAAACAACTAATTAGAGGCTGTTTGAATAAGGATTTTTTTATAATTTGATCTCACTGAATAATCTTTTTTGTTTCATGAATTTTCTCTTTTGTTTCATGACTTTTCTTAGTCCATCTCGATTATTTGTTTCTTCCAGGGTTTGTTAGCCTGTTCTTTGTTGGTTACCTTTATGTTCACCTTTAGAGATGCTTATCATCCTGTCTTTATTCTGTGACAGATCCGCAATGCATTGATCCTTGCTCGGCAGGGTGAAAATTTGAGAATTGAGGTTAGTGGCTTGTACTTGATTTTGCAGTGATCTCTACACGATGTATTCTGTAGTTATGGCAGTTATTTCGTTTTGTTTCTTTCTTTCTTTCTGAACCCTTTTACATATATATATTTAGTTAATCAGTTGATTGCGTCAATTTACACAATTGACAATATCCTTTTCTGTTTTTGCTTTTGTTTTTGGTGGCTTGTTTTCTTTGAAGTCAAGGGGTCGTACGTGGATAGTCTGAAGGGATGAAGTCTAAGCGCGCTGAGATGGTGCAAATTAGGTTTATTGGTTTCTTCAAATTCATTTAGTTCTTTTGATGTGGCACAAAGAAATTGGACGAATCACATTAACTAGGGGTAATGCGTCTTTGAAAAAGAAATGTTGTCAAGCAAAGTGAATGGCGGCTGATCAGAGTGGAAGGCTAGTCCATGTGATGATATACTGTAATATATGCTGAGCAATCAATGATTTATTTCTTTCAACTTATTTGTATTGGCCCTTATTGCAAAAATTGGTTGCATGGCGTGCGTAAGCAGATTAATTACATTGTATGTTCTTGGCTTCAAGATGAATAAGGATCAAATAAAGTATTGAGCGATGTGTCTTATAGGGGTAACAATGTTGTTGTCATTCACTCTTTCCCAAGAGCTCTGTTGGAGATTTATCATTGGGGTTGCGACCTCAGAATTATTTCGGATGTGCCCCTTGACAAGCATAAAGCGGTATTGTTGTGCTTTAAAATTGGCTGTGATGAGTAACTTGTATGTAGATTAGAACATAACGCGCTAATATCTCGCAATTCATACACTGGCGTGCATATATACAAAAAATTAATATGATTGTACATCACAAAATCCCCCCACTTACAAATGAGGTTTATCGTGTATATGTAGGCATTACGCAGCCTCAGACAAATATTCTAGCACAATTTTTGAGAAATAGAATAATTTATATGCTCCCTAAACAACCAACTGATTGTTTCTTTCGAATATTTCATGAAAACTCTGTTGATCATATAAGGTAGCAAAAAAAATTTTAAAAAGAATAATGATGAGAATTGTTACCCCTGGAAGTTGACCAGGGGTAAGACCTAGAAATCCTGTAGTTCCCACCATTGTGAAAAGAAACGCTGCCTGCATCACTCAAACAAATCGAGTTAATGAATAGTTATTTGTAAAGCTTGGATATGAATGAGCCCAAGTACATCAATACCTGTTACATTGCACAATACCTAGCTTAGATTATTGCAGATATATTTCCTTACTGGTATTCACATCTAACATAGGTAAAGCTTAAGGGTGCCTAAGAATATTACAATATAAGCCACTTACATCATTTCTGACACTTGGAATTGCTAGGTTCTCGGCATTCTTGAATCCTAGACTTGTCAACTCCCTCAAAGATGTCTGTGTGTATTAAAGAAAAAAACCCATTTGACTCAGGCTAGCAGAAAAAATAAATAAAAATAAAATATAATTGAAGAGTTCAAACCTAAACTTCATGATAAAAAAAGGTCAGTTGATCTTATAGAAGAAGGGAGGGTCAATTGAGGTTACTGCCTGCCTAAAAGATAGCCATCCATTTACACCACCAGCCCTGAACTATTGACTAATGGCATCAATCTTTCAAGTTTATGCTAGTTGCACGATAGAGACCTTTGCCTTGTCAGATTACATCCATGGGCCCATCAAGCCATAAAAAAGACTGTTTAAGGAGGAGTATAAGGCCCCTTGTACGTCTATAATTAATTTAGCGAAATAAAAAATCTTTTTTACGGTGATCTTAAAGCGTTTAATAGGGCCCAAAGTTGAATACATCGGGTTGGGCATATTATTTGTGTTGCACACTAACCGCATACAATACCTAAACCAAGGTTATATTTGTAATTTTTTTATAAGTTCAACGATTCCAAAAAATACACAAATTCCATACCCAAACATGATTCTATCAAAATAATTCCATTTAAAGGGTATATTTGTCAATTTACCTAAAATTCTAAAGAATCTTACCTTAAACACAATTCGATATCCAAACATGATTCCATATTAAAAATTCCATACCCAAACGAAATTCTAATTCTATATTGAATCGGCGTAATTAATTCCAAAAAATTCCGATTCGCTACTGAATTGATTCTATACCCAAATGACCCCTTAGTCGATTCAGTCTCCTAATCACTGTTTTGAAAATTACAGACTCTATTGTTTTTAATGGTTATCGTTCATATCGATTTGAGCCTCGAAAAATGTGTCATATAGATAGGGCCCACTTTAAAAATTCAAAATTACCTACCCTTGTGGGATCTTGTTTGATAGAGCTTGAATTTAGAAATGTACTGGTACCAAGAACATGCATATTCGAGTTCGAGAGAGAGAGTTATATTAGTTTAAAGTTTTAAAACTGGGTTTGACGTGACATTTGATTTTATTCTAACAAATTCTCTACCCAAACGTAATTCATATTCAGCGGTGAATTTTTTGAATTAATTCACTATTGAATTAATTCGCTATTGAATTAATTCAGTACCCAAACGACCCCTTAATCCTCCCCAATAAGCCATTGTGCCTGCGACCTTGGAGTCAATCATGGATAACAAGGAGCTTCATTACTAATGTATCCATTGATGATATCAAAATGTAACAACTTGCTACGAGGAGGAAAATCATATGTTTTAGGAAAAATGCTTTTATGACGTTAAGATTTATATGTCAAAAAGCTACTTCATCCTCCCCACACCATTGATGAGTGGGACCCAAAAAAATGGGCCCCACTCATCAATAGTATGAGGAGGATGAAGTAGCATTTTGATGTGAGAATCCTCACGTCAAAGTAGCATTACTCTATGTTTTAGCCGCCAAAGCAGAGGAACGAGCGACAGAAGAAGCCATGGTGACAACAAATTTCTCACATTCAACTTCATTGATAGCTCCAATAGAAGTTTGAATAATTGAGTAACAATGCACACCATCAAAGTATAATTTGTACTAACCAATGAGCAATACGCCCCCCATCCCATATTCATTGTCTAGATTAGAAAATATAGTTCATTTTTTGTTTTCTAATCCAAACAACAAATACGGGATAGAGGGAACTCAATCTTTACAATGTTTTCTTTCATTATCAGATTGCCTACTCGTAACAAATTAAATATCATCCTGC
Source organism: Saururus chinensis (assembly GCA_035235625.1). Lineage (NCBI taxonomy): Eukaryota > Viridiplantae > Streptophyta > Magnoliopsida > Piperales > Saururaceae > Saururus > Saururus chinensis. Next base: position 19,054,843 of record CP141147.1, on the reverse strand, counting down.
TATGAGAAGCAAACTTGTACTATAAGTGTTATGTCAATAGCAAAATTACCAAACAACTTCACATTTCTTGTTTTCCAAATCAAGAAGGATATTGAGTCAATAATAAAGAATTTTCTCTTGCATTTCCTAAATATACCACTATTTTTTAGTGATATTTCAACATTCTACTATCCTATAGATCAATTCACTGTATTGTTTTAGAACCACCCGACAAAATATTAGATATGGTTGCATTGAAATCAGCACAATAATGGAAACTAAAGCACGTCAAGGTATTGGAGAAAGTCATCAAGTTAATTTAAGGGTGATAACTAGCTAAGCTAGCTCAGAAGCTGAACTGGCTAGCCGCATGGCTCGAAACATAAGATGGGATAAAATATTTGTCCCATTGTAACACCAACTATGAATATGTTTTGAGATGCCAGCTCCTCCTCGTTGGCTGATCTTGCCTCCTTCTCCACCTTTTTCTCCTCCTTGTCTACCACCACTGCCTCTTCCTTCTTTTCCACCTCCTCTCCTCCTTTTTCTTTGCACCTCCTCTTCCTAATCCTCCTTCCCGACTATAGACTGCCGGTACATGTTATCACAAGTTACTAGTAATGAAGAAGAAGAGTAGGGAGGAGGCAAAGTACATGAAGGAGGAGATGGAGAAGAAGGAAGGAGGAAGAGGAGGAGAAGGCGAAGAAGGAGCTGGCAGCGGCGACAATGGCAGAGCAGGTGACTAGGCTGGGTTGGGAAGCAGAGCTAAATAATGTTGTTTTACGGTTCAGTGGGTTGGTGGAGATGAAGTAGAAGGAGGAAGGGGGCAATTGGGTAACTGATATGTGTGAACTATATTCATTTTATATGCCTATGTGCCTTATTTTCTAGCATACATTTGGTTAATTTGGATTAAACTATAGTTTATTAGTGTTACGATAGAAATTAAAGTATTTATTAATTAAGTTGGCTCAAATTATTAGGTTTGACATGTATTTGATGAATATCCTCGCGCTCTACCTCCCCCCTCTGCGTGGATAGACCCATCTATGGCCAACTTCTTAACTTTCCTACCCTCTAGTCCTCTGGCGGCTGCGAGAAGAAGACATGGAGGAGGAGGCAAAGAACGTGAAAGAGGAGACAAAAAGGAGGAGGAGGGGAAGGCGAAGGAGGAGTTGTTATTTGCGACCGCCACATAGCAGGTGACCAGGCGGGGTTGTGGTGAGGAGCTTAGTAAAGTTGATTTACAGTCCAGTGGGTTTGTTGAGATGAAGTAGAAGGGGGAAGGGGGAAGGGGGGAATTGAGTAATTGATATGTGTGAATTATATTCATTTTATGTCTTTTACCTTATTTACTTGCTTATATTAGGTTAAGTTAGACTAGATTATAATTTATTAATGTTAGTGTCATGCTTGAGGTTTTTCCATGTATTTATTTTAAAATTTTATTTCAAAATACAGATGTAAATCAAAGGAAGCAACAAAGTTCAAAACATGTGAAAATTATTTTTATAAATTAGTCCATCCCCAAAACCAAACCATCATTCTCAGGCATGACCCAAAACAAAACCATAAAAAGTGAAAATTGTCATAACCATGGTCTTTAAAAACAAATACATCCCAACCATATCTGAGTACAAGTTCTTCAACAGTTTGAGTTCTAAATCTTACATATATACATAAGTCCAGAAAAATAATACAAAGAACTCTCACCTTACTCAATACATGAGATCGTGGCACAAAAATAATATAACATCACTACAAGTCAACAACATTCCTAGGCTGAGGTAGAGCTATCTACCACAAAGAATAAAGTCCAATCTAGAAAGCTCTCAGTTGAACTTGCAAAATCCTCTGGACCAAGGGATTAAAAATACGAAAAATGAGTATTTTCATACCCAATAGTAGAAACAAATTAATGAACTTCGTAAGTCCATACACAGATGTGCTTAAGAAACTTTACATGAAGCAAGAAATATATACCACATAAATAGAGTATCTTAAACACAATCCATCACACTAGTTGGACTTACACTTACTCTTATGCTTAATCTTATAACATACTCTTACACTTATACTCTGGATCATAGTTGTACCAAAGCATACTTACCCATACAACTTACACATATTTGTACGACCTTACTCATGCAATCATACTTGTGAGACCTTACTCGTACAATTTAACTCTTATTCAAAAGCTTACTCTTACTATCTTCCTTAGATGCTCACACTTACGCTTACTCTGAATCTTACAAATACAATTTACTCAAAATCTAATACATACAACATACTCTTATTGTCGCACACATACTATCGATAATTGAAGCTTATTGCAATTAATATGCTTTAGCATTAAAAAGGAAATGAATGTCACTGTGACATTACCTTAACCTCTGGGGAGCAACTAGATGCCATGGATTTTTCCAAAGGCAAGCCACACCTATGCTCATGGGGCACATGATCAAACATGTAAGAGTAGATCTATGATACTACTTACCTGAGCGCACAAATGCCCACTCCCACACAGTGCCATTAAGGGTCATACAATGCCAACTAAGGACGAAAATCTTATAGTGTCATTCTTGAGAAAGAATCTTACAGTGTCACTCTTGGGCAGAATATATATTAATGTCATCTCTAGGCAGAAAGACATACAATACCTACGAAGGGTAAAAAGATACAACATTCTCAATATAACATCAAATGTCTGGGCTTAAATACAATGCTAAGACAAGACTGACAGAATATATATTGCTCTCAACAAAGTAACAAATGTCTAGGCTGAAATACAATACCAAGACCAAATCCAGCAGGACAACACCATGGCTAGACATGGAAGAATGTTCAGTCGATTGCTATAGGTTGGCTTAAATACAGAGCTTAATCCATCAAAACCCTGAGTCTCAACTCACAACTTATCGAATTAGGGTTAATTATAATTCAAGTTCATATTATGTAACTTATGCATATATAGTTACACTTGAAACTACTTTAGTTTTAAATTCTTTAGCCAACCAAGTTAGAACCACACCCATTCTGAAGCTTTAATTTGCAAGCGCAACATATTTAATTTAATTCATCCGTTCTATACTTATAACTCATCCTTACCCTTACGGTCTTATGAATCTCTGCATAGCCTTACATGTCAAACTCCATACTGGCATACTCTTTAGGGATCTTTGCATAGCCTTACATGTCAAACTCTATACCGGCATACTCTTACCATCATCTATTTATGTAAGGTCCTTGATTTTTCTATGATTTTATGTGATTTTTTTGCTATTTTTCTAGTTATTTTTGGCGGGAAAATGTGACACTTCAGTGTATTTCCGTAGAGTCGGGTGTGGGTTCAATCGTAGGCCATGGGCCTTGACGAGCGATTATGACGTGAAAAAGAGAGAAAGAAGAAGAGATAAGGAAAGAAAAAAAATAGGGAAAGGATCGGGCTTGGGCTCGGCCGAGCCCAATGCAAAAACGTCTGGATTGTGCCCCCCCCCCACACACACACACACATTTGATGTCACCTCTTCGGCGACCGGCGGCCTCCAGCGGGATGCCAGGCCACTGCCGCTAGCTCCGCCTCGGCGATGCGATGCCAAGGGGCCACCGCCCTGGCCCCCACGGCCTCGCCAGCCTCCTTCCCGGTTTGCCCTCTCCCCTCTCTGATTTGATTTTTCCACCACCGTCGAGGGCTGGTCGGCCACCCACTGCTCCGCCTTGGGCCGGTGACAGTGTGAGGCCTTCCCTCCCAGTCTCTTGGGCGTCTCCTCCGCCGCCACATGCCTCTTCTCCCCTCTGCCCCTATTTTTCAGCCCCTTAGGTTTTAGTTTCTGCCGCCACCGCCGGTGGTTGGCTGTGGCCAATTGGAATTCGTCCGGCCCACCTCAATCCGGCGACAGTGGGGAGCCACCCCTCTCAGCCTAGCTCTGCCCTCTGCCAATTTCCCCCGGTCAGTTCCTTTCTCCACTATTTCTGGTTTGATGGGAATTTGTTGTTACACCAGCAGGAGCAAGCCTCTAGCGAGCTTATGGCCGGAAGCCTCCGGTAGACCTCTAGCCGAGTAGTCTTGGCCTGATGTAGCGGGTGTAGCCATCCTGGCCCATCTTGACTCCCCTTTTTGCCCCAGTCAGCCCTTCGTTCCTCTCTATTTTGGCTTTTGATGCCACCGGCATTGGCCGGTAGTGGACGATGACCACCATGGGTTTCGTCCCTGCCTAGCGACGGCCCCACCTGGGCCGGTTCGATCTCGTCTGACCCAAGCTCCTCCCTGTGGCCCACAACCACAACTAGTTGCACCTCACCGGCATGTTTGCCCATTCAGCCCTCTTGCCCATTTTACGTCGTCGGTACCAAACGGTCTCTGGCAAGATTCTATTTGGCCTACTTTGACCTAAGGTGGATGAGTTCACCTGCATAGGCCTTGGCCAATGACGGCCTCGCGGTCTTTGCTCAACCTTAAACCTTCCCCTTAAGTGACCTTTGGCTGCGTGTGCATGTAGCCGCATGTGCGAATTAAGGTTTAGGCGCCGTATTTGTGCCGCTTGACCATCGGATGGCTCTGCCACCGAATGAAGTTGACATCGGAGTCCTCCACCACCTCTCCTCTATCTACGAGCGTCGTCCCTTGCCCTCCGCCCTATTGTGGGCCCTTGCTAACACAAAATCTCAGCCGTTGGGTATTGTCCGAGGCTGATTTTGACATTGTGTGGCCGGTTGAGTACTTCTTAGCCGCTGGCTGACCTTTAGTGAGTATACCCTCGACTTTTGGTCGCACTGCCACTTATGTTGGCATGACCACAGTGTGCCACCGTGGATCGTAGATTTTCTCATCGACTTCTGACACCCTGTTTGGCCGTGAGTACTTTCGGCCCTTCCGAAAACCTCGGGACAACAACTCTCTCAACTTGGCAATGCTTTTGGCCGCAAACACTGCCAGTGTCGTGTGCTAGCCATCAAACGTCATGATTACGAGGAAGGGAGCTTTGAACTCGTAATTTCATGATAGCATGCTTTGAATGAGTAGCATCAAGCTAGGATTGTATGATTCCTTGCTTTGGATGCTAAATAATGATCCGATTGCATGATGTGCATATAAGCATTATTATATGGTATGTTGAAATGCATATGACATGCATGTGGGCTGTAAGTATGTTTGAGGTATGTGTGTGCTAGTGATGGCTAGCGTGTATGTTAGTAAGCTAAGTTTGTGGATTGTGTATGCATGTGCTAGTGATGGCTAGCGAGTATGTGGATAAGTTAAGTATGTATGCATAGTATGTGTGTGCTAGTGATGGCTAGCGTGTATGTTTGTAAGCTATGTATGTGCTAGTGATGGCTAGCGTGTTTGTTGGTAAGCTATGTGCGTGGATGTGTATGTATGTGCTAGTGATGGCTAGCAAGTATGTTGGTAAGCTTTGTGTATGAATGTGTATGTATGTATTAGTGATGGCTAGCGAGTATGTTGGTAAGCTATGTATGGAATAATATGTGTATGTTATATGTATGTGTGATGGACATACATATGTATGATGGCTATATGCCTATCTAATGGATATGTGTATCCATGTGGGGGGCAAAAGTATGGTCAATGGATAGTAAGAGGTGACAGAGGTTTCGTCCAAATTTGTTGTGGATGTGTAAGTGTATGACGGAAGACAAATGATGTAAGTTTGATGGGCGAAGATTAGAGCCATTGATTTGGTTTGGATTAGAGCGTATGTTAGGGGATTGTCAGACATTAAGAGTGTTGCATAATTATACAAGCATAACGTACAAATTATGAAGTGAAAAGTAAGCACAATAAGGTAAGAGGGTGATAACTGGGTTTAGCTCTAAGGAGCTTAGTTTGATGATGTTTGTGTAAGATGTTTTGGCCATAGGGTGGATGGCGGAGTATGTAAGAGCGTAAGGATTTGTGGTACAGTGAGTTATGTTGTGAGATGGATGGGTAAAAGAAGTCTGCTGCCCTGACGAACTTGGGTTTCAGATCAGGCTTAGCTTTGGTTTGATCAGTGGAGCACGGTTTGTTTGAGTGCTTGTGTGGCATAATTGTACCACATAATTTACTTAATTCAAACTTGAATTATAAGAAAGCTAATGATAGTGTTGTGAGTTTGAGACTTGAGGGTTTGACGGATTAAGTTCCATGTTTGAGCTAGCCAAAATGAGTCGGCTGAGCATTTCTCATGTCTTACCATAGTGTTTATCCTACTGGATGTTGTCTGTGTGCTGTATAGAGCACCAGACGTCTGATGCTCTGTTGAGAGCAATTTTTGTTTTCGATTTGGTCTGTGTGCTGTATTGAGCCCCAGACATCTGATGCTCTGTTGAGAGCGATGTATATTTTTAATTTAGTCTGTGTGCGGTATTAAGCCTAGATGTTTGATGCTCTATTGAGAGCACTATATGATTTCTGCCCAAAAGTGGCATTATATGATTCCGCCCAAGAGTGGAACTGTATGTTTCTGCCCAAGTGGCATTGTATGATTCTGCCCAAGAGTGGCACTGGCATTATAAGACCCATAATGGTGGGCAATTCTATAGCACTATAAGACTCATTATGGTGGGCAATTGTATGGCCCCTAAAGTATGGCCGTTTGTGTTTATATTTAGGCGCTCAGGTAAGTAGTATCATGGACCTGCTCTTACCTGTTTGATCATATGCCTCATGAGCATTGGTGTGCCTTGCCTTCAGAAAAGTCCATGGTGTCTAGTCACTCCCCGGAGGTTAAGGTGATGCCCCAATGACATTCTTTTCCATTACAACACTGGAGCTTATTAGTTGTAATGAGCTTTAGTGGTCGATAGTATAAGCACGACTATAAGAGCATGCGCATGAGCACGATTGTAAGAGTATGAGTATGAGTATGACTATAAGAGTATGTTTATGTGTAAGATTGTAAGAGTATGATTTTGAGCAAGTCTGTAAGCGTATGCTTATGAGTAAGAGTGTACGAGTAAGGTCGTACGAGTAAGTGTAAGATTGTACGAGTAAAGTCATACAAGTATGTGTAAGTTGTATGAGTAAGCATATGATTGTACAAGTAAGGTCATACAAATATGTGTAAGTTGTATGAGTAAGTGTACAATTGTATAAGTAAGTTTGTAAGACACTGATTAAGGGTGTATGTGTATGATTAGTTCGATGGTATGATTTTGGCATGATGATATGCCTATGAGCATGATTATGATATGTCTATTTGCTTCATGTTTGAGTTGTATTAACGCATCTATGTATGGACTTACTGAGTTCACTGTTTAGAACTCCCATATTGGGTATTTTCCTACTGAGTTTGAAAATACTCAATACCCTATTTTTTAGCCCCGTTGTTCGAGAGGCTTTTGCAGGTTTGTGATGGAGATCTCCTGGAGATGGATGCTCGTTTCGACAATGGATTGATTCTCTTTGACTCAGGTATATCCTTACCTCATTGCGAGTTTTGTTTGTGCCACGATCTACTGTATTGGGTAAGAAGAGAATTAAGTGTTTATGTATTATGGACTTTTAGTTTGGATTAGACTGTGGACTGTTATGAGACTTGCACTCAGTGATGCCTAAGAGAGATTTGTATTTAAAGTCTATGATCATAGCAATTTATTCATACGTTTGTTTTTGAATAGCGTAAATGGATGTTTGGTTTGGTCGTACGATGGTTAATTGAATAAGTAAAAATTTGGATGGGAAAATGATTGATGTCTGATGTTTTAAATTATAAAACTGTTTTTACAGGTTTTGTATTTCGTCATTTGCCCCAATTTATAACTATTGTATTTCAAAAAAATTTCATGAATTTTAAGAAAATGTGAGGAAAAATCTCGGGCGTTACAACTTATGGCCTTACATCCCACACAATCCGCCTTAAAACCAAATTATCTTATTCGAACTCCTCAAATGACACCCCTCATATATAACTCCAATCATCAAACCCTTACTATTTCTTTACTAATTGTTCTTCAGTTACAATTCATGTTATGTACATTATGCGTGTACAATTATGCTGTCAACTCTTACTAACTCATAGTCCCCCAATAGATGCTCTGAACCTTGAGTCTTCTTCATCCCCGAATCCTCTAAATCTCCTGCTCGTTGCTCCAACGTACCAACTGAATCAATCCAAACCAATCCTCTAATCTCATCAAGTACAACATTCGCCCTTCAATCTTACGTTTTCTGACACCCAACACACTACTGCAATTTCCACTTCATAGTCCATGAAACACCCATTCGACGGACTTCCAATAAAATGAACATATCATGCCCATCAATCACACACAGCCAGCCCACATATGAAGATTTATAACACATCCTGATCACATACATATAATTCATCAAGCAACTCACTATCATACTCCTTAGTCTTCACTAGCATGAGCATAGTTTACATACATAGAACATACTCATTTAATCAACATTTATCATGTAAAACATTAAGTTACAAACTCCTAACATGCTACTATAGAATCAAAGCATGATATCATGAAATTACGAGTTCAAGGTCCCTTACATCATAATCAATGCGAGTTCGATGGCTAGCACACGATGGTGGTGTTGTCGATGGCTGAGTCGGCGACTAAAAAGCATCGCATTAAGAGAGCTGCTATCCTGAGGTGCTTATTGCATATATGCTCTATATCAACAATCAAAAGGGGTTTTGATTGATGTGTTGTGGAGAACACTAAGAACACACTCAAGGGAAAAACTTCAAGGATCAAGGTGGAACTTGAAGGCCAACAACTTCAAAAAAAAAACATATTCTTGTGTTGGAAAAGGTTGGTAGTTCTGTATTTTGTAAGTTCTAACCCTTAGTCCATTGATTTAGCCGAGGAGAGGCTATCTGTGGTTTATTCCCCTGTTGGGTTTCCACGTTAAAATCCTTGTGTGATGGCGATTGCATACTCTGTGATTGATAGTATTTTAGTTATTTCTTTGCTTTACAATTCAACATAGGGGGCATATCTTGTAGTTTGTTGCTTAATCGTTTAAGTATTATTAGGGATATGACAATGAGGTGATTTACTAGGGTGGCAATATTAAACTTACAGAAGACAAACTACTTCATAAGATACTAAAGCAATAAGAGAAATGAATAAGAGAATTGCCCTGAATATATAAAAAAATTATTAATCTTTCAGGGATGTTGACTCCTAATTAGCATATGTTGAAAGAGATGTACAAATTGTATTGTTTAAAAAGAACAAGAAATCATTATGGATCAAAAGCCCACATGAAGAATTGAAGGAAAAAGATTGGGAGGTATGATATAATTTTCTTTTTAAGGAGCCTGATTGGCACCTATGCCTTAACAAACCAATTATGCCCATGTGGTCATATTTGCATTCTATATGTAGCGGTAGAAGCTATCGATTGATTGGTAGGTGGAAGAGCCGTTAACTAATAGCAGCCCAGAGATTGAAGGACTAGTTCACGACTGGTTGAGGGAGCGTTGGTCAATGTTGTCAAAACCTTTAGACAATGACAAGTCAATAGATCACTCTATGCTAAGATTGACTACTAGCATGGGAAAGGGGATTTTGGGGCTTTTTACTATGAAAATTAGCAACTTTTCTGCCATAATTGTTTATGATAAGGCCCTTTTCAGAGTGAAAGCATATCAATTTTGGATGATTATAGAGAAGTGTAAGGGCAAGGCTTTTGGACCAAAAGGGAATATTTTCTTCCATTTAGCCTCCTTTATTAAAAAAGTGGAAAGTAAAGGATTATGCAAATAAGGTACCTTTTCCTTTCTACAATTCCCAATGCTCCAAGGTATCTTTTTCTTTAAATTCTTAAAACGAAAATGGTCCTAAAAGGCTCTCTCTTTTCCCACCCAAAGGGCATCCAAATGTCCCATAAATATTTTTATTCTTTGGTTTGTATTATCTTTATGATAATAATATAATTGGTGTGAGTCATGGTTTTAGGCAGGATTTTTGAACCACGATTATTTGGGTTTGTTTTTTCTTATTTTCTTCTTTGTGACAATTGCGATTGTGTGCAGTTGAGTATGCTTGTTTAATTACCCCAACAACTTAGTATTGAGGACCAAGGTTCAAGCAATGACATAAGAAAAAAAAAACAATGATTTAGAATTCGATGGGACAAACTTTGATTCCTAGACGATGCAAATTAAAGATTGTGTGTAATATTAGCAGCAATTATATCTTTTCATTTTAAGAAAGAAATCAAATAAGATGTTGGATGAAGACTTAGATTAGATACTAAATCATAAAACCTGAATAAAAATGGGAATTGTGCAACCGAGTTGCTATATCATCATTGGCTTCAAATCTCTTTGAAGGGAAGACAACATCAAAGTTATTTGCAGCCATGGAGAGATAACTGTCTTCATCACATAAGTTCTATTTGATGTATTTGATGAAGAAGTTGTTTAATCTTAAGATTGTGAAAGATCCATTGTTGTAGAACACTTGCAGAATGTTAACACCAAAATGTTAGTTGGAATAGTTAATGTTATAATCTTAGATGAAATAGGAGCTCTACTACAATAGGATTATGATCGTTCTGATGATAACATGTGTAATGAATAGACTTAAAAACATGTAAAGCTTGATCTTGGAAAGGAAGATGTAGAGAAGGAGGAAGAGGTGGTGGCAGAGGAGGAGAAGTAGTAGGGGGGTGGAGGAGATAGAGGAGGAGGAGTTGGTAGCAGTGGTGGTGGAGGAAGTGGCAAGGTAGGACTGAGAGGTAGAGTCGGGCAAAGCTAGTTTAAGGTCTAGTGAGTTAGTAGAGATGAAGCATAAGAGGACAAGAGCATTTAGGTAACTTTTATCATCATAAGAAAAATTTTCTATGTGTGTAGGTTCATTTGTAATATTTTGATAAAACTGTTTATATTTCTCTAATTTTAGCCCATTTGAAGCATGGAACATTGTATTGGCCGATACGTACTAGTATCAACCAAGATTGGTACAATTCACATGGTGATACGGGTGATGCAGGAATTTTCTACATGAGCTCTACCTTTCGACCATATCGGATCGATACGAATCGATCCACCGCTAACTCTACTACTGCCTTATCTTCTACGTGCTATTTTGGGAGAGGGAGAGGGCCTGTCTTTCCCTAGCAGTCTTACTATCACAGCTTGCAACCTCCGGCTCAAAGCTGATTTGTCTTCCCCTTCTCTGATCGGCAAGGTACAAGAGGGAGAGTGCAGCCATTTGTCTTCCCCCTGCCATCCCACCATCGCACCTCATAGCCTCACACTGTCGGCTTAGAGCAGCTCCATCCCCTTCTTGGATCGGCCAAATTACGAGAGGGAGGGCGCAACTGTATGTCCCTTAGCCATCCTGGCGTTGTAGCTCACAGCCTTGTACCTTCCCCACCGATTGGCCAAGGTATGACTATACGAGAGAGAGAGAGAGAGAGAGAGAGAGAGAGAGAGAGAGAGAGAGAGAGAGAGAGAGAGAGAGAGAGGGCTTTCCTTTTGCCAACTCCAATTTGTCCTGCCTTCTCTGAACTTTCTTCCTGGACGACAAAGAGTAATTCGAAACTTTGTGTTCTTCTTCCTTCACCTTCCATCCTTATCTCTCTGCCATAGTGCTTCGAAACTTTGTGTTCTTCTGCCTTCATCTTCCATATGTATCTCTGTATCTCTTTGCCATTGGCTTGTCTGGACATTCTCCAACACCAAGTAAAGAAAGAAGGGGTGCGTTTTTAATTTGTTTATCTAGTCAAATGTCATGATGTTTTAAATTTTTATCTAGTCAAATGTCATGATGCTACCTTTTCTTTGTTAGTATCTTTAAATGAATTGTTTACTTGTTAAACAAACTACTTGTTTACTGATGCTGGATTGTTTACAATAATAATTTGCCTTGATTAAATGTTAATTGTGAGTTGGATGCATAATTTGCAATGCTTAACCTTTCTGAAGGTGCACAAGTTCTTTTTGAATGTTGTTTACTTGGATTTATTTATCTTTGAATGAATGAAGGTGTATAGGTTGTATTTAAATGAATTGTTTTTTAACGTTGTTTGCTTGGATCTTTTTTCTTCTTCTTTGGTATAAATGTTTATAAATCCTCTTCATTGTGTAAACATACCTCTTAAGTCTCCCATTCACCGTAAGTCTGATGGCACTACAAAAATATTGTATGTCCTTCTGTCATGTAAATCTAGGTGTTTGACTGAAAGAAAAGTGAACTATATAATGTTTGCATAATCGAGTATATAATGTCCAAAATTAATTTATTTTTCTATATTTGTTGGAGCAATCATCTTTTAAAAAGATCTTAATGTCCAAGCTGTCAATGAGTAGTTAATTTTCTATTATGTCAAAGCTCCCAAGTATTTTTGTTACCAACTTCTTCCATCATCTTTTTTAGTTCTCATTTTATATGGATGACATATTTGTTGTACCTACACTGTTCTCACATGTTCCAATTTTATGGGGAATTGGGTAGGCACATAGTATTTTTAAGATGGCACCAAAGGAGAAAGAACTTGACATTGGGTGAAATCGAGTACAAGGGTTGGTGGAAGTAGGCATTAGATGCAATGTAATTGGTGTGGGTGTATCATGGCCGGGGGAGGTGTCACATGATTAAAGCTTCATTTGTCTCTATATTCAATCATATATTTTTGTGTCTTAATATACTCTAAAAGAAGTATTATAATAATATATTATTAGTTACAACATTTTTCATATGTATCAAAGTATTCACGCCCATTTTGACGCGAACCAAGTGTATCATTGGCACGTACCCATATCCATAGTCATCGATAGTGTCATCCATATCGATATGGCCTTTCATAGTTTGAAGACTATTTTCATAAACTACTTTAATTTTAAAGTGATAAATATCAAGCTAATTAATATGTTTGAGATCAGTAAACTTATTCAGCTTTTATAAACATATTTTAACATCAATCCCCATAGCTAAAATACAAAGATCAAAACAAAATGAAAAGAAAATAGGAAAAAGCCCATGTCTAAAGGGCAAAATTTTCTCTTATGGCTTAGGTTATAATTCCGTGAAAAAACCGAAGTTGCCAATTTAGGTGTGAAATTAATTAGAAACAGAATGGAATTTATAGAAATTAGCTCACCCAATTCAATGTAGAATTGGAATTAGGTTTGGTTCAAGAATTTTTTAGTTGGAATTATGTTTGGGGTACCAAAATTACATTAAGCTCATAATATTTGATTTTTTTAAGAAAAATAACAAACGTACCATTAGATTAGGAATTTTTAAGTTCAAAATATGTTTGGGTACCAAATTGTGTTAAGCACAGAATCTTTAGTTCGAGGTGTCAAAAGGTCTGGCCTAGCCTGACTCCAAAAGATATAGGTACGTGTGTGTGAGTGGGGCAAGGCCCGGTCTGCACCTCTAAACACAAGCCTTACCCAATGTACCAGGCCGAGGGCCAGCCTGAGGGACTGCCAATTTTTTTAAAAAACAAACTGCTTGCACTATCCCATAAGGCTTTGGGTGTTCCCACCTTCATTCTAGCGCTACGTACATGATCAACCCTTATGGCTTCGAGTCCAGGCAGCTGCTAACGGCGTCTTCGCTCACGGAATCACGATCGGAGACAATCAGAAGGGCCGATGCGCACCTTCCTATTTGTATTTACTTGAATTAGTCACGTATATTTTAGCTGGTCATCTTATTATGATGTGAGAGGCGGTGCCAAAAAATCTCCAGCCGCCACTTGACTTGACTACTTTGTATTTAATCTCCTCGATCGGCATTGTACCATGAAGACAACAATCATGAAGAATGGAAAGGTTTGGTAGCAGTGGCATCCACAAAGCAGGTATTCCTGTATATTAATATATCTTCTATTTCTGCTCTTCAATTGTTCCAAATCCATAGTTCGTATTAATTGCTTTACAAAATAAGAACTTATAACCAGCAAACATGGCTTGATTTTTGCGTTTGTCTAGCTATTTTATTTCTTAATTTGCTAGTCCTCTAAACAAGAATGCTTTGCCCACTGTGGGATATGTCAGTATGGGCGCCATCAATCATCATAATGATTTATTAAAGATCTTGAATAAAGTTGGTCGTTCGGGTAGATTAGTTTTAGTTTTGGGTTTGTCATTAATAATCTACAATTTGGGTTCTTGCCTTTGCTTTTACAAGAACGCAGCCGAGAAGCACTTTCCTATCTGCATGGGTGGAACTTTTGTTGCCTTATCCTATTTCTGTTTTTTTATTTATTTATTGTCGGTTCCCATCTTTCCTCAATTCGTCCTTTCTTACACGAGAAACCTTTTTGCATGAGTGGGACTCATGCAGGAGAACTTTTGTTTTGCCTATTTCTTGTTATTATGCTGTGAAGAAAATTGCGACAATGGCCTGATCTCCTCCTCCCGCCGGGCAGAGCGAGCTCTTTTTGCAAAGGGATTGCTTCTTTCCTCGTCCCCAAAACACAGATATGCACAGCAACGACCAATATTAGTTTCGGATTGTTTTTGCAAAAGTGAAGTACGTACGTCTTGATTTTGATATTTGGCCAACTTTTTTGGTTCTTGTTAGTTTAGTAATGTCTGCTCACTACCTTTATGCAATATGTTGCACTGAAACGTTAAATATAATTTAAGTTTAAGTATCGGTTTGGACAGTGCAGGCTAATGGGGATGCGTTTCACCTACGCCACCATGTTCATAGTTGGATTTCCATCAAAGCTTTCGCATGTCTTTTTCATGTTAACGACTCGTCTCGGGCAGTCTGGGCAAGTATTTTTTATCGACTCGTCTTATAATGGCTGATTTCTAAAGAATGCTGAAAGTGGTATCCGCAATTATGAAGAACAATAATTGGAGTCTCGGGCAGTCTTGGTGGGCACAGATTGAATCTTTGTTTAGTCGACAAAGCAGGTATACGACCTCTTGCTCTGAGCGTTGGGACAATATTCCTGTCTCTTTGTTTCTGCTCTTCTTTTGCTCTGCGGTATATCTGTTTCTGCTAGTCTGTTCTTGGTGCCTGTCTCAGTACCACAAAGTATGCGAAATAGTTGTTAGGACATATATAGGTAGTTTCTATGCATGTAAATTATACAGATTAATTGATTTATATATCAAGGGTGATTTAGCGGTGCTTGTTTAATTGTAATTGTAAGAAAGAAAAGCCTAAGCTATTTTTCTTTCTGTCATATTTAGTGCTTTTGGGTAAAAACATGTACCATAATGCACTTGTGTAGTTACTGAGATAGTACTCGATAAATATTTTATTCTGTCACGTTTTATTATTTATTTCTTGAAGTGCAATTATCTTGTTAGTTCTTTTACTGCAAGTAGAATGTTAGTTCATAATGTATGGCTTGATCTTTGTGTACGTTTTATTATTTATTTCTTGAAGTGCGACCTTGGAGTCAATCACAGATAACAAGGAGTTCCATTACTAATCAAATCATATGTCTTAGCAGCCGAAGCAGAGGAATGAGCAACAAAAGAAGCCATGACGACAACAGGTTTCCCACATTCCTCTTCAATGATAGCTCCAATAGAAGTTTGAATAATTGAGTAGCAAAGCACACCATCAAAGTATACTTTGTATCAACAAACAACTTCATATATCACAAGCTGCTAGTAAAGAATAAGAAGAATAATAAGAATAAGGAGACGGAGAAGAAGGAAGGAGGAGGAGGAGAAGAAGGCGAAGGAGGAGCTGGCAGTGGCGACAGTGGTGGAGCAGGTGACTAGGCGGGATTGGGAAGTGGAGCTCAACAATGTTGTTTTATGGTTCAGTGGGTTGGTGGAGATGGAGTAGAAGGAGGAAAGGGGCAATTGGTTAACTAATATGTGTGAATTATATTCATTTTATACGCCTTTCTACCTTATTTTTTAGTGTACATTTGTTTGATTTAGATTAAATTATAGTTCATTAGTGTTAGGATAGAAATTAAAGTATTTATTTATTAATTTGGTTCAAATTATTAGGTTCGATGTGCATTTGATGAATATCCTCGCGCTCTATCTTCCCCCTCTATGTGCATCAACCCATCTACGCAAAAGTTCTTAGTGTTTCCTACCCTCTAGAAGTGGAGGAGGAGACAAAGGATGTGAAGGTGGAGACAGAAAAGGAGGAGGAGAAGGCAAAGGAGGAGGAGAAGGCGAAGGAGGAGCTGTTAGTGGCAATCGCGACAGGGCAGGTGACTAGTCAGGGTTGTGGTGCGGAGCTTAGTAAAGTTGATTTACAATTCAGTGGGTTTGTGGAGATGAGGTAGAAGGGGGAAGGGGCAATTGAGTACTTGATATGTGTTAATTATATTTATTTTATGTCTTTTACATTATTTGCTAGCTTATATTATATTAAGTTAGATTAAATTATAGTTTATTAATATTAGTGTCATGCTTCATGTTTTTTCATGCATTTACTTTAAAATTTTGTTTCAAAATACAGATATAAATAAAAGGAAACAACAAAATTCAAAACATGTGAAAACAATTTTTATAAATTAGTCCTTCCTACAATCAACCTACTATGGCCATGGCTTTTAAAAACAAACCATATATAGATACGCTCAAGAAACTTTACATGAAGCAAGAAATACATACCACATAAATAGAGTATTTTACACATAATCCATCACACTAGCTAGACTTACACATACTCTTATACTCTGGATCAGAGTTATACCCATGCATGCTTATCCATATAACTTACACATACTTGTAAGAACTTACTTGCACAATCTAACTCTTACTCAAAAGCTTATTCTTACTGTCTTCCTTAGAAGCTCACACTTACACTTACTCTGAATCTAACATATACAACTTACTCAAAATCTGATACATACAACTTCCTCTTACTGTTGTACACATATTAACGATAACATACGATCATTACAATTAATAAGCTCTAGCATTAAAAAGAAAATGAATGTCACTTGGGCATCACCTCAACCTCTAGGGAGTAAGTAGATGTCATGGACTTTTTTGAAAGCAAGGTGCACATATGCTAATAGGGCACATAATCAAATAGGTAAGAGTAGATCAATAATACTATTTACTTAAGCACGTAAATACCCACTCTCTAGGGCCATACAATGTCATTAAGGGCCATATAGTGCCAACTAGGGAAAAAAATTAGTGTCATTCTTGGGCGGAAATCTTCAAATGCCACTTTTGGGCAGAACATACAGTGCTATATATAGGAAGAAAGACAAACAATACCCACGAAGGGTAGAAACTTACAAAACTCTTAATAGAGCATCAAACATCTGAGCTTAAATACAACACCAAGACATGACTAATAGAACATATATTTCTCTCAAGAGAGTAACAAACGATTGGGCCGAAATACAACACAAATATCAAATCCAATAGGATAGCACCATAAGATTACTTATAGGCTGGCTCAAATACAGAACTTGATTTGTCAAAACCCTCAGTCTTAATTCACAACATTATCGAATTAGGGTTAATTGTAATTCAAGTTCATATTATGTAACTTATGCGTGTATAATTATGCTCGGAACTACTTCAATTTTATAATTATTAGCCAACCAAGTTGAACCACATCCATTCTAAAGCTCTAATCTGCAAAGGCAACATATTTCACTTCTCATCCGTTCAATACTCATAACCCACCCTTACCCTTACAGTCTTACAAATCTCTGCAGAGCCTTACATGTCAAACTCAAACTCTATATTGTCATACTTTACCATCACCTACTTACGGCCTTACATCCCAAACCATCCGCCTTAAAACTAAATCATCTTATTCAAACTCCTCAAATGACATCCCTCATATATAAATCCAATCATTAAACCCTTACAAATTTCTTACTCATTGTTCTTCTATTACAATTTATATTATGTATATTATGTGCATACAATTATGTTGTCAACACTTACTAACTCACAGTCCCTCAATAGATACTCCGAACTTTAAGTCTTCTTAATCCCCTAATTCTACTGCTCATTGCTCCAATTTACTAACTAAATGAATCCAAACTAATCTTCTAATCTCATCAAGTATGACCTTCACCCTTTAATCTTATATCTTCTGAAACCAAACACACTACTGCAATTTTCACTTCATATTCCATGAAATACCCATTCAACAAACTCCCAATAAAATGCACATACTCGTGCCCATCAACCACACATAGAAAGCCCACATATGAAGATCTATAACATGTCCTAGTCACATATAATTCATCAAGCAACTCACTATCATGCTCCATAGTCTTCACTAACATAAGCATAGATTATATACATAGAACATGTTCATTTAATCAACATTTATCATGTAAAGCATTAAGTTACATACTTCTTAGTCTTCCTTTTCTCACTCAAACCCGTTATCAAGGCAACTTCTTCTTCTATAAGGAGTAGTATTTTCCCCCGAATGTTTAAACTTCATGTGAGTCATCCCAGCGCTCACCTATGAGGGCGCCCGGAGTGGCCTGAAGATAATTATTATCTCGCAATCGTATACTGGGTTGAACCCAATCTCCTCCGAGATTGTCTTGCATTCCGACCTCAGTTCAACAAAGTCTTTTGAAAGTAGTAATCCAGCGGAGAAACTATTCTTTCCCAGACCAAGTCTCCTCCTATATATTCTCTTCTTCTCTTCTAATGCCTTCATCGATTCCGTCATTTGCCAGTATTCTTCTAGTATACATGATAGGAGGACTTCTATATCAATTATTGTATTCTCCAACACATGATATATTAATTATCATATAGTTGATCACATGATATGGTACTGCAAAAATAAATGTAGTGACTACTTCATGTGTTCTATAACACAAAAATATAAAAATCATGCATATGAACATACAATCTATAGCTAGAGAAAGGCCTAAACACAAATTTGATCTAAGTTGGATTAACCCCTCGATCGGCCAGTGATTTTCTCCAAAGTTCACTACTTTATTGGGACCGTGTTAGTATACAATTAGACAAAACCTCAATTCTTGGCCGAAACGTGCTTTGGGGAGGAAAACTTCAAAATTGCATTCAAAAGCAAGAAAATCGGAACTCATGGTGGAGTATTTTTTTAAATCTCCTTTTGGAACCAAGAAAAACCCAACTGTGTAGAAAACTTACTGAAGTTTTTTGAAATCACTAGGGGGATGGGTGGGAAATCAGAACTCACATTGCATGTTCACTTGTCACTGCTCGGACTACCAAAATCGCAAGTGAGATGGTTCAAAAATTGGAACCAAGGTTGCGTACTCGCTTCTCACTTAGAAATTGCCAGTATGTGAAGTCAATTTTGTGGTAATGCGGCTCTGTAAGGGGTTTACATGATATAAAACCCTAAACCTTGGTATTTATGTCCAAAAGTTTCCTTATATTGTATAAGTCCTAGTTTGTTGGCATTTATTTGGGAAATCTAAGAATATAGAATATTGTGTACTTTGGCTAGGCAATATGGAAAAAACTCTTATTTGATTAATGAAGGAAAGACACCTTACATATCATGACTTTTTTCTTTTTTCATTAGATTAATTTCTAATGAGCTGCTTCTGCAGGAATACAAAGCTTATAACATGCATATTAAAGTTTCTTCTCAACGTGTTATAAAACTGCACATAGTGATCTTTGGTCAGTGTTGAAACTGCACCACACCTTCACTTTTGTTATTCAGGGTATTAATCCTACATCTGATACGAGCATAACTATGAAAGTGAATTTTAATCGAATAGCATGAAGGTGTTACAGATTATGCACCTGGTGTTTACTTTTCGGTGTTGTTACTGCAGTTAGATTTGATCTTTACTTGATAAATATACCTGAGGAAGCTGATACATGCCCAACAAATATTTAACTGTGACTAGGGCTGCAAATAATATGGGATGTCCCGAAAGCCTGACCTGGCCCGGCCCTTAAAATAAATGGCCTTGAGCCTAAAAACATAGGCCGCGGGTCGGGCCTTAATTGGGAAAGCCCATAAGTTTTTGGGTCGGACCCGGCAAACACCACTGAGCATTGCAATTGAGCTCACACGGAGGGGACTGCCTGCTTCCCAGATACTGAATCCCACATCTTCTCTCAAATGCTCTCTTTGTTATACTTTACCTAAAAGCTTAGCTCTAAATAATGGATAATAAATATATGTCAATGACACTAACATATCAGGTAGGAATAGAATCTTTTTTTTTTTAGTTGTGTGAAGTTTTTGTTTCATACTTTCTATTTAAGCTACCCGTACTAACAATATATCATGTCATTTACAAATTTAAAGAGCATTTTATGTAATGTAGATGCAATTTCTATAACATCGATTTATTAAGAAGTAATAGAATGTAAAAGTAGACCTGGGAAAATTCAATAACACAAAAGATTGGTGCTCAAAGCTTAATATAAGCTTGAGATGACATGTGACAAAATGAATTGACTGCGACTAGCAAGTATGGGATAAATTTGTTTGTCAATTAATGTAAGATTACCTCTCTATTGTTGAAGGGGAACTCAATATTATTAAGGCAACCTCCTCCATTGCCACCATGGCAATCTTGGACTCCCCTCTACTTGTTATCACCACCGTCCATGTGTCACTACACCCTCTCTTTATGAAAATACACTCCTGTATCCCCTGTGTATTCCCCAATGGGAAATACATACCTATATCTATATACAGCTGTATTCTGTGAATGAAATATTGTCTTTTTGTCTGTTTACATGGTATCAAAGCCCTTCTGCCTAACGGCTTGATCCCTTTCCGTTTCCCATTCGCCGGCAAGCCCTCCTGTCCGACGAAAACTCCGGCGCCCTCCCTCAAAGACCGATGCCCTTATCCAAGCCGTCCCTCTCTCCGGCCAACCTCCTTCCCCTTGTCCTGTGCTCTTCCCCGTCACCGGTCTCCCCCTAACTGTTCGGTCTCCCTTCCCGCCGGAAGCTTCCCCTCGCATTGCCCGCCTGCCTCCTACCCCGTTCACCTCCTCCCTCTTCAGATACAGACAACTGGGCCTGCCCTGCTCCAATCCGGCGCCACCTAGCCCTGCTCCGTCACCAGCGCCCACCATCCCGATCAACTTCGATCCCATCCAGATCTGACCGATCCAGCACCGCCCCATCCAGATCTGACCAATCCAGTGCCTCCAGTCCAGCTCCACTCCAATCCGGAGCCGCCTCGTCCACCTCTGCTCCAATCCGGTGCCTCCCGCCCATATCTGCTCCGATCCCATTCAGATCCGATTGAACCGGTGCCACCCATCCAGATCTAACTGATCCGGCGCCGCCCCATCCATATCTGACCACTCCGGCGCAGCCAAGTCCAGCTCCACTCCTATCCGGCGCCCCCCGCCCAGATCCGCTCCGCTCCAATTTAGATCTGCTTGATCTAGCGCCGCCCTGTCCCGATCTGCTCCGATCCGGCGCTGCCCAGTCTCGATCTGCCCTGATCCGATGAGACCTAGTCTAGCTTCGCTCCATCACCGGTGCCCACCGTCCCGGCCCCGGCCCAGATCTCCCTTCCAGCAAGCCTCCTCCTTTTTCTAGTCACCCGGATCTGCCCTCCCCCCCCCCACCCTCCCGATCCCCACTTATGGCCTCTCCTAACCACTCCATGACCACGTCCGGTCTCACCCCGGCCTCCCCCACTTCCCCACCCTCCTCTATGACACTCGATGACCTCTTCGCTCCCATGCCAGCGGTGGTTCGCTTCCTCAGCTCTCACCTCCCTCAACTTGTCACCGTAAGTTGTGACTCCAACACCTTCCTCATTTGGCGGATTCAAGTTCGCGACCTCCTTGAGGGTTACTATGTCATGGGCTTTCTTGATGGCTCCACCCCGTACCCCGCCACTGGCGACCTTACTGCCTGCCCTACTGCCACCCAAGGGCGCTGCATTGATCAAGTACTTCTTACTGCCGTTCGTGCCACCATCTCCCGTCCTTGGTCAGCTACTTCATAGGCCTTGAGTACGCCGTTGCCCTTTGGACCGCAGCCGAAGATCGATTCCTCTCTACCTCCCCGGTTCACATACTCAATGTGAAAGAACGTCTTGCCGCACACGTCCAAGGCGATGGCACTATGACCGCATATTTCGACGGCCTTAAAGCCTATGCGGATCAACTCGCCGCCGTTGGGGCTCCAATCTCGGACCTTGACCTCTTTCATAAGACCTTAAACGGTCTCTCTGGCGCGTACTTCATCTTCTGCGCAGCCCTCTATGCTCGCAGTGTTACCACAGTCGCAGTCCCTGCCCCCTTGTCAAATTTGCAGTGGGATCAACCACTCCGCCAAAACGTGTTGGGAGCGCTATTCCGGCCCTGGGGGCTCGTCCTCCGGTGCTCTGGCCCTCTCCGCAGGCGCCTCCTCCTCGGCAACTCCCAAGGAGTGGCTCCTTGACAGTGGTGCCTCGGACCATGTGACAGCGGATCGCAGTAACCTCTCCTTCCATGTGCCTCACTCGACATCTGACCACGTCAACATCGGGAATGGGCCGGCTTTACACGTCTCATCCATGGGTCACACCACCCTCTATCTTGGCCCCTCTACCCTTTCTCTTCACAATGTCTTACATACTCCATCTATCTCTCATAATCTTCTTTATGTTCATAAACTTGCTCTTGAGAATAATTGTTCACTAAAATTTGAAGCCTCTCATGTTACCATCCAAGACACTAGATCTCGGCGCATACTTTTTCGAGGGCCGTGCCGACATGGTGTCTATCTGGTGTCCTCCGCCCTTGCCGCGTCTCCCATAGCCCTACTGCTTGTGCCTCCTCCCGCCTTTGGCATCATCGGCTCGGACATCCGTCGTCTACTATGTTTAATTTAGTTGCTTCTATTTTGTCACCTCCAATCCAAAAAAATGTCATCCTTAGATTGTAATAGTTGTCTCACTAGTAAAGCGCACAAACTCCCCTTCTCACCCTTCCTGAAATGCTCCTCACACCCTCTTGAGCTCGTCCACTTGGATGTTTGGGGTCCCTCTCCGGTCCCTTCCTTTCTCGGCTTTCGCTATTATGCGATATTCGTCGATGACTTCTCCCGTTACACTTGGCTCTACCCCCTCAAACTCAAATCTGATGTAACCAAATGCTTCAACCTATTCCATGTCATGGCCGAACGGACCCTCCACCACACCCTCACAACCCTCTGCACCGACAATGGCGGTGAATACCTCAACCACCACCTCTCTTCCTACCTCTCCTCTCATGGCATCTCCCACCAAACCTCCTGCCCTCATACCCCCGAACAAAATGGCGTTGCCGAAAGAAAACGTCGACACATCATAGACACTACCCTCGTCCTCCTCTCTCCCACGCCCACATGCCTCTCTCCTATTGGGTAGATGCTACTTGCACTGCCATCTACCTTATCAACCACCTACCCTTTCCCTCCCTACAAAACCTCTCCCCCTACCAACTCCTCTTCCACACACCCCCCGACTACTCCCACCTCAAAGCCTTCGGTTGTTGTTGCTTCCCCTGGACCCACCCCTACTCCGCCCATAAACTCTCCCCCCAGGCCATCCCATGCATCTTTCTCGATTATTGCCCTAACACCAAAGGATTCTGCTGCCTCGATCCCATCTCCAATAGCGTCTACACCTCCCGCCACGTTCGCTTTTGCGAAGATGAGTTCCCTTACCATGACCACCTCCCTACCCCACACCCCCCACCACACTCCCCTCCCTATTTCCATCACTCCCTCCCCTCCCCCCCTCCCTACCCCTTCCCCCACCTACCCTCACCACCCCCTCTCTCCCTTCCCCTTCTCCCTCTCCTTCTTCTCCCCTTCCTCTCCCCGCCCACTCCTCTCCCCAACACTCCCCTCCTCCCCATCCCCCTCCCCATTTCCCTCCCCTCCTCCCCCCACCTCCCCCCTCACCCTATGATCACTCGTAGAAAAGCATGGTTCGTATGTTCACGTGTCCTTTTCTCCCTCCTCACTATCTCTCTACCTCAAACCAAACCCTCTTCCTTCAAAATTACTTCCTCCATTCCTGAATGGTGTGCCTCTATGGATGAAGAAATTAAAGCCCTCCACAAACAAGGTACTTGGAGCTTAGTGGTTCCCCCGCCCTCCTCCAATGTCATTGGTTGCCGCTGGACTTACAAAGTCAAGTGTGATGCCAATGGGACTATCTCTCGCTACAAGGCCTGCCTTGTTGCCAAAGGTTTCCATCAAGAAGAAGGCCTTGACTATAATGAGACATTTAGCCCCGTGGTAAAACCTTACATGGTTCAGATTGTTCTAAGCCTGGCCGTCACCCGCTCTTGGCCCATCAAGTAACTCGACGTCTCCAATGCCTTCCTTCATGGTACTATCTCTGAAGAACTTCGCACAACCCCCCGGTTACCATGATGTCACTCGGCCTAACCATGTTTGTTGCCTCCACAAAGCCCTCTATGGTCTCAAACAAGCCCCTCGTGCTTTGTACCTTCGTCTTTCCACCTACCTTCTCTCCCTTGACTTTATCTCTTGTTATGTCGATACCTCTATTTTTCTTCACACCTAAGGCTCCCACATCACCATCCTTGTCCTATATGTCGACGACATCCTCATCACTGGTAACCATCCCCCCCACATCCACCATGTCATTTCCCTCCTAAGCTCCACCTTTGCCATTAAAGACCTCGGATACTTCCATCACTTCCTTGGCATTGAAGTTACTCGCACCCCCAATGGCCTCTTCCTCTCCCAACCCCAATATGCCCTTGATATCCTTGCCCGTGCCTCTATGTCCCAATGCAAAGCTTCCCTGACCCCCACCACCTACAAACGCCCTCCCCCCGATCCCCACGACCCACCCTTCCCCAACCCCTCTCACTACAAAAGCATTGTTGGTGCCTTACAATACCTCACCTCCACCCGTCCCGACCTTGCCTATGCTGTCAACTTCATTTGCCAACACATGCACAACCTCTCCACCTCTCACTATATGGCCGTTAAAAGAATCCTTCGCTACCTCAAAGGCACCTTCACTCATAGGCTCCTCCTTCAACCTAGCAATCCTGCTCTCTGTGCCTTCTCCGACTCCGATTGGACAGGTGACACCATTGATCACCAGTCCATTTCCAGTTACTGCCTCTACCTCGGTCCCAACCCATTCTTTGGAAGTCCAAGAAGCAAGACACAGTGGTCCGCTCCTCCACCGAAGCAGAGTATCGGGCTCTCTCCAGCACAGCCACTGAGATCACGTGGGCCTGCATGGTTCTCACCTTCCTTGGAGTGTCCCTCCCCTCCACCCCCATCTTATGGTGTGACAACAAATCCGCCATGTCCCTCTTGGCCAACCCGGTGTTCCACACCCGAACCAAGCACATCGAACTAGATCATCACTACGTTCGAGAGCATGTTTTAGCTAGCAAGCTTGATGTCCAGCATACTCCTTCCGCTCAGTAGGTGGCCGACGTCCTCACCAAGCCTCTCTCCATCGAGCAGTTTCAGCAGTTACGCTCCAAACTCATGGTTCTACCTCCACCATGAGTTTGTCGGGGGCAATTAAGGCAACCTCCTCCATTGCCACCATGGCAATCCTGGACTCCCCTCTACTTGTAATCATCACCGTCCATGTGTCACTACACCCTCTCCCTATGGAAATACACTCCTGTATCCCCTGTGTATTCCCCAATGGTAAATACATACCTGTATCTATAAACAACTATATTCTGTGAATGAAATACTATCTTTTTGTCTGTTTACAAATATCTTGTTGCAGGGGCTGGTTTTTCCCTTGATCAAAACCATGGGGAAGCATGGCTGGGATCCTCTTCAACCACTACAGTCTACTGGCTGAATATCAGATTGTGGGGTCGATTGGAAGAATTTTGTAGGAAGAGGGCTGATGATGGGGCAGATGAGTGTGTGGGGAGTCTCTAGAACAGAGATTAAGGGGAGAGTAAGGGAGAGGATGCAAGAGGGTGGCTGACGAAGGGTGACTGAGGGAAAGGATGGAAGAGGGGAGATTGGGTTGGGCAAGGGGTGGCTGGTGGAGGGGTACAAAAGGAGGTTTGAAGGAGTGGATAGAGGGCAACTGAGGGAGAGGACGAAAGAGGAGAGATTGGGTTGGGCAGGGGGTGGCTGACGGAGGGCGTGACGGAGATTATGAGGAGGTGGCCGACGAAGGGGTACTGAGGGAGATTGGAAGGGGGATGGCCAACGAAGCTATGGAGGGAGAAGATCACTGGCGGGGTAGAAAACTTGGCAGAGCAGATTGGGAGGGAATGGGCTCATTGGCACGGGAGATTCGGAGGGAAAGGCCTCACTGGCATGGGAGAAAACTTTGGTGTGGGAGATTGGGAGGGAAGGGGTCTTATTTGGGGTGCAATGGCGGGAGCTTTCCATGGACGTGGTGCTCATAGTTTTAGCCTACCTTAGCTACATATATGCTCATGGGCATATATTTTTTACCCCATCATATAGGATGTTATGTGGCAAAGGATGAGTCTAGTCTGGAACCTTTATTACTCGAGCCAGTTGCGGCTCCCTCACTGGGCGGGCTAGGTTGGGCTGGGCCCAGCCCTATTGTGAAGAGGGGAACCTAGCCCAGCCCAGCCCGTGACCCTTAAGAGGGGCGTAGGCTGGCCAAAGCTACCCTAGCCCCCAACTTTGAAAATAAATAAATAAAATAATAATTATGGTTATGGCTGCCTTGGCTAGGTACTTTAGCATCGGCATTTGTTGTAGTGTGTTTAGGTGGGCTGAGAAGAGGGGGAGGGGTGTCACACCCCGGGCCCCGGCACACGTCACCCTGAGCCGAACCCGTAAGCTGCATGCAGTGCGACAAGGTATAATTGGATTGTAGAAGACTTAACCCATCCTTAGGTAGAACACTATGAAGTTGTGCATATATACTTTGTACAAAAGCAAACTGAGTAAAGAAAAAACTACTAATAAAAGAATTAGCCCACTCATACCCACGTACTTAATTATAAGCCAGCCCACACATAGCTAAAATAAGTCTAAGCTAACAATGGCTAACAAGAGTCTAAGCTAACAATGGCTAATAAAGTGTGAAGTAGAGTCTAAAGTCTAATATCAACATAACATAGTATCAAAGCAACATATAAAGCCAACATTTCTATGAATCTCCTCTCAATGATCGGCACCAACCACATGCTCTACATAGAGCTCATCCGAACAACCTGCATGACACGATATACAGCGCCAAAACAAAAACACAATATAAAGAGGGGTGAGTCAAAGCCCAGCAAAGGTTTATAATACTGAAAGTAAATTCATAATAATAATACTTGCATTCTCAATATAACATTCATTATATAAGCATTCATTATGCCCATTCATCATGGAATAATTACATAAACCTGCACCACTTGTGCATCATGTCATAATTTACATTTCATAAGAATCTACTCAAGCCACTTTCATATCATACTGTATATAATATATCTCATCAATACATACCATGCCACCTGCATATTATGTTATATATAACATATCTCATCATCACATACTCATGTCACCTACATATCATGTATACATAACATATTTCATCACCACATAGGCATGCTACCTGCATGCTATGCTATAACCCACATTATAGAAGCACATATCATGCCACCTGCGCATCATGGTTTTAAATATTACTCATAACACATATACACCTCATGCGTAAATATGTGAAACTCATTATCATAATCACATCTTGCATGAATTATTTCTCAACATAAACATATCATGCATATCTATTTCTCAATAAAAATATTCACCCTACAATATAAAGTACATCAACCATACACACCATCCCGCGTATCTATGCAAATCATACCATAATTGCATATGTAACATAAGTTTCATTGTTCTTACACAACATGTTTCAATGAGCATTATCTCTCATACACATATAACAATAAATAGTGAATGTATCACAATTGAGAGAAATAGTCTTGCTAATCGAGGCCGAAGCCCTAAGCAAATTTCTCATCAAGGCCAAAGCCCCGAGCAAACTTGCTCACCGTGGGAAATCCTAAGGTGGATGCCCTAAGCAATTTGGGTAAGTTGCCTAGCTGAAAAATACCCCCTGGTAAGCCAGTGCACATAGACAAACTAGCTAGATTCTCAGAGTCCAGATAACTTATCAAATAACGTATTATAGCATTCTGCACTTATCACCAAAGGAGGAAACCCATCCTCAAATGTACATAAAACCACATCCTTTTAGACATAAAACTAATTCGATAAGCCTTCGATCGATTAATCTAACAACAATTGACATCCAATTGCATTTAATCTATCAAACACGGCTAATTATGATTAATCTCATTTATAAATTATTTTTATGATACATGCAACATGGTACATACATGGGAAAATATTACATGAGTCCAAGTACAAGTAAACATGCTCAAATAAGTCCACATGTCCATGAAACATGGTCCATTTTTGTCAAATAAAGTCATAAGCATCTACGCAAGTGTATACATAAGTGGAAGTATTCAAGTCTAAGCTAAAACATATGAAACATGAACAAACTATAATCAATGTTATATATGCATACATCTATAATTTTATCATAGTCCTACTCTACTGAATTCATGCAGCAATGTGATGAAAACATCAAAATACGAGTTTAAGACAAGTATAACATCATGCTAGACCTAGACAAAGATAAACATAGTCATACTTAAGCTAGAAAATAGAATACATGATTCACCTAAGATTAATATAACATGTGCAAGTATATATTTATATCATCATAATTAAACTTACTAGAATCATTAAGTAGTCATCAAACATGAATTTAAGACAAGTAGAATATCATGTTAAAATTAAAAAAATATAGCCTAAATGATGCTGAAGCTAAATCATAAATTTCAAAGTTGGTCCACATGCAATCACAATAGTATTTATAGGTAATAATAACTCATTTTAATTATAAGGAATAGATTTATGAATAGAGAACAAGAAATATCCAAAATACATAAAAGTGGCTAAAATCACAAAATCTGTTGTTTGGTCGTTCGAACGCCCTATCGGCCATTCTAGCTCCAAGCCATTTGATTGGCTAGATAGGCGTTTTGAAGGATTAGCTATATAAATATCTATTGGGCCATTTGAATGCTCTTAACAGTTCCCTTTTTGCCCATTTACTGTTTGCCTTCAACCTTTCCAAATTCAAACCAAAAACATCCAAAAATTCAAGATAAATTCTAAAATCACTATAGAAAATTAAACCCTATAACATGATATATCTAATCATTTTCTTGCTTAATTATAAGAAAATAGTCATAAATAACATACTTACAACAAATTACCATTAAAGAACAAAATGAAGCAAGAACCTACATAAACCTACAAAAAAAACAATCTAATAGATAAAACCACACAAGATGAAATCTCCTTAACTATGTAAAGTCTTTGGATCTATGAAGAAGCTTTAATCCTCAAGAAATCTTACCTAAAAATTAGAATTTTTGCTAAAACTTAATTAAAAAGCACTAATATGCTTAAATCAACTTAAAAATAGGTAGATCTAGAAATTAAAAATAAGATTTTTAATGAAAGAAATTAAGAATCAATTTGGGAAAAAAGAAGATTAGAAGGATTAAGGCCAAAATTGAAAGATTAAGGGTTATTAGGGCTAAAAAAACACTTTAATCTATTCTTCCTCTTTGGGAAATGAGGGTAAAACACGTCCTTCTCCCTTGCGCATCCCTTCCCCAAATGAGTTAATGGCTACATTTTTTCTTTAAAATGTAAGGTTTTGGGTTATGTTTACAAACTGTTAGGCCGTAAAATATAGTAACAACGCCCTAAGTGTTAATTAGGGTTATTTTAGAGCTAAAAACGATTTTAATCATTCCAAAACTCAATGATATGAAATAATATGAGTTTAAGGGACAAGTGGGTCACACGCCATCCAATGTCGACGTGGGGCCCGCAGCGGGGTCCACACCCTTATTGAGAAAAAATTACCATAAAATTTTAAAAAAATTAGATAAATCAAGTTTGATATTAAAACTTATAAAATAATAATTAAACATTGTTAAAATCATAATTACTAATCCTTAACCCCAAAACCAAGTCAAATTGGCAATTAAACAAAAACCATATAAATCATATAATTAAAATAAAAATTAAACTGGGTTAAAGTTAGAGATCTTATAAGGGGCACTAGAGAGAAGAGAGGAAAGGGGAATAGGGGATTTACCCTTTCTCTCCTCTCTCTCTCCTCTCTCCCCCTCTCCCCTCTCTCTCCTCCCTCTCCTCTCTTTCTCCTCTCTCTCTACTCTCCCTCCTCTCTCCCTCTCTCTTCACTCTCTCCCTATCGTCTCTCTATCTTCACTTTCTCTCTACCCTCTCACTCCTCTCTCCCTCTCTCACTTTTCTCTCTTCTCTCTCTGCACTCTCTCTTCTCTCTCTCTTCACTCTCTCTCCCTTCTCTCCCCTCTCTCTACCCTTGGCCCTCTCTCCTCCCTTCTCTCTTTGCCCTCTCTCCTCTCTCTACCCTCTCTCATCTGTCTCTTTCCTCTCTCTACCCTCTCTCTCTCCTCTCTCTTCCTCTCTCACTTCTCTCTCCCTCTCTTCACTCTCCTATCCTCTCTTTGTGCTCTTTCTCCTCTATCCCTCTCCCTCTTCTCTCTCTCTCTCTCTCTCTCTCTCTTTCTTCTCTCTCACCTCTATATATCTCTCTTCACTCTCTTTCTCCTCTATCACTCTCTTCACACTCTCTCCCCTTTATCTCTCTTCTCATCACCCCTCTCTCTTCTCTGTATCTCTCTCTTCACTCCATGTCTCCTCTTTCTCTCTCTTCTCTTCTCTCTCTCACTCACACGCATAAATGAGCCCAAGCTCTCCGAAGTGGGAAGATAGTAGAAAATTTTATTTAATTTTTTATTTATTTTATATTATATATTATAATAATAAATATTAATTTAAATATATTATATTTATCTTTTTAAAAAATTAATATTTATCTATTATGTGTTATATAATTTAAGATTAAATAAAGTAAAACTACTAGAGACTCTTTTTGAAAAATGTCGCGAATAGTTGAACTATTGGCAATGATTTTAAGAGAACGTCACAAATAGTACTAGTATTTGCGGCGCTTTTTAAAAAGTGTTGCCACTAGCTTAAAATTTTTTTTTCAAATGTAATTTTATTTGCAATGCATTTTTTTAAGCATGGCTAATAGTAAGCGTCGCTAATAGTAGAACTATTTGCAATACTTTTAAAAAAGCGTTGCAAATAGTTCCAAATTATATATATTTGTCAAAATTTATATCTATTTGTGATGCTTTTATAAAAGCATTACCAATAGTGGTACTAATAGTGACACATTTTAAAAAGCATCGTTAATAGTTGTACTACTTGCTCACTTTTAAAAAAATGTCACTAATAGTTATTTTTTTATGACACTTTTATATGCATCGAAAATAACAGTTGTACTATTTGCGATTCTTTTTAAAAAGCATCGCTAATATTTATTTTTTAATGACACTTTAATATGCATCACAAATAGTAGTTTTTAGCGATGCTTTGTATTGCGTCACTAATAAAAACGTGGCTAATAGTCCTTTTTGTTGTAGTGGTAGTTTTATTCATCAATGACGGTATGAGGTTTAGGCTTACCATTACCTGAATAGGTGCATTAGATGAAGTAACCAAAACAGTTGGATTAGTTGAGGCTGAGATACTGAAAATCTTCAATCTAGTTTCCTCTACAATTAATTCATGAATAATAGTAGCAATAGTGGGCAAGGGAGATCGATGTAAAATGGAACCACGAATGACTTCATCTTGATCATGAAGAGCCATAAGAAACTGAACAACCCTACGATCCTCACAATATCTGAGCAAATCAAGAGAAGTAGAGATTTCAATTGGTTCCATAAGAGGTAACTAATCCCATATAGTGGTCATGTAGGCATAGAAATCCTATATAGATTTATCTCATTGCCTAGCAGAACTAATATTCAGTTCTAGTTGATAAATTTTGGCATAATTAAATTGCACATATAAAGAGGCTAAATAATCCCAAACAGCTTTGGCTGTCTTGAACTTTGCTAATTGTAAACCTATAGAGAGAACCACTAAATTATTTATCCAAGTAATAATTTTGGCATTATGTATACACATTCATAACACTCTTTTGCAAAATCCTCTACTTTGACATCAGCTTTCATAACAAGTTAGAGAGTAGAGCCATCAATATAATTCCACAATCATTTTTCCATGATGAAGTTACTCATTAAATAATTCCAATAGGAGTAATTACTACCATTCAGATGCACGCTGATGGCCTGAAGATTATCATGCTTGTTTGACAAATCCATAGTAATGAGATTGGACCCATAAATAAGCAGTCAAGGGCAACACACGACAAAGAGAGATCTAAAATACAAGAACCTTGAAAGGAACAAATGCAAGGGAAGCATTACGATGAATAGTAAATGTTAGAACAATAAACTACTACAGCGTGATGAATAGTGTGCACTACAGTACTTTAGAATTGTAATGTGTACAGTACAACAGAACAGTGCCAAATAATGCAGCAGAACAGTGAGATGAACAATACAATGGAATAATGGCTTGAACAATGCCAATGCAAAGCCAACTAGAGAACATATTCGAAACGACTTAGCTACCATGTTAGGAAATGTAGAGAACAAGGAAGAAGAAAAGTTTTTATTATATGTAAACCATGTTCATGTTATAATAATGAAGGGATTGACCCTTTTAAAAACAGAAGGAAAGAACCCTAATCATAGTAAAGGTCCTAATTACCCTTCACTTAAAAAAGAGTTAACCAATAAGAAAATAACAATTAACAAGATTAACTTAACTACCTTCAATAATGTTAGAACTAAAATAAACGCTTAGACAAAAAGACTAAAAGATACTCTAATAATGGCAATTAATGGGAATACTATAAGAGCTTCTTATGACAATTTACATTAATAAAGTTTTTGTTCAAAGGCATTATGTGGCAAAGATAGAGCAAATTGATCGGTTGAAGCTAAGGCAGAGGAGAAATTGATGAAATGAGGCATTTAGGGTCGAGTTCAAGGGATCTATAAAAACAAATTAGTTTGTTGTGAAATGTTTATGGAACTACAATTTGAGTTCAATGAATTGTTCAAAATATGTAATTTAATGTCTCTGAGTTGGTATATTTATGTCTCCCGTTTCATGATGCTAATCTATTTTGTTGTTGCATATTAAGTCTTTAATTTCTGTCTCTAGTAGCATCATCAAAATCCATTACTTTAGTTTTGCTTACATTATACTATGCAGGTTCTTCATTTATGGTACCCAAGAAACACAAAGAATACATATAGAAAATATTATCAAATTACTTGGTATTAATGTGCATACGTCCTCTCGGATTACCACGTCTTTGAAAAAAGAAATTATTAATGTCCCGACACATAAAGCTTACAATGACCAAAGTTCCTCAGATCAAGAATTTCAGGGTTTGTTGGATTTGGGGCATAGTGATAGATAAATGGTCATGTAAAAGACATTGATCTATATCAATTCCCCCAGGGCAGAACAGCTACCCTTGTATGCATCCTGCTGGATTCTTGCCCTTGTATGCATCCTGTTGGATTCTTGCTTGTCAGTCTTGTTTTCCTGCCCACTAGTCCTTTCTCTTGTCTAGTGTTATTTGTTTGATCAAAAGTTATCTTATCTTTATTTATATTTGTTGTCCTGGTTTAATGCATATTGGTATGGATTATTTAGGAGTGTATTCTTGCTATTCAATCTAGCAAAAATGTACACACAATAAGATTAAATAAGAAAAAATAAAATAAATTAGATATAAAATATATACTGAACAAAGGTAATTACACGCACATGTTTTATATTTATACACTCGTAGTAAGCAATTGTAAATCCAAATCTTATAGGTTAAATATTTTATCATAGGTTAATGAAGACAATGGTGTAGAAGGATTTTGTGTTGTGAATCATGTGATTTATATATAAAAATATGAAAAATATAATTTAACCTAAAACCATGTGTGTCGACAAGTTTTGGAGCCCATGTCCAACTGACGACCTCTGGCAACCCTTGCACTACCTAGAGCAGTTTCGGCTCCAGTTTTCATCCCGCTTCTTCTGTGAGGGGTATAGCCTTTGCGGTCGTGACTGGTGTGGCCAAGGCCGGTGATGTGAGTCCAGCATGGCCTAAACATGTATTGCCAGGCGAGCACTTGCATGAGTGCTCTTTGCCCATCCAACACTATCAATGGTCTGACGATGTCTAGCAAAGTCAATAAACTTTTAGATTAAAACTATAGGGTTTTCCACCTTTATTCGAGCACATTGAGACTGGCCAGCATGTGCTCATATTATTGTCAGTGAACATGATATGCACTTCTGCAATGATTATTCAATAAGTGACTTATAACAATAACTCAATAGACGAAATAGAGATTAGTGCAAATTTAGTCAAAGCCTTCTACCTCACTAAAATTCTTATCTCTTAGCTTGCTCCTCCTCACCTCCATTGCCTGCCACCTTTGTTGGAAAATTTCCCTTGTGGCTCCTTTCTCTTCCCCCTCGAAGGCCAAAAGCTCCCCCCTCAAAGATGCCCTAGATAGCCTTTTTATAATTATGGGGATTAAGAAACATAATTCCCTTGGAAGTTGGGCCAAGGGTGACTATTTGGCTATATTTTAATAATTTTTATAACTATAATTAACTGGGCTCACAAAAGCTCATTAAATGACCTAATTGTACGTCTAATTTTGGTCAATAGGCCCTTCACGATATGTCCAACTTTGAATGGTCATATCTACCTCATCCAAACTTCGATTCGTTCATTTTTAATGGCGTTTCAAAGCTTTCTCCATCTACTTTCTATCCACATAGGTTTTAGCCATAAATTCCATCTATTAAGGAAGTTATTCAACTGTGAAGTTGAGGGGTTAACACACTATTTTTCAATTGGTTAAGTTTTGAAACTTAGTAGAATGTGAGATATTACAACTTTATCTACTCAACAAGCAAGGCAAGAAAAATAGGCACTAGTCAACCAATAATAGGAATAAGCAAGCAATTCTAACACAATCGAGTGATTCTAGCATGCAATTATTATAAATCTAAGCACAAACCACAAGTAATAGGATGAAAACCCTAAGCTACCACTTCAGAGTATTTAAATCCATCACCACCTAATGGATCACCACATTGCTCCCAAAATTAGTACTTAAACCAAAGTAAAAATTAAGAAATATGACCACTTTCTACACAAGAATTTTATATAACAAAAACGGTGCTAAGTTCTGATCACTTAAGTCATAAACATCTATCAATCAATCAACCACAAAATCATGCAACTATCACACAATAATTTAACATGGAAAACCCAAAGTGGGTAAGAATCCACAGCTAGCCAACCCAACTAAATCAATGCACTTGAGAAAAGGATCTTACCAGACCTAGAGTAACCAACCTTGACTTGACACATACAAAAACCTCTTTTCTTTTTTCAGTCATTTGTTGTTGGCCTTCAAGTTTCTTTGTCTTCTTCTAGATGCACAATCAAAGACTCCTTTGGTTATTGATCTCCCTTTAGGCTTCTTCAATCTCTCCTTGATGAAGAACTCCTCAACAACTCCTCCAGTTGTGTGTTATGTATTATGCAAGTACTCCTCTTCAATGCCATTGAATCAAAGATCTCTCACCCTTAAGAATTTTATTTCAATTCTTTGTTGAACAGGGGAAATATTTGGCTCTCAAAGCTCTCACTTTTTTCTTCTCAAAAATTGATTTTCCTCTCTTGTATTTCGTCTATGCCAAGGCTTTTGTATATGTCAATGCTTTTGTAGAGTCACAAAACGGTTAGGGTTAAAAAAACCCAAGTTGGAAAGAACTCTACCTTAGAATTCTAAACTAGGCAATTATTTTATTAAACAATCGATCATTTCTTGAGGTGATTGACAGTTAAGCCTTTCTATTTGATCGAAACTCAGAGTGATCAATCTTTCTCCCAAGCAATCGATTGTTGTGTCGCTCGAGTAGAAAATATTAAAACTGAGTCATTCAGAGATAGATCTATTCATCACTATGTTAAAGAAAGATCAATCTATGATGAATCGTTTTATAATTTTTTACTATCTTTTTTCCAAAACTTCCAAAATCAATTCCTTAGATTATTTCAAGTAAATCCTAAGTGATTTATGTATGTGAGTGTGTAAAAATGTACCTTTGAAGTTTGACACTCAAGATAGTCTTTATTCTTAAAATTTCAGAATATGTCTACTCATATTTTTAAAGTCTTTTAATTTCAAATTTGATTTGATCACAATACTAATATGATTAGACCTTAAGACTAATAATGCATATGGTGTTTTGATATTATTTTATTCATTGAAATCAACCAATTTACAAACACATGCCTCATTTATTCTTTTAGAAGAGTATAATAAGGAGGGCGATAAGAAAGAGGTTGATCACACACAACTAGCTAATTAACTAGACACTAAGCTTGCCTTCAACATGGAGATCTTGTTAGGTGAATATTGTGTGATGCTTATATCTTGGATGGAAAACCCTCACTAGTCTTTTCCAATTATTTTGTTGGTGGA
Source organism: Saururus chinensis (assembly GCA_035235625.1). Taxonomy (NCBI): domain Eukaryota; kingdom Viridiplantae; phylum Streptophyta; class Magnoliopsida; order Piperales; family Saururaceae; genus Saururus; species Saururus chinensis. The sequence continues at coordinate 19,018,419 of CP141147.1, read as the reverse complement.
CACTAACTACTTGCCCCTATTGCGCCAAGAATGTGTAATGTCTCGGTCATGTTATTTTATTTTATTTAGCATGTATTTGAATACATCTTGTGGTCCTGAACCTAGGATACATGTTATGGTTGGACCCATGGTTAGCGAATGGTTGACCTTGTTGCAAGTATAGTCTCGTGTAGGGGGCTTAGGCCACCGTGGGCTCGGAGAGTTCGAGCCCACATATGTTGTAAAAGTCTCTCAAAAGTAATCCGTGTAGATAATTAATAGAAAGTCCATGACTTAAGTACAATAGTGTGAGAGGAGTATAAAAGGCTTAATAAAGTGAGAAGACCCCTAATCCCCATCTCTCCCAACAAGACCCCTCCATTTTCCTCTCTCTCTTGGTGTGGACCAACAAGGAATAAAAAAAGTGGTTGGCCAACCATTCTCCACTCCTCTTCGCCTCCCTTCACTTGGATCTAGCATTGGGAAGCATGCCACCAATTTGATTCAAGATTGAAATCAAAAGAGGGCTTTCCTACAAGAGATCTACCACCATTGCTAGAAGATTCAAAGAGCTCCTTACTTATCCACAAGGTTATCTCCTTTCTCCTCTTAAATCGGGCATGGGCGTGAAGGTGGTAGATCAGCCCCAAAGGTTAGTGTGTTATACTTTCTTGATTCAATTTCTATTATATGATTGCTCATTAAATGATTATATTACTTATGATGGTGTGGTTTTAATTTTTATGTGTGAACAAATAGAAAACAGAAGGGCATTTCTATCTTACGCCACCCCAAGCCACTCACGCCTTCCCACTCTTTTGTTGAGATACCACTCTACATATTTCATGTTTGTAAAAAAAAAAAAGAAGAAGAAGCAGCCGCAGCAGCAGCTATATTGCATATAGAGCCAGTGTGCACACATTACTGAACTAGCAAGAACCAAAAGGGTTCAGTGGACAAAGACCAAAATCAAGCCATAAAAACAATCACTGGTGGTTACTGAACGTGCATATATTCCTGTTTTGTGGGCGAGGAAAAGATGTAATCTCTTTGCATCATAATAAGTCGAACAGTATAGAAATAGGCTTAAGCAACAAAAGTTACACCCATGCAAACAGGAAAGTGCGTCTCGGCTGAGTTTTTGTAAAGCGAGGACGTACGAATTAAGGAACCGACATGCGTATTGCCTGCTCCGTATGGCCGCTACCAAAACCTAAAACCAGTCTAACCAACGACCAACCTTTACACACGCTTTTCAGTAGATCATTAAGCACATATTTGATGATTAATGGCACTACACTTTGCTGAATAATGAATATTAGTACTTATTTCGCAAAACAATCGAACTTTGGACTTATTATATATGTTTCGAAACCTCCAGAGAAAAATGGTCCAACTGCATGTGGTACATACCTTCCATTCTTGAGCAATGCAACAATTTTAATTGTTGTCGTGATCATGGTACTCATAATAGGAAAGTGCATCACCCAAGCCCCTTCTACCTTTCCCGGGCAGTTCGACAGACCGCACCCAGTTGAAAACTTTCGCTTCGTCGCACTTTCCTATTGCTGTCCGTGTCTTATCTTTCCTTAACTCGCCTTGGCGAGTTTTCAGAATCTAGCCGTCGCACTTTCCTATTTGCACTTCCTCTGGTCTTATTATGATGTTAGCGCCTTGAGGCGGTTCTAAAAGCTCCAGACGGTGCTTAGTGCAGTAACATGATCAAGAATTGAATGTGTCAGTTGTTAAGTCGAAACATAATATTCCTCTATATCTTCAGTTTCTGCTCTTCATTTGTTACAAGTTACAAGTACATATGTCGTATTAGTTGTTTGGTAAAATAAGTACTTATATCTAGCAAGGATGGCTGGATTATTTTTTTTGCGTTTTTTATTTCTTCGACAATCGTCTAGTAATGTTTTGCCGACTTACTGAAGATCTTGTTTAAAGTTGGTCGTTGGGTTGATTAGTTTTAGCTGCAAATCTGGCTTGATTTTTGGGTTTGCCATTAATCATCTAGGATCTGCTTAATGATTTCCTAAAAAACTTCTTGGGTAGATTAGTTCTCGGTTTTGGTATCCGTCTAGATGAGCATGTCGGTTACAATCTTGACTTGCTTTAAAAAAACGCAGTCGAGACGCACTTTCCTATTTACATGGGTGAGACTTTTGTTGCCTTAGCCTATTTCTATATTGTTCGTCTTATTATGATGAAACTTATTATGATGGAAGAAAATTGAGGGAGTGGTCTGGTCTCCTCCCCTGCCGGGCAGAGCTCCACAAACCACAGGTACGCACAACAACCACCAGTAAAAATTTCTCTGTTTTTGCAAAAGAGAAATACTTGAGTTTGGTGTTTGTCTAACTTTTGTGGTTCTTGCTAATTTAGTAATGTCTGCCCACTAATTCTATGGAAATATGTCCCAATTAAACATAGAAATTATATATGTTTTTTTGCTTTTGACAAACATGAAATATCGCTTAGTGGTTTAATAAAAAGATTGTATAAAGTTGGTCGATCGTTGGTTAGATTACTTTTAGTTGCAAATATGGCTTGATTTTTGCGTTTGTCGTTACTCATCTAATATTTGCTTAATGATTTCCTGAAAAGCTTAGTGGGGTAGATTAGCTTTCTGAAAATACGTACGTATATTCAGCAATTATGACACCATAAATCATCTAATATTTGCTTAATGATTTACAGAAAAGCTTGCATAAAGATTGGTCGTTGGGTAGAATAGTTTTGGGTTCTTGCTTGTTTAATAATGTCTGCTATCTTGTATGAACTTGATCGTTGGGTACATGTTTAGATATCGGTTTGGACAGAGCAGAGTAATATGGGGATAAGTATCACCTACGCCACCATATTAATCTTCAGTGATTGAACTAAAACCAAGCCCAAGATCACTATGTTTATATTTGGATTTGCAAGATACGTAGAAGTTTGAAATTTGGGGGACTTGGAATGGACTTCATCATATCTTCTGCATGTCTTTTTAATTTTGTTTTTTCTTTCCCTCACTTACTTTGGTCTTCTAGTATATGTTTTTGGCTGTGTAATGTATAATTTTATGTTCCATCTTTTCATTGTTATCACACTGTCTGACAAGCTTCTTGTTCAAGAATGGAGAGGTTTGGTGGCTGTGGCGCTGGATTGAACCAATGTCTTTTTAGTCAACACAGGTATGTACCACAGAACGATTTTTCTGAGGTTCGAACGAGGAATTGATTAATTTTAAATCATCTAATAGGAGTATTTGCTTGATGATTTCCTGAAAAGCTAAGTTGGGTAGATTAACGCAGAGAGCATGCAGGCAATAGGCATGTCGGTTCCTTCATTCGTCCTTGCTTTACAATGACAAGGATTTTCCTACTTGGAGCCAATACGTACTTGCCTATTTGCATGGGTGGGACTTTTGTTTTTGGGTATCGCGGTTTGTGAAGCGTTTTTAATGCTCCCCGACGAGCATGAGCCGAGCGTAAGGAACACCTGCGAGGCGTTGATTTTCAAGATCGACGGCGCACATGGTGGCACACATTAGCACAAGTAATGCTTACACTAATGTGCACCACCGTGTGCGCTGTCGATCTTAAAAATCAACGCCTCACATGCGTTCCTTACGCTTGGTTCACAGTGAGCGCGGAACATTAAAAATGCTTCCCGCGGTTGGAGGCACATGTACAGGTTTTTATGTTTATATTTGGATTTGCTAGATTCGGTGATTTCATCATATCTTCTGCAATATGTCGAAATTTATTGTGAAATATTGCTTAATCAATTATTAATGGTTTGCTAAATAAATTTGTATATGTGTTTGCCCGATTGCGCGATTGCTCCACTATATCCTGTTTTGTTACATTGTACTCGCCCTTTGCCCCCATCCTTCCAGTTTTCTTTCAAGTCCGCGCTTTTTTATTTTTAGAAGCTCATGTGCCCAAACATTTGCTCCCTAGCTAAGATACAAAACTCCACTTATACATTTCTTTTGTGACCAGAATCTGTCTGCTACAAATGGGGCAGACAAATGGATGGGCACAAAGAATTAGCAGACACCATGGTTTAAACACATTATTCAGCATCGTTAAAAGTTTTTGCTTCCCATACTCCAACAACTGCAACAAGGATGGAGCAGAAGGCCAATATAATGTAACCAAATAGGATTTCATAAAGCAATTCGGCATAAGGAAGAACCAAGTATAAAATAAGCATAAAACACATGGAGTGATTGTCTGACTTTTTTTCGCTGATGCTGTAATGACTTTATTTTTTTTAGGATTTTAATTATTTAATTTCTTTATATATGCTACTTAAATTATAAGTTGTAATTGATGTGGTTTGAGAGGGAAAATTAAGTTTTTGAGACTTGTCAAGGGTTAGCCGTGGTGAATTGCGAGGACACAATTCCTTTAAGGGGTAAGAATGTAATATCTCGGATTTTTCTTAGGTTTCAAAAATTAAATACTTGAAAATTAGGTTTCTTGACCTTTTGACTTTCTTAGGAGAATAACGTCCTTAATAGATAAAATTTCTGACTAAAAGCAATGTGATTAGAAAGTAGAAAGAAAGAGTTTCGAAATGCCACTAAGAACGCGCGAATAGCAGTACAAACAAGGGAGATACGATTGTTTGAAGTGGAACATATCATATATGACCTGGTTACCCTATTTAAACGTATAATTAGGATGTTTAAGTCATTTTCCCGGCCTGATTAATTAAAGTTACGAAATTATTTTTTAGAGACCCAATTAGGTTGTCTAAGTGAAGAGGATTGACCTAACTTCTAGGGAGATTTTGAACCCTAATCCCTACGCTTATAAAAAGGTATACTTTAGGGCACAATGAAAGGTGGCTCTTGGGGCAGGCCTAAGAGGGCGGAGAAAGTAGTGGACGGTGAGGCACCGACGATGGTCGATTGACGACAAACCAGCAATTAAGGTAGGATCGATGTCTAAATTTTTGAGTCGAGATTACTGGTGTTTTATTTAATAAATTAAAATGTAAATTGTGTCATTAGCGAGTTCTGCAATTTATATAGAGTAATTTATGCAACTAAAGTGATTTTTGTCGTCACTGTTCATCGTAATTACGGTGAACGGTGATCTCTGCAATCACTATTCCCGTAATTATGAGGAGCAATGAATTTGTAGAATGTTTGTTTGATAGCCGGCCAGTCTTTTCATGCTAGACTCCCTCAGTGGAGGGCTAGGCTCCGGCATGCGGCCGCTGCCGAGGAGACCACCAGACCGGTGCATAGAAAAAAAGATGAAAATAGGGGTGTTGTTCCTCTGGCCGTTGATGACCTACAATGAGTCCTGGTCTTCTGGAGAGTTGGTCCATCGCCGGGCCATGACGGGCGGCTGGTTGCCACCGTGGTCAATTGCAGAAAAAAAAAAGGAATGGCCTTTGGCCGTAGGCGGGCCACCCGCCAGCTATCGGGCCAGAGCCATTTGAATTGCCTTAAGGTGGCGATTCGGTTGGCCTTGGCCCTCAACCGCAGCATGACCGATGGTGGCACCATTAGACACCAAAAACCGTTACCGAAGAAGTTGACCCACTCTGCGGATCATCAATTTCGGTTTGGGCTGGGTCGGGTTATGTAACACCTCGTGTTCTGATTACGCTTAACCCAAGAGGGTTAGGGGTAATTATATAATTTTTAATTATGTTTTAGGGTGTTTCAAGAGATGGAATTCCCGTATTTGGATAGAGCTCGAAGTAACCAGCATAACAAACCAATGAACATGTCAAATGGAAGTCAAGAGCAAAAGTTACAACCTCGGGAAGCATGTCATACAGGCGGGACCCACTTGAAAAGTGTGGGATAACATACTAATGTGTGATCTTATTTTGAAGGTCTCGTCAATATGAGTCTGTTGATACCAAGAACTCTCAATTCTGACTTCAGGGTAGGAAGCTATTGCATTTTGAGGTTGAGATATTATTTAAATAAAATAATATCGAATCAGATAGGATCGATAACATAACGGATATAACTCATGATGTAGAAAATAAGACTGATGATGTAGTAGATAAGATCGCTGACCTAGCAGATAGGACCGATGGTGTAGTAGATAAGATCGCTGACATAGAGTAAAGGACTGATGACGTAGCGGATAAGATCACTTACATGCATATAGGACTGGCACGTGTCAATTTTTATCTACCATGTGTCAACCTTATATCTATATACTTTCTTTATAAATAGCATTCAGTTTTCATATTTTGGCTCTCCCACGTTTTCTCAGTCTCTCCAACATTCTAAAGCTTCTTTTATTTATTTCTCACTCATTTTAAGTCCGATTCGAGTTGTTCAAAAGGCATTCTTAGCTAATTCAATGGTGTTCTATGCAATGGAAGTATCTATTCTTTGAGTTAGTAACTCTATAGTGGGAAAATACCCTAAAATAATAGGAGACTCTGCCTCTCACCTCAAATACTAAGGAGAGAGTTTCTGGAGTTGTTCTAAGTCTGTTTTCTTCCGTTCTTAAGGCGTTCTTAGCTAATTCGAGGGTATTTAACGCAATGGAAGTGTCTATTCCTTGAGTTAGTGACTCCATTAGTAGGAAACGCCCTGAGGCAAGGGGAGACTTCGCCCGTCGCCCTCGAGCCCTAAAGAGAGAGAAGTGGCCCGTCTCTGCCATCTTGCTACAAAGAGGAAGTGGTCCCGAGTGGGGGAGGTTATGTCCTCCACTAAAGGGCCACATAGTGTGAGATACATTCTTGGGTTATGGGGAGGTTTTATTCGTAACTTAAGAGCATGAAAAGAGAAAAGAGTCTTCGGGTAAAGGGAAGGTATGTCCGTCGCGTATGGCGCATTGAAAAAAAAATTCTTCGAGTAGGGGAGGTTTTGTCCGCCACCTATGGAATAGAAAATGTGAAGTGTCCCGAGTTAAGGGGAGGTTATGTTCATCGGTTTCGGGCCAACAAAAGGGAAATGTACTAGTTTAAAGGTAGTGTATATCCGCTGCTTTTAGATGTAATGAGAAAGATGTTCTCGAGCTAGAGGAGGTTTTGTCTGCCATATTTAGACCTGAAAGGGAGGATGCTTTAAGGAAGCAAGCAATTCCGAATGTCGCTACAGGGGAGTAAGCATTTCTTACATTCTGCTTTAATATGATTTATAAACACATCTTACTTAGTGTTATTAATATACTAATTAAGATATATATGATTTGATATGATCTTATATATGTTGATCTGCTCTAATTCGATCTGCTTGGATATACTTTGTTGTGATCTGATCTGCTTTGAAATGTTCTGTGGTGATCTGATATGCTCCTACTTGATCTAAAATGATTGGTATAGTTGGGTATAATATGATATAATTTGATGGGATCTAATGTGATCCAAATTACTCTATTGGGTGTTTTGCTCTGTTTTCTGATAGAGTGGGATGTGTGATTCGCTGATTTCTTTCCTTCCGCTCGACTCAGATGATTTATGATATTTTCGTTTGACACCGAATGATTTATTTGGATATAAGGATATATGTATTTTAACGTATATGATTTTGTGATGCTTGATACATGTAATAGCCAACAGGTAGAACTACATTCGGATCCGATCGTATTGGAATAATATCATAGATGTTATCCAATACGTACGTAGGCAACCAACAGCAAGGCGATGATGGCCCAATCGAAATTCTGTTTACACTTAGGTTTGTTTTCATCAATGCGCCACAGAACGTTAAATCTCCATAGTGTGTAGAAGAACATTATGAATCTCACACTCATAGTCTATAGCTCCTGGTTGGTTTCATTTTAATTTTTTTGTTTGATTTAATAAACTTTGATTTTGTTTTCTGAATAACCCCCGGTCCGGGTTGGTTTTTCGGGTCAGGATGTTACAGGTTACCCCACCCATTTGGCTCGGGTTTAAAAAAACAACAAAACACTTCAACTGAACCAGGTCATGTAAAGTATCTTGACCAAGTTTTAGATTGGGGAAAAATCTCAAAGGCTTTAAAATAACCAATCTACCCTTGTGAGTTAAAGTGTAGAATAATGATTAATGACTAGACTTAGGAGCTCTAGTTCAGGGGCCTATGAGTGGATTCAAAAATTGAGAAAATCGTAGTGAGATTTTAATATGTACCCTAATTTTGGACCAAGCTATAAGTTTGGAAAAAATCCTAGTAAGTAGATAATTGACTATTTTACCCCTAGGGTTAAAGTGAGACTATCAATTGAACTGGGGTCGGTTCAAGGGGTTTACGACCCCGTTAAATAGCAAGAAAATTACCTCGCGTTTATAATGTCAAGGTATACCCCTGAGATTAGTTTTGCACCTATTAGGATTTAAAAAAGCCCTAAATAAAATGATAAAATACCCCTGTGCATACCAACCTTTATTCGCGTGAATGGAATTAATGAGCCAATGTGATACTACAACATTTGAGAGGTTAATGACTTACCCAAGAGCAGAGATGACTGTATCCAATATGAAATAATTACCTTAATGCCCTTAGGTTCATTATGACCTATTTTTGTAAAAATTTAATATGTTAACTCAAGGTGGGTTAAGGCACAAGAGCTTTAACATTTCTAACATCATTATCGAGTTTGATTCTTAATGTTATGATTTTTTGGGACCGGTGTGGTTTTTTTTTTTTTATGTTGTTCATTTTTTAATGTTTGCTATTGATATGGTGATGGTAATTCATCATTAGCTTAAGTTAATGAATGATTAATCAATGGGGTAAGATAGCTTTGGATTGGGCAAGAAAACCTAATCAAGATAAAGACTAAAATGCCTCAGAAGGGTCTAGGACTAATTCATAGAGTGAACAAAGCCTTTGATATGAAGATTTGTCTTGGTTGATGAACTGATGATAGTTTGAGTTTTAAACCCTAGTCTAGAAGGGACTAATACAATTTGGGATAGTCATTCGGAATCTTGGCTTATTGATGAACAAGATAGGGTTCTAAATGGTTTCCTAAGTCTAGCTCTATTGGGGAACTGCTGTTTTGACCTTGTAGTTGCACTTCCCTGTTGGAGGGAGCTTTGTGTGAGCTGGGCTCACCACCTATCTATTTAGGATCATTTAGTGTACACACATTTAGATTAGCTAACATCCTTCTTGGTTGACTTCTCCCGCCACTTCTTGGTTGACCTTTCACTCCGGTCAGGTCTTTTATAGGCTAGGATGGGTAATGATACTTCCTGGTGGATTTCAGGGTCGTGGTAGATTCTAAGGTTTTTATCATGGGTTTACCTTTGAGGGTGGTCTATGGTGAGTATCATTTGTCACTTAGGTTAAATTTGTCATTTAGGTTAACATCAGATGAGTCTATCTATCATTGGGATTATACGGGGATATTAATTAGCAAACAATGGTTTGAGAGATAATTAATAACATTGTTTGATATTACTTGTATAATTAGAACAAGTGGAACGATTAAAGGACTTACATAAAATATAGGTTGGTTGAAAATACTTAAGAATTACATGTGTGATGCTATGCTTCTTAGGATAATATAAATTTTAGGCAGAACTACGTTTGGATCCGATCTTGTTAGAAACATTGGAGATGTTGTCTAATAAGTACGTAGGCAAGTAACATCGGGTGATGTTGGCCCGATCTGAAAAACATTAATCAATACTTTTGTTCTTTTGATACACTTCTTTAAAGAGAGGAGATGTTTTATTGCAGTTTGTTCTTGTTTGCTTGCAAGTTTTTTAAATGAGGACGTAGCGAGATCAGAATGTTAGTCGGTGATAGAAGACGACATTACACTAGTGTGATCTATATTCTTACTTTTGCAATTTTGTATGTAATTGTAATTACTGGTGTGATGACCAACTTTACTTGGTTAATTATTTTCATTCAGTTGATAGACTTGTACTTAGAGAGTTAACCTACTTTTTATCGAATTTTGACATATGTAATAATATCATATGTTTTGATATACCCTAGTTATCATGATCTGGATATTTAATTGGATGATTTATTTTGTGTTTAAGAAAGAAAAAAAAATTGTTGTGATTTATCGCGTGTCCTTTATTTAAAAAGGTTTTCCAAAGTCCGGGTCGTGATAATTGGAAGCTCAGGTACCACTTTAAATGCAAGTATGAAGTCATCTAAAGATTTTAACCTAGTTAGAGTTAATGGGACAGCGTAGATTTTATATGTTTCATTACCCTAGGTAAGCTTTTTTGAAGGGTTGTGGAAAGGCAAAGTAGAAACCCTTACACATGTTGAACATGGGACATGTGTACTAGTGTAGATGCATAAAATTTTGTTGCTAATCTAACACTTCGTGTTCCAATTACACTTAACCTAGGAGGGTAAAGGGTAATTATATAATTTTTAATTAATTTTAAGGATTTTTAAAGGATGAAATTTCTGTATTTAGCTAGAGCTCTAAGTACCAAGCGTAACGAACCAAAGAACACGCGAAATGGAGGCTGGAAACAAAAATTATGACCTTGGAAAGAGTGTAACCCACGTATATAGTACGGAATAACTTATCCATATGCAGTCTTAGTTTTGAAGGGCTTGTCGATACGAGTTCATCGGTACCAATAATGCACAATTCTGACTTCAGGGTAAGAAGATATCGCGTTTTAAAATTTTGATTAGAAGAAAAAAAACCGCCACATGTCAATGATGCGTCAAAACACTGACATGCATGTCAGAAAATTGATGCACACCTGACACATGTTAGTTATGCATCAGACATATGTCTAATGCATGGCGCGTGTCAGACACGCGTCAAACGCTCATTGTTTCTAGTTTTCTATATAAATCGATGACTATTCATACTCGAGACATTTTTGAAACTTCTTTTTTTCGTTTCTCACTCGTTTTCAATTCGATTCGAGTCGTTCGAAAGACGTTCTTAGCTAATTCGAGGGTGTTCTATGCTATAAAAGTATCCATTCCTTGAGTTGGTAACTCTATAAGGAGAAAACGCATTGGAGTAGGATGAGACTGGTCCTCACCCTTGAATTCCAAGAGAGGAGTTTCTAGAGTCGTTCTGAGTCCATTTTCTTCCGTTCAAAATGCATTATTAGTTAATTTGTGGGTGTGCTACGCAATAGAAGTATCTATTTCTCAAGTTAGTTACTTCATAAGGGGGAAATGCCTTGGGACACGAGGAGACTGTGTCTGTCATCTACGAACGTGTAGAACCTTTGGGTAAGAGGAAGGTTTGCCTGTTGTCTACGAACACATAGAGAGAAAAGTGTCTCCATGTAAGGGAAAGGTATGTCCGTCATCTATGGACGCATAGAGGGGAAAGTGTCTCCGAGTAAGAGGAAGGTATGTCCATCGTCTATGGAAGCGTAGAGAGAAAAGTGCCTCTTGGTAAGGGAAAGATCTATTTGCCGTCTATGGACGCATAGAAAAAAAGTGTCACTAGGTAAGGGGAATGTCTGTCCGTTGTCTACAGACATGTAGAGGGTAAAATATCTCTGGGTAAGGGGTGGTTATGTCTGTCGCCTTCAACTAGGGAAACGTCCCGATTTCAAGGAAGTTTCTATTCGCCATCTTCAAACGTAACGAGAAAGATGTGCTAGAGTTAGAGGAGGTTCTGACTACCATCTCCGGACCTGAAAGGGATGACGCCCTGAGGAAACAAGTAATTATGAATGTCGCTAGCTCAAAAATTGTAGGGGAGTAAGCGTTTTTGACCCTTCTATTTTAATTTAATTTATATGCTGGCACATCTTACTTAGTGTTACTAATATAGATATATATAATTTGCTATGATCTGATATATGCTGATATGTTCTGATTCGGTCTGCTTGGATATACTCTGTTGTGATCTAATCTATTTTGAAATGCTCTGTGGTGATCTGATATGCTCCGATCTGATGTGATAAGATCGGTATAGTCGGAGGAAATCTGATATGATCAAATGGGATCTGATGTGATCCAAATTACTTTGTTGGGTATTCCGCTCCACTCTGTGATAGAGTGGGATGTGTGATTCCAATGATGTATTGGCTTCCGTTAGACTCCGATAATTTATGAGATCTCCGTTTGACTCCAAATAAAAAGGATATACTTATTTTAAGCATATATGATTTTTGTGATGCATGATGTATGTAATAGCCTATACGCAGAACTACATTCAGATCTGATCATATTGGAATAATATTGTACATGTTATCCAATACGTACGTAGGTAACCAATGGCAAGGCAACGTTGGCCGATCCAAATTAGTTATAAAATTAGGTTTGTTCTCATCTAAATGTCACAAAATGTTAAACCTCCGTAGTGTGTGGAAGAATGTTATGACTCTCGCACTCAGAGTCTACAGCTCCTGATTGGTCTCATTTTTATTTTTTTTATTTTATGAAATTTTTTCCAATAATCCCTAGTCTGGGTCAGGTATCCGGGTTGGGGCATTAAATTATTGATTATTCATTAAAATGGGTTACACAGTGGAAGCTGAAGTTCAAGTAGGATTAGTGTTAAACCCTAGCGAGGTCAAGTGTGCCCAAGGCTAAGCTTATTTAGCATTGGCCTTGGAGAATTGCGGAGACACAATTCTTTGTACGAGGGGAAGAATGTAATGACCTGATTTTTTTTAGGATTTTAATTATTTAATTTCTTTCTGTGTGCTACTTAAATTAGAAGTTGCAATTGATGTGGTTTGAGGAGGCAGATTAAGTTTTTGAGTAGAGGCCAAGCTTGTCAAGGGTTGGCCATTACGAATTGCAAGGATGCAATTCTTTTAAGGGAGGAAGAATGTCATATCCTAGACTTTTCTTAGGTTTCAAAAATTAAATAAGTGAAAATTATGTTTTTTGACCCTTTGATATTTTTAGTAGAATAACTTCCTAAAAAGATAGAATTTATGGATGAAAATAATGTGATTATAAAGTAGACAAAAAGAGCTTCGAAATGCCACCAAGAATGCGCGAATCAGTATCCAGACGAGGGAGATAGGATTGTTTGAAGTTGAACATATCGTATATAGCCTGTTTACCTGATTTAAACGTGTAATTGGGCCGTTTAAGTCGTTTTTCGGGCCTCATTAATTAAAGTTACAAAATTAATTTTTAGAGGCCAAATTAGGTTCTCTAAGTGAGGAGGATTGACCCAACTTCTAGAGAGATTAGGAACCCTAATCCCTATGCTTATAAAAAGGTATGCTTATGACACAATGAAAGGGGGCTTTTGGGGACTGCCAAGGAGGGCAGAAAAAATGGTGGACAGCGAGGCTTCGGCGGTAGTGGATTGATGATAAACCTACATTTAAGGTAGGATTGCTGTCTAAATTTTTGAGTTGAGATTAGTGGGTATTTTATTTAATAAATTGAAAATATAAATTGTGTTATTAGCAATTTCTTCAATTTATAAAGAGTAATTTTTGCAATTAAAGTGATCTCTCTAGTCAATGTTCCCATAATTAAGAGGAATAGTGAATCTGTAGGATGTCTGTTTGACAGCCAGCAGTCGGCCGATGGCCGCGGTCTTTTCACGCTGAACTCCCTCAATAGAGGGCTAGGCTCCAACATGCAGCTTCCGCCGAGCATACTGTCAGGCCGGCATACAGAAGAAAAAAAGAGGAAAACGGGGGTGTTGTTTCTCCAACCCTCGATGGCATGCAACAGGACCTGGTTTCCTGGAATCACCATGCAGCAGCGATCCGGTTGAGCCGGTCCCTTGCCAGGCCATGACAGGTGATCGATCGCCACCGTGATCAGTTGCAGAAAAAAAAAGGAATGGCCTTTGGCCACTAGCCGGCCCTCTGCCAAGCCAGGGCCATCTGAATCGCCTCAAGGCAGAAATTCAGTCAGCCTTGGCCGTGAACCGCAACAAGGCTGGTGGCGGCGCTACCATTGGCTAGGAAGACCTCTTGGCATCACCAAAGAAGATGACCCGCTTTGCGGGTCGTCAATTTTGGTTCAGGTCAGATCGATTTTGGCCTGGGTATAATAAAAACATTAAAACACTCCAATTGAACTGGGTCCGGTTTAGTGAGTTACAATTGTCATAAAAATTCAAAAAAAAAATGATTGTGAAGGAATGCAAAGTATCTTGACTAAATTTCAGATTAGGGAAAATCCCAATGACTTTAAAATGACCAATTTACCCTTGTCAGTTGAAGTGTAGAATAGTGTGATTGAGACACTTATCGTGCTGGGTAAATGTTTAATAAATGAATTATATGAATTTGCATTATGTGTGTTAGAGACACTATTATTCAAGTTTATGTGATATGAATGAATGATCTGAATCATGTGATGGAGATACTATTATGCATATTTATGTGATATGGTTTTATGATCAGAATGGTGTGGTTGAGACACTATTATGCAAGTTTATGTGATTATGCATGCTATTATGCTTGATTTGATTAGATGTGAACTATTACCTATGCAGGATGGATGTTAGGTTATAACTTGATCATTTATGCCTTGACCTTAATAGGTGTGTCATATGTATGCTAGCTCTTATGTTTATGGATAAATAGGGGTTTAGCAAGAGAATGATCAGAAAAGGGTATACCATGTCAATTATGAATCCGACTTGCTATATTGCCATGCCGTTATGGTTTTCTGATTATTGTCGTTGTATTCAAACCTTACTGAGTTTTACTCACCCTACTTTCTTTGTTTCTGTTTTGGGGCTGCATGGTTTGACATGCAGTCGGGCAGGACCCTTTGTATGAGGAACGGTCAGGGAGAGCATGGGATTAGGCGTGGACATCTCTAGCCTTTGTTATGTCTTTCTTATTTACTTTGTTATGATAATAGAATATCATGTATGGTGTTTCTTGTTTTAGACTTGTGTTTATATTATGTTTTGGATCTGTTTGAGACTTTGGTTCGAGCCATGTGTGTTAGCTCAGGATTATAAGTTTGTGAGTATAAGACTTGCTAACTAATTCTGAAATAAAGTCCTCTTTTGTTCTACTTATTTACTCTTGCTCCAAGGTTATATGGTGCGTAACTCCGCTAGTTAAATTGCCCGTGTAAAGGGCTAAGTCTTCTGCTATTTGTTATCTCTTCAATTTTGTCGCCCCACATGTTTGACTTGCCCTTGGACCAGGTTCGGCTCGACTCGGGTGGTGCCGGGGTGTGACAACTTAGGTTTACATCTGATGAGATAATTTGTCATTGAGATTATACTGGGATATTAATTATCGAACAATGGTTCAAGAGTTAATTAATAACATTGTTTGATATTGCTTTTTTAATTAGAACAAGTGGAACGATTAAAAGACTTGTATAAAATGTAAGTTGATTGAAAATTCTTAAGAATTGCATGTGTAATGTTGTGCTTATGAGGATAGTGTAGATTTTAGGTAGAACTACGTATGGATCCAATCATGTTAGAAACATTAGAGATGTTGTCTAATAAGTACATAGGTAACTAACATCGGGTAATGTTAGCCAGATCCGAAAAACATTAATTAATACTTTTGTTCTTTTGAGATGCTTCTCTCAAGGGAGGAGATGTTTTGTTGCGGTTTGGTCTTGTTTGCTTACAGGTTCTTTAAATGAAGACATAGTGAGATTAGAACGTCAATGAGCGATTGAGGACGACATTACACTAGTGGGATCTAGTTTCTTACTTATGCAATTTTATAAGTAGCTGTAATTACTGGTTTGAGAGCCAACTTTACTTAGTTATTTATTTTCGGACAAATGGCAGACTTGTACTTAGAGGATTAACCTACTGTTAATCAAATTTTGACACGTGCAATAATATTATATGTTTTGATATTCATATTTGTGAACCCCAGTTATCATGACCTAGATATTTAATCAGACGATTTGTTTTGTGTTTAAGAAAGTAAAAAATTTTGTTGTGATTTATCGTGTCTTTTATTTAAAAAGGTTTTCAGAAATCTAGGTTGCGACAGATGCTACTGCATTTTTTCTTCAAATATCGAGGATGAGAGAGAGGGTAGAGAGAGAAAAAATAGTATTTTTTTAAATAAAATTATTAGCGATGCTTAATTATTAGTGTTGATACTGTTTACAATATTAGCGACGCTTATTTATGAGCATCGCTAAAAGACTATGATGTTAAAAAAATTTAACTATTTGTGACACTAAAGAGCATCGCGAATAGTTTAAGAAGTGGCGACGCTAAATCTTATTTGTTTCAAGAGCATTGCAAATAGTTATTTTTTTTTAACGTCACAAGTCTTTATGAGTGTTGCTAATATTGTAAATAATAGCGACACTCTTTATAGAGTGTCGCTTATAGTTTTATTTTTAAAAAAATACTATTTTTTCCCTCTCTCTATATTCTCTCTCATCCTCTCCTCTCTCTCTACCTTCTCTCTCTACCCCCTCTCTCTTTACCCTCACTCTACCCTTTCTCTCTTCACTCTCTCTACCCTCAGAGCCTCTCCAATCTTCACTCTCTCTCTACCCTCTCCTCCTTTCTCTACCCTCTCTCCTTTCTCTCTACTCTCCCTCTCTCCCCTCTCTCTCCTCTCTCCTTTCAATCTACATCCTCTCTCCTCACACACACTCTCCTCTCCCCTCTCTCTTTCCTCTCTCTCTCTCCCTAAATATCTTTCTCTCCTCTCTCCCCATGCCCTTTCTCTCCTCCCTCTTTCTCTCTCCCCTCTCTCCCTCTCCTCTCTCTACTCTCTCTTCCCTTCTCTATCTCTCCTCTTTCCCCTCTCCTCTCCCTCTCTCCTCACTCTTCCCTCTTCCCTTTTGTTCTCTCTTTCTCTCCTCTCCTTTTCTCTCTCTTTTCCGCCTTTTGCGACTTTTACATTGGAAGTGTCGCATAAAAACCTGTGCGGGCAACCCCCCCCACCACCACTCCTTCCCCTCCTCCCTTCCGCTCCCCACTCTCTCCCCTCTCCTCGGTGGCTTCGATGTCGGATTCCGGTGCCCCATCGGAATTCCGCCCCTCTCCCTAGTCCCCCCTTCTCATTCACATCCCCCTCCTCCCCTCCACCCCCCAGCTGAGGACGGGAAAGGAGGGGGGACCAGAGAGAGAGAGGGGGTTGGATTCCGGCAGTGCCAAAATCCGCCCCTCTCCCTAGTCCCCACTGGAATCCGATCCCCTCTCCCCTCCATGGTATTTGGCAGTGATTTTTTTAAAAATCTTAAAGTTTTTAGCGACACTTCTAAAAGTGTTGCTAAAGCCTATTTTTATTATTTTTATTTTTATCATATTAGTGACGCTTACTAAAGAGTTGCTAATATACAAAATTTATTTTTTAGATGTATTTTATCATTAGCGACGCTTTCCATAAGCATCGTTAAAACTATTTTTTATAATTTTTACAATTTTTAGCGACGCTTAAATAAGCGTCCTAATAAGCTATTTTCTATTTTTAAAATTTTTTATATTAGCAATGCTTACTAAAGCGTCGTTAATAAACAACTATTAGTAACGCTTATAATTATGCATCACTAATAAGCGGTTTTTATTTTTTGAAAAATATTTTTTATATTAGTGACACTCTATTAAGCATCGCTAATAACTGATTATAAGCGATGTCTATCTTTATGTATCGCTAATAATTTACTATAGAGATGCTTTACTTTACATTGCAAAAGTAAAATAATTAATGACATATAAATAAATGTCACTAATGTCACATTATTAGTGACGCTTTGTGTTAAGCGTCGCTAATAAGGAGTAGCGACTGACGCATTTAGCAATGTTTTTTAAGCGCTAAGCACTAATACTTATTAGTGACGTTTAGAGTATTATTAGTGATGCTTAAAAGAGGATCCAATTATTAATAAATTATAATTTTACTTTTTAAGAGGGTGTGGTGAAATGCTAAAGCGAGGTGCACAAAGGAATTTATCTTCCTGGGATCTTGAATCCTTTGCAGATGTTGTAGAAGGTGTAGAAACTATTAGGGTATTCAGTTGCAATTTCAGGTAAAGAAAATGTGGGTATTTATATTAGTATATCTTTTACTTCTGCTCTTCAATTGTTCCAATTCCATAGTTCGTATTAATTGCTTTGCAAAATAAGTACTTATATCCGGCAAACAAGGCTTGATTTTTGCGTTTGTCTAGCTTTTTATTTATTTGCTAGTCTTCCACACAAGAATGCTTTGCCCACTGTGGGCTATGTCAGTATGGCGCCATTAATCATCATCTGCTTGCTTAACGACATATTGAAGATCTTGTAGAAAGTTGGTTGTTTGGGTAGATTAGTTTTAGTATTGGGTTTGTTAATCATCTAAAATTTGGGTTCTTGCCTTTGCTTTACAAAATCGTAGCCGATTAGCACTTTCCTATCTGCGAACTTTTGTTGCCTGAGCCTATTTCTGTTTTTTTTATTTCTTTGTTGTCGGTTCACATCTTTCCTTAATTCGCCTTGCTTTCCCAAAACGCACCCGTGACGCACTTTCCTATTTGCATGGGTGGGACTCATGTAGGGGAAGTTTTATTTTTGCACTGTTCGTGTTATTATGATGTGAAGAAAATTGCGATGGTGGTCTGATCTCCTCCTCCCGCCGGGCAGAGCGATCTCTTTCGCATAGGGATTGCATCTTTTCCTCGTCCACAAAACACAGATATGCACATGAGAAGTACATACGTTTGATTTTGGTGTTCAACCTTTTTGGTTCTTGTTAGTTTAGTAATGTCTGCTCACTACCTTTATGTTTAATTTTGAATATCGGTTTGGACAGAGCAGACTACTGGGGATGCGTATCACCTACGCCACCATGTTCATATTTGGATTTCCATCAAAGCTTCCGCATGTCTTTCTCTTGTTCTTTTTGTTACTTTGTCCTAATCTATGTTTTTGTCTCCGGCAATTTGTGCAAGTATTTTTTAACGACTCGTCTTATAATGGCTGATTTCTATAGGACGCTGAAATTTCCATGAAGAACAATAATTGGAGTCTCGGGCAGTCTGGGCGAGCACAGATTGAATCTTTGTTTAATCTTGCTCTGAGGTTTGGGACACAATATTCCTGTCTCTCTGTTTCTGCTGTTCTTTTGCTCTGAGGTATATCTGTTTAATTGTAATTGTAAGAAAGAAAAGCCTAAGCTCTTTTTCTTTCGCAACCCTTCATCAATTAGTTTCCTGCTGGGCA
Organism: Saururus chinensis; assembly: GCA_035235625.1. NCBI lineage: Eukaryota > Viridiplantae > Streptophyta > Magnoliopsida > Piperales > Saururaceae > Saururus > Saururus chinensis. The sequence continues at coordinate 18,999,442 of CP141147.1, read as the reverse complement.
TTCTGTCATACTTGGTGCTTGTTTAATTGTAATTGTACCATAATACGCTCGTATAGTTACTGAAATAGGTACTTGCTAAATATTTTATTCTGTCACGTTTTATTATATATTTCTTGAAGTGCAATTATCTCGTTAGTTCTTTCACTGCAAGTATTATGTTAGTTCATAATGTATATGGCTTGATCTTTCTGCTTTTCCAAGTTTTCAGCTCTTTCCAGTTTAGTAAAGTTGGCCCACTAAATATTGCTTAGTAATTTACTTGGAAAGCTTTGTACAGAGTTGGACGCTGGGTAGAACGCTTTTAGTTTGCAGGGGTGATTTCTTGGCCCACCTGAGACGCACTTTCCTATTTTGGATGGGTGCTACTCATATAGGGAAACTTCTTTCATAAACTATCTTCTTATGACGTGAAGACAATTGCTAGAGTTATTAGAGCAGGCCTCTTTCCTACGGTTTGGATTGCATGGGGTTAAGTTCAAGAATGGAGTTTTCTCAAACAGAGTGAGCCTTTGCGAAGGGTAGATATCCCTGCCATGGATTGCATATTTCGTTGTCGAATATTCATCTACATCTATTTCTGTTCCTCCATTGTTATCTGTCCATAGTTTTTATGTTTTGTGCCTAAAGAAGTACATATCATCATTAGATATGGCTTGATTTTTGTGTTTCACTAACTAATTTTATTTCTTGCGGCTCTAGTAATTGTGTGTTTTGCCCATTGGGATATGGAAGTATGGTAAATAGGTTTCTGCTTTGGTATCCGTTTGGACAGAGCAGGCTATAGGGATTCGTATCACCTACGCCACCATATTAACAAGTTAGATTTGTAGAATTTAAAAATTTTGTGGACTTCAATGGGTTTTATCATATTTTCTGCATGTCTTTGTTATGTTTTGTTTTGTTCTGTTTTTCTTTTTCTTTAGCCATTGATCTTAGTTCTTTTTTGTTTGATTTAATTTCATGTTCTCACATTCGTATTGGTTAATTTCTTTCTTCCGTTAAGGCACGTTTGAGAGGTGAAAATGGGTAGAAGTTGCCAAATATTCTAGATGACTTACTTATATAAAAAAAAAAAATCTAGACTACTTCATTGACAAAGGAACAAAATCCATGCAAGTGTGATTAATAAAATAAACTGACTTAACATAAAATAAAAAAGGACAAACTAAACAAACCTAGGCAATTGAACTAAGGAATTAGAGTTCATTTTTGGGCTTGGATTCAAATTTCAAAAGCTTGGAGTTGGGTGATATGATTTGAATCTAAGTAAACACATATTTTTGGCTTGGCTTTTCTCGACATGTTCTTTTTCTTTAAACAATTTATCTTTTGCATGTCTTTTTGAAAGTTTTATGTTTTGAAAATTTACTGTTTACTTGAAGTACAATAAGACCATCATTTATGTTGTTTTAGTGTGGAATTTGGTGTTATGCATAGAAGTTGAGAACTGACAATAGATTGCAGGCTTGTTGTGTTATCGAGTGCAGGGGGTGGATGGGGAAAAGTGGTTGTTTTGTTATTCAAGTTGAATGGTTGAGGTACTTTTCCATTTTTGTGGGCAAGTGTGCTATAGACTTGAGTATATAGGCCGGTAGCAAACTAAGAAGGAATTTTGCATAGTTTGTGTTGAGCAGAAATTTGAGGGGAAGTGCAGCATGGTTAGACGAAATATATAGGTCAGGCTTTTCTCCATGTTTTCTTGTGCCAAGTCTATACTTAGATCTTGTGCTCTACTAAATCCAATTTTGTTACATTGTAGTCACCTTCAGCCCCATCCTTGTTGTTGTAGTTCGTTGGAGTCTATGAATATCAATAGGGTTGAATATAATGGGTTCAAAATAATTATGAAATTCCAATTTGATCAAGTGAAGCAAATGCCTTTATCATCTCACCAATTGAGTCAACATGCTCCTTTTGTACACCCGCATTGCTTCTTATTTAGCTAATCCAAGTGCAAAGTCTTCTTGTCACCACAATGGATGAGCATATTATAATAAGCGGACACCATGTTTTAAACATAGTTTTAGCAACATTAGAATCAAGGATGGAGCATAAAGTCATTACAATGTAAGAAAATCTGATTTAGTAAAACAATTCAGGGTTAGGCAAGAGCTAAGTATAAAATTAGCACAAAATACATGAAGAAAAAATTTGACCATTTTTTGCTGAAGGTGCTACATTTTTTTCACCAAATATTTACTCAGCACAGACCACACAAAATTCCTTCAATTTTCCACCAAGTTGTAACTTCACATCTTAGCCATAGTTGCCTCAGGAAAAATAAAAAGTACCTCTCTAGATTTGATTAAGAAATCAACCACAAAATCAACCACATTTGCCCCATCTACCCATTGCTCAGGATCACAAACTGATTTTCTCTATTTAAGTCTCCTCAACTTTTCCCTTTACATGGAAGAGTTTTTTCCATATTGCCTGGCCAAAGAATGACATATTCCATATTCCCTGGATTTTAAACAGAAATGTCATATGACTTGGTATAACACGATATAAGCTAAAATTTGGACTAAAATACCCCTGACGAGATGTAGGGTTTTATATCGTGTTAAACCCTCACAAAGTCGCATTCATTGGCATACGACTTTAGACACCGGCGATTCCTCTGAGTGAAAAACTCCATTCCGATTAAAAACTCACATCTGATTGGAAAGTCTTCTGTTTGAGCAAAGTCTAAGCGGCGTGTGAGAAGTTTTTGCAACCTATCCGACCAAAACATCAAAGATTAGGGATTTTCTATTCTAGAACGAGTTTGAGTTTGCGAAGAACGAGTTTTGGAACGAGGGTTTCTCATAAGCTGAGTTTTGAAATTGTACGCCCCAAAGCTGGTTCTTGTTTGTAGCGCAGTGAGGGTTTGCGGCGATCCCTGAAAAGTAGCGGCCGAACGAGTGTTTAATCCGGCTCGGAGAACAATAGTTTTGTGGTAAGGCATTTTGGACATTTAAATGCACGATTTTTTATTTAGCATGTAATCAAACACACGACATAGGCAGTCGAATCAGACTATCGTTGCGTCAGAAAGATGATACGGCATATATCGTGTTCTCAATAAGACGGCAAAAACATGATGTTGAACCATAATGATGTCGTGTATTTGAAGGCCTCTTAGCGTATGTTCGATTACATGATACATATACTTATCGTCTCTATAAAAGTTAGTTAGAAAGTGTGAACCGACGCGGCTATTGATTATGGTCACGACCTATTGTTGATTGACATATAAATATCCAATTTTTCAGATGTAAATTTAGAGTATTACATCAAATGGCGGAGTCAGTGAAGGTTGCAGAAGAGAAGAAGCAGAGACTCTACGGGAGAAGACCTGGTCTAGGAACGAATAGTTTCCCCGCTGGACTACGTCTATCAAAAGACCTTGTAGATTCACGTCCGGGATGTAAGGCAATTTTAGTGGAGTATGGGTTCTACTCAGTATATGATTGCGAGCCCATCATCATCTCCAGGCCGCTGTTGGATGTACTCATTGGTGATTGTTGGGACGACTCACTGGAGGTCTTTAACATAAGGGGCAAAAGACTACCCCTTACAGTGGCGGAAGTTGCTATGATCACGGGGTTGAGTGGAAAAGGGAACCTATGTCAATTGGAAAGTAGTCAGGGGAAAGCTGCCCAAGGTAAGGGGGAATTCTACAAGAAGTTCTTCCAAGGGAAGCGGCCGGAGAAGACAGGACTGGAAGAATTGTTCAAAGAAGTTGCTACAGAAACAAGGATTGTTTCAGACGAGGACTTAGCACGGTTGGCAATCGTGCACATGGGTGTCCTCATGTTATTCACGTAGAGCAACAGAGTCGTATCCCCAGCTCTGTGTGATTACTTAGATAACTTGTCGGTCGTGGGGAGCTACAATTGGGCAGGCACCGTACATGATTTGCTTATGAGAGGCATATCGCCAGCCCACCAAAACATCATGAGCAGACAGGATGAGCATTCCGCCACGGGCGGAATTCTCGTAGGGGCTTCATTAGTGCTCTAGGTAACACTTGTATGTGTTATAATACGCGAACTCTAATATCGTATTTATCATAACACGATATGTTTTAAAGATTTGAATATCGCCTTATCGGTCACACGATACAACTCTCCCTCATGTTATCGGACATACGCCATGTAGCATACACATATACATATCGTGTTCTCGAAAACACAACGATGTATTATATCATGGAGGTCTCATTAGACGATTGTAATTTATCATGTTACCGGAAACACGACATGTCTTTTCATGTGTTATAAGTAACACGACTAACTTGTTATAGTGAAAATACTGAACATTTTAGACTAATGTTCATATTCTTTTGTATTGTTCGCTAGGTATGGTTTTATGAGCATACGTCCATATGGGTTCCAAGTGGTCGGCCATGTAGCCCGAGGTGCAAGAGGAGGCTCAGATTTGCCCAACTTTTGAGTGACGTGGAGAAGGCTGATAAACTTGACCCGGCCAATGAAAAGGGGAGGAAGAAGATTCTAGCTCATCACCGGATATGGAAGTGGTACGAGGATGTCTTCATGAGGCTTAAGCCTGACTCGTAAATTGTTATGCACATCACACCAATTTCCGAAGAGGCGCATTTGATGGATGAACAAAGGGCAACCCCAAAAGCTAAGACGGCAGGTACGTAGCCTTTCCGAACAATGAAACCCGGCCATGCCACCCATGGCGAGACGTTGGGTCATGTACATTCTAGCCATGGCGTCATTGAATCATTCGTCATGCCAGTTGATGTCATGATGGGAATTTGTGAAGTTGTTTTGGAGAAGGCTGTTCTATATGGTGAGCGGGGATGGAACACAGATCGAGTTGCAGCTGTACTCATGCGTGTTAAGGACGATCTAGAGGTGGCAACTAGCCTCATAGAGTAGATACAACCCCCCGAGGAATGAGAGACAAAACAGCCGCCTGAACCCAGTCATCCGGTGGTCGCCCAAGCATCAACCCCTCCTCCGATAACCGAAGGATCACATTCGGTTCGTTCAAAGGTAAAAGCTTCAAAATCAAGAGCAGATCACCAACCATCTACCCCCAAACATCAACTAGTACAAGTCCCTCATCCGGTGGAAGAGGGATTCATTTTGAGTAAGTAGGACAGTTTGGTTAGGGGATATTCGTGTAGTGGATTACATGATAAGAGATCATATCGTTGAGTAAGACAGACGATGGTTGGCTTGTCCTGTCATCGATCACACGATCATTGAAGCAATAGTTGTGAGAACCATCTCTGCGTGGTCATGTGATCATGAGCACGATTAGGCCTCCATCGTGTTTTTACAAATATGTTAAGTATATGTATCATGTGTGTAAATGACGACTTTTGTGTATTTCGTGTAGCTACTAACACGATAACTTACTTCTTATATACAGAGAAACGGCAACCGCAAGCTGCCACCAAACCGAAGAAGAAGATTGGTCCGAAGTTGCAAAGGACCATAATAACTAGATTTTTGTCGAAAATAATGCGGAATTCATGGAACAACAACAAATAGTTGTGCATCAACCACGAGGTTTCGTGGATCCACCCCATGAGGTGGAAGAACACCCCCGGGATGTCGAAGAACAATCGAGGGAGGTAGAGGAGCCGGACCTTCCACTTGAGGTCGTGGCTCAAGTCCGCGATGTGCCGAAACAACCACGTGAGGGGCCCGCAAACCAGCTGGTGATTCCGGAACAACCCTTGAAGGGACCAGAAGCACCCCAGCAAGCTAATAAAGGAGAAGTACCCAAACAAGCAATAAAAATCAGAGTGAAGTGAAAAGCTACTCCTGGCCCTCCTATTGTACCTCCTGAGCAACGGAAGACGAACAAGGAGCCTGAGAAGAAAGTTGTAGCTTAGCTCTCGAAGAAGCTGAAGCATTTCAGCAACTACATTGATGAGAAGCTAGTAAAGTTTCAACACAATGCCCAGCCTGGAAAGCTTGGTGACGAAGTACCTCTGGCATCAGCCCCTGGCCCAAGCATTATCTGTCCGACACATCCAAAGTCTCCCCCCCCCCCGAACCAGTAGCCCCAATCGCAGTTTCCAGTGAAGGCGGATACTCCTCCAGTAGATGCGGACGTATTGGAGAGTATCCGCAATGTTGAAGATGTCGAAGAAGATACTGCGACTAAGATGAACAAGGAAGAGACAAGTCTGCGGCCGAAGGACTATCTTGACACAAAGTTGGTGTTCCACCTGGATGTTCAGGAGGAGGCAGTCAAGGAAATTTTCACGGAATTTCAGTCGAACCCATACAAGTCATGGCCCGTACAGACCCTCCTATACACCGACTACCTATCTTTGTTAAAGCAGGATTGCATAACGAATGAGGTAATACCTATGAATTGCTCATACGTTTTAAGATCTATCGTGTTATAAATAAAACGACTTAGGATCATATTGTGTTATTTGATTAAATTGAATTATCTTCTTATCGATTACACGACATATGATCCTATCGTTGGGTTTCATATATGCTAACAATCTTCTTGTAATTGCTGAAGTAAAACTATCGTGTTACTGACCACACGACGAGTAAGTTTATCGTGTGCTCGTAAACACGTTATAGTAACTTATCGTGTAATGTCATAAGATGATCAATAACTTATCGTGTCATTATTAATACGTATGGTATTCTGTAGGTTATCGATGTCTTCTTCCAACTCCTAGATGAACGGAATATGAGAAATCCATGCAGGTACCCCAACTGGTTTTTCGGAAAGTTCGCCATTCAACACTACTTTAATGTTGGCTCGGCAGAAGGGCTGGCGGAGAAGGAATGCAAACTCTCTGGGATATTGTTGAGAGGCCTAAATGTTAACACGAAAAGCGGCTTCATTCCTGTATACGTCAAAGGACACTTTCTATTGCTTATTATCTGCTGTAGGGAGATCACAGTCACCACTTCGCCAAGGTGGTACAATCCTCTAAAGGGTGATCACAGTCACCACTTCACCGAGGTGGACAGTGTCAGGAAACATGTTGCCAATGGAATTGAGAAGGCACTTAAGATAAAGGGCACTCAGACGTGGCCACTGACTAAGATCAACAAATGCCCGTACTAGGAAACAAATGAAGATTGTGCCATCTACGTCATGTACTATGTAGCAAAACTGGCAGGGGGTGTCATTCAGCCATATTTTAGACAACTCAATATAATAGGCTTGGTTAGGCTGATGATATGCGTTGCTATACTTCGGGCCCGAATTGAAGAGGAATTTGATCCGGATACAGATGAATTGTAAAAAGACCACTTATTTTGTATTTCATTACTGTGCGCCCTTATTATTTTTGTACATAATTGTTGTACGAATGTAAGATAGCGTATAATCGATCAAATGATTTGTATCAATATCGTGTATTCAATAGCGCAAACCGGCAGTACAAATATCCGATCGTATTATAGTTCTCACGATTCGATTAGGGTGTATAATCGAACAAACGATTTGTATCAATATCGTGTATTCAATTGTCGTGTGATTGATTGCACGCACTATTCCATATCGTGTAATGGATTACACGATCCGATTTTTAATAATTATTGCAGTTGCCTATTATCGTGTAATGTGTAACATGCATAACCTTTTAGTCGTGTGGTCGATGACACACTACTCTTTTTAAGTTTACATTTTTTACAAGTACCCATGTCAGATGGCGTATATTCATTCAAACAATTTCTACCCATGTTGTGTATTATTGGCGTGTGGTCGGTAACATTATATACGACCTTATCATGTGATGGAACTTACGACAAGCATTCATAGCGTGTTTGTAAGCATATAGTCATGACGTTGTAAACAAAATAGCTTGCGACCTCCTGGGATGGACCATTCGAGACATTGCTATAGCGCCTGGTCGCATACTTCCCCCACCAGATCAAGGTGAGCCCCTTATCTGACAGGGGTAAGATACACCATCAGGCACAATAGCAATCTCCGGAATAATCCGCCTCAAGTTGAGTTGGCATGCGATCTCCTTGCATAATCACAGATCCATCATTGTCGCGGATCATAGCAAATAGGGCACGAATATCGATAGATCATTCGAGTCATTGATATATCGTCGTCTAGTGAATCCTACCCACCATCGGATATAGGTGATGACCGTGTCTGATGGAGGGCCGATTCACCAGCCGCTGCCACAGCAATCTCCCGAATGACCCGTCTCCGCAAAGAACTAGTGAGTGAGCAGCTAGCAAACCCTAACCCTAATAAATATATATAGGCAGGGTGAAACGGATACAAACTGCTAGGTAAATGAAGGTATAGATGCTTCTAGAATAATGCATCGGGAATTGGGTCAATACAATCCTATCCTTGTCGTGGGTTCGGACCCACGTTATTACCAATATCATGTAAGCAAAGGAGATATTATCGTGTAATTGTATCCATTTTGGCATGTTATTCTATCGTGTAATCGATACTACGTTACGCACATATATCGTGTATTCGTAATGCCGACTTATTACTTCAAATAACTTGGTTGACCGCGTGTTATCGATCTTACGATAATGGTGTATGTCGTGTTATCGGTCTGACGATAATGCTGTATATCGTGTTATCGATCGTACGATAATGGTGTATGCCGTGTTAATCGGCCTTATGATAATGGTGTGGGTCGTGTTATCGATCTCACGATAACGGTGTATGTCGTGTTATCGATCTTACGCTAATGGTGTATGTCGTGTTATCGATCTTACGATAATGGTGTATGTCATGTTATCGATCTCACGATAACGTTGTATGTTGTGTTATCGATCTTACGCTACTGATGTATGTCGTGTTATCGATCTTACGATAATGGTGTATGTCATGTTATCGATCTCATGATAACGTTGTATGTTGTGTTATCGATCTTATGCTAATGGTGTATGTCGTGTTATCGATCTTACGATAATGGTGTATGTCATGTTATCGATCTTACGATAATGGTGTATGTCGTGCTATCGAGCTTATGATAAGGGTGTGTGTCGTGTTATACACGAAGACATCTTTCCACCGAAAAAAAGTATATAACTGATATTAATATTTTCCTTTAATTTGAAAGGGCTTTCATTACATACAACAAACTCATATTTACAGATCGGTGTATAAATACAAATAAAAAAACATTCTAAAGATAGTGAATCGTGCCCTCATCAGTTCAATTGTAACGGAACATTCGCGACATTGATATTACGCCGGGTTAGTTAATCGCCCCCCTTCAGTGGCCAGTTAGTACTGCACCACTGAAGGGGGTCGATTAACCGTCCGGTGCAATATCAATGTCCCAAAGGATCCGTCTCATGCAATTGTGGTGATGCTTCAGGAATTGGGTGGTAAAATTAATGCAATTATCGTGTGCTCGATGGCACGTCATGTTTTATTTCGTGTAATGGAGTACACAATATGAACAATAATCACTATTGCAGTCATCAACTCATCGTGTGAATGTTAACACTGTATACACGACAGTCGTTTGAAAAGAAAATACAAATTTGATCAAACGTCGTGTGGTCGGCAACACGATATACACACAGATCGTGTTAAGCCAAACACGCTTCAACAAGGATCATCCAAAAAGCTAATCTTTACAGATGAGTGAAAAAATACAAAGATAATAACAATCCGCCTAAGCGCGAGCGATCAATTGGCGTGGTCGTATTGGTGCTTTGGGCAGGATGAGACGGTTACGGACTGCTAGGTAAATGAAGGAATTTGTGCTTCATGCATAACGCTTTGAGAAGATACGATTATGATGATGGAATTGTCATGGGTTGGAACACACGTTATTACCAATATCGTGTAAGCAACCGACACTCTTGATTGCAAAATTAATAATCGAATGATATTATCATGTAATTAGCAACACGTACCCCATTTGGGTCGTGTTGTCGATTAAACGATATACATATACAGTATACCCTATTTACATCATGTCATGTTTCCCAATACACATTAATTACATATTCCATGTAACATGATGTATATTCAAAAAATTTCAGCTGAAGAATGGGGGTGGAAAAGGTAAGCCTGATCGATGCTCTCCTTCCTTACGCCGTTTGCGTGCGCTATTATTTGACCTCCATCGGCTTTTCGTTGGTACATCTGCCACATTGGGGGACCCTCCATGTGCATTGGTACATCGTTTGCAGTTGTGACCCAATTGGCCGCATGTTCCACATTTTCGTGGGGCTTTGAGAGGCGGTTGTGACTCTATCCGATTTTTTCGTGGACGTCCCCGCTGCTTTTGAGGGATAGGTGGGTTGAATGTAGGCATAACTCCAGCCAGTGCCCACTAGTGCTGATCCTTCATTGGGTGTAAGGGCTCACGATAGGTCACTTTATACATTTCAGTAGTGTACCATCTTTCGCAGTACTCAGACACTTACATGGTAGACCTAGATGTTGAAAGCATCCGCATGTGTATGTACAATCAACCAGGTTTACCACATCCCGTGAAGAACATATCGTGAGTAAGAGAGCATGATAAATGAATTAATTGTGGTCTCGCGTATACGATGCATCTTATGCTCATTACGTAAGACATATCGACTTACACGTTCAAGGACAATACTGTGTGTAACCTAACACGATATGAAGCCCTAATATATAAACAAGCACAAGCTATGTACATCGCCGTATGAATGCAATGTACCTGGTGATGTAGAGAGTTAACCAGGAATTCATACAGTGACACAGGCAATACAACGACATTCCTAGCTTCTTCTCGCCTGTTTTCGATGTGTTTTAGGGCAAATGGGGTTAACTCTTCCATCATATTTTATCTGTCCATCCGCCGTTTTTCAAATAATGCCATTGTGTGCTCCCTCATGTGCTCAATTAAACGCGTTATAGACATCGATCTGGCCTTTTTGAACATTGCATTTGCACTTTCGGATCTATTTGAGCTGAGTGCCCCATATCTTTTCCCTGGAAATGATACATTGGCCCAGTGATCCGAACCTATCTTATTTAGCCAAGCATATGCTTCCAGATTATGTTCTTTAAGGCTATTCATTGTTTCATCGTACACATTCAGTCTGAACGTTTCGGCTGCAACATGGAGCTGAATCTTTTGGTAGTTGTCCTTGAATCTGTCTAGCATATTTGCTGCCATGTGACAGATGCAATACCCGTGGTGTGTAGATGGGAAAAACTTCATCACATCATTTGTCAATCCCTTCTATCTATCTAAAACGATTGTATCCAACTCGGCTGGAGGATCAGAGAATAGATGATTTCTAAGCAACTCAAGAAACCAACACCAAGTTTTCTCACATTTGTTCTCAACCACTGCAAATGCAACACACAACATATTATTGTTCCTGTCCAGTGCAGTTGCCATTAATAGCTGTCCAGGATACTTTCCTTTCAAGAATGTTGCATCAACCGTTAGAAACGGCGTCAAGGTTTTTTCTGAAAGCTCTCGCAAAGGGGCCAAACATCTAGAATACTCTTTTGAAATCGTACCCACCCATAGGTCTAGGAATGTCACATGATCTCACTGGCACAACTACACTTCCTAGATTTATATATTCTAGCTGCTTACCGTAAGAAGGAAGTAAGCGGTAGGATTCGTCTGGGTCACCATCTATTAAGTCAGTCAGAGCTTTACCTGCACGAGCAAAGAAAATTTAGTAAATATTATACGACACCGGCTTACATTGTGTTCCCGATCGCACGAGAATTTATGTTTTAGTGTGATCGGAATCCTACATGATGCCTGGTCGTGTTGTTTGTAACACGATATTGAATTATGTCGTGTGAGTGCATATTCCGACTATAATTTAAGCCTGTAAATGATAACATGCTAGACTAACACATCGTGACACTAAATCAACACTTCGTTTCTTCTCATGCATTACCTGCGCACCAGCACTTTTTGTAGTTCGCAGTTATGCCCCAATGCTTCGAAATATAACTTGCTATGCTCTTAGGTGTAATGTCCACCGAGTCTTTAAAGAGGCCATAACATTTTCTCGCTATCCAAAGGTGCGATGCCAGGGGATGGTTAGTTGACTTCCTTTGGGTTCCACATGAATGAGTCTGCACTAACCTCGTGACAGTCACATGATCTCCTATATTTGAAGCCCTTATGTACCAGTTACAAGATTCATTGGAGCACTTTGCGGCGTACGTATTCCGGTTTTCATCCACAACACAATATGTGAAATTCACCTTTATTGCTGGTCGATCAAGACCCTCTTTAAATGCAACAGGCTTAGAAAATGTGCACCCAATTCGAGGAGCTTCTGGTAATCCTTAGCTTGAAAGCTACCTATCATTAGCTAGCCTTCATCAATATTCGGTTCCAACATGTTTAAATCATCGATGGTATCCCAATCTGCATCCGCCTCAACATCGACTTTACTGGGAACCTCGCTATTTACAAATTCTTCATGGTCGGACATACTTTCCATGTCAACTATATCATTATCGTACCACAGATCCTCACCCCACATATTCTCAACTTCTTCGCCTTCTCCGCCGTCGTAATTACAAGGGCTATATGGAGGTTCGTAGTTATCAAATAAAGTGCTTGTCCAACCCATCATTGGCGACAATTCCTCTGATCTATTCTGATTGACTTCAATTTTAGGTTTTGTACTCGCTAGATTGGTTAAAGATGATTTACATGGATTTGTTGAGGGCAAGTTTCCAGGTTCTTCCAATCTGCATTGCACATTATCGTGTTAAAAAAATGCAACATCAGTCGACATCGTGTATTTTGTTAACACGCAAACATTTCAAGACATGTTATTGACACCACGACATAAATGCATGTCGTGTTATTATATCTACGATGCAACACATAATTGCTCTATCACATGTGTATATCGTGTAATTACTAATACGATATATTACAGGTCGTGTTTATAACTTCGCACGATATGATTTACCCTTAACATGATAAGTTTAATATCGTGGTCTCGAGTACACGAAATATACCAATTGTGTATAATCTAAAGATTCAATATTGTTACCTGATAGTTTGAAAGGTGAACTGAGTTTCATTGAATCTGATATGAAATCCGACATTAGAGCTGGGATGAGCCATTACAACAGGTGATTCAGCTCTATTGACTGTTTGGTTCCTTTCAACAGAGGGTGATGGTGATTTATCACCGTTGTCGAGCCGTTTCATCTCGGCATACAACAATAACACCTCCTTATTCACCTTCTTATGAATGGAGAACATTGATTGGAGATCCTCATCATCTTGTAATTCATATATCATGGATGATTGGGGTGATGGAATTAAATACTTCAAATTGACATTACCATTCATGGAAAGTCGTGCTTTGACTTGCCCTAGCAGCTCGCCGAAGCTCACAGATGGATGAATGTTCATTAACCGTGCCATTCCACCGATATACATGTCGTCATTGCCTACCTCTCCATTATAATGGATGCAAATACCGATCCTATCCATGATCGGTGTAAAAGAATGATCGTTTCTGCGAAATGCAACTTTTGGAGCACTCAAATAGTGTTTGCGGTCTCAAAAATCACTTTTTTCTTGTTCATCGACTCTCGCCGGTGAGTTACCGCCGGTCAGCTCCCGCCGGCAATTCCGTTCACTACTGATGATTCCCAACACACCGGAATGGTGCAGCACTGTTCCGGTGTGCATTTATTACAAGCTGAACATTTAAAACATGATATAGTGAAACCTAAGGGTATTTTGGTCCACAACTAGGTCAAATGGCATTTCCGTTTAAAATCCAGGGAATATGGAATATGTCATTCTTTGGCCAGGCAATATGGAAAAAAATCTACATGGAATTGGCATCATGGTTCCCAAGCAATCAACTTAATCCTCCCCAATAAGCCATTGTGCCTGCGACCTTGGAGTCAATCATGGATAACAAGGAGCTTCATTACTAATGTATCCATTGATGATATCAAAATGTAACAACTAAAGCACTGTAGTCCCAGAAGGAAAATCATATGTTTTAGCCGCCAAAGCAGAGGAACGAGCGACAGAAGAAGCCATGGTGACAACAAATTTCCCACATTCATCTTCAATGATAGCTCCAATAGAAGTTTGAATAATTGAGTAACAATGTACACCATCAAAGTATAATTTGTACTAACCAATGTGCAATACTCCCTCCATCCCATATTCATTGTCTAGATTAGAAAATATAGTTCATTTTTTGTTTTCTAATCCAAACAATTAATACGGGATAGAGGGAACTCAATTTTTACAATGTTTTCTTTCATTGTCAGATTGCCTACTCGTAACAAATTAAATATGATCCTGCTATGAGAAGCAAACTTGTACTATAAGTGTTCTGTCAATAGCAAAATTATCAAACAACTTCATATTTCTTGTTTTCCAAATCAAGAAGGATATTGAGTCAATAATAAAGAAATTTCTCTTGCATTTCCTAAATATACCACTACTTTTTAGTGATATTTCAACATTCTACTATCTTATAGATCAATTCATTGTATTGTTTTAGAACCGCACGAAAAAATATTAGACATGGTTGCATTGAAATCAGCACAATAATGGAAACTAAAGCAGATCAAGCTATTGGAGAGAGTCATCAAGTTAATTTAAGGGTGATAACTAGCTAAGCTGGCTCAGAAGCTGAACTGGCTAGCCACATGGCTCGAAACATAAGATGGGATAAAATATTTGTCCCGTTATAACACCAATTATGAATATATTTTGAGATGCTAGCTCCTCCTCTATTGTTGCCGCCAGTTCCTCCTCCTCGGCTGATCTTGCCTCCTTCTCTACCTTTGTCTCCTCCTTGTCTACTGCCACTGCCTCTTCCTTCTTTTCCATCTCCTCTCCTCCTTTTTCTTTGCACCTCCTCTTCCTAATCCTCCTTCCTGACTGTAGACTGCCGATACATGTTATCACAAGCTACTAGTAATGAAGAAGAAGAGTAGGGAGGAGGCAAAGTACATGAAGGAGGAGATGAAGAAGAAGGAAGAAGGTCGGAGGAAGAGGAGGAGAAGGCGAAAGAGGAGCTGGCAACAGCGACATTGGCAGAACAGGTGACTTGGCGGGGTTGGGAAGCGGAGCTGAACAATGTTGTTTTACATTTCAGTGGGTTGGTGGAGATGAAGTAGAAGGAGGAAGGGGGCAATTCGGTAACTGATATGTGTGAACTATATTCATTTTATATGCCTATGTGCCTTATTTTCTAGCATACATTTGGTTAATTTGCATTAAATTATAGTTTATTAGTGTTAGGATAGAAATTAAAGTATTTATTAATCAATTTGGCTCAAATTATTAGGTTTGACATGTATTTGATGAATATCCTCGCACTCTACCTCCCCCCTCTGCTTGGATAGACCCATCTATGGCCAAGTTCTTAACTTTCCTACCCTCTAGTCCTCTGGTTGCAGCAAGAAGAAGACATGGAGGAGGAGGTGAAGAACGTGAAAGAGGAGACAAAAAGGAGGAGGAGGGGAAGGCGAAGGAGGAGCTGTTATTTGCGTTTGCCACATAGCAGGTGACCAGGCGGGGTTGTGGTGAGGAACATAGGAAAGTTGATTTATAGTCGAGTGAGTTTGTGGAGATGAAGTAGGAGGGGAAAGGGGGGAATTGAGTAATTGATATGTGTGAATTATATTCATTTTATATGTCTTTTACCTTATTTACTTGCTTATATTAGGTTAAGTTAGACTAGATTATAATTTATTAATGTTAGTGTCATGCTTGAGGTTTTTCCATGTATTTACTTTAAAATTTTATTTTAAAATATAGATGTAAATCAAAGGGAGCAACAAAGTTCAAAACATGTGAAAATGATTTTTATAAATTAGTCCATCCTACAACCAAACCTTCATTCTTAGGCATGACCCAAAACAAAAACATAAAAGTGAAAATTGTCATGACCATAGTCTTTAAAAATAAATATATCCCAAGCATATCTGAGTACAAGTTCTTCAACAGTCCGAGTTCTAAATCTTACATATATACACAAGTCCAGAAAAATAATACAAAGAACTCTCACCTTACTCAATACATGAGATTGTGGCAAAAAAATAATATAACATCACTACAAGTCAACAACATACCTAGGCTGATGTAGAGCTATCCACGACAGAGAATAAAGTCCAATCTAGAAAGCTCTCGGTCGAACCTACAAAATCCTCTCAACCAAGGGGTTAAAAATATGAAAAATGAGTATTTTTATACCCAATAGTGGAAACAAATTAATGAACTTCGTAAGTCAATACACAGATGTGCTCAAGAAACTTTACATGAAGCAAGAAATATATACCACATAAATAGAGTATCTTAAACACAATCCATCGCACTAGTTGGACTTATACTTACTCTTATGCTTACTCTTATAAGATTCTCTTACACTTATACTCTGGATTAGAGTTGTACCAAAGCACACTTACCCATACAACTTACACATATTTGTATGGCCTTACTCATACAATCATACTTGTGAGACCTTACTCATACAATTTAACTCTTATTCAGAAGCTTACTCTTACTATATTCCTTAGAAGCTCACACTTACACTTACTCTGAATCTTACAGATACAACTTACTCAAAATCTAATACATACAACATACTCTTATTGTCGTACACATACTATTGACAACTAAAGCTCATTGCAATTAATATGCTTTAGCATTGAAAAGGAAATGAATGCCCTTGTGACATTACCTTAACCTCTAGGGAGCAACTAGATGCCATGGATTTTTTCAAAGGCAAGGTACACCTATGCTCATGGGGCACAGGATCAAACATGTAAGCGTAGATCCATGATACTACTTACCTGAGCGCATAATTGGCCACTCTCTAGGGCCATACAGTGCCATTAAGGGTCATACAATGCCAACTAAGGGCAAAAATCTTATAGTGTCATTCTTGGGAATGAATCTTACAGTGTCATT
Organism: Saururus chinensis; assembly: GCA_035235625.1. Taxonomy (NCBI): domain Eukaryota; kingdom Viridiplantae; phylum Streptophyta; class Magnoliopsida; order Piperales; family Saururaceae; genus Saururus; species Saururus chinensis. The sequence continues at coordinate 18,982,572 of CP141147.1, read as the reverse complement.
CTTGGGCAGAATATACATTAATGTCATCTATAGGTAGAAAGACATACAATGCCTACGAAGGGTAAAAACATACAACATTTTCAATGTAGCATCAAATGTATGGGCTTAAATACAATGCTAAGACAAGACTGACAGAATATATATTGCTCTCAACAAAGCAACAAATGTCTAGGCCGAAATACAATACCAAGACCAAATCCAGTAGGACAACACCATGGCTAGACATGGAAGAATGTTCAGTCGATTGCTTATAGGTTGGCTCAAACACGGAGCTTAATCCATCAAAACCCTCAGTCTCAACTCACAACTTATTGAATTAGGATTAATTATAATTCAAGTTCATATTATGTAACTTATGCATATATATTTACACCTGAAACTACTTTAGTTTTGAATTCTTCAGCCAACCAAGCTAGAACCACACCCATTCAAAAGCTTTAATCCACAAGGGCAACATATTTCACTTAATTCATCCGTTCTATACTTATAACTCATCCTTACCCTTACAGTCTTACGGATCTCTGCATAGCCTTACATGTCAAACTACATACTAAAAGACTCTTTATGGGTCTTTGCATAGCCTTACATGTCAAACTCTATACCGGCATACTCTTACCATCATCTACTTATATAAGGTCCCTGATTTTTCTACGATATTCTATGATTTTCCTGCTATTTTTCTGGTTATTTTTGGCGGGAAAATATAACGTTTCAGCATATTTGACCTCGGTATTTATACCCATAGAGTCGGCTGTGGGTTCAGTCGTAGGCCACGGGCCTTGACGAGTGATTACGGCATGCAAAAGAGAGAAAGAAAAGGAAATGGAAAGAGAAGAGATAAGGAAAGAAAAAAAAATAGAGAAGGGATCGAGCTTGGGCTTGGCCGAGCCCAATCCAAAAAAGTCTAGATAGTGCGACCCCCCCATTTGTTGTCTCCTCTCTGGCGACCGACACCGCCAGCGGGATACCGGGCCACCACCGCCAGCTCCGCCTTGGCAGTGCAATGCCAAGGGGCCACTGCCCCGGCCCCCACGGCCGTGCCACCCTCCTTCCCGGTTTGCCCTCTCCCCTCTCTGGTTTGATTTGTCCACCACCGCCAAGGGCCGCGGCCACCCATGGCTCCACCCTAGGCCGACGATGACGTGAGGCCTTCCCTCACGGCCTCTTGGGTGTCTCCTCTGCCACCACATGCTTCTTCTCCCCTCTGCCAGTGTTTTTCTGCCCCTTAGGTTTTAGTTTTTGCCACCACCGCCGGTGGCTGGCTGTGGCCAGTTGGACTTTGTCCAGCCCACCTCGATCTGACGATGGTGGGGAGCCACCCCTCTCAGCCTCACTCCGCCCTCTTCCAGTTTACCCCGGTCAGTTCCTTTCTCCACTGTTTCTGGGTTGACGGGAATTTGTGGCTGCATCAACAGGAGCAAGCCACTGGTGAGCTTATGGTTGGCAGCATCCGGTAGACCAATGACCGAGTCTTGGCCCGACATAGCAGGTGCAGCCGTCCTGGCCCATCCCAGCTCCCCTTTTTGCCCTAGTCAGCCCTTGGTTCCTCTCTATTTTGGCTTTTGATGCCACCGGCATTGGCCGGTAGTGGACAAACGACCACCGTGGGTTTCGTCCCTGCCTAGTGACGGCCCCACCTAGGCCAGTTTGACCTCGTTTGACCCCAGCTCCTCCCTGTGACCCACAGCCACAACTAGTTGCACCTCACCGGCATGTTTGCCCATTGTGCCCTCTTGCCCATTTTACGTCGTCGGTACCGGACATCCTCTGGCAAGATTCTATATGGCCTACTTTGACCTAAGGTAGATGAGTTCACTTGCATAGGCCTTGGCCAATGATAGCCTCGCGGTCTTTGCATGACCTTGAACCTTCCCCTTAAGTGACCTTTGGCTGCATGTTCATGTAGCTGTGCGTGCGAATTAGGGTTTAGGCGTTGTATTTGTGCCGCCTGACCATCGGATGGCTCTGCCACCGAATGAAGTTGACATTGGAGTCCTCCACCACCTCTCCTCTGTCTGCGAGCGTCGTCCCATGCCCTCCAGCCTATTGTGGGCCCTTGTTGACACGAAATGGCCACCGTTGGGTGCTTTCCAAGGGTGATTTCAACATCGTGCGGCCGGTCAAGTACTTCTCAGCTGCTGACCGACCTTCAGTGAGTATACCCTCAACTTTTGGTCACACTGCCACTCATGTTGGCACGACCTTTTTCCCGGTTGACCTTAGTGTATCGCCGTGGATCGTGGATTTTTGCATCGACTTCTGATACCTCATTTGGCCGTGAATACTTTTGGCACTTCCTAAAACCTCGGGACAACAACTCTCTCAACTTAGCAATGTTTTTAGCTGCCAACACCGCAGTCAACGCCGCCACCATCGTGTCCTCGCCATCAAACATCATGATTACGAGGAAGGGGAGCTTTGAACTCGTAATTTCATGATAGCATTCTTTGAATGAGTAGCAACAAGCTAGGATTGTATGATTCCATGCTTTGGATGCTAAATAATGATCTGATTCCACGATGTGCATGTAAGCATGATTATATGGTATGTTGAAATGCATATGACATGCATGTGGGCTGTAAGTATGTTTGAGGAATGTGTGTGCTAGTGATGGCTAGAGTGTATGTTAGTAAGCTAAGTTTGTGGATTGTGTATGAATGTGCTAGTGATGGCTAGCAAGTATATGGATAAGTTAAGTATGTATGTATGTGTATGTGTGTGCTAGTGATGGTTAGCGTGTATGTTTGTAAGCTACGTATGTGGAAATATGTATGTGCTAGTGATGACTAGCCTGTTTGTTGGTAAGCTATGTGCATGGATGTGTATGTATGTGCTAGTGATGGCTAGCAAGTATGTTGGTAAGCTCTGTGTATGAATGTGTATGTATGTGCTAGTGATGGCTAGCGAGTATGTTGGTAAGCTATGTATGGAATAGTATGTGTATGTTATACATATGTGTGGTGGACATATGTATGTATGATGGCTATATGCCTATCTGATGGATATGTGTATCCGTGTGGAAGCAAAAGTATGGTTGATGGACAGTAAGAGGTGACAGAGGTTTCGTCCGGATTTGTTGTGGATGTGTAAGTCTATGACGGAAGACAGAGGATGTAAGTTTGATGGGCAAAGATTGGAGCCATTGATTTGGTTTGGATTAGAGCGTATGTTAGGGCATTGTCAGACAGTAAGAGTGTTGCATAATTGTACAAGCATAACGTACAGATTATGAAGTGAAAAGAAATCACAATGAGGTAAGAGGGTGATAACTGGGTTTGGCTCTAAGGAGCTTAGTTTGATAACATTTGTGTAAGATGTTTTGGCCATAAGGTGGATGGCGGTGTATGCAAGACCGTAAGGATTTGTGATACAGTGAGTTAAGTTCCGTGTTTGAGCTAGCCGAAATGAGTTGGATGAGCATTTCTCATGTCTTGCCATGGTGTTTATCCTGCAATATGTTGTCTATGTGCTGTATAGAGCACCAGATGACGGATGCTCTGTTGAGAGCAATTTTTGTTTTCGATTTGGTCTATGTGTTGTATTGAGCCCTAGATGTCTGATGCTCTGTTGAGAGCGATGTATGTTTTCAATTTGGTCTGTGTGCGGTATTAAGCCTAGATGTTTGATGCTCCATTGAGAGCACTATATGATTTCTGCCCAAGAGTGGCATTATATGATTCTGCCCAAGAGTGGCATTGTATGTTTCTACCAAAGTAGCACTATATGATTTTGCCCAAGAGTGGCATTGTATGTTTCTGCCAAAGTGGCACTGTATGATTCTGCCCAAGAGTGGCACTGGCACTATAAGACCCATATTGGTGGGCAATTCTATGGCACTATAAGACTCATTATGGTGGGCAATTGTATGACCCCTAAAGTATGGCTGTTTGTGTTTATATTTACGTGCTCATGTAAGTAGTATCATGGACCTGCTCTTACCTGTTTGATCATGTGCCCCATGAGAATTGATGTGCCTTGCCTTCAGAAAAGTCCATGGCATCTAGTCACTCCCTGAAGGTTAAGGTGATGCCCCAGTGACATTCTTTTCCATTTCAATGCTGGAGCTTATTAGTTGTAATGAGCTTTAGTGGTTGATAGTATGAGTACAACTGTAAGAATATGAGTATGAGCACGACTATAAGAGTATGTGTATAAGCACGACTATAAGAGTATGAGTATGACCGTAAGAGTATGTTTATGTGTAAGACTATAAGAGTATGATTTTGAGCAAGTCTGTAAGCGTATGCTTATGAGTAAGACTATACGAGTAAGGTCGTACGAGTAAGGTTGTACAAGTATGTATAAGTTGTATGAGTAAGCATATGATTGCACGAGTAAGGTCATACAAATATGTGTAAGTTATATGAGTAAGTGTATGATTGTACAAGTAAGTTTGTAAGACCCTGATTAAGGGTGTATGTGTATGATTAGTTCGATGGTATGATTTTGGTATGACGATATGCATATGAGCATGATTATGATATGCCTGTTTGATTCATGTTTGAGTTGCATGAATGCATCTATGTATGGACTTACTAAGTTCACTGTTTAGAACTCCCCTACTGGGTATTTTCCTACTGAGTATGAAAATACTCATTACCCTATTTTTTAGCTCCGTTGTTTGAGAGGCTTTTGCCGGTTTGTGATGGAGAGCTCCTGGAGATGGATGCTCGTTTTCACAGTAGATTGATTCTCTTTGACTCAGGTATATCCTTGACTCATTGCGAGTTTTGTTTGTGTCACGATCTCTTATATTGGGTGAGATGAGAATTAAGTGTTTATGTATTTTGGACTTTTAGTTTGGATTAGACTGTGGACTATTATGAGACTTGCACTCAGTGATGCCTGAGAGAATTGTATTTAAAGTCTATGATCATAGTAATTTATTCGTACGTTTGTTTTTGAGTAGCGTCTGTGGATGTTTGGTTTGGCCGTACGATGTTTGATCGAATAAGTAAAAATTTGGATGGGAAAATAATTGATGTGTGATGTTTTAAATTATAAAACTGTTTTTACAGGTTTTGTATTTCGTCATTTGTCCCGATTTATAGCCATTGTATTGCAAAATTTTTTCGTGAATTTTAAGAAAATGTGAGGAAAAATCTCGAACATTACAATTTATGGCTTTACATCCCACACAACCCACCTTAAAACCAAATTATCTTATTCGAACTTCTCAAATGACACCCCTCATATATAACTCTAATCATCAAACCCTTACTAATTCTTTACTAATTGTTCTTCAATTACAATTCATGTTATGTACATTATGTGTGTAGAATTATGTTGTCAACTCTTACTAACTCATAGTCCCACAGTAGATGCTCTGAACCTTAAGTCTTCTTTATCCTCGAATCCTCTAAATCTCCTACTCATTGCTCCAACGTACCAATCGAATCAATCCAAACCAATCCTTTAATCTCATCAAGTACAACCATCGCCCTTCAATCCTACGTCTTCCAACACCCAACACACTACTGCAATTTCCACTTCATAGTCCAAGAAACACCCATTCGACGGACTTCCAATAAAATGAACATATCGTGCCCACCAACCACACACAACCAACCCACATATGAAGATTTATAACACATCCTAATCACATACATATAATTCATCAAGCAACTCACTATCAGACTCCTTAGTCTTCACTAGCATAAGCATAGTTTACATACATAGAACATGCTCATTTAATCAACATTTATCATGTAAAACATTAAGTTACAAACTCCTAACATGCTGCTATAGAATCAAGCATGACATCATGAAATTATGAGTTCAAGGTCCCTTACATCATAATCCATGCGAGTTCGATGGCTAGCACACGATAGTGGTGTTGTCGATGGCTGATTTGGTGACTAAAAGCATCGCATTAAGAGAGCTGCTATCCTGAGGAGCTTATTGCATGTATGCTCTATATCAACAATCAAAAGGGGTTTTGATTGATGTGTTTTGGAGAACACTAAGAACACACTCAAAGGGGAAAACTTCAAGGATCAAGGTGGAACTTTAAGGCCAACAACTTCACAAAGAAAACATATTCTTGTGTTGGAAAAGGTTGGTAGTTCGGTATTTTGTAAGTTCTAACCCTTAGTCCATTGATTTAGCCGGGGAGAGGCTATCTGTGGTTTATTCCCCTGTTGGGTTTCAACGTTAAAATCCTTGTGTAATGGCGATTGCATACTTTGTGATTGATAGTATTTTAGTTATTTCTTTGCTTTACAATTCAACATAGGGATCATATCTTGTAGTTTGTTGCTTAATAGTTTAAGTATTATTAGGGCTATGACAATGAGGTGATTTACTAGGGTGGCAACATTAAACTTACATAAGACATAGACTACTTCATAAGATACTAAAGCAATAAGAGAAATGAATAAGAGAATTGCCCTGAATATATAAAAAAATTATTAATCTTTTAGGGATGTTGACTCCTAATTAGCATATGTTGAAAGAGATGTACAAATTATATTGTTTAAAAAGAACAAGAAATCATTATGGATCAAAAGCCCACATGAAGAATTGAAGGAAAAGATTGGGAGGTATGATATAATTTGCTTTTTAAGGAGCCTGATTGGCACCCATGCCTTAACAAACCAATTATGCCCATGTGGTCATATTTGCATTCTATGTGTAGCAGTAGAAGCTATTGATTGATTGGTAGGTAGAAGAGCCGTTAACTAATAGCAGCCCAGAGATTGAAGGACTAGTTCATGACTGGTTGAGGGAGCGTTGGTCAATGTTGTCAAAACCTTTAGATAATGACAAGTCAATAGATCACTCTATGCTAAGATTGACTATTAGCATGGGAAAGGGGATTTTGGGGCTTTTTACTATGAAAATTAGCAACTTTTCTGCCATAATTGTTTATGGTAAGGCCCTTTTCAGAGTGAAAGTATGTCAATTTTGGATGATTATAGAAAAGTGTAAAGGCAAGGCTTTTGGGCCAAAAGGAAATATTTTCTTCAATTTAGCCTCCTTTATACCTATATGTATTTAAAAAGTGGAAAGTGCAAGATTATGCAAATGAGATACCTTTTCCTTTCTACAATTCCCAATGCTCCAAACAAGGGTATCTTTTTCTTTAAATTCTTAAAACGAAAACGGTCCTAAAAGGCTCTCTCTTTTCCCACCCAAAGGGCATCCAAATGCCCCAAAAATATTTTTAATCTTTGGTCTGTATTATCTTTATGATAATAATATAATTGGTGTGAGTCATGGTTGTAGGCAGGATTTTTGAACCACGATTATTTGGGTTTTTTTCTTATTTTCTTCTTTGTGACAATTGCGATTGTGTGCAGTTGAGTATGCCTGTTTAATTACCCCATCAATTTAGTATCAGGGACCAAGGTTCAAGCCATGGCATAAGAAAAAAAAACTTAAACGATGGGACAAACTTTGATTCCTAGACAATGCAAATTAAAGATTGTGTGTAATATTAGCAGCAATTATATCTTTTCATTTTAAGAAAGAAATCAAATAAGATGTTGGATGAAGACTTAGATTAGATACTAAATCATAAAACCTGAATAAAAATGGGAATTGTGCAACCAAGTTGCTATATCATCATTGGCTTCAAATCTCTTTGAAGGGAAGACAACATGAAAGTTATTTGCAGCCATGGAGAGATAACCTTCTTCATCACATAAGTTCTATTTGATGTATTTGATGAAGAAGTTGTTTAATCTTAAGATTGTGAAAGATCCATTGTTGTAGAACACTTGCAGAATGTTAACACCAAAACGTTAGTTGGAATAGTTAATGTTATAATCTTAGATGAAATTTGAGCTCTACTACAATAGGATTATGATCGTTTTGATGATAACATGTGTTATGAATAGACTTGAAAAACATGTAAAGCTTAATCTTGGAAAGGAAGATGTAGAGAAGGAGGAAGAGGTGGTGGTAGAGGAGGAGAAGTAGTAGGGGGATGGAAGAGGTAGAGGAGGAGGAGATAGAGGAGAAAAAGATAATAAGCAAAAGTGGCAACGAGAAGGAGAAGGAGTAGGGGGAGGTGAAGGAGGAGAAGACAGAGGAAGAGTTGGTAGCAGTGGTGGCAGAGGAAGTGGCAAGTAGGACTGAGAGGTAGAGTCGGACAAAGCTAGTTTAAGGTCTAGTGGGTTAGTAGAGATGAAGCATAAGAGGACAAGGGCATTTAGGTAACTTTTATCATCATAAGAAAAAATTTCTATGTGTGTAGGTTCATTTGTAATATTTTGATAAAAGTGTTTATATTTCTCTAAGTTTAGCCCATTTGAAGCATGGAACGCTATATCGGCCAAGATTGGTACAATTCACATGGTGATACGGGTGATGCAGGAATTTTCTACATGAGCTCTATCTTTTGACCGTATCGGATCGATACGAATTGATCCACCGCTAACTCTACTACTGCCTTATCTTCTACGTGCTATTTTGGGACAGGGAGAGGGCCTGTCTTTCCCTAGCAGTCTTACTATCACAGCTTGCAACCTCCAGCTCAAAGCTGATTTGTCTTCCCCTTCTCTGATTGGCAAGGTACAAGAGGGAGAGTGCAGCCATTTGTCTTCCCCCTGCCATCCTACCATCCCACCTCACAACCTCACACTGTCGGTTTAGAGCAGCTCCATCTTCCCTTTCTTGGATCGGCCAAATTACGAGAGGGAGGGCGCAACTGTTTGTCCCTTAGCCATCCTGGCATTGTAGCTCACAATCTTGTACCTTCCCCTTCACCGATCGGCCAAGGTACGATTATACGAGAGAGAGAGAGAGAGAGAGAGAGAGAGAGAGAGAGAGAGAGAGAGAGAGAGAGAGAGAGGCTTTTCTTTTGCCAACTCCAATTTGTCCTGCCTTCTCTGAACTTTCTTCCCAGAAAACAAAGAGTGCTTCAAAACTTTGTGTTCTTCTGCCTTCATCTTCCATCCGAATCTCTATGCCATTGGCTTGTCTGGACATTCTCCAACTCTAAGTGAAGAAAGAAGGGGTGCATTTTTAATTTGTTTATCTGGTCAAATGTCATGATGTTTTAAATTTTTTATCTGGTCCAATGTCATGATGCTACCTTTTGTTTGTTAGTATCTTTGAATGAATTGTTTACTTGTTAAACAAACTACTTGTTTACTGATGTTTGATTGTTTACAATAATAATTTGCCTTGATTAGATGTTAATTGTGAGTTGGATGCATAATTTGCAATGCTTAACCTTTCTGAAGGTGCACAAGTTCTTTTTGAATGTTGTTTGCTTGGATTTATTTATCTTTTAATGAATGAAGGTGTATAGGTTGTATTTAAATGAATTGTTTTGTTGTTTGCTTGGATCTTTTTTTTTCTTTGGTATAAATGTTTATAAATCCTCTTCATTGTGTAAACATACCTCTTAAGTCTCTCATTCACCGTAAGTCTGACGGCACTACAAAAATATTGTATGTCCCTTCTGTCATGTAAATCTAGGTGTTTGACTGAAAGAAAAGTGAACTATATAATGTTTGCATAATCAAATATATAATGTCCAAAATTAGTTTATTTTTCTATATTTGTCGGAGCAATCATCTTTTCAAAAGATCTTAATGTCCAAGTTGTCAATGAGTAGTTAATTTTCTATTATGTCAAAGCTCCCAAGTATCTTTGTTACCAACTTCTTCCATCATCTTTTTTACTTCTCATTTTACATGGATGACATATTTGTTGTACCGAAACCATTCTCACATGCTCCAATTTTATGCGGAATTGGGCAGACACATAGTATTTTCAAGATGGAACCAAAGGAGAAAGAGCTTGACATCGGGTGGAATCGTAGTACAAGGGTTGGTGGAAGTAGGCATAAGATGCAATGTAATTGGTGTGGGCGTATCATGGCCGGGGGAGGTGTCACATGATTAAAGCTTCATTTGTCTCTATATTCAATCATTTATTTTTGTGTCTTAATATACTTTGAAAGAAGCATTATAATGATATATTATTAATTACAACATTTTTCATATGTATCAAAGCATTCACGCCCATTTTGACGCGAACCAAGTGTATCTTTGGCACATACCCATATCCATGGTCATCGATAGTGTCATCCATATCAATATGGCCTTTCATGGTTTGAAGACTATTTTCAGAAACCACTTTAATTTTAAAGTGATAAATATCAAGCTAATTAATATGTTTTGAGATCGGTAAACTTATTCGACTTTTGTAAACATATTTTAACATCAATCCCCATAGCTAAAATACAAAGATAAAAGCAAAATGAAAATAAAATAGGAAAAAGCCCATGTCTAAAGGGCAAAATTTTCTCTTATGGCTTAGGTTATACTTCCGTGAAAAAACTGAAGTTGCCAATTTAGGTGTGAAATTAATTAGAAACAGAATGGAATTTATATAAATTAGCACACCCAATTCAATGTAGAATTGGAATTAGGTTTGGTTCAGGAATTTTTTAGATGGAATTATGTTTGGGGTACCAAAATTTGATTTTTTTAAGCAAAATAACAAACGTACCATTAGATTAGGAATTTTTAAGTTCAAAATATGTTTGGGTACCAAATTGTGTTAAGCACATAATCTTTAGTTCATACGTGTTGAGGTATCAAAAAGGTCGGACCTAGCCTGGCTCCAAAATATATAGCTACGTGTGTGTGGGTGGGGCAAGGCCCGGTCTGCACCTCCAAACACAAGCCTTACCCAATGTACCAGGCCGAGGGCCAGCCTGAGGGACTGCCAATTTTTTTTAAAAACAAACTGCTTGCACTATCCCATAAGGCTTTGGGTGTTCCCACCTTCATTCTAGCGCTACGTACATGATCAACCCTTCTGGCTTCGAGTCCAGGCAGCTGCTAACGGCGTCTTCTCTCACGTTGGAATCACGATCGGAGACAATCAGAAGGGCCGACGCGCACCTTCCTATTTGTATTTACTTGAATTAGTCACGTATATTTTAGCTGGTCATCTTATTATGATGTGAGAGGCGGTGCCAAAAAAGCTCCAGCCGCCACTTGACTTGACTACTTTGTATTTAATCTCCTCGATCGGCATTGTACCATGAAGACAACAATCATGAAGAATGGAAAGGTTTGGTAGCAGCGGCATCCACAAAGCAGGTATTCCTGTATATTAATATATCTTCTATTTCTGCTCTTCAATTGTTCCAAATCCATAGTTCGTATTAATTGCTTTGCAAAATAAGAACTTATAACCAGCAAACATGGCTTGATTTTTTCGTTTGTCTAGCTATTTTATTTCTTATTTTGCTAGTCCTCTAAACAAGAATGCTTTGCCCACTGTGGGATATGTCAGTATGGGCGCCATCATTCATCATAATGATTTATTAAAGATCTTGAATAAAGTTGGTCGTTCGGGTAGGTTAGTTTTAGTTTTGGGTTTGTCATTAATAATCTACAATTTGGGTTCTTGCCTTTGCTTTACAAGAACGCAGCCGAGAAGCACTTTCCTATCTGCATGGGTGGAACTTTTGTTGCCTTATCCTATTTCTGTTTTTTTATTTATTTATTGTCGGTTCCCATCTTTCCTCAATTCGTCCTTTCTTACACGAGAAACCTTTTTGCATGAGTGGGACTCATGCTGGAGAACTTTTGTTTTGCCTATTTCTTGTTATTATGCTGTGAAGAAAATTGCGACAATGGCCTGATCTCCTCCTCCCGCCGGGCAGAGCGAGCTCTTTTGCAAAGGAATTGCTTCTTTCCTCGTCCCCAAAACACAGATATGCACAGCAACGACCAATATTAGTTTCGGATTGTTTTTGCAAAAGTGAAGTACGTACGTCTTGATTTTGATATTTGGCCAACTTTTTTGGTTCTTGTTAGTTTAGTAATGTCTGCTCACCACCTTTATGCAATATGTTGCACTGAAACGTTAAATATAATTTAAGTTTAAGTATCGGTTTGGACAGTGCAGGCTAATGGGGATGCGTATCACCTACGCCACCATGTTCATAGTTGGATTTCCATCAAAGCTTCCGCATGTCTTTTTCATGTTAACGACTCGTCTCGGGCAGTCTAGGCAAGTTTTTTTTATCGACTCGTCTTATAATGGCTGATTTCTATAGAATGCTGAAAGTGGTATCTGCGCCATAATTTCCATGAATAACAATAATTGGAGTCTCGAGCAGTCTGGACGAGCACAGATTGAATCTTTGTTTAGTCGACAAAGCAGGTATACGATCTCTTGCTCTGAGGTTTGGGACACAATATTCCTGTCTCTCTGTTTCTGCTCTTCTTTTGCTCTAAGGTATATATCTGTTTCTGCTAGTCTATTCTTGGTGCCTGTCTCAGTACCACAAAGTATGCGAAATAGTTGTTAGGACATATATAGAGGTAGTTTCTATGCATGTAAATTATACAGATTAATTGATTTATATATCAAGGGTGATTTAGCGGTGCTTGTTTAATTGTAATTGTAAGAAAGAAAAGCCTAAGCTCTTTTTCTTTCGCAACCCATCATCAATTAGTTTCCTTCTGGGCATTCTGTCATATTGGTGCTTTTGGGTAAAAACATGTTGTACCATAATGCACTCGTATAGTTACTGAGATAGGTACTCGCTAAATATTTTGTTCTGTCACGTTTTATTATTTATTTCTTGAAGTGCAATTATCTTGTTAGTTCTTTCACTACAAGTAGAATGTTAGTTCATAATGTATGGCATGATCGTTGTGTTTTTCCAAGTTTTTCAACTCTTTCCAGTTTAGTAAAGTTGGCCCACTAAACATTAAATATTGCTTAGTAATTTACTGGAAAGATTTGTACAGAGTTGGACGCTGGGTAGAATAGTTTTAGTTTTAGTTTGTAGGGGTGATTTGTTGTCGTTTCTAATTCGTCCCCAAACCCACCTGAGACGCAGTTTCCTATTTTGGATGGGTGCTACTCATACAGGGAAACTTCTTTCATAAACTATCTTCTTATGACGTGAAGAAAATTGCTAAATTTATTAGAGCAGGCCTCTTTCCTACGGTTTGGATTGCATGGGGTTAAGTTCAAGAATGGAGTTTTCTCAAACAGAGTGAGCCTTTGCGAAGGGTAGATTTCCCTGCCATTGGTAGCATATTTTCATTGTCGACTATTCATCTACATCTATTTCTGTTCTTCCATTGTTATCTGTCCATAGTTTTTATGTTTGGTGCCAAAAGAATAACATATGATCATTAGATATGGCTTGATTTCATGTTATCACATTGGTATTGATAGATTTCATTCTTTAAGGCACGTTTGAGAGATGAAAATGGGTAGAAGTTGCCAAATATTCTAGACGACTTATATATAAAAAAAAATCTAGACGAGTTCATTGACAATGGAACAAAATCCATGCAAGTGTGGTTAACAAAATAAACTGACTTAACATAAAAAAAAGAAAAACTAGATAAACCTAGGTAATTGAACTAGGAATTAGGGTTCATTTTTGGGCTTGGATTCAAATTTCAAAAGTTTGAAGTTGAGTGATATGATTTGAATCCAAGTAAACTCATATTTGGCTTGGCTATTCTCTGCATGTTCTTTTTCTATCATCAATTTATCTTTTGCATGTCTTTTTCATATTGCCTTTTTGTTGTTCTCTTTCTTCAGTCTTTTAATTCATAGAAGTTTAAAGTTTTATGTTTTGAAAATCTACTGTTTGCTTGAATTACTCGATCCAGCCATGAAGTTGGTTGGGTATATAAATAAGACCATCATTTATACTGTTTTTGTGTGGAATTTGGTGTTGTGCATAGAAGTTGAGAACTGACAATAGATTGGGGAAATGTGGTTGTTTTGTTAGTCAAGTTAATTGGTTGAGGTACTTTTCCATTTTTCTGGGCAAGTGTGTTATAGACTTGAATCTATAGGCCGGTAACAAAATAAGAAGGAATTTTGCATAGTTTCTGTTGAGCAGAAATTTGAGGGGGAAATGCAGCATGGTCAGCCTAAATATATAGGTTAGGCTTTTCTCCATGTTTTCTTGTGCCAAGTCTATATTTAGATCTTGTGCTCTACTAAATCAAGTTTTGTTGCATTGTAGTCACCTTTAGCTCCATCCTTGTTTTTTGTTGGGGTCTGAATAGTTATAGGGTTGAAAATAATGGGTTCAAAATAATTATTTGATTCCAATTTGATCAAGTGGAGCAAATGCCTTTATCATCTCACCATTTGAGTCAACATGCCCCTTTTGTACATGCGCATTGCTTCTTATTTAGCTAATTCAAGTGCAAAGGCTTCTTGTCACAACAATGGATGGACACCATGTTTTAGACATAGTTTTTAGTAGCATTAGAAGTTTTAGAATTCATATTACTCCAACAGCCAAGGATGGAGCAGAAATCATTACAATGTAAGAAAATCTGACTTAGTAAAGCAATTCAGGGTTAGGCAAGAGCTAAGTATAAAATTAGCACAAATACATGAAAAAATCTAACCATTTTTGGCCAAATATTTACTAAGCACAAACCACACAATTCCTTCAATTCTTTCCACCAAGTTATAACTTCACATCTTAGCCATAGTTGCCCTCAGGAAAAATAAAAAGTACCTCTCCAAATTTGATTAAGAAATCAACCACATTTGCCCCATCTACCCATTGCTCAGAATCACAAACTGATTTTCTCTCTTAAGTCTCCTCAACTTTTCCGTTTACATGGAATTGACATCAGATTTCACAAGCAATGGACCCTCCCCTATAAGGCCATTGTGCCTGCGACCTTGGAGTCAATCATAGATAGCAAGGAGCTTCATAACTAATGTGTCCATACCAAAATCTAACAACTATAGCACTGAAGTCCTAATAGACAATCATATGTTTTAGCAGCCAAAGCAGAGGATTGGGTGACAGAAGAAGCCAAGTTGGCAACAAATTTCCCACATTCATCTTCAATGATAGCTCCAATAGAAGTTTGAATGATTGAGTAACAAAGCACACCATCATATAATTTGTCCCAGCCAATAAGCAATACTCCCTCCATTCGATATTAATTGTCTGGATTAGGAAAAATTAGTTCATTTTAGTTTTCTAATCCAAACAATTAATACGGGATAGAGGGAGCTCAATCTTTAGCATGTTTTCTTTATTTGTCAGATTGGCTAGTCGTAACAAATTGGATATCATCCTGCTATGAGAAGTAAACTCGTACTATAAGTGTTCTATGTCAATTGGAAAATTACCAAACAACTTCATATTTCTTGTTTTCCAAATCAAGAAGAATATTGAGTGAATAATAAAGAATCTTCTCTTGCATTTCCTAAATATACCACAACTTTTTAGTGATATTTCAACATTCTACTATCTTATAGTTTGGTTCACTGTATGAAATTTATTTTGAGATGCCAGATCCTCCTCCATTGTTCATGCTATCTCTTCCTCCTACTCAGCTGATCTTGCCTCCTTCTCCTCCACCTTTAATTTGTATCTTCCTTTTCCACTGTCACTTCCTCCTCCATCAATGTCTCCTCCTTCTTTTCCACCTTCTCTCCTCCTTTTCCTTTACTCCCCCTCCTCCTAGTCCTGAATTTAGACTACCAATACTTTTTATCGCAAAGTTGCTAGTAATGAAGAAGAAGACAAGGAGCAAGAAGAAGAATAGCAGGGATGAGGAGGAGTAGAAAAAGGTGAATGAGGAGCAGGCAGCAGTGACAGTGGTAGAGAGGGTGACTAGGTAGGGTTGGGAAGCAGAGCTCAACCAAGTTGATTTACGATTCAATGGGTTGGTGAAGATGAAGTAAAAGGGGGAAGGGGCAATTGGGTAATTAACATATGTGAATTTTATATATTTTATATGTCTTTTTACCTTATCTGCTAGCGTATATTAGGTTAATTTAGATTATTAGTGTTAGGATATAAATTAAAGTATTTATTTATTCATTAATTTGGCTCAAATTATTAGCTTCGGCGTGTATTTGATGTCTATCCTCACGCTCTGTGGCCCCCAACCTCTATCCCATCTATGGCCAAGTTCTTAGCCTTTCCTGCCCTCTAGTCCTCAACCTAGATAGACCAATCTATGGCCAAGTTCATGGCCTTTTCTGCCCTCTAGTACTCAATCTTCTTGCGAATAGAAAGAAGAGGAGGAGGAGGCAAAGGATGTGAAGGAAGAGGAGGAAAAGGATGTGATAGAGGAGAAAGAGGAGACAATGAAGATGGAAGAAGGGAGGAGGAAGAAAAGGATGTGAAGGAGGAGGCGGAGGTGGCAAAGGATGTGAAGGAAGAGAAGAAGAAGAAGGTGAAGGAGGAGCTGGCGATGGCGACAATGGCAAAGCAGGTGACAAGGTGGGGTTGGGAAGCAGTTTTCACAAAAGATGGTTTATGGTTCAGTGGGTTGGTAGAGATGAAGTAGAAGGGGAAGGGGGCAATTGGGTAACTGATATGTGTAAA
The DNA here is from genome assembly GCA_035235625.1 of Saururus chinensis. Lineage (NCBI taxonomy): Eukaryota > Viridiplantae > Streptophyta > Magnoliopsida > Piperales > Saururaceae > Saururus > Saururus chinensis. The sequence goes on along the minus strand of CP141147.1, from coordinate 18,966,254 downwards.
TTATATTAATTTTATACACCTTTTTACCTTATTTGATAATGTTCATTAAGTTAATTTAGATTAAATTATAGTTTATTAGTGTTAGGATTGAAATTAAAGGATTTATTTATTAATTTGGCTCAAATTATTAGCATCGACGTGTATTGATGACTTTTCTCATGCTCTGCCTCCCTAAGACTAGATAGACCTATCTATGGCCAAGTTCCTAGCCTTTCCTGCCCTCTAGTCCTCAAGGAGGAGTTGGAAGAAGGGATGAGGACGAGGCAAAGGACGTGAAGGAAGAGACGAAGAAGAAGGAAGGAGGAGGAGGAGAAGACAGAGGAGGAGCTGGCAGTGGCGACAGTGGTGGAGTAGGTAACTAGGCGGGGTTGGGAAGTGGAGTTCAGCAAAGCTGATTTATGGATCACTGTGTTAATGGAGATGAAGTAGAAGGGGGGAAGGGGGCAATTGGGTAAGTGGTATGCAATATCCCGAATCTTCCTAGGTTTCGAAAACCCATTAACTTTCTTAGTAGAATAACTTCTTCAATAGATAGAATTTATGACTGAACCAATGCATTTAGAAACTAGATAGAAAGTTCTTCAAAACGCAGCAAGAACGTGAGAATCAGAATTCGAATGAAGGAAATACAATTATTCAAAGTTGAGCATATCATACAGAGCCTGTTTACCCGATTTAGATGTGTATTTGGGCCGTTTAAGTTATTTTGCGGGCCCGGTTAATTAAAGTGACAGAAATGAATAAAAAAAGGGGCCCAAGTAGCCTAGTTTGCCCAACTTCTAAGGGGATTAGGGTTTCTAATTCCCATGATTATAAAAATACCATCTAGGGCTAATATTAGGGAGAGGTTTTGCCCCTTAAGGGAGAGAAGAGAAGAAGCCGGTGTTGAAATTTTCTGGTCAGGGTGGCCGACCATGGAGGTGGGGAGAAGCATGCACGAAGACCGAATTATTTGCGAGGTAAGATTGTTCCTTTATCAAATACTAGAGTTAATTATTTAATATCTACTTAATCATAGAGTTAAGGGAGAAAAGCCCCATTGAAGGATGGGGCAATGACCAACAACTGACCGTCAAACCCGATTGGGTATGATAGCAGTTTCAGGCATCGAGAGGAAAATTTGGGAAGGGGCAATCGGCCCAGACAAAGCTATGGTGAACCACCACCGGGGGCAAACTATGGCCATTCTGAATAGCCACCAGCGGCAAATTGTTCTGAACAAATTTTCACCGGCCGTAGTTGTGGCGCCCCGGCCCGCGGACCGACCCGGGCCGGGGGTGCCGAAAGCGACGAAAACCAAACCCAGAACCCGAGAGCGTCCGTCTCTGAGTGCGAGAGCCTTCTCCTTCCTCTACGCGCTACGGAACTTTAGCGCCCCGTTGCGCGTAGGCAAAAACTGGCCTAATTATATAACTAATTCGGACCGGGCCAACGTCGCCTTGCCGTTGGTTGCCTACGTACATATCGGATAACATCCACGATGTTACTCCGATACGATCGGATCCGGACGTAGTTCTGCCTATTGGCTACTACATACAACGGGCACACCAAAAAACACATACGTATAAAGTACGTATCTCCGAATATTTAATCGGAGGTATACGAAAACCCGATAAAACACCGGCAACACATATCTCGCTCTATCATAAAGACGAGCACCACACGAGCACCACAACATGCCTCGCTCTATTCCAGAGCGGATATATCACAATCACACGTCTCGCTCCATCACTGAGCCGAGACCGAACACACACCACACGTCTCGCTCTACCGTAGAGTGAAACAACACACATCATAGCATAAAAGCACACATCGATCATGGCATATAAGCACACATACACACACACACACAACACATCTCGCTCTAAGCTAGAGCGAGACAGCACACGTCATAGTATATGAGCATAGCATATCGGAACATAAAGGATCATAGCACTTCATGGCATATGAGCACATATCATGGAAAACATATAGATCATAGCATAGCACACATCATCATCACTAGCATATACCATTCTATAATTAAAATAGGAGGTTAGGAAACGCTTACGCCCCTGATGTCTCACGAGGTAGCGTATTCGGGATGCTCGTTTCTGGTCGTCCTCCCCTTCAGATCCGGAGACAGCGGATAGAACCTCCTCTAGCCTCCAAACGTTCATCGCCTTGTGTCGAAAGACGACCGACTGACCGATTCCCCCCTTTCCCGGAGACTTCTTGTTTTCTGCACCTGTAGGCGGCGGATAGAACCTCCCCTACTCGGGGTATTCCTCACACATCGTGGCCATTCGGTGGAGAACGGAGTCTCCCCTACATCGGGCTACCCCTCTTGATCCGGCCCGGTAACGGTGGACGGAGCCCCCTCTCTCTCCGGGCCGTCTCTCTCTCTCTCTCTCTCTCTCTCTCTCTCTCTCTTGGGGTAGGAGGGTGGCGGACAGGCCTCCTCTCGCCCCGGGACGTTCCTCCCTTCTAGGAGTGCCAACTCGAGGAGTGGACCATGCCATTGCGTAGATCACCCTCGAATTAGCTAGAAACGCCTCAAGAACGACTCGAATCGGACTTAAAATGAGTGAGAAACGAAGAACAGAAGTTTCTGAATGTCAGAGGGAACACAGAAACGTGGGAGAGGATTCAGAACCGTGGGAGAGAGTTTTCCAGAACCTTTAAACTGAAGACTCAGGACGCTATTTATAGAAAAACTGGATAGACCTGAGGCTGACACGTGGCAGATAGGATTGACACGTGTCAGTCCTATCCGCTGCGTCAGCGATCTTATCCGCTTTGTCAGCAATCCTATCCGCTTCGTCAGCAATCCTATCCGCTTTGTCGTTGATCTTATCCACTGCGTCATCGATCCTATCCAGAATAATATTATTTTATTCAAATAATATCCAAAACTCAAAGCGCGATAACTTCCAACCTCTACGTTGGAATCGCATGCTCTTGTTACCGATGGACTCGTGTCGACGAGCCCTTCGAAACAAGACCACACATGGGTAGGTTATCCCGCACTTTCATGTGGGGCCCGCCCAGGTGGACGCTTCCCGAGGTCATAGCTTTCGCTCTCGACCTTAGTTTCGCGCGTTCTTCGAATTGCTACGCTCGTTACTCCGAGCTCTACCCATCTACAGGGGTTTCATCCCTTAAAACCCCCCTAACACTTAATCACCATTTACCGAATTACCCTTAACCCACTCGGGTTAAGCGTAACCGAAAAACGGGTCGTTACAGTAGTGGCCAGGGGCTTTGTCGACCAGAGCTAATCTGCACATGCAATTCATTCTGGAAAAGAGAAAGGCCCTATGACGGGTTCAACAGGATCGAAATCAAGCGCCTCCTTGTGGCCACCAAAGAAATTAGTCAACCTAGAAGCATCAGCGAAGCCTACGAAGCTCTGCCAGCGGTTCTACTCAAGCAAACCAGAGAGAGAATGGGAAAAAAAAGAATAGAGGTAGAAGGGGAGGGGCAGTTGCCTAGGCTGTGGGTGCCCTAACACCGGTGGCTGGGCTATTCCCCTTCTTACTCGTTTACCCCTCTCTAGTGGACCGGCAGCAGCCCCACCTGCTACTATTTGGCAGTCATTGCAAATAGAGAGAGAGAGAGAGTGTGTGTGTGTGTGTGTGTGTGTGAGTGTGTGTGTGTCATTGCTAGTTGGCCACCGGGCGGCGATTAGGCTAGGGCCATCCGAATCGCCTCGCAATAGCGATTCGGTCAACTTCAGGCCTTCTCCCGTCTAGAGACAACGGCTGCGGGTCATATGGCTCCTGTTCGGGCCGGGTCGGGTGACTCAACCCATTCAACCAGGATCCATTATTTTTAAAATAATTACAATTATACCTTTGAACTGAGCCCGGTTCAACGAGTAAATGAATTGGGAAAACTTTGTAAAAATTATCAAATGACTGGCAGATTGTGTAGAGTCTTAACGAAGTTTTTGACTGGGGAAAAATCCCAAAGGGTGTAAAATAACTTTTTTACCCTTAGAAATGAGCTGTAGTAATATTTAATTACCCGTCTCAAGCTTCGATTCAGGGTGGTTTAGATGTTAAATTGTTTTGAAAAAAATACCTAATGGAGGAGCATGGAGAGTGAGATTATTAAGTTCCAGCTTGTGGAAAAATCCCAAAGACTATAAAATAAATGTTTTACCCATATAACCAAGTGGCAATTTACTTACCCAATTTAAAGGATCCGGTTCAGGGGCTTATGAGTGGGTTTAGAAATTAAGAAAAATCTCAGTGATAGGTGTATGTGTACCCTAATTTTAAGCCAATGCACGAGTTGGGGGAAAATCTCATTAAATAGATAAGTGACTATTTTACCCCTAGGGTTAAGGTAAAATTATTAATTGAACTAGAGTCGGTTCAAGGGGTTTACAATCCTGTTAAATGGTAAGAAAATTCCATCAGGTCCATAATGCAAGTAGTACCCCTAAGATTAGTTTCAGACCCATTAGAGTTCAGAAAAGCCCTGAACAAAATAACAAAAATACCTCTATAAGCGGATCGGCCTGCATTCACATGAATGAAATTAACGAGCTAGTTTGATAATGGATTCTCTTCAGAGGTCAAAAACTTACATGAGAATGGAGACGACCATGTCCAATGTGAGATAATTACCTTACTGCCTTTACGTGCATTATGACCCATTTTTATAAATGTTTAATCAGCTAACCCAAGGAGGGTTAGGGCATGAGAACTCGAATATTTCTAATTATCATTATTGAGTTTGGTTCTTGATTTTATGATCTGCTTGGACTTGTGTGCATCTGTATTGTTTATTGTTTTGATGTTTCTTATTAATGTTGTGATAGTAATTTATCACCAACTTAATATTAATGAAAGATTAATCAATGGGGTTAGATAGCTTTGGATTGGGCAAGAATACCTAATCAAGATAAAGACTAAAATACCCTCAGAGGGGTCTAGGCCTAGTTGATGGAGTGAAAAAGGCCTTTGATCAAACGATTTGTCTTGGTTAATGAACAAATGACAGTTTTGAGCTTTAACCCTTGTCTAGAAGGGACTGTTAGGGTTTGGGATAGTCAATTCAAAATTCTTTCTTGTTGATTAATAACATAGGGTTTAGAATGGTTTTTCTGAGTCCCCTCTATTGAGGAGCTATTGATTTAACTATGTAGTTGCACCTCCTCGGTCGAGGGAGCTCTACCTGAGTTGGGCTCATCACCGATTTATTCAGAATCGTTAGTGTATACGTATTTGGATTAGTTAACATCCTTCTTGGTTAGCTTCTCTCACACTTTTGTTCAAGTTTAGTTATAGGTCATGCCCTTCTACTCTAGTCAGGTCCTTATGGGCTTGGTTAGGTGATGGTACTTCCTTGTAGATTCAAGGGTCACACTATGGATGGTTTCCTTTAGAGGAAGGTCCATGGTAGTTGTATCATTTGTCACTTAGGTTGACATTTAATGAGTCTGTCTATCTTTGGGATTAGACAAGGATATTAATTATAAAACAATGGTTCGAGTCATAATTAATAATATTGTCTGATATTTTTTATTTAATTAGAATAAGTGAACAATTAAAAGACTTGTATAAAATATATGTTGGTCAAAAATACTTAAGCATTGCACGTGTGATGTTGTGCTTCTTAGGATATTGTAGTTTCTAGGTAGAACAACGTCTCAATCTGATCTTGTTGAAAACATTAGAGATGTTGTCTGATGGGTACGTAGGAAATTAACATCGGGCGATATTGGCCCGATCCGAAAAATATTAAATAATATTTTTATTCTTTTGGAAATGCTCCTCTAAGGGAGGAGATGCTTTGTTGCTATTTGGTCTTATTTGGTTGCAGGTTCTTTAGATAAAGACGTTGTAGGATTAGGTTATCGGTGGGCAATTGAGGACGACCTTTCACTAGTGGATCTAGTTTCTTACTTATGTAATTTCGTAAATAATTGTAATTATTAGCGTGACAGCCTATTTTACTTGGTTATTTATTTTCAGACAAATGACATACTTGTGCTTAGAGAGTTAATGTGCTATTTATTGAATTTTGATGCGTGTAATAATATCATATGTTTTGATATTCGTATTTGTGAACCTATGTTATCATTAACTAGATATTTAATTAGATGATTTATTTTGTATTTAAGAAAGAAAAATAAATTTATCGTGATTTATCATGTGTTCTTTATTTAAAAACGATTTTGAAAAATCTGGGTTGTGACATGATATGTGTGAATTATATTTATTTTATGCGCATTTTTACCTTATTGCTAGTGTATATTAGGTTTATTTAGATTAAATTATAGTTTATTAGTGTTAGGATAGAAATTAAAGTATTTATTTGTATATTAATTAATTTTGCTCAAATTATTTGCTTTGACATTTATTTGATCACTATCTTACCCTATCTTGTCGTCAAGTCCTCCACCTAGATTGACCCATCTAGGGCCAAGTTCGTAGCCTTTAGAAGAAGAAGAAGAAAGGAAGTGGTAGGTCAAGATCCAAGAATTGTCTTCAAAATAAAAGGCATCGACAGCTATAATTACAAGGATTAGGCGTAATTATAGATTGTTCCTCGAATTTGATGAAGAAACCTACCTAGATTGGTTGTAGATGCTTGCAAAAGTAGAGATATACATCGTATTAGAACTAGGTTAATCTAAACGCATCAATAATGTGTCCTCTTTGGAGGCATTTAGTAGACTATGGTGATAAACAGTTTTTGTCTTTATTAGATGGATAATATATATTTTATATATGTGTGTATTTTTATGGTCGATGATTCTCATTTAAAATATAGAAAAGTATATTTTAATATAAATGTGTATGCATATTGTTGATGGATTGCTTAGAAATTAAAGTATTTATTTATTAATTTGGCTCAAATTATTAGCTTCGACATGTATTTGATGACTATCCTCGCGCTCTGTCTCCCCCCACCTCTGCCTGGATAGAGTCATCCATGGCCAAGTTCTTATCCTTTCCTGCCCTCTAGTCCTCAACCTAGATAGACCAATCTATGGCCAAGTTCTTAGCCTTTTCTGCCCACTAGTCCTCAATTTTGCCTCCAACATAAAGAAGAGGAGGAGGCAAAGGATGTGATGGAGGAGAAAGAGGAGATAGTGAAGATTGAAGGAGGGAGGAGGCAAAGGATGTGAAGGAGGAGGAGGAAGAGGCAAAGGATGTGGAGGTGAAGGATGTGAAGGAAGAGAAGAAGAAGAAGAAGGTGAAAGGTAATCAGGTCATCTAGAACAGATTCATCTAATGTGACGTTATCCTCCCCTAACATTGTATAAAAGTCCCTCAATAGTATTGAATGTCTTCTTTTTATTAATGCCCTCGGTTTTGGTTCGGTTTGGTTTTGATCTGATCCAATTACTTTCTCTGGGGAAGTGCTAGGACCAGCCTCTTTAACCACCTCGAATAAATCGACTCCTCTGTTAGGTATTCTAGGGTTTAATTCTTCATATAAGAAATAAGCATCTCTAGACTCAATTACCCTCGTTGTCCCATCCGTGTGGTGAACCATGAATCGGTACCCCTTACAGTGGTCATAGTAACAAATAAAGTTGCACTTTATGGTCTTTGGGTCTAGCTTTGACATATGCCCTATACCCCCACACTCTAAGATGCCCAAAGTTCGGACGTCGATCCGTCCATAACTCATAAGGTGTCTGTTGGACTACCTTTGTTGGTACATGATTTAGGATGTACATGGCAATATTTAAAGCCTCACCCCAGAAATTTGTTCCTAACTTAGAGTGATTTAACTTGGACCTTACCATGTCCATAAACGTCCTGTTACGCCTTTCTGCCACTCCATTTTGCCGTGGAGTGTACGGTAGGGTGCACTGATGAACAATCCCCTGATCAGTACAGTAGTCTTTAAACATGTCAAAGGTGTACTCACCACCCCTGTCAGTCATCAAGATTTTTACTTTCCTACCTAACTGAGTCTCTACCAAAGTTTTAAATTCCTTAAATTTATCTAAGGCATTAGACTTCCTTTTTATTAAATACATATACCCATATCTTGAATAGTCATCTATGAAATTACTCATCCCTCTGTGGGTCAGAACGTTTAGAGGCCCACATATATTAGAATGTACCACCCCTAAGAGTTCATTTGCCCTTTGTCCCTTTTGGAAGGATTGTCTGCTCATCTTTTTCGATAAGCAATCATCATACACATGATGGTCTTTGGATATTTTGGGTAACAACCCAACATTAGACATCTTATGTAGCTTATCTACATTAACGTGATACAAATACATATGCCACAGCAGGGCATCATCCACAGACATTACAATATACTCAGAAGCACTTATATCATTAGATTCAGAAGAGTTCATTACATCTAGGCAATATAAGCCATCAACTAAAGAAGCAGTAAATAGTACAGTCCCACCCTTGCCCACAGTGGCCTTGCTCCCCTTGAGCCTAACCTCAAACCCCTTCTTAGTTAGAATAGGGATTGAAATTAGGTTCCTCCTAATGGATGGAGCAAATGGTACATCAGTCAGGACTAGGGTAAACCCATCCTTAAGAGGAAACCTGTAGTTTCTCATAGCCTCCACCTCGCAGTATGTGTTGTTGCTCATGAAGACTTTGTTCTGGCTAGGCATCAGGTTGACCATCTCTCCCCTGGTTCCCCTAAAGTGAGAAACATGAACTGTAGCTCCTGAGTCCAGCCACCAAGTCTTCTCTTTGATGTCAGCAATCATCACCTCAGAGACAACACACAAAATCTCCTTGCTCTTGCCCTTGTTGTTGTTGCTTAAATGGTCATCTTTTTGGGGATAGTTAGCCTCGAAGTGGCCCACCTGGCCACACTTGAAACATGTACCTTTGGGTTTGTCATTCCTTTTTACAGTGCCATTGTTCTGAGGTTTCTTCCTATTCTTCTTAAAAACTTTCTTGTTAGAGGGATCAGGCCCCTGTCCACCTTTCTTGCCTCCACCGAAGTTCTATACTAGGTTGGTAGTAGCAATACCTCTAGAAGCCTTCACATGGTTCCTCCTTTCTTACTCAAGCCTTATCTTGGTAGTTAGAGCCTCAATTGTGATCTTATAGTAACTCATGTTCAGATAGACCACCACACTCTTCCAAGATTTAGGAAGGTTGTTCAACATTGTAGACACTTCGACTCCCTCAGAGATGGGGTCCTCCAGTGTCTCCAGGTCATCAGCGATGATGGACATGGCACTTAGGTGCTCATTAGCATCATCTCCTTTCATCATCTTGAAGTTTTGGTACTTAGAGTGCAACATCTTCTTATGAACTTTTGTCTGCTCCCCATACCTAACAGAAACTGCTGCCAGCATCTCTCTGGCTCTGGCAGCCTTGTACTTCTCAAAGAGCCTTTCCATATTTGGCTCCATGAAAGTCAAAATGGTAGACCTAGCCTTGTCATCTTCCCTCAGCTTTTCATAAGCTTTCTTCTGAGCAGATGAAGAACCTTTTGGCAGTGGCTCAATGATCTTTTCAATGACATGAGCAAGATCAGAAAGAGTTAGGATATGGTGTATCCTTCTCTTCCACACCAGATAGTTGTCAGCATTCAACTTCTCAGTTTTTTCCTAATTCTAAAGTGACCATCTTGGAAGTTGTCACGGGTGGGAAGTTTTGCCTAGCGTCCGCACTCATGATGGCCTGGCTGGGCCGCGCAACCAACAGCCACTCTCTTCCCTTCCCACTCATATGCGCAAAGGGAAACACAAGCAAAACAGCAACAGAGTCCAACCTGATGCAACGGTCTCCGCCCAAGCTATATATTTTGTCTGCTGAAATACAAAGTAGGGAGAGGGCAAGGGCTGATCCACCAGGTTGAGAACTCTCCTCTCAACTCCCTGGTTCGCTGTGCAGGAAGAAAATCATCTACCAATCAGCCATGGCCACCCTGCTCATCCCTTTATAAAGACTCAGCCTGAAGCTAGCCGTCCTAGTACCACTAGGAGTACAAAACCCACCCAATACAAGAGTCCTCACCCTGTCCAACTCTTAGCCCATAGCCATTCCACCCCTAGCATAGATTAGGAAACCTGCTGTCCTCAGCTAGAAGTCCATCGCCATGCTACCTCCAAGAGTTAGCCCATCCGAGGAAACCAACCACTCCTACTCCCATCCGCCCTAGGAGTGTGACCAGCCTGCCTGTGTGAGTCCTGTCCGTCCTAGGAACATGCTGCCCGGACTCCTACTCAAACTAGGAGTGCAACGAACCAGCATAGGTGAATCCCGTCCGCCTTAGGAGTCCTCCCCTAAGTCCAAGTAGTGCCCAGCTTCGTTGAAAGAGTCCCGCCCTCGTAAGGACTCCTACCTAGCCTACTCCGCAAGGCGAGTAGCTTATCCGGAACACCTCCCGCACTGTCCCAGCATCCGTCCTTGCCCAAGAGGCAACCTAGGCTGTCTGTCGCCTAGCAAAACTTAGTTGTCTGCTGCCAAGTATGGGGGTAGCCGCCCCCTTTCCACATCCATCAAGTTAAGGGGCTAACAGAAGCCATTGTGCAACTACAAAGCTAAGGTAGAGAAGAGGAAATCAATATCATATATGGAAGGCTAACCGCTTCTAAATAAGGCAATTGCTTAGAGAACTCTTAATCTAAAATAAGGCTAAGGGATAATTGAGTATATTATGCTGAGTTACCTAATTTAGATACACCTTAATTAAGGTTTGGGTCACTTTCCAAAAATAACCCTAATTAAGGAAGTTACCCTAATTAGGTTATCTACGTGTTTTATGATTTTATAATCCTCTAAACACCAAACTCAGCACTAAACACGACAAATAAACAATATTAGAGTTTGCTGGAATTTTATATTTTTGTCCAGAAAATGTTTTTGTGAAAAATTACCAAAATAGCCCTAGGTCTATTTTGGTCTTTTCATCCTTAAATACACACCAAAAATTTTACCCAAAAAATTATTAGTACACACACAGCACGTGTGAATGGACCAAAATGCCCCTATGGTTAAAATAGTCAATTCCCACCCTTATAATTGACAAAATTAATGTATTCTATTAAAAAATAAATCAATTAACTCTTTCTGACTAGCAAGAGGGTGTGTGCCCAAATTGTGATCAGAGAATTAATTGTGCACAAAATTCAAGGCCAAATTGACCCTTTTGCCCCTTTATGCATACAAAACATGCAATCTTCAATTAAACTCAAAATCACATCAATTCCAGCATGCTATTCAATCAAAACAGTCCAAAATACATCCAATTTGAACTCTAAATCAAAACCCCTATGATTGGATCTAATAGATTAATCAATTTCACCAATTTCCCAATTCTAGCATACAAAACCTAGATCGGGTTAATCAAAAACCGATTTTTTGTTAGATTAGCGACCAACGACCCCAACCTATGCTCCAATACAACTGCAGAGTGGCCGGATCAGCGGAAGCGAGGTGGGATAGGGGTGGAGCACCAATAAAAAATCAGTCTTTAAATTAATCAAAAAAGAATCATGCATAAACCTCAAATCAATTAGCAATAAATCATCATCCAATCATAGATCATGCTAATAAGAAATCATAAAGGGGTGATAGCATACTGACTTTGGTCATTCTAGCCCTTGCACTCCCTTGAAACTATCAGCCCTCACTTTTAATCAGAAGAGACACAAGTAGAGGAAGGGGATTACATTTCTTGATCTTTCTTATGTGTTGATCCCTTATAGCTTTGAACTTGGATTCAATATCAGCAATCAAGCCTCTCCTTGAAGTCTCAAATCAGTGAGCACTTCTTCCAATCTCGCACCACACGCCGGAGGAGAAGGTTGGAGGAAGCAAGAGGGAGAAAGAGGGGGCAGCCAGCCCTATTCCAAGGGAGGCCGCACCACATAAGGAGAGAAGGGGGCGGAATTGGGGAGAGAAGGGGAGGGAGTGGGGTGGCCCAAAACTTAGGGCATCCTCCTCTCCCTTTCTCCCATAAATACCCTCTTCAGTTCCTCTTATCTGGGCTTACTAAACAAGCTTTAGTTGATGAGCTTACACGCTAAAATTTTAGCTTAAACCTAAGGGTCATACACAACGGGAGCAAGCTCTGCCTCTCAGAGCCCACAGAGGCATGGACCCCCTGCATACGGCCAAGCCCGTGATAGGGTCAACCCCTCGCTAACCACGAGTGGGTCCCACTATTGACACATAATTCACACATCTAGGCCCTACAACGTGTTAATGCACAACCTAGTCGCATGCCTAGTGTGCGTGTGTGATGTTGGCGGGTCCCAATCGAATTAGTGTAACGAAGGCACATGTGGGGTCGGTGCGACCGCCCCACCACCCTTGGACCTCTGACCTATACCGGCTCACCCGGACCGCGATAATGTTGTACCAAACTGGGCCCGAGCCCATACCATGGTTGAACACAAACTTCCCCTTCTGGTTATGGTTTCTAAGTGATCTTGGATGCTTTCACAAATTCCTAATTGGAAGTACGGTACCAACATTACTTTGAATGAGTTGCCATGATCCAAGTATGAAATTTTAACAAGCTTAAACAAACAAATGCTATGAAAGTAGTAAGTAACACATTGATGCTGAGTCTAGGAATCACGTTCCATAATTGAAATCTATTTTACATAGCTGCTCAGTTCCATGAAAATGGGATTAATTTAAGTTACAAAACATTGTAACACATTGAAATCAACTGACAAAAATGCTGCACAAATAATTTCAATTAGAATGTCTAAACTCAAGGAAAAATCAGGAAGGTAGCCATTATTGTCATTCATTAAGCAATATAATGATTAAGTTTGTTAATTTGATTTTTGAATTCTGTAGATAAACTAGTACTGTTCTTTCATAAATAGCTAAATTAGTGATTTCAAATTGCACAACACAACACCTTTCTTGTTTCCCTTTGCTTTCTTAGAGAGACACAGTGGCTTCTTCTTTCTGAGAGAGGGGAAACACATCTCCTCTCTCTCCCGCATCTTGGACTAGCCACCCCCTAGGGTTGTATCTTGGGTCATGTTAGGTTGGGCTTTTGTAGGCTCAAGATAGGAACTGAGTTCCTTGGACTAGACGCAACCAGAAATAGGAACCAAAAAACATGAGAACCCAAAGTAAGAACCAAAATTTTATCTTAGGTTGGGTCAATTCCAATAATTAAAACTAAACCTACACTATTTTGGGTTGATTTTATCTACGAAAAATTATAAAAATTCATAAAATTAGGAACTCAGGTCGGTTGTTCTGTTTTTCACATGCTAGACCCGACTTTACCCAATATTTACCCGGGCTTTTTTAAGGCCCGACTCAAGACAATCTAGAGTAGGTCCCCTCCGGATCGAGTCAAGTACTGAACCAGAAGCTATTAGTATGTAAGAGCAAGTGTAAACTTTGAGTTGAGGATGGTGTTTCTATCTTGCTTCAATTATTTAGTTGAAACATATACTTTACATGCTAGAATATGTATAGAAGGTTTTTTTTTGTTGTTGCACCTGCAAGTGTAGTTGCAAGGAAATAATGAGAAATGTTATTAAAGTACTAAAATAAACAGTGACAAAAAGTTTGTGCATATGTTGGAAAGAGTAGGCAACTTTACCACATGAATTTCTGTCGGATATCCATGTACCTGGGTACATGTTTACTTAGTTTGGTTTAATAGGTTAAGGCTGAAGTCAACCATTCATTCTGGGCTTTATGGGGTCTGATTTGTAATAGTTTTGGTGTGCCAATTTCCATTAGGATGGCTTTCTTTTTAGTTTGGAGACCTCCTAGTGTCATCGAGAGTCAACTGAGGAGAGCTCAACTGAAGATGATCTAGGGCAGGAGGAAGAATTGTTCTGAGGATTGGAACAAAAGGTTTGATAGAGGCAAGCTAATGGGGAGAGGCGGACCAGACCACAGCAATAGGCCGAGTGAGGTCTGATGAAGGGCTGCATGGCGCTATATGGTCGGAGATATTTGGCAGATGGGAAGGAGGGCGCCGTATGTGAATTGGGACGTGAGCTAGGGGGTTTGAAGTTTGAATTACAAGAGATGACGGAAAAGGAAGGGTTAACGGGGTTGACGAAGTACATTTTTTGTTATTGTTTGGGAAAGTACAGGTTAACATATGGGCGGTGGCCAACGGGTGTTAGAGGGAGAAAACATCCTCAAAGGATTCAAGTTTGCCATCCCCTCCTACTCCCTTATCTTCTGCCTCTTTGTCTCAAACTTGAATTTATTGGGGAGGTTTCCTCCCTCATCTTGTTATAAATTAAATGCAGAAAAGTATATGAAAGCTGAATTTTGTAATTAATTACTCACCGAGAAGCATTTTCACCGATGTTTGATTGCATCTCGTATTAAAAACGCTTATTGCTCTCGCATGCTATGTGACAAGAAAGTAAAATCTAGCTATATACTAGTATGTTGGAAGCCACAAATTTTAACAAAATATAATTCTCATTCTTTTCGCAAACAAAGGTTGCAGGCTAAAATTTGCATCCAACCCATAGCCAAGTGAGGAAGATCCGGCATGAGGATGAGAAGATAAAAGACCCATATCCGCCAAAGTTAGAATTAAGACCCGTCATCCTATGGGAGATTGCGAGGCAACTTTTTGGTCACCACTACAATGCAGACCATCAATATATTCTTACTTTTATCACTGGTTAAAGTATATTTTGTTACAAAAAAAAATCAATACAATTATGAATCAGATGCACACTAATAATACACCATCTACTAAAAGGAAACTAATTTTGGCTTTCAATTGTAAGCCTAACCTTGGACAACAGTCCGTTCCTAGAGTAGCAATTTCACTTTCTTCGTAAGATTTTTCATTGCATCCATAATCATTTCTTTTTAATCCTGAAATCAGTGGCCAACTCCCTTGAGATCGAAATGTCTTCCTTCAACATTGACTTGTCCTCCATTATTTTTGTGGGAAAATGTCCAAGGAATGGGAGTACGATGCACCAATATTTCATTAGCTACCCCCAATGGAACTTGATAAGGACATGAGAGCGTCTAAATCATGCTTTTGTACAATCTCGATGCCACTTGCAAGAAGATATTTTAATACAGCTAACAAGCGAACCATCCATTAATTCTGGAGCCCCTAATGTCACCTACAAAAGTTTAGTTCATGAGCATTTTTCATAACTAGTAAAAGAAATGATGCCTTCACTTAGATATACTACTTTGACCCATATCAATTGAATGGATTTGGAAAAACAATTGTCCCATATTAAATATCCTATTCCATGTTAATCCTTAGTACAGTAATTAATAGATGGAGTAAAATGGGTCAGTGGATTGCGTTCCTTAAGTATCATGTTTTTTAAATGTTGACAACTGTTAATATGTGAAGGACGGAGTAATAGTCTTTCTCTTCTCAATTCTCTCCGTGGTGGGTTGCCCCTTGTTTTAGTCAGGCCAGGCTCTCTCACGATATCATAAGAAGGTTGCCTCCTCCGTAACCCTACTTCATGCACAATTAAGGAGTAGAACCACGAGAAAATTGACCTTTCACAAACCTTGAGAACGGCTGCATCACCATATAAATTAAGCCACAATAGCAATTCCTGCCGCCATATAGCAGGTGATGAAGTACTATGGGATGAAATTCCGGCAGCCATGCTAGCCGAATCTAGAAGAACTCCAATCGTACTTCAGCTTCACATAGTCATAAGGGTTTGAAGAACAACAAAACCTTAGTCCACGAGAAAAAAATCGTTACACAAGTTCCCATAGTTAAGTGTCATCAGGATTATCTTCCTCTCAAATAGTTCTACAACAAAATTATATTATATAATAGTATAATTTTACTATTGTCTGCCTGCGACAATAGTAAAATGTGGATATCCGTGCACAAACTCATTTTTTCTATAGTTTAAGAAAAGGAAAATTACTTTATGATCAGTTTTCGGGTTTTGGGAGATCCTTAGGCTAACTTATTGGTCACGATTAGCTTTATAAAAGAATTCATCATAAGTAGGTAATAGTAAAATTATATTGTTGTGCACAGTATAATTTTACTATGGACATATTAGTAATATAATTGGATTATTTATCCTTATTGGCCGGATGAAACCCATTTCCTTTTTTGCTATAATTTGTGCTGTGCAAAAATGAAAAGCCACAAAACAAAAAGATATCAAGTAGCTAAAATAGCTAGCAAATCTTAATAGTACTTAAAATTGCCTCAATTGACATATTTTGGTTGGTTGCATCTTCCATATGAACAATTTGGCCATTTGGGTGAAAACTATGGTTACACATATCAATAAGTGGTATCATCGTAGGTGTGCTGCTCTGAGACCCATGTAAGCGAAAAGCTCAACAAGACTCCAGGCATTTCCCACCCAAGAGAAGAAGCATTCACATCTTGGCCTCCAAAAGGTTGATCTTTCAATTCCAAATTCTCAAGAAAATATTTAATTTCTTTCTCAAACTCAAGGAGAAAACAGCATCTTTTATGTACTTGATAAAGGAATCACCATCAACAGCTATTCAGTGGACAGTGGCCATCGGAAGTTTATAACACAGTTTCATGCTTGGAAAACCTTCTAAAATCAAGCCTCTCTAATAAGGATATATGTAAAAGACTAGAAGCTTTGGCCAATTATACATTGTCTATTGTATATGATGCAAACACTTAAAAGACAAAAACCAGTTGCATAGACAAAGACCATGATATACAAAATTATTTGGTAAATGACCATCTAACTAAATTACCATCGCGGTTTCCATCAAATTTAAACAAGTTGCATAGACAAAGACCATGAAACGATATATTTTGAAAAATCAATGCATATGATAAAGTCATTTTCTTTTGTAATATTTGGATGAGACTCATAAAAAAACTTGTGAGAAAAAAAATAGTAAAATTCATGCCATCTCATTATATGCTAATTGGATATTCTTCTGCACAATTTGAGGAAGACTTATAAAAAAACAATAATAAGCTCACTACATTTTCAGCTATTCTCGTTTAAAATATACCACAACTTCTTACTTTTCAAGCAAATTTCACAAAGTTCTGTACCCAAAAAATAACATTATTAAGAAAGTAAAATCTGGGAAATAAAAAGATTCAGCTTAATGCTAGGCTCTCGGCACAATCCCAACATTGACCTATGGAACAAAAGGCTACAAAAAACCAAATCTTTGAAACAAGATGACAACAAATAATACCTGGAACTTGACTACCCAACTGGGCCAAAATCTAGTTTGAGCCGCCACCATCAGAGTCGGCAAAGGGAAACTCAACAGAATGTGTTTGGAAAGACAAATGAGCTCCTATCACGTCATTAACAAAAGTCATCAAGTAAAAGCCATTAAGTAATTAAAACTTGATAAATACTTGAATATTAGCCATATAGAGGCAGTAAAATCATATCCAAAAAATAAGGCCGTTACAGGGGCGGAGCCTCCTTTTACTCCAAAACATTTATCTTTCTCCTGCCCGAAGGCGGTAGATGAAACTTCCTCTTACTTAGGATGTTTCTCTCTTTGCCGCCAGAGGGTGATAGACGAAACCTCCCCTTACCTGAGATGTTTCTCTCTTTCCCGCCCGAAGGCGACGAATAAACCTCCCCATAGCTTGGATGTTTCTCTTTTTGAGTGCCAGAAGGCGAAGGACAGAATCTCCTCTTACCCAGGGGCATTTCTCTCTTTGCGCACTAAGGGTGTTGGACCATATCAACCTCCTCCATGAATCATGAAAATCGAGGAATATGATGATTAAGAGGAAGATATTTAAATGGAAATGGAAGTTTTGCCTTTGCATTGGGAAGTTACAAGAGATGCAAAAGAGGAGGAAGATAGTTATATTAGTCACTAGTGTGGAAAATATGGAGAATTGGTATCTCATTATGTTGTCAAGTGAGGAAGAACCTGAGTCAGGTTTGGATAAGGAACTAACTAGTTGTAAAAAGACAAAACCACTAGGGATGGTGAGGAGAAATGACCTCCATTAATCGGAATTAATTAACTAAACATTTTCTTTATTTAGTATGATTATTTTTTTAGTGCTTTGTGTGAAGGGAGTAGAATAGAAGCAAAAATGATAATGATTATTAATTCCAAGGTTCTTAGTACATGACATAAATAAATACAAAATTTTAAATACAAGTTCAAAGAAGGAAAATCTAATACCCTAATAGAGTGGAGCAGATCTAGGGAGAGGTTGTCCCATGAGTGTTTACTAAATGCAAACCTTAAGCATGGACAACGCCAATTGCATCTCCTTGATGGCCTCCAGCACTCGTGTGTCAATGGCAGCTGGCGATTGCGGTGGAACCTACGCAACCCATATCTGCTCCTCTCTCTACTATTGTTGTAGTTGCCGCTGGATGAAAGAACATATGAGACGTATGTATTGTAATTGACTAATTTTGATTATTAAAATAATGTCAAAACTTCATGTACGTTTTTAGTCTTAAAAATTGGCTAAATTTAATTGTGGTCAAACCAGATTTTGAATTGATTGACTTGAAAAATAGGAGCAAACATGTTCTTATCAATTAAGGTTGAAGACTAAGCAGTGCCAAAGGTAAAAAGGTAAATTTGTACACATTCACATACACAATTCACTCAGAATAGCTTAGAATGAGTATATTAAGCGATTTTAGGGTTTTAGAAAAAATTAGGGTAAATTGGTAAGTTTTACTACATCAATCAATCATTGCAATTTGTACTCGGTTAATCATTGATCTACACTAAGGTTTAAGTTCATCTTTATAAGTATTAGTGTCAAACTTAATTTATCTACATTTTACCAATTTAATGATAGTTTATCCTAATTTTTCCTTATTTATGGGCGTGGACCCATTTGACCCTCTAATCTTCTATTATTTTATTTAAGTTGGTTTGGGTGTGATTAAACTCATTTTTCGACTAAAAACAACTCTAATTAGCAACTTAGGACGTTTTGACCTATTATCTAGCCCAACTATTCTTAAACCTAGCCCATAATCCTTACTATATTTAAAGAAAACCCTAGCCAATTTGCCAAATATAGAAAGGTTGTGTTAGGAGGGAGGATATGCTCTACCCCCATTTCCCAAAGAAGAAAATTGGATTAAGGTGTCTTTTCTTATCCTAATTAATCACCCCTAATATTTCAATTTTGATCTTAATTATTTTTATCTTCATTTCCCCCATCTTGATTCTTAATTTCTTCCATTAAAAATCTTATTTTTAATTTTGATTTAAAACCCTAATTTTAACCCAAAGATATCCTAGATCATCTAGTTTCAAGTTAATTTGAGGCTATTAACTAATTTAAATTATGTTTTAATAAAAACCCTAATTTTGGGTAGGATTTCTTAAGGATTGAAGTCTTTCATAGATTCAAAAGCTTCATAAAAGTAAGGGAGTTTTATCTTGTGTGGTTTTATCGATTGGAATGCATGATGGTGGAATTATTTGAGTTTTTGCTTCATTTCTAGGTTAATGGTGATTTGTTAAAAGCATGTGATTTATAGTTATTTTCTTATGATTAAGCATGCAAATGAGAAGATCTATCATATTCTAGGGTTAGATTTTGATTATATATTGTTCTGTAGTAATTTTTGAATTTATATAGAATTTTGGAATATTTTCTCTTTGAATTTCGGAAGGTTAAAAACAAACTAGAAAAGTGGACCGTTCCGACCAATCGAACAGACAAATAGGGTGTTCGAGCGGCCAGGCATTTGAACTGCCTGCCAGGGCATTTGAATGACAACACATCAGTTTGTGATTTTGACCTAATTTTGTGAATTTTTAATCATTCCTTGTTCTTTTCTTGGAAATGTAATTCTTTATGGCTATGATGAATTATAATTACCTGTAAATGTCACTGTAATTACATGTGAACCCTCTTTGAATTTAAGATTTAGCTTAACAGTATTAATCCTGCATGAAAAGTATCTCTAACACATTAACCATAATCATGCATAGTTATTCTCAATCATAAGCATTCATTCTGCATAAAAAGTGTCTCTAACACACTAACCATAATCATGCATATCCATTCTCAATCATAAGCATTCACCTTGTATGACAAGTATCTCAAACATACTATCCATAATCATACATAATTATACTCAATCATGAGCATTCATCCTGCATTATCAACAACAGTGAATGTCCCTATCATGGAGAGAAATACAATTATACCGCACACCTTGGACATCGTCTGATTTCTTAAAAGGAAACTTGGGGTGTTGGGGTAGTTAGCCCCTCTGCTCACCCTGGATAATCTACAAGGGAAGGTTTGATTTCCTCGCGAAAACCTAGAGCCATTTGCTCACCCTATACAATCCTGGCCAGGAACGTCTGATCTCCTCACGAAAACCTAAAGCAGTGTGTTCACCCTGGAATCTCTTGTGGGGGAAGAGTCCGATTTCCATAAAGGAAACCTAAAACACATGGTAGCTGGTGCATAAGGGCATACCTTATTGGATTCTAAAGGTTCAGATAACTCAATAAATTAGTCTCAATAGCAATAATTCATCTCAACCCAGGGAGGAACCGTGTTCCAATTAGGAACTCCAAAATGAAATCATGTCCTTTCAGACCAACTAATTTGATAAGTCATCAATCGATTAAAGCAATATCACCCAATTACATCCAATCAATCAATCATGTCTAACCTCGATAAATCTCATTCATAAATCATTTTCATGATGCATACAACATAGTACATACGTGAGCAAAACTACATAAATCCAAATACATGTGATGTGCTCCAATTAGTCCATAAGTGCACCATTCTTAGTCCATATGTGTCAAATAATCACCACATTTGCCTCTACAAGTGTGTGCACATAGCAATAGTATTTGATTCTAAGCATAGACATATGCATCATAAACAACTATCATCATACTACACAAATGCTCTCATAATTTTATCATGGTTCCTCCTTATTGAAATCATAGATGAAAACTATCGAAAGACACAAGTCCAAGTCAATTACAACTTAATGCTAGACTACGGTAAGCATGCTCATCACTACACTTAAGCTAAACATGGAAATATAATTCACCCATAATTTAACATAACATGTGAAAGCATACAAGTCCAATCTCATCCTTTAGACTTGCTGGAATCCTAAGTAAAACATGGAGATTCACTCAATATGCTTTTAGGACAAGCATAATAACATGATAAAATTGAGTAAAATGTAACCAATTCCATATTTGAACATCATAGCTTTCAAGATAATATTCATGGCTTCACAGTAACTTTTCCACGTAAAAATTACTCATCATGATCATAATAAATAAGATTTAAGAAGAAGAACATGAAAATGAACAAAAATAATCAAAGTGGCAAAACTGTCGTTTGGTCGTTCGATCGGCTTGACGGCCATTCGAACGCTTGGCTAATCGATTGGCCAGACAACCGTTCAATCGCATGGCTATTCAAACACCTATAAGGCTTTTCAAACGCCTATACAATAAACCCTGGATCATCTTCAACCTTGCGAACCCAAAACCTAAAATACACAAAATCGGCATTAACATTCAAATCTCACTTCCAAACATCACAATATTGAAAGATAGGCTTAGGAAATGGTAGATCTAGTCATTTATCAACTAAAACACAAGGAAATCACTAAAATGATCATATATTACTTAAACCACCATTAAAGCTCAACATCAAGCAAAACCCACATAAATTATCCCAAACTTAAAATCCAAAACATAAACCCTTTTTGGAAGACAAATCCTTACCTTCAGTGAGATCTTAGTCTTAAATCGAAGCTTGAATCTCCTCAAATCCCTACCCACATTTAGGGTTTAGTTAATACCTTGACAAATCTAATTATTTAAGCTTAAATCACTTAAAAATTCATAGATCTAGGGTTTGCTTTATTCCAAATCATAAATCCCTCATTAGAGGTTTGAAATATAGAATAAAATCAAAAACTTTAGTAGTGTAAAATAATATTTAACATTGGAAAAAATGGGATTAAGAAAGATTAGGCAAAACCTTAAGAGATTAATGGAAAAATCAAGACTAATTTTACTTAAATTAAGCTTTCTTCTTTTGGAATGGGGATTAGGGCTTCTCAACCTCCTAGATCTCAGCCCTTCCCATATGGGAATAAAGCTGGAGTTTTCTATTTATAGTAAGTTATGGGGTATATTTAATGAAAATTGGGGTACACAGAGTTTTATACTAAAAATAAGATGCTCATTTTTGGTCAAAAATGAAGTTTAAAAATTTTGAAATATTTTAATAATGAAATAAACCAGGTTTAGGGTTTTGTGGGATATGTCATCCCAAATTACGAACGTTGGACCCATGGTGGGACCCACACCCTACTTTTTCAAAAAATTCCTAGAAAATCCCAAAATTTTCAAAAAAAT
Source organism: Saururus chinensis (assembly GCA_035235625.1). Taxonomy (NCBI): domain Eukaryota; kingdom Viridiplantae; phylum Streptophyta; class Magnoliopsida; order Piperales; family Saururaceae; genus Saururus; species Saururus chinensis. Next base: position 18,943,983 of record CP141147.1, on the reverse strand, counting down.
TGGATAAACTTAGTTTAGCATAAAAACTAACAAAATGAAGAAAAACATTAACTAAAACCATTGTTAACCATCTTAATGCCAAAACAAAACAAATCAACCAAATAACACCAAAACCACATAATAACAACATTATTAATTAAAATAAGCCGGTTTAGGGTTAGGGATCGTACAGTGAATGTGTGCATTGAGATATAATTATGAATAATATAAATATTAAGAACGAATTCATATAGGATATGATTGTTATAGTAAGATTCATATGATTACATGTGATATGTATATGTTTTATGAGTTATGGATAAACCCATGATGCACATGTAGATGATTATGTGCTTATGGAATGTGCTAAACATCATCATATGCAGTTGGCATGATTATATATTTATGGAATGTGTTTTTCACCATGATACACATAGGTTGATGATTATGTACTTATGGAATGTGTTATACATCATGATATGCATGTGACATGATTATATATTTATGGGATATATGTTATGTCATGATGTAAAAGTGGCATGATTATGTGTTGTGGAATGCGAATTATCTCATGATATACAGATTTAGAGAACGAACATATGATGCATGTCTACATTGAGAATGCATGCGATGTTTTCATGAGTTTATATTCTGTATTAAATACCCTTGTTGAGCTAGGCTCAACCTTTTTATTTAAATTTTTGTTTTGAGGCTACATATCGCGCCATGCAAGTGCTTCAGATGGGCTCTACGTTGAGCATGAGGATGGTCATGCTCATTGAGAAGGGTTATAGATGCTTTGTTTCATGTTAGTTTGGATCTATGTTATGTCGAACTTATACATTTGACTCTACTTCACTCTATGATTAGCCGTTGTTTGCTTAGACATGTTTAGCCTTGAGGCTTGTATTTTATATGTCATAACTAGATGATGTAGGTATGAGTCGACTAAGACTATTAAGTAGTTCTTTATTATTCTCTATTTTGTTTTGCACAAAGGGCTTGTGCATTTACTCTATTGTGTGTTCACCCTTGGATGGGTTAAGTCTTCAGTATTTCAACTCAACTTGGTTGCGCTGTATACCGCTTACTCCTTAGACCAGGTTTAGGTCCGGGGTGGCATGTGTCAGGGCAGCCTTAAAGCTCCTTCAAATGAATTACGCTCAAAATATTTCAATTTTAAGAAAAATAGCTATTGGGCCCTAAAACTCGGGCCCAAAGGTTAAAAATTTCAAAACCTTAAAATTTCGGGGTGTTACAATAACTATTTACAACGTTTTCTTAAAACCATTACAAAAATAGCTATTTTTCCAATGCTTAGTAGAGGCATCGCAAATTCGTTCTAAAGCATCACGAATAATAATTGGCATGCACACCATTTTTTCGCCTGCATAGGCGATCTTTTGACTGCTAAGGCAAAATTTGGCTACGTGGTATTTATCCCCTTCCCATCCAACTTTCCCCTTTGTCTCGACTTCATAGATCTACTGGCCTCATGGTTTATAGCGGCCGCTCGTGTGCCACAAGTGATCCCGGTGCTCCATTGCCCCGCCGCTAATGCACCCAAGCGGCCCTAGTGCCCCACTTCGACTCCCCTCCTCTCGCCCCAGTTGTGACATCCCTGATTTTTCTATAATTTTTAAAGATTTTATGTTATTTTTTCATCTAGTATTTTGAATGGGGAAATTTGACACTTTGGTGTATATGCTTTCATAATTAACCTCGATATTCGTAACCATAGAGTCGGGAGTGATGCTTATTGGCAGGTCATGGACCTTGATGCACCACATAATCTTTCAGCTCAAAAATGGGAGAGATAAGAAAGAGACACGAAGGAGAAAAGACATAGAAGAAAGGAGGGAAAAAAACGAATCAGGTGCACTGACCCGCAAGTGGAACAAGGGGAAAGCCACTTCCTCTGTGAGGTAGGAGGCAGCACCACTACCGGTCACTGGCTTCCACATTGACTTGGCTTGGGGATGCCGATGCCACTACCCCGGCCTGGCCTACTAGCTGTCTGCCCCTCTTCCTCTCTCTTTTTCCATTTCAGAAAGACGCACCCTCTCCTCCTTTGGCTTGATCAACTGCCGCCGCCTACCAGTTGACCTCCAACCCACTGCCATGGATCTACCCCGGCCAAGACAACATCCATGTACCACCAACCGGCTTCCCTGCCCATCCTCAGCTGGCGTGATGTAAAAGCAGCTCTGCCCTTTTGTTTTATTTGTTTCGGTTTTCTATGAGCTAGCACCGAAGGTGGCACCACTAATTAGCGGCCATTGCTGGCCCATCTTTGGCCAGCATAGACTCGGTGATGGCAAGGCCACCTCAGCCCAGATCGTTGCCTCTCTTGGTCCCCTCCTTCTGCCCTATCCAGATCTCGAAGGATAGCTTGCCTCCCTTATTTTTCTTTGGCGGCAACTATTCTCCGCCACTGGAAATCAAACAGCATCGGGCCAACATCCATTTGGCTCTTCGCTGTTTGGTGAGTTCTGGATCACTGCCGTCCACTAGGTCCAGCCCCCATTCGGCTATTCATGGCATAGCAACAGTGCGTCTGCCACCACAGCTTGGCACACCATCGCCCTCAGCGAGATCAACTCTTCTTCCTTGTTTCATATGACTAGCGGTTCTGTCACCAAAGGCATCGGCTAGTAGACAACCGCATTCTCCTACTCGACCCAATGATGACAAGAGGCCACCATTCCAAGCCTTATGTGCTCCACTCCCCCAGCCTACACGCTTTTTGCCGAAACCAGATGCCCCCAAATTTCAGAGTATGTCTCTGACCGCGTCCATGGTCCCCGCCCAAGCCTAGGGCCAACCTGCCTTGCCTGGCACTGCGCGGACTTTGCCACCTATTCGAGTGCCATGGGCTCTACCTCAGCCCAATGATGGCAAGGGCTAGCACTTCTGGCCCGATTCCACCTCTGCACCCTCACTTCCCCTTACACACAATCCAAATCCCACTAAAAGAGTCCCTGATTCCCAATCCTTCCAAAGGGAAGAGCACTATCGGCTACTAACCTTAGGCCAGAGAAGACTTGGCAGCTGCCATGCCCAAATCCTCCGTCCAAAGCCGTGCTCGAAGCACAACTGCCCGCACCAATTATTTTGGTTGTGGGTGGTGATTTAAGATGTTGCTGCCTTTGTTGGTCACCTTCTCCACACCTTAGTGTCTTCAACTTTTGTTTAGGAGTCTGCCACTGGTGAACCCTACCTCTTCAATGTCCGACTACCCCAACCCCTTAAAATACTACCATTTTAGAGTTCAATTGTGACATCATGTGTGTATGTTGTTCGATAGCCGATCCCGACCGCAAGTGGTTGGATCTTGCTCCCACCAGCCTGAGTTGCATGAGGACGCACTAACAACTTGTCCTCCCATATGGTTGCCCTTTTTTCGTGCACCTTTGTGGTCACGTGTGTAGTTTAGGTTAAGGGCACCACATTTGTGGGGTTTGATGATTGACCGACATCACCACCTGTCAAATAAGATTGTCAAAGTTGTCCTTCACCTCTCCTATGTCCTTGAGTATGCAACCAAGCCCTCCGCCTTTTATTGAGGCTTCAACAATGTAAAATCACTACTTCTAGGTGTGGTCTATGGCCGATCTTAGAATCCTGTGGCCAACAACATTTTTTTAATAGTTGATTGACCTCCAATTAGCCACCCCCAATGTGTGGTCATATTTGCCCTTTCTATTGGCACAACCTTGTGCCCAGACGCCCTAGTGTGCCAAATCAGTTACTTTGAGAAAAATTAGCTCCGCCTTGCCAAGATTAATTCCAGCATCTCTAAAAATCCTTGGGATAGTAGCTCTCTCAATACGATGCTTTTGGCTGTCGACTCTGCCATCGATGTTGGCATATTGCCACCATCTTGTGCCTTCCAACAAACTCGTATGGATTATGAGGTAGGGGACCTTGAACTCATGATTTCATAATAACATGCTTTGACTATTTAGTAGCATGTTAGTGTTTGTAACTTAATGCTTTGCATGATAAATGATGAATCAATAGCATGATGTATGCAGAAGAAATTAGAAATTACGGTAAGTTAGATTATGCATATGTAATGCATGTAAACTATGAGCATGTTCTATGCTTGTGAACTATACATATGCTAGTGAAGACTAAGGAGTAGGTTAGTCAGTTGTTTGATGAGTTATGTGTATGTGATCAGAGAGAGAGTAATTAATATTTGTATGTGTGTGGCTGTTGGGCATGGGTATGTGTGTTTGAATGTAAATTTGTTGGAGGGTATTTCATGAACTATGATTAAGGGTGCTAATGAGCCGAGTCAAACCGACTTTTCAGGTTTTTTGACTCAAGCTCGATTTCTGAAAGCTCGGCTCGAGCTCGATCGAACAGCTCGATGTCTAGCTCGAGCTCGGTTCTGCTAAGAAACTCGAAACTCGAGCTCGAGCTCGAAAACATACTATAGCAACTCGAACCTATATTCGAATTGAGCTCGAATCCCATTTACAACCCAAACTATTTTTTTCTATAAAAATCCATATTAATTTAGAGAACCACACCAACATTACAAAAATTTAAAAAATATAACAAACATAATTCTATTTTATTAAAGTTGTAAATATTATTTCAAAATCTATGGTTAAAATAAGAGTCAATAAATACCCCACAAAAAAATTTCATTTGTAACCAAAACTTTAACTAATGTTATTTAAATATCTCATATAATAAATGTAATTATATAAATAATATTAGATAATAATAATTATCAAAATAACATAGAGAAAAACAAATTACCAATATGGTGTTCCTTTTCGCCAACGCCTACGTGACTTTTTTTAAAATTTTTTTATAATTTTGTTCTTAAAGAGGAAAAATTAAATATAATGTACTGATTTTGTCATTTAAAGGGCGAAAGCAATATAATTTACTGATTTCATCATTTATAAAAATGAAATCAATGAAATGTAATGATTTCGTCATTTAGAAGGATGAAATCAATAATGAAATTTTTTTGTCCTCTCTTCTCTTTCTCCTCTTTCCGCTCTATATTCACGCACTCTCTCTCTATTCACTCTCTCTTTCATTCGGCTATCTCTCTTCTCTTTCTCCCTCTCCACACTCTTTCCTCTCTATGTTTCTATTCAATCTCTCTCCTCTCTCTTTTGACTATCTCTCTTATTTTCTCTCTTCACTCTCTCTCTCTACACTTTCTCTTCTCTCTATCCTCTCTTCTTTCTTTTTCTTTCTCCCTATCTCTCTCTCATGTGCATGACGTGAGCCCTACCTATGAGAAGTGGGGAGAAAGTAGAAAATATCAATTTAATTTATTCTTATTTATATATTATATATTTAAATATTAAATTTTAAATAAAATATAATGTATTTTTGAATGACAAAATCAATATCTTTTAAAAATTTTCATGATTTTGTCCTTTAGAAGAGAGGAGAGAGAGAAGAGAAAGAGAATAGAAAGAAAGAGGAGAGAGAAAGAAGAGAGATAATTGAAAGATAGAGGAGAGAGAGTGAATAGAGAGTGGAGAGAGAGAGAGGAGAGAGGAGAGGAGAGAGAAAAGAGAGAAAAAAATCAGTTTATAATTGATTTCATCATTTGGAAGGACAAAGTTAGTACATTGTAATAATTTAAGTGTACTTATTTCGTCCTTCTAAAGGATGAAATTATGAAGAATTTTTTTTTAAAAAAAAACCATGCAGGTGTCAGCGCTTAGTCTACGAAAAGGACTACCATATTGGTAAATATTTTTCTCTCTCCATTATTTTGATAGTTATATAAAATTTCCCATATAATAAGCCACAAAAAAGTGAACTAGTCACCAAAGTTTTGACAACTCTTATTCACATATTTCATATCTAATTATTCTAGTGACTACAAAAATGTTCATAATAAGAGAATTATTTGGACCTCAGTAATAAGATATTTCATGGTGTGTTGATTGCCTATAAAAGAAAAATCAATATAATTGGAATTCAATAGTAAAATTTGGACTTGGTTCACTGGATATATTTATAGGCAAAATCTAAATATAGTCCACTAAATCTCTAATTGTAAACTAATATAATTGGTTGAATTAAGAATGTTTATTTGCAAGTACAATTACATATTTATATTTGTTAGGATTAGAATTATTAAAGGTAGTATTTAAAATTTAAATAATATTATATAGATGAATAAGGGTAGAATAGAAATAAAATATGGGTATAATATGAAAAAAATGATATATAACAAATCGAGTCAAGTTCGAGCCGAGCTTCGAGTCGAACCAATCAAGTGTCGAGTCGAGTCGATTCGAGTTAGCCCATGTTCGAGATCGGCTCGTTGCTTTTGAGTTCGAACTGAGCTCGAGTCAAGTTCACTTCGAGCCGAGCTAAATTCAAGTCAAACCGAGCTGAGCCTGTTTAGCTCAACGAGCTGGCTCGACTCGTTAGTTGCCTTAACAATGATGCAAAAATTGCAAAAGTGTGATGGGTGACAAGAGACGTAAATTGATAGATGAAGAATGAACATGATGAGATTGGAGGAATGGTTTGAATTGAATCAGATGTTATGTTGGAGCAACGAGCAGGAGATGTAGGAGATTCGGGGATTAAATAAACGTACGGTTTAGAGCATCTACAGGGAGACTAAGTTAGTACGTATTGACAACATAATTGTACATGTATAATATACGTAATATGAATTGTAATGTAAGAATAATAAGTAAGGAATTATTAAGTGTGTGATGAATGGATTTGGATCTGCGGGGTTATATTTGAGGAGTTTGAGTAAGATGATTTGGTTCTATGGAGGATGGCGTGGGATGTAAGACCGTACATAGATGACGGTAAGAGTATGCTTGTATGGAGTGTGAGTATGAATGCGTAAGGTTATGTGGAGATTCACAAGATTGTAAGGGTAAGAATGAGTTATGAGTATGGATTGGATGAGTGGCACTATAAGATTTTTGCCCTTAGTTGGCACTGTATGACCCTTAGTTGACACTATATAGCCCAAGAGAATAGGCATTTGTGCATTTAGGTAGTAGTATCATAGCTCTAGTCTTACTTGTTTGATCCTATACCCCATGAGCATAGGTGTGCCTTGCCTTGAGAAAAATCTATGGCATCTTGTGGCTCTTCAAAGGTCAACCTCACGTCCCAGTAGTATTCCTTTCCTTTTCGATGCTGGAGCTTATTAATTGTAATGAGCTTCAGTTAATAAGCTCCAGCATCGTATGCATGACGATAAGAGTAAGTTCTATGTATCTGATTCTGAGTTAGCTGTATGTGTAAGATTTTAAGTGTAAGTTTGAGCTTCTAAGGAAGACAATAAGAGTTAGCTTCTAAGTAAGCGTAAGATTATATGAGTAAGGTCGTATGAGTAAGATTGTATAAGTAAGGTCATATGAGTATGCGTAATTTGTATGGGTAAGCGTACGATAGTACAAGTAAGTTGGTAAGACTCTAGTTCAGAGTGTAAGTGTAAGAGTATGCCATAAGAGTAAACATAAGCATAAGTGTAAGTTCAACTAGAGCTATAGTTTGTGTGTGAAACACTCTGTTTATGTTGCATGTATTTCTTCCATGTGAAGTTGCATGAATGCATCTATGTAGTGACTTACGAAGCTCATTGAGATTTGATTTCCCCTACTGGGTATGAAAATACTTATTTCCCCTATTTTTAGCCCCTAGGTCCAGATGCTTTTGCAAGTTTAACTAAGACCTTTTTGGGATGGACTTTGTTCCCTATGGTGGATCACTCTTCCACGGCCCCGGTATGCTGTGGACTCATAGCGAGGCTTTATTATTTTTGGTTGCCACGATCTTTTGTATTGAGCAAGCTGAGAGTTGAATGCATTATTTTGCTAGACTTGTGTATATATGTATGATTTAAACCTAGACTATTGAAGAACTTGTACTCAGAGATGCCTAAGATGTATTTGTTTTTGAAGACCATGACCATGGCAAGTTTAACTTATAATTTTTTGTTTTCGATCAAGCCTGAGAATGTTGTTTTGAGTCAAATATACCTGAATCAAAAGGGGAAATAATCCTTCGCGAAAACGAGCATCCATCTCCAGGAGCTCTCCAACACATACCTGCAAAAGCCTCCCGAACTACGGGGCTAAAAATATAGGGTAATGAGTATTTTCATACTCAGTAGAAAAATACCCAGTAGGGGAATCCTAAACAATGAACTCAATAAGTTCATAAATACATGCATCATGCAACTCAACATGAAGCAATCTACGTATAACATAATTATACACATATGCATATATGCACGCGTAACACACCATCATATCAAACTTACACAAAAACCCTTAATCAGGGTCTTACAAACTTACTTGTACAATTATACGCTAACTCATACAACTTACACGTACTTGTACAACCTTACTCGTACAATCTTAAACTTACTCGTACGACCTTACTCATACAGTTTTACACTTACTCCTACGACCTTACTCATACAGTTTTACACTTACTCGTATGACCTTACTCATACAGTCTTACACTTACTATCGTACTCATATTTAAACTCTTACAGTCGTGCTCATACTCATAATCATACACTTACTCAGAAACACACATACTCAGTCATACAGTCGTATACATACTATCGACCATTGAAACTCATTACAACTAATAAGCTCCAACGTCGAAAAGGAAAAGAATGCCACTGGGGCATCACCTTAACCTCCGGGGAGTGACTAGACGCCATGGACTTTTCCAAAGGTAAGGCACACCTATGCTCATGGGGCACAGGATCAAACAGGTAAGAGTAGATCAATGATACTACTTACCTGAGCGCGCAAACATACACCCACACATAAGGGGTCATACAATTGCCCATCATAATATGTCTTATAGTGCGAGTGCCACTCTTGGGCAAAAATCATACAGTGCCACTCTTGGGCAAAAACATACAGTGCCACTCTTGGGTAGGAATCATACAATGCTCTCAATAGAGCATCAAATGTCTGGGCTTATACAGCACATAGACCAAAACGAAAACATACATACAATTGCTCTCAACAGAGCATCAGATGTCTAGTGCTCTATATAGCACATAGACAACATCTTGCAGGATAAACACCATGGCAAGACATGAGAAATGCTCAGCCGACTCAGGTCTCAAACTCACAACGCTATCATTAGCTTTCTTATAATTCAAGTTTGAATTAAGTAAATTATGTGGTACAATTATGCCACACAAACTCACAGTCCTCGACTAATCAAACTGAAGCTAAGCCCGATCGAAACCCTAGTTAGTCAGGGCAGTAGACTTCACTTACCCATCTAAGTCACAGCATAGCTCACCGTACACAAATCCTTATGTAATCATACAGTCTCCGCCATCCGCCTTATAGCCAAACATCTTACGCATATGTCATCAAATTGAGCTCCTCATAGCAGATCCTCGTTATCCCCCTTAGTTAAAGCCTCACTGATTATGCTTACTTTTCATTCATCATTTGTACGTTATGCTTGTATAATTGTGGACGCTCTTACTGTCTAATAAACCCTCATAAGGCTCCAAGCCTAAGTCCTCTTACTTACTGAAACCCTGACGTACGCTCCAAACCAAACCGATCCATCTCAAATCTTTGCTCATCAAACTTACCTTCTCTATCTTCCATCATATGCTTACACATCCAATTTCACATCCAACTTTGTACCAAACCCTTTCCACTTCTTACCATCCATCGCCCAAACCTCTGCCCACACACACAGTCCACATACGTAACTTACTCACAATCGCTAGCCATCACTAGCACGTCCATAATACGCATACATAGTATACTAACATATTCGCTAGCCATCACTAGTGTATACAGATTCCACATCCATAAAACATACATGTAACTCATACATATCATATACATTTAAATATGGCATACTTCATTCTCTTACATCATGCAAACATATCATGATTTAATATCCAAAATATGGAATCATACAATCATAGCTTGCTGCTACTCATTCAAAGCATGCTATCATGAAATTACGAGTTCAAAGCTCCCCTACCTCTTAATCATGACATTTGATGGCGAGCACACGACTATGGCAGCGTCAGTGGCAGAGTTGGCAGTCAAAACCATTGCCTAGCTGAGAGAGTTGTTGTTCTAAGATTTTAGGAAGCACCAGAACTACTCACGGCCAAATAGGGGTGACATAGATCAATGCGAAAAATCCGCGATCCACGGCGGCACACTAGGGGCGGCCAGGAGAAAGATTGTGCGAATGAGTGGCAGGTGCGACCGGAAGGCAGGGTGTACTCACTAAAATTCGACCGGCGGTTGAACAATATCCAACCGGACAGAAGACGTTGAAATCGGCTGTGGACAGCACCCAATGTCATCGATTTAGCGTTTACGGGCCCACATATGGACGGAGGGCATGGGGTGATGTTCAAGGACGGAGGAGAGGTGGAGGACTCCGATGTCAACTCCAAATGATGGCGGAGTCATCCAATGGTCAGGCGGCGCCAAAGCGGCACCAAAACCCTAAATTGCATGTGCGACTACTTGCACACGCGGCCAAAGGGATGAGGAGAGTGCTAGACAGTGTCGGCCCAAGGCTCACAAGGGTAGTAGGGCCATGCCCAAGGGTGGTGACCAACAAAGACAGCCTTTGTCATTGCCATGCCAAGGTGGGCCGACTAGAGGCCAATCGGCGTTTGGTGAGGATAAGACGGTGGCGCTCTAAATGGTGCAATCAAACACATATAATCGGCAGAGGGGGAACTTGCCACATGCTGAAAAAAGGGGTAGTGCCACAATAGGGCGGCCAGCCATCTCTAGGCTGAGACTTGCCAAACTACACAGTCCAGAGGTGTTTGGCATCCAACAACGCTTGGTGGCCCAAAATGGGTGGAAACCCTAGGGGTACAAGGACGAGCAGGGGTTACCAATGGCTCTGGCCAACTCCATCATGGCCCTAACGGCCAGGAGGAGCTATCTCCGGCCAGAGGTGACAGCTAAAGTCAACGGCGACAAGCTGGACAGACTGCACAGTGAGGAACAGAGACCCTGTTTTTCCAAGTCAGAGCACCCGAGCACGGGATGCGGATCTGGTTCCAACAAAGTGGAGTAGACAGAGGCTGAACAGGGCCCAGAGGGGTGGCCCACTAGCATCACTGTGCCGAGGTGGAGCCGGACAAAGGTCCACATGGCCAGGTCCGACGTCCGGCTGGCAGTGGCAGTCACAATGTCCAAAACGAACGTAGACCAACAATAGGGGCTGACCGGATGGGAAAATAGGGCCAGGGAGGGAAGGTGGCTGGAGCAAGGCGTGGACAGCCATAAGTTCGCTGGAGGCTTACTTCCACCAGCCCGGCCACAATTCCCTTCAAACAAAAAACAAGGAAGAGATGGACTGATCGAGGGCTAGGGGGCGGCGGAGCTGGCTAGGGGCCAACCTTGTGGTTGCCGGCCTGTGGCTGGCCGGACGGAGGTCCGGTTGGCCATAGCTTGCTATCGCCGGCCACTATTTAACCAAAACAGTGAGGTGGCAGAAAATAGGGCAGGGGGGGGGGGGGGATGTGGGGGCTGAGGAGAGGCCTCTGGGCTGGGAGGGGCAGCCTCCCGCAGTCGTCGACCCAAGGCAGAGCCATGGCTGGCCGGCCGCCGGCGGCTCAAGCTCCAACACAGTGAGAGACAGAGAGGGAGCTAACTGGGGGAATCCAAGTGGGGGAGCCGGCGGGATTGGCCAATACGGCGGCCTTGCCGTCGCCGGCCTGTGGCTGGTCAGACAGAGGCCGAGCGGAGTCCACCGGCCGTCGCCGGCACTACTACAATGCTCGACTGAGAGAGGGAGAAAAATACAGGGGAGAGGGGCAAACCGGGGAGGAAGGCGGCACGGCCATGGGGGGTTGGGGCTATGGCCCACTACCGCCACACGGCAGGGGCGGAGCTAGTGGCCGGCGGTGGCTAGGGACAGAGAGAAATCGGAAAGGGGGGGGGGGGGGGTCGCTTCCCTATTTCTTCCTTCTGGTGGATCCCGATAAGTTTTGTCTTTTTTTTTTTTCTTTTTCACTTATCTCCCCCTTATCTCTGTACATCATTCTTTATCCATTTTTTGCACCGAAACATGCATCCAGGTCTGTGGCCTACGACTGAACCTCACACCCGGCTCTACGGGTATGAATACCAAGGTCAAATACGCCGAAGCATCATATTTTTCTGCCAAAAAGGATCAGAAAAAAAGCAAAAAATCATAATAAAATTCCGGGATATTACATTCTTCCCTTGGAAAAATTTCGTCCCCGAAATTTCAAAAACAACTTACAACATATTGCTAAAACAACAAATACTTCGGGGTATCTCTCTCATATCCGCCTGAACATCCCAAGTCACCATCTCGGGACTATGATATATGCCACAATATCTTCACCACAGAAATTACCTTTGTCATCCACAACTTAACTTGTTCCTCAAAGGATCAAACTGAAGTGCTTGAACTCAACTGGAAATCACTTCACCTCCAATTTGCATAACTCTTATCGACTTTAGAGCTATATGAAGCACTTACTAGACTAACTTCAACCCATCACACAGTGCCAGACAATTCACATTTGATCATCTATAGTTCACTTACTTTAGCCCAACATGTCCATGAACAAAAAGTCCTTTCACATAAGACCTTGTATGTATCATCCAAATACTAGAGTGAGTTGTTATAGTAAACAAACTCAAAACAATGGTAAGAGCCGCTCCCAATGGCCCTTCAAAATTCTTCCGGACCAACCATCGGCCAAAGGAAAGAAATCACATCTTCATCAATCAGTCCACATTGGCCTGAATGGTGTCGTGCCTCATTCGTGCACAAGGCAACTTACAACAAAATCCATCATAAAGAGTGTTTACTTCCACTCTTGAATCTCCACATAATACAGGGATCATGGCAGCTTCTGGTGCCCTGACTTAGTAGTCGGACAAGTCAGGCATCTTGCAACACATTCACTGATGTCCCTCTTCATATGGTTCAGCAAAAACCGCATTCATCACATCAATACCTGCAAAAGGGTGTTGGCGAGTCCAAAAGACACCATTCGGAACCCGTAATCATCATATTGAGTTTGCGAGGATGCCTTAGGAATAACCCCAGCACAAACCCTAAGTAGGTGATAGTCATACCTTAAGTCAATTCTGAAACATCTTGGCTGACCATAATTTATAGATAAAGTCATCCAACCTGAGGAAGAGACTTATTCTCGAAAGTTGCTCAGTTAAACATACAACGTCGATGCATGAACATAGGAATACAACCTTTTTTTTTTTCATCGACACCAATCCAACGTACCCCCAAGACCATACTTTTGGTCCAACAATCCTCTTAACCATAAGTTTTGTCGACTCATCCTTGAGTTCAATCCACTCTAGCCGGTCATCCCGCACGATGCCCTAGAGGTACAAAGTGCATTAAGCACTAACTCAATGAACTCCACCATTCACTTAGGTAGAAATCCCGTAGATCATCAGGGAATGCATCGGGAAAATCCTTGACAATGTCTAGCTCTTCTAGACGAAATCCCTAAGAAAACTTCTCAAACAACCCGCCAAAAGGCTCTACAAACTTTAGTCGCGCATCACTGGCCTTAATCGTTCACCCAAAGCATAGGGCTGACCGTTTTCAAACACCTTGAGTGCGACATTTAAACCTTTAGGGCACACAAACATCACTTATTTCTTATGATGGCCTGCCTCTACTCTTTGAGCGGCCAACCAATCATCAAATCTACACCAAGCTCACACCCTCCTTCCTCAAAATCTTACGTGATAACCACAACACTCACTAGTGTTGAGTAATTACCTCAAAGGCCATCCACAATCTTGGAGGCTCAAAACTCATCATTTAAACCACTCTTAACCACGAATCATCGAAAAGAGGTGAAAAGAGTCTCAAACTCCACCACTTACGAACTCCCTTGCCTCTAGCAAAAGGGATTTCGAATCCTTCCAACAATGAAGGTCACGAAAATGTACTCCATTTAGGTCATAAGCTGACCAAATAGAAATGGTACATCTGACAGATTTTAACTAATTAGAGCGGCCATAATCACTCTCCGATTATTCGGAGTCTGCAAAACCTCAACGAGGTGCTTCGTACTCTCAAATCGAACACTAGCAACATCTGACTCTCTTAACAGCCGTTAAAGGTGCTAGCCAACCTTTCAGAAACTCAAAGCAATCCTTAGCAGCCCATGGCTCTCCTTAGCCAATAAACGTGCGATCTAACCGACCGAATCTCTCGGCAGCTGAGGCACTTCGGCTAAACACAGCCCAAAGGCATAAACAAACAGAATTAGGGAAAAAGTCTTTACCTTAAATTCCTCAAAATCGAACTCCAAACTTACACTTAAATGCCATGACTCTGGACTTGTGACTGTTATGAACTTGTAGTCAGATTGCCTAGGCTCCAATACCAACTGTAACATCTGAGATTTTTCATACATTGCCTTAAAATTCATGAAAATTTTTTGCAATATAACTATAGTAAATCAGAGGAAAAATGACGAAATCAAAACCTATGAAAGCAGTTTATAATTTAAAACACTAAACATTAATTTTCCATCAAAAAATTTTCATCAATCGATTAAACATCGTACGGCCAAAGAACATATCCTCAGGCACTACTCGAAAACAAACGTACAACTAAATTACCATGATCATGGATTTTAAATACAAATAACTCCCAGGCATCCCTGAGTACAAGTCCCATAAAAGTCTACATTCTGATCCAAACTTAAAGTCCATAATACATAAACAACTTACTTCTCATCTCACCCAATGCATAACTCTTTCGATGACTCTAGGATGCCATTAAACGATGCTTGATAAGTTTCACCTTATCCGCACACTATTGTAGGAATTCAAACTTTATCAATTTACGTTCTCCTACTTCATTCCAACATGTCGACGATCTACAGGGTCATCCATATAACGCCTCATAGGGTGCCATACCTATGCTATTGTGATAACTATTATTGTAAGCAAATTCAACTAAAGGTAAATGTTTATCCCAGTTACCCTTCCAATCCATTGAGCAAGCCCGCAACATATCTTCCAAAGTTTGAATAGATCTTTCTGATTGTCCATCAATTTGCAATTGGAAAGCAGTGCTAATTTAAGATTGGAGCCTAATTCTTCTTTAAGTCCTTGCTAGAATTTGGAGGTAAACTGAGTGTCTCGATCTGAAATAATCGATAATGGTATTCCATGCCGACTCACAATCTCCTTTACCTATAATTTTGCCAAAGAACTTAAGGATTGTTTTTTTCTTAATGGAAGAAAATGCACACACTTTGTAAGTAGATCCACAATTACCCAAATGGCCTTGTGTAGTCTTGGGTAGTGCCGAAATAAAATCCATAGTAATGTGTTCCCATTTCTACTCATGAATCTCTATTGTTTGAAGATTTCCCGAAGGTTTTTGGTGTTTTGCTTTAACCTGTTGACAAGTTAAACATTTCGAAATATATTCTCCTATATCCTTCTTCATCCCATTCCAGCAAAAACTCCTTTTTAAATCTTGATACATTTTTATTCTTCCTGGGTGGATGGTATATTGAGATCAATGTGCTTAATGTAATAAGTCTTCCCTTAGCACCGTATTTCTGGTATTACCAATCTTCCTCGAAATTGAATACTTCCATCTGAGCTATTTATGAAGTTAGGTCTTTCGAGTAAAGTTTGTACCTCTTCATTATCTTTTTGACCCTCAAGAATATGTTCAACGAGCACCGATTTCACCTCTAAGTTGGTAATGAAAGATTTCCTGTTTCCATATTGTAATTCAGGTTGGAAACTTATTTTTCTTCCAACTGTTTCCATTCCTTAACAAGCATATAGGCTATTCCTCCTCATTTATGGCTCAATCCATCAGCAATTACATTGGCTTTTCCAGAATGATATTTAATAGAAAAATCATAATCCTTTATATACTCAATCCATCGTCTTTGTCTCATATTGAGATCACTTTGAGAAAATACATACTTTAAACTTTGATGACCAGTAAAAACTTCAAACTTTTCCCCATATAGATAGTGTCTCCATATTTTTAGTGAAAAAACTACCACTTCCAGTTCTAAATCATGAGTAGGGTAGTTACCTTCATGTTTATTTAATTGTCCTGAAGCATACACTATCATTTTTCTGTTTGGCATTAACACACATCCTAGGCCTCTTTTCGAAGAATAGCTATACATGACAAATCCTCCACTGCTAGTTGGTAATGCCAATATTGGTGCAATTGTTAATTTTCTCTTCAATTCTAGATAACTCTTTTCACATGTCTCATTCCAAATAAATTTTACTCCTTTCCTTGTCAATTTCATCAAAGGTAAGGTAATGCTTGAAAATCCATGGATGAACCTTCGATAATAACTAGCAAGGCCTAAAAAGCTTCGAATTTTTGTTATTGTCTTCGGCCTTTCCCATTTTATTACCACATGTATCTTGGTTGGATCCACAGATACTCCATCCTTTGAAATGACACGTCCTTAGAAGACCACTTGTTTCATAAAAAATTCACACTTACTAAATTTCACATATAGCCTATGAGCCCTCAAAGTTTAAATTTTTTTGCAAATGTTCTAGGTGTTCTTCTAAACTTCTAGAATAAATTAGGATGTCAGTAACAAACACGATCACAAACTTATCCAAATAAGGCCGAAAAATTCTCTTCACGAGATCCATGAAGGCTGCTAGGGTATTTGTTAATCCAAATGGCATCACTAAAAACTCAGTGGCCATACTGAGTGCGAGAAGCTATTTTAGAAATATCCTCATCTCATATTCTTAATTGATGGTAACCTGACTATAGATCTATTTTAGAGAAAACTTTTTTGATCAAACAAGTTATCTATATGAGGTAAAGGATACTTGTTTTTTATAGTAATGGTATTGAGCAATCTATAGGCCATGTATAATCTCAACGATTTGTCCTTTCTCACAAACAGGACCTGTGCTCCCCAAGGAGAGACATTGGGTTGAATAAATCCTTTATCCTGCAAGTCCTGCAGTTGATTTTTTAACTCTTTTAATTCTACCAGAGCAATGCAGTAGGGTGCCTTAGAGATAGGGTTTGTTCCTGCCATCAAGTGAATAGAAAAATCTCTCTCCCTATTTGGTGGTAGTCTAGAGAGATCATGAGGGAAAACATTAGATAAGTCTTGTACTACTTCAATATTTTCCAACTTATTCATTGAAGTCTCTTTAACTTTTACATTGGCAAGATATGCTTGGCATCCTTTAGTTAAAAGCCAATGAGCCTTAATTGCCAAAATAATACATGGTTTGGAATGATCCTTTAATCCATGAAAAGTAAAAATTTTTCTCCATACTTAAAGATAACCTTCTTTTGTTTACAATCCACTAATAACCGATTTTCAACTAACAAATTCATACCTAATATGACATCAAAGTCTGTCATATTTAGGAGAATATGGTCGGCCTTCCTCTGTTGTTTCTCTAAGGAGATAGGTACCCCTTGAAGAAATTCATGAGCTAGAAATGTTTTTCCAATTGGGGTCAACACTTCTAAAACATATCCTAATTTTAAAATAGGATAGCCAATACTCAAAGCAAAATCGGATGATATAAAAGAATGTGTCAACCTTGGATCTATCAAAATTTTTGCTATTTTATCCAAGACCAAAAGTGTACCTTGAATGACTGTCGTCGATGCTTGAGCCTCTTAGTTGTGATTGTGAAGACTCGACCATGTGCTTTAGGTTTCTGATCTTGCTTCAATTCATCTTGACTTTTCTTCTTGGGACAATCTTTAATCTGATGACCACGTTCACTATAAGAAAAACATTTTCCCTCAGTGAAATTACATGATCCGGATGGATGGAATCTATTACACCGGGGACATTTTTCTAATTTTTTTCTCTCCCTTCAACTATGATTGTGGCTCTGAAGACTTTTGAAACTTACGATTGTTTTGGTTGTTGAACGTAAGTTTCCTTTTCTTCTTGTCAGATCTGAAACCACTATTTTGTTCTTGATCCTTACATCCTACTACAAATTCTTAATAGTCTTTCTCTAGAATAGAGGATAGGTCTATTGCTTTCGCAAAAGTGGTGGGTTGATGGCTAACAATCCGACTTCGCAAACCATTATTTAAGCCCCTTACAAAAATTCAGTCATGCAAATATTTGGGGCGAAGCGTTGTAGTTGTACGAATTTAATCTCATACTATGCCACCATTATGCTTCCTTGTGGCAAGTCTAAAAATTCTTTTTCTTTTCTCTCTTGCATATGAGGAGGAAATTTTTTATTGAATAACACTTCTTTAAACTCCTCCCACTTGATATGATCACCATTTGAAAAGAAGTTTCTTTCTGCTGTAGGCCACCAAAAAGTGGCTTCACCCGTCATCGAAAAAGTGGCCAATGGAACCTTTCGATCTCAAAGCTCCACTTTTCAGTAGCATCAGGGCCATCTTTGCTTGTAAATGCTAGCGCAAGTTTCTTAAAACGATCCAACAAATTATATTTTTCACTATGAATACTTTCTCCCAAATTAGTAGAATGATTCAATTGGAATCCTTCTACTTGAAGATATTGAGTCATTCTTTAAATCAATATATCAAGAAAATGTGACATAGGGTTCCCTATTGCCAAAGTGATTGGCATAGCAATATCTGGTGGAGTCGAACTACTTGCTGGTGGAGCATCATTATCATTAGTAGGCGTCATCTAAACATAGAATGATAATATCAATTTTTTTTTATAAAAATAAAGTTAGTACATAAACAACCTCGCAGCTTAGTTACATATCAGAACAATTCAAAGTACAGTTAAAAATTGCCATGCATGTTCAAAACTATTTACTTGAGGTATTTAAGAACCTTCTTCTCCAAGTAGTTGAGACTTTCTTAGAGAGGAAAGGTCTTTGTTTTTGGGCATTCAAAGAAAAGTGAGTCATAAACCCACAAAAGATGCACCGTTTAGGCATATTGTTTCTATGCCTTACAGGTTCCTTCCCTTTGAGCGACATTGGGCCTCTTCAGCTTCTTCTTCCACCCACTCTACCTCAAGTGAAGGCAATTTATTCAGGTCGAAGTACCTTTTTCCCTTAGGTTCTATACCATCCTCTTCAGAACTCTCTTCCTCTTCTTCCATGGAAGGGTATTTCTCAGACTCATCCTCTTGAGTAGGAGTGAGTTTGGAATAACTATTATTTCTTCAACTTCACTACTTAAAGGTGAACCGGGGACGTATGAGACTTCAGAATCATCTGAGTCAATTTTGATTGCTATTCCTTATTTTTGGTACAACTTCCTTTCTTCGGAAGTGGAAACTTATGAGCCGTAGAACGGTATAAAGGGCCCGATAGGAACATCTTATGCTTGAGCAATGACATCTACTTTAATTTCATATAAAATAATTGAAGTAATTTTGAAAAAGAAAACATATGGTAAAACACTTATATTTGTATTGACTGATTTAATTACTTTTTGGTAGACAGTAGAACCTTAGCTCCGTAAGAACCTATAACACCCCGTCGAATTTTGTAATAAAAGAAAATAATTTTTTTTTAAACATATCAAAATGTATGTCTAAGTGCCAAGGATCACCGAGTACCAAAAGAGTAATTCTAACATACTTTGTATTATCTACAAATTCCATAATTTGGCAAACATTCCTTTGTACATCGGTCTTTACAAATATTACACAGATTAAATAAAGTAAACTAATACTATAAATTATGAAAGCTCTTCATCGACTTCTTCAAGTTTAGTGGTTACAACTGTAGAATCTGGGGGTGGATGAGTAAATTCATACTCAGTAAGTTGAATTAAGTTCTAAAAATATGCTTCATGAACACATTAATTAGGTTATACTTTTAAAAATTATTTGGAAAATAATAAATTTAAAAAATACAATCATAGAATGTTGCGACAGACGACTTACACCCGTGCTCATGGGGCAATAGGAGACAGAAGGAAAGGGATTTTCCTATGATATCCAAATTCCTATGCGTGCCAGAGACAAGTGTGGTAATATCCAGAATCATCATCATGATAATTCGTAGTTTCGAAGAACAAGGAACTATCCAAAGGGTACGATTATCCAAAACATAGAAAATCTTTTCAAAAGAAAATAAGTCTTCAAAGGCAGAGTTTGTTTTTAAAATATTGAAAAAGAAGCCTTTAACAAAACCTTTATAAGTCAAAATCATGACATACATCTAGAAATTAAAACCACCTACTCTAACGGGGCTTAAGTTATAGTAGTGAGAATCCCTTGTGAAGTTCTTAGCTTTTGAGCAGTCAACTCAATAAAATAGCCCTTCGATTGTGTAGAACGCCTTCGATTTAGTAGGGAATAGCTTTTGAACGGACTCAAATGGGTACAAAATAATCCTAAAATAGTAAAAATAAATAAGAAGAGAAGGAGAGAGATAAGGTTTTCTTGGCTTTAGAGAGGTCAATTCAAGAAAATGGCCCTTGCAGTATGTAGAACACCCTCAATTTAGCAGGAAATGATTTTTGAACGGGTTTAAACGGACATAAAATGATTCAGAAGCACTGAAAACAAGAAGAGAATAGAAAATGGTTGGTGAAATCAAATCTCACCCCTCCCCCCATAAAATGGCTCAAAAGCAATCATCACGCATGATGATCCAGCATGATGTCGTGCGTTGCGATGTGCGGCAGCGCGCCATAAGATGTATCGCGTGCAGTAATTTAATTCTTTTAACTTCTAACTTCATACGATCGTATCTTTCTATCCTGGACTCAAATTCACACGTTCTTAGTAACTTTGAGCTCGTATAAATGAGCACTACGAAACTAGATCATTTATGAGTAGTTTTGAAAACACTTTACAAGTGGATCCCGCCCATAAAACATGCTTCCCAAGGTTGTAACCTCACTCCCAACCTCTGTTTCATATGTTCTTCAACTTGTTATGCTTGAGTCTGCGAGCGCAACCAGCACTTAAGAAATTATTAAATAATAAACACTATAGAATTTAAATTTTATTATCAAGATTGTGCAAGAAAATTAGGGTTGTTACACGGTGACTGACCCTTCTTGGATAAATCAAGTTTGATATTAAAACTTATAAAATCATAATTAAACATTGTTAAAATCAAAATTACTAATCCTTAACCCCAAAATCAAGTTGAATCAGCAATTAAACAAAAACCATATAAATCACATAATTAAAATAAAAATTAAATCGGGTTAAAGTTAGAGATCTTACAAGGGGCGCTAGAGAGAAGAGAGGAAAGGGGAACAAGGGATTTACCCTTTCTGTCCTCTCTCCCCTCTGTTTCCTCCCTCTCCTCTCTTTCTCCTCTCTCTACTCTCCCTCCTCTCTCTTCACTCTCTCCCTCTCTTCTCTCTATCTTCACTCTCTCTCTACCCTATCTCACTCTCTTCTCTCTATCTATTCCCTCTCTCCCTCTCCCTCTCTCAACTCTCTCTCTACCCTTTCTCTGGTCGCTCTAGCCTCTCTTATCTCTCTCCTTTCTCTCCTCTCAGTCTACAATCTCTCCTCTCTCCTCTCTCCCTCTCTTCTCTCTCTCTCTTCACTCTCTCCCTTTTCTCTCCTCTCTCTACCTTTGGCCCTATCTCCTCCCTTCTCTTTCTACCCTCTCTCCTCTCTCTCTCCCCTATCTCCTCTCTCTCTCATCTCTCTCCTCTTTCTCTCCTCTCTCG
The DNA here is from genome assembly GCA_035235625.1 of Saururus chinensis. NCBI lineage: Eukaryota > Viridiplantae > Streptophyta > Magnoliopsida > Piperales > Saururaceae > Saururus > Saururus chinensis. The sequence continues at coordinate 18,922,347 of CP141147.1, read as the reverse complement.
TCTCTCTCTCCCATCTATCTCTCTCTCCCTCTCCCTCTCTCACTTCTCTCTCCTCTCTCTCCCTCTCTCTCTTCTCTCTCCTCTCTCTCACTTCTATGTCTTCTCTCTCCCTCTCTTCACTCTCTCTCCTCTCTCTTCACTCTCCTATCCTCTCTCTGTGCTCTCTCTCCTTTGTCCCTCTCTCTCTCCTATGTGTTCCTCTCTCCTCTCTCTTTTTCTTCTCTCTCATCTCTATATCTCTCCCTTTACTCTCTTTCTCCTCTCTCACTCTCTTCACACTATCTCCCCTTTATCTCTCTTCTCTCTCCACCCTCTCTCCTCTCTCTTCTCTATATCTCTCTCTTCACTCCTTGTCTCTTCTTTCTCTCTCTCTTTTCTCTCTCTCACTCACTCACACGTGTGAATGTGAGCCCCAGCTCTCATGAGTGGGAAGATAATAGAAAATTTTATTTAATTTTTTTATTTAATTTATATTATATATTATAATAATAAATATTAATTTAAATATATGATATTTGTCTTTTTAAAAAATTAATATTTATCTATTAAGTATTATATATTTTAAGATTAAATAAAATAAAACTACTAGAGACTCTTTTTGACAAATGTCGTGAATAGTCGAACTATTGACAATGTTTTTAAGAGAACGTCAAAAATAGTACTAGTATTTGCGGCGTTGTTTAAAAAGTGTCGCCACTAGCTTTAAAGTTTTTTAAAAAAATATTATTTTATTTGCAATGCATTTTTTTAAGTATGGCTAATAGTAAGTGTCGCTAATAACAAAACTATTTGCGATCTTTTTAAAAAAGCGTTGCAAATAGTTCCAAATTATAAATATTTGCGACACTTTTACAAAAGCATCAGTAATAGTGATACTAATAGTGACACATTTTAAAATACGTCGTTAATAGTTGTACTATTTGTACACTTTTTAAAAAATGTCACTAATAATTATTTTTTTATGACACTTTTATATGCATCGCAAATAAAAATTGTACTATTTGTGGCGCTTTTGAAAAAGTATTGCTAATATTTATTTTTTAACGGCACTTTAATATGCATCGCAAATAGTAGTTTTTAGCGATGTTTTGTATTGCATCACTAAAATAATGTGGCTAATAGTCCTTTTTGTTGTAGTGGTAGTTACATTCATCAATGGTGGTATGAGGTTTAGGCTTACCGTTACCTGAATAGGTGCATTAGATAAAGCAACCAAAATAGTTGGATTAGTTGAGGCTAAGAAACGGAAAATCTTCAATCTAGTTTCCTCTACAATTAATTCATGAATAATAGTAGCACTAGTGGGCAAGGGAGATCGATGTAAAATGGAACCACGAATGACTTCATCTTCATCTCGAAGAGCAATAAGAAACTTAACAACCCTACGATCCTCACAATATTTGAGCAAATCAAGAGAAGTAGAGATTTCAATTGATTCCAGAAGAGGTAACTACTCCCATATAGTGGTCATGTAGGCATATAAATCCTAAATAGATTTATCTCATTTCCTAGCATAACTAATATTCAGTTCCAGTTGATAAATTTTGGCATAATTAAATTGCACATATAAAGAGGATAAATAATCCCAAACAGCCTTGGTTGTCTTGAACTTTGCTAATTGTAAACCTATAGAGAGAACCACTAAATTATTTATCCAAGTAATAATTTTGGCATTATGTATACACATTCATAACACTCTTTTGCAAAATCCTCTACTTTGACATCAACTCTCATAACAGGTTGGAGAGTAGAGCCATCAATATAATTCCACTAACATTTTTCTATGATGAAGCTACAGCGTGATGAATAGTGTGCACTAAAGTACTTTAGAATTGTACAATGTACAGTACGATAGAAACAATGCCAAACAATGCAGCAAAATAGTGAGATGAACAATACAATGGAATAATGGCTATGAACAATGCCAATGCAAAGCGAACCAGAGAACATATTCAAAACGCCTTAGCTACTGTTAGACCCCTAACTTGTCGGATGGAAAAGGGGGCAGCTACCCCCTTACTTGGCAACGGACAGCCAAGTTTGCTTGGGCGACAGACAACCTAATTAAGCAGCTCCTTGGGCACGGACATATGCTGGAGCAACGCGGGAGGTGTTTCGGACGAGCTACTCTCCTTGCGGAGCAGGCTGAGTAGGAGTCCTTGCTCGGGTAGGACTCTAGCAGCGAAGCTGGGTGCTACTTGGACTTAGGCAAGGAGTCCTAAGGCGGATAGGATTCACTTATGCAGGATTGCTACATTCCTAGCTCGAGTAGGGTCAAGGCAGCGAGTTCCCTGGACAGATAGGACTCTTTGGGTCAGCATGGCGCTAGAATTCTAGCTGAAGACAGACTCCCTTGTAGGTTTCTTGATTTAGGCTAGGGGTAGACTGCTTGTTGGGCTGAGAGTTGGTCAGGGTGAGAACTCTTGTATGGGTGGGTTATGTAACTCCTAGTGGCATGAGGACGATAGGTTTCAAGCTGAGTCTATTTAAGGGGGAGAGCAGGGCGGCCATGGCTGATTGGTGACAGTTTTGTTCATGCACAACAAACTAGGTTGCTGAGAGAGAGAACTCCGATTTGGTGGATCAGCCTTGCCCTCTCCCTGCCTTGTGTATTTCGACGGACAAAAATATAGCTTGGGCGGAGACCCTTGCACCAGTACGCTTTGTGGCTGTGTTGTCGTTTGCTTGTGTTTTCCCTTGAGCATACGAGTGGGAATGGATGAGATAGGCTACTGGTTGCGCGGTGTAGTTAGGCCATCATGAGTGTGGATGCTAGGCAAAGCTTCGCGCCGGTGACAGCTACCATGTTAGAAATGTAGAGAACAAGGAAGAAGAAAAGTTTTTATTATATGTAAACCATGTTCATGTTTCAATAATGAAGGGATCAACCCTTTTAAACAAAGAAGGAAAGAACCCTAATCATAGTAAAGGTCCTAATTACCCTTCACTAAAAAAAGAGTTAACCAATAAGAAAATAATAATTAACGAGATTGACTTAACTACCATCAATAATGTTAGAACTAAAATAAACACTTAGCCAAAAAGACTAAAAGATACTCTAATAATGGCAAATAATGGGAATACTATAAGAGCTTGTTGTGTCATTTTACATTAATAAAGTTTTTGTTCAAAGGCATTATGTGGCAAAGATAGAGCATATAGGCAGAGGAGAAATTGATGAAATGAGGCATTTAGTGCTGAGTTCAAGGAATCTATAAAAAAAATTTAGTTTATTGTGAAATGTTGTTTGGAACTACAATTTGAGTTTAAGGAATTGTTCAAAGTAGGTAATTTAAGATCTCCGAGTTGGTAAATTTATGTCTCAGTTTCATGGTGCTAATCTATTTTATTGTTGCGTATTAAGTCTTCAATATCTTGTCTCTAGTAGCATCATCAAAATCCATTACTTTACTTTTGCTTACAATATACTATGCAGGTTCTTCATTTATGGTCTGCAAGAAATACAAAGAATACATATAGAAAATATTATCAAATTACTTGGTATTAATGTGCATACGTCCTCTCGGATTACCACATCTTTGAAAAAAGAAATTATTGATGTCTAGACACATAAAGCTTACGATGACCAAAGTTCTTAAGATCAAGAATTTTAGGGTTTGCTGGATTTGGGGCATAGTGATAGATGGTCATGTAAAAGATATTGGTCTATATCAATTCCCCAAGGCCAGAACAACTACCCTTGTATGCATCCTGTTGGATTCTTGCTTGTCAGTCTTGTTGTCCTGCCCACTAGTCCTTTCTCATGTCTAGTGTTATTTGTTTGATCAAAATTTATCTTATCTTTATTTATATTTGTTGTCCTGGTTTAATGCATATTGGTATGGATTCTTTATGAGTGTATTCTTGCTATTTAATCTAGCAAAAATGCACACACATTAAGATTAAATAAGAAAAAATGAAATAAATTAGATATAAAATATATATTGAACAAAGGTAGTTATACGCACATGCTTTATATTTATACACTTGTAGTAAGCAATTGCAAATCCAAATCTTATAGATTAAATATTTCATCATAGGTTAGTGAAGATAATGGTGTAGAAGGATTTTTTGTTGTGAATCATTTGATTTATATATAAAAATATGAAAAATATTATTTAACCTAAAACCATGTATGTCAACAAGTTTTGGAGCCCATGTCCAACCGACGACCTCTGGCAACCCTTGCACTACCTAGAGCAGTTTTAGCTCCAATTTTCATCCTGCTTCATCTGTGAGGGGTATAGCCTTTGTGGTCATGACTGGTGTGGCCAAGGCCAGTGATGTGAGGCCAGCATGGCCTAAACCTGTACTGCCAGGTGAGCCACTTGCAAAAGTGCTCTTTACCCATCCAACACTATCAACGGTTTGACGACGTCTTCCTCTAGCAAAGTCAATAAACTTTTAAATCAAAACAATAGGGTTTTCCCCCTTTATTCGAGCACATGGCCACTGGCCAGCATATGCTCATATTATTGTCAGTGAACATGATATGCACTTCTGCAATAAATATTCAATAAGTGACTTATAACAATAACTCAATAGACAAAATAGAGATTAGTGCAAATTTAGGAAAAGCCTCCTACCCCACTAAAATTCTTGTCTCTGAGCTTGCTCCTCCTCACCTCCACTGCCTACCACCTTTGTTGGAAAATTTCCCTGTGGCTTCTTTCTCTTCCCCCTCAAGGGCCAAAAGGTCCCCCCCCCCTCAAAGAAGCCCTAGATAGCCTTTTTATAATTATGGGGATTAAGAAACCTAATTCCCTTAGAAGTTGGGCCAAAACTGACTATTTGGCCATTTTTTAATAATTTTTGTAATTGTAATTAATTGGGCTCACAAAAGCTCATTAAATGACCAAATTGTACGTCTAAATTGGGTAAATAGGCCCTACACGATATGTTCAACTTTGAATTATCATATCTACCTCATCCAAACTTCGATTCGCTTATTTTTAATGGTGTTTCGAAGCTTTCTCAGTCTACTTTCTATCCACATAGGTTTTAGCGATAAATTTTATTTATTGAGGAAGTTATTCAACTGTGAAGTTGAGGGGTTAACACACTATCTTCCAATTGGTTAAGTTGCGAAACCTAGTAGAATATGAGATATTACAACTTTATCTACTCAACAAGCAAGACGAGAAAAATAGGCACTAGTCAACCAAATATAGGTATAAGCAAGCAATTCTAACACAATCGAGTGATTCTTGCATGCATATATTCTTGTTTTGTGGACAAGGAAAAGATGTAATCTCTTTGCATCATAATAAGACGAACAATATAGAAATGGCTTAAGCAACAAAAGTTACACCCATGCAAACAGGAAAGTGCGTCTCGGCTGAGTGTTTGTAAAGCGAGGACGTACGAATTAAGGAACCGACATGCGTATTGCCTGCTCCGTATAGCCGCTACCAAAACCTAAAACCAGTCTACCATACTTTGCTGAATAATGAATATTAGTACTTATTTTGCAAAACAATTGATGCGATCTTTGGACTTATTATATATGTTTCGAACCTCCAGAGAAAAATGGTCCAACTGCACGTGGTACATACCTTCCATTATTGAGCAATGCAACAATTTTAATTGTTGTCGTGATCATGGTACTCATAATAGGAAAGTCCCCTTCTACCTTTCCCGGGCGGTTCGACAGACCGCACCCAGTTGAAAACTTTCGATTCGTCGCACTTTCCTATTGCTGTCCGTGTCTTATCTTTCCTTAACTCGCCTTGGCGAGTTTTCAGAATCTAGCCGTCGCACTTTCCTATTTGCGCTTCTTCTGGTCTTAGTATGATGTTAACGCCTTGAGGCGATTCTAAAAGCTCCAGGCGGTGCTTAGTGCAGTAACATGATCAAGAATTGAATGTGCCATTTGTTAAGTCGAAACATAATATTCCTCTATATCTTCAGTTTCTGCCTTCATTTGTTACAACTTACAAGTACATATGTCAAATTAGTTGTTTTGCAAAATAAGTACTTATATCTAGCAAGCATGGCTGGATTAATTTTTTGCGTTCTTTATTTCTTCGACAATCGTCTAGTAATGTTTTACCGACTTACTGAAGATCTTGTTTAAAGTTGGTCGTTGGGTTAGATTAGTTTTAGTTGCAAATCTGGCTTGATTTTTGGGTTTGCCATTAATCATCTAGGATCTGCTTAATGATTTCCTAAAAAGCTTCTTGGGTAGATTAGTTCTCGGTTTTGGTATCCGTCTAGATGAGCATGTCGGTTACAATCTTTCCTTGCTTTAAAAAAAGGCAGTCGAGACGCACTTTCCTATTTACATGACTTTTGTTGGCTTAGCCTATTTCTATATTGTTCGTCTTATTATGATGGAAGAAAATTGAGGGAGTGGTCTGTTCTCCTCCCCTGCCGGGCAGAGCTCCACAAACCACAGGTACTCACAACAACCACCAGTAAAAATTTCTGTGTTTTTGCAAAAGAGAAATACTTGATTTTGGTGTTTGTCTAACTTTTGTGATTCTTGCTAATTTAGTAATGTCTGCCCACTGCTTCTATGGAAATATGTCGCAATTAAACATAGCAATTATGGTTTTTTGCTTTTGACAAACATGAAATATCGCTTAATGGTTTAATAAAAAGATTGTATAAAGTTGGTCGATCGTTGGTCAGATTACTTTTAGTTGCAAATATGGCTTGATTTTTGCGTTTGTCATTACTCATCTAATATTTGCTTAATGATTTCCGGAAAAGCTTAGTGGGGTAGATTAGCTTTCTGGTATATTCAGCAATTATGACACCATTAATCATCTAATATTTTCTTAATGATTTACCGAAAAGCTTGCATAAAGATTGGTCGTTGGGTAGAATAGTTTTGGGTTCTTGCTTGTTTAATAATGTCTGCTATCTTGTATGAACTTGATCGTTGGGTACAAGTTTAAATATCGACAGAGCAGAGTAATATGGGGATGCATATCTCCTACGCCACCATATTAAGCTTCAGTGATTGAACTAAAACCAAGCCCAAGATCACTATGTTTATATTTGGATTTGCTAGATACGTAGAAGTTTGAAATTTGGGGAACTTGGAATGAATGGACTTCATCATATCTTCTGCATGTCCTTTTAATGTTGTTTTTTCTTTCCCTCTCTCACTTTGGTCTTCTAGTATATGTTTTTGGTTGTTTAACGGATAATTTTATGTTCCATCTTTTCATTGTTATCCCACTGTTTGACAACTCTGAAGCTTCTTGTTCAAGAATGGAGAGGTTTGGTGGCAGTGGCGCTGGATTGAATCAATGTCTTTTTAGTCAACACAGGTATGTACCACAGAACGATTTTTCTGTCGTTCAAACGAGGAATTGATTATTTTTGAATCATCTAATAGGAGTATTTGCTTGATGATTTCCTGAAAAGCTAAGTTGGGTAGATTAACGCAGTGAGCATGCAGGCAATAGGCATGTCGGTTCCTTCATTCGTCCTTGCTTTACAATAACAAGGACTTTCTTACTTGGAGCCAATACGTACTTTCCTATTTGCATGGGTGGGACTTTTGTTTTTGGGTATCGCGGCTTGAGGCACATATACAGGTTTTTATGTTTATATTTGGATTTGCTAGATTCGGTGATTTCATCATATCTTCTGCAATATGTCGAAATTTATCGTGAAATATTGCTTAATCATTTATTAATGGTTTGCTAATAAAACATGTATATGTGTCTCCGGTTAAGGGGAGGTTCTGTCCGCCGCCTACAAGCGCGTGAAGGGTGAAGTGATCCCGAGTCATGGGGAGGTTCTGTTTGTAGCCTACGGGCACGGAAAAAGAAAAGTATTCCGGAATTAGAAGAGGTTCTACCCGCTGTCTCCGGATCAGAAAGGGAGGATGCCTTAAGGAAACGAGCAATATAATTTAATATATTTACATAACTGCAGGGGAGTACGTTTTTCTGACCTTCTAATTTAATATAATTTATATAAATGCATATCTTAATTAGTAATATACTAATTAAGATATATAATTTACTGATTTGATATATGCTGATATGTTCCTATTTAATCTACCTTGATATATTTTGTTGTGATCCGATTTATTCTGAAATGCTCTATTGTGATATGATATATTTCGATTTGATCTGATACGATCGGTATGGTCAGAATAAATCTGATACGATCTGTTAGGATCTGATATGATCCAATATGCTATGTAGTGTGATTTGCTCCACTCTATGGTAGAGTGGGGCGTGTGTTTTGTTAGTGTTCTACTCACCTATGTGAGATATGTATTTTACTGATTTATTGGCTTCCATTTGACTACGATGATTTATAAGATTTCCGTCTGATTCCAAATGATTATTCGGATATAAAGGTATACATATTTTAACATATATAATTTTGTGATGCTTGATGCATGTATTAGCCATTAGGAAGAACTACATTCGGATCCGATTGTATTGGAATAACGTCAAAGATGATATTCAATACGACGTAGGCAACCAATGGTACAATAATGTTGGCCCGATCCAAATTAGTTAAAAAATTAGGTTTGTTCTGATCTATGCACAACGAAATGTTAAAAGCTCCGTAGTGTGTGGAAAAATGTTATGACTTTCGCACTCAGAGTCTGCAGCTCCTGGTCCATCGGTTTTAATTTTTCTGCTTATTTTATATACTCTGATTTTGTTTTCCGAACTAACCCCCGGTCTAGGTCAGGTTTACCGGGTCGAGGTGTTACAAGGGCGGCTACAAACGACGTCAAAATTGAACCCCCATGGCCCGAAAACAAAGTTTGAAGGAGAGAAAAACCGAAGAAAAGTTCGGTACCTCGTAGAGGAGTGAAGAGGATATGACGGGGTCATAGCTGGTACCTACGGACTCATGGCGGTAAGGCGAAGTGGATCCGGGCTAGAACTGGCGGAATTCAACGATGGAGGAGGGACAACGGAGATACCGAAAATGAACTCGGGTTCTCACAAGACTCACTGGACGTAAAAACAATTTTTTGGACAATGAAGCTTTCTGGAATCCGGTTTTTGAGTAAGGAAAGATGAGAGAGAGGGAAGAGAGAGAAAGAGGAGAGAGGCACATAAAGGGAAGAAAAAAGTTAAAAAAAATAAGGCTATTAACGATGCTCGTTACTAAGCATAGCTAATAGTAATTAAGTGGCGACACTTATTCTGAAGTGTTACCACTAATAATACTATTAGAGATGCTCATTACCAAGCGTCACTAATAGAATCATTTTTAAAAAAAAGTTCCACGAGCATCACTAATAGCATAAGTATTTGCGAGCGCTGATTCGTTAACATCGTTAATACTTAATAGTGTTAGTGACGCCCACTATGTAGCATCACTAATAGCTAATTATTTAAAAAATAGTCTATTAACGCTCTCGGTAATGAGCGTCGCTAATAGTATTATTAGTGACGATGCTTAAGAACAAGATTCACCACTTAATGTACTATTAGCAATGTTTAGTACCGAGTGTCGCTAATAACCTTATTTTTTGAACATTTTCCCCCCTATCTACCTCTCTCCTATTTCTATCTCTTCCTCTGTCTTTTTATTTACTCTCTCTCCTCACCCTCACACCTCTTTCCTCTCTCCATCTTCTTCCTCTCTCTCTCTTTCTCTCTTTTTTCTTTTCTTTGTTTTTTATTTTTAGCGACATTCGCATTTGAGCGACGTAATGGGTTACTTATTGTGACATTTATAACATAATGTTGCAATTAGTTGAATTTGTGACACTTAAGATGCGTCACAAATTTAAATTCACCCACCCCTCTTCCGGTTTGTAAGACTGGAGAAGGGGGCTTTTGAGGCCGAAATCCAGCTCACCCTCTCCCCGGTCACCCCCTCTCTACCCAACCTCCCCCCTTCATTTTTCTGCGCCCTCGTCCAGTGTGTTGGAGTGGAGAAGGGGGCTTTGGGGACTGGAATGTGGTTCCCTGCCAGATTCCAGCTCCCTCTCCTCCCCACCCCTCGTCCCTCTCCCGAGTCACCCCCTCCCCTCTAGCCCTTGTCGCCCCCTAGTCACATTGTTCTCACTCCCGCCACCACAGCGGCTCCAGATCTGGCACTTTCGTGAGATTCTGATGCCGCCCCCATCGTCCACCACAATTTCTTCCGTTGGCGCCCCTCTAGTCATCCTGCCTAGGGGGGGATTTATTTTAAAAAAGTTTAAAGCTTTTACTAACACTTCCAAAAGCATAGCTAATGGCTTTATGTATTTTTTAAAATTCTTTTGACATTGTAGCGATGCATTTCAAAGTGTCGCTAATACACAAAAATTCTTTTCAAATACAATTTCTTCATCAGTGCTGCTTTTTAGAAGCACCTCTAAACACTTTTTTTTATCATTTTTGAAATTTTATTCATCGCTAATAATTTTTTTATTATTGTTATTATTATCGACGCATATATAAGCATCGCTAATAAGATGTTTTTTTAATTTTTTGTTAAATGTTTTTTATATTAGTGACTCTTAATAAAGTGTGGCTTATAACCAATTATTTGCGACACTAAGAATTATGCGTCACTAATAGTTTACTATTATCGACACTTTATTATGTGCCACAAAGGTAAAATAGTTATTGATAAAAACATTAAAGTTTGTCACCCCAGCAACTTTGTTCTCCCCGCCCCCCACACCCCAGCGACGCCGGATCTAGCACCTCCATGGGATTCTGGTGCCGCCCCCATCGTCCACCCCAATCTCTTCCGCCAGTGCCCCTCTAATTCTAGAAGCATTGCTAAAGACTATTTTTTATAATTTTAAAATTCTTTTTTATTAGCAACAATTACATAATCGTTGCAAATAATTTCTTTATTATTGTTATTATTAGCGATGCATATAAAATCATCGCTAATAAGATGTTTTTTTGGTTAAATATTTTTATATATTAGAGACTCTTAATAAAGCGTCGATAATAACCAATTAGTAGCGACACTTAGAATTATGCATTGCAAAAGTAAAATATTTATTGATGCAAAAATAAAAGTCGCTAATAATAGACTACTAGCGGCGCTTTGTCTTAAGCGTCACTAATGAGAATAGTGACTGAAGTTTTATCGACGCATTTAGCAATGCTTTGTAAGCATCACTAATAGTCATTAGTGTGACTTAGAGTACTAGTAGGGACTAGGGACGCTTAAAAGTGTCTCTAATAGTGCTATTTGTTGTAGTGACCACTTCATAGATACAATATCAAATTTGAAAAGTGACTTGTTTTACATAGCTTTTGTGTGGAGCTAGCGGTTGGACTTTATTGGTAATGGGAGAGTAACATTTTTTCATAGTCAATATACATTTTTTTAGAACAAATTACATTGTATTATGTTAAATTGGAAATATTGATTGTGCTTTTAAATTATGTTTTCCCAACAATTGACTGTACCAGGAAAACTAAGTATTCAAGTTGAAAACTATGTATTTTAGTGTCCACTCACATCATGAGTAAAACTTTATACATCTAGGCTAGCTAATTTTTCAACTTTAGGGCCTTTAGGATAGTAAAAGGATAAATTTCTCAAACCTTTAATCTTCTAGATTTGTGTAAATTGCATAAATGTGTTGAGATTAACATCACATATAAGACGGTGGATTCTCCTTTAAGATGTCATGAACATGCTGCTCAATATTGCCCAACACATTCTTTTTCTAGGCCTTGAGAGTAATTTTAAGCCTTGTTAGCTTATTACTTAATAATGGTAGAGGGTCATTATGAGATGGAACCTGCCAGCTTTTACTAACAAATTGTTTGAAATCTCCTCCGTATACCACATATAATTTTAATCTTATCCAACCAATGTTTGATGCATAAGACTATGTCCCACCTTCAGAAAATAAATCGGGAACCACTTTACTTATTAATCCAAGTAAACTTCGACCTAGAGAAATCAGCATCCAAAGCAACTTCCTGATTGACAACTTTGATGCATAAGAGTCCTGCAAGAAGAAATTGGCCAAGACTGAGGGAGTAGACAGCCTAGTGGAGGGTGTGGTCACTGTTAGAGATTTGGAGAGGTGCATGTACATGTCTGGCCTGCCTGATCCGGACCTCTTAGATTAGAAGCTGAGGCAGGAGCCCCTTGAGCAACTTCCTAAAAACATATTTTGTACCCCTTAAAAGAGTGATTAGCGAGAGCATGTGTGCATAATGTATCCCTTAAAAGTCCAGCGTTTTCCTCTATATGGGATTACAAGCAACAATTCGAGGAGAATGCTGTTGGTGTTCTATAATCAAAGGATCCCATGATGGCAGTAACAATATTTGAAGCAATTATCTCAAGCAAATTTAAATTCGGATATTCAAGAATATCACAGACCCGTTCTTGAGCGTTGTCATCCTCTGGCTGGTTGCCAAAAATATTTCCATCTCTTAATGAGCCAGTCTAGTTTTTACTCTCTCACATGACCATCTGTAGTTAGTTGCTCATTAACAATTAAACCAACTGTACAAGAAGAAGGCCCCGGCAACCAAGGATGTCATCAGCCGGCCGGCGCAGTACTGCGTATAAATGAACTAGCAGGGCCCTGTTTGGCCTTCTGTGCGTTAGTTCTTGTCAGTTCATTGCGTGTAGTCTCCTCTGGTAAGTCAGGAGCAGTTTCCTGCACAACAGTTATCCTAGTGCAGGTCTTCTTTAGTCAGTTCTTTCTTCCCTGTGTGGTGGGAGGTAGGGTCTTCTGAGAAAGGAGATGACGAGTCACGTGGTTTCTTGCACTTCTTGGTTGCTTCTGCAGCCGGCAAGGAGGCCTTACGATGGCAATGGTGCCACCAAGCCATAGTTTAGTTGGTGAATATGCGTTCCGGTAGAGGGGTCTGGGGGACGCGACGAAGGTGCAAAAGCATGTACGAGGGTCACTGCGAACGGAGGCTATGGAGGTGGAAGTTGACGGAGAGTTGTCTGGGACCATCCAATGAGGATGAAGAGTGACCCCACTAATTTGGTCGGGCTAACAAATCCTCGCAGGGATCTGATAGTTGCCTACGTACCCCGGAGGGATCAGACCTCACGTAGTTCTACCTCTCCTCTGCCCACACCCTCCCTTATATAGACAACCACACTTAGTTCTACTGCAGTTCAGTTGGGAAAAGGCAGTTGTTTCCAATCAGGGAAACTTCCTGATTGCCTCCACTACTTTCAGTTCAGTTGGGAAAAGGCGATTGTTTCCAATCAGAGAAACTTCCTAGTTTGTGTCGTGCCTATGTTGTGGAAACTCAGATTTAAAAGTGTTTGTACCATGACATGATGGTTGCCAAGCTTATTTTAATGAGGTTGTCTCGCTTACTTCAGTTCACAAAGCTCGATGTTCCTTTTCCTCTAGTAGTGATTGAATTGATTATACTATGTTGGGGTTTCTGGTATTTATGCCAAGCTTAATTTGATGAAGTTAAGAACTCAAGATATGTTCAACTAGCTCATGACAGCTATTATATTGGACTGGTTGATGGAGGTTTTGTTTAATACTTACACTCAATACTAAACTTAACATCCTCTTAAGTGTGGCTGACAACAATATGAACCTTGCTCAGCTCTTTTTCCTGAATAATATGTGTGGAACAAAAGTGATTTAAAATCTTACTACTTTACATACTTTTTTATACAAAACAATCATTTAAATAATTTGTAGAATTAATTCACAGAATATTCAAAAGTAATGTAGCATAAACTGTATTTTATTATATCCATGTGATGTTCACAACGATTTGGATTAAGAACTATATTTGATGAATTATATAAAAGTACATTACTTGTTCAATGTTGACTACTAAAAAAGTTGATTTTTAGTTTTAAAATTTGTTCCAAACATAATTATCTCTTGAAATATCATAATTTATAAATATATGGATTGAATTGTTTATAAATAAGACTGCTTAAGTTTAAAAATTGTAAATCTATAAATAATAAATTTAAGACTTTCTCTTTGTCTTTGAGAGTGATATTCTTTGGTTAATAACTTACACATTTGAATATTATTTATTGTTTCCCTCAAGTTGTGTGTTTTTTTTAAATGCATAAAAAGTTCCTCGGCAGGTGAGGTTCATTGCATATCTATATAATAGATGTAAATAAGAACAAACAACGACCTTAAATTGCATGTGAAAAGCTTATTGATGTACCTTCCAAGAGGGGATTTTCTAAAGATATTGGATTATTTGTAGCAATTTTTTTAATAGATTTCCAAGTTTAAGTTAAAGTCTAAAGCACTATTTATGTGAGATGATGTTGTTAGTATTGTGAACAACCTTTTGTTGAAGTGGACTTTCTTCATTCTTTGATTCACTAAAAAAATTTAACTTGTGTGTATTATTGGTGGGAGGGGGAGGGGAGGGGGTGGGGTAGAGACCTGGGGAAAGAAGGGGGAGCGGGAGGAAGTAAGAGGTTTTGGGTGCCAGATTCCGGCTTCCCGTGGATTTCGGCCCGACCCCCTCATCTGTCCCTCCCCCCCAGGTCCTTCCACCCTCCTTGATTTTCAAAGGAGGGTGGGGGGAGCGGGATTGAGATCAGGATGAGGCTTTAGATGCTAAATTTAATAATATCTTTTAAATAGCAACGGGTTGATAAGCTTCAATTATTAGAGATGCTTAAAAAGCACCTCTAATAATTTATTATTAGAGACACTTATAAAAGAGTTGCTATTAATCTAATATTAGCGAGAAAAAAAATTTAGAATGTTTCTAATAAGCAGTTGTGAGGACTATTATAGACGATCTTGGTGATGTTTTTAAGCATTGCTAATAGTCCTTTTTGTTATAGTTATCCAAAGTGTCTTTCATCAAATGTAAGCTAAATGCAAAATCAAAATATTGCATTGCATATGACAACTTACTATCTTCAGCCCTTTGATTTGAACTTGAACCATCCTCCAAAATAATGTCAAACACATGAATAACATAAGAGAATATTAATATAAAACACGTCAATGTTCCATAGTGCGAATTGCAACATGTATCACTTGCTCATTTGAGAGTAACTTCTTGATTCAAAACTTTTCCACATAAAAGTGCTTTGGTACATAATGCCTCAACAATTATGCTAACATTTATATCTTGAAGAGTATCATGACACTAGAGGCTCCCACAATGTTCACCACATATCTTATAAGAATAAAAAGTAAAACAATTTGAATATTTTTTTTTGCCACAATGACTAATGCCAATTAAAGTTGGTGAGAAAAACAATGGTTATAAAATGAGAACTGATTATCCTTCAAAATCAATATTTTGAGGCCATTAAACTCCCCTGTATATTACTAACCTCATGATAACCTTGACCATGTAATCTTGCTAGGCTCAATCTGTGTTTAGAAGAAAAAAAATATTTCTATTGTTGCTTTTAATGATACTCCAAAAGTCTCTGGAACATGATCAACGGCCAAAAACCTCTCAGTAACACATCCACTCTTATTTATATAGTGTATGGCCATATGCATTTGTTTTTAACTGATATATCATGAGACTATTTATAAAAATTGAAAATAGGTCATCTCCAAGATCTTGGATAATCATATTAGTAGTTTCAATGGCAACAAGTTTCACAATGTCCTTCATGATATCTAGAGAAGTCAATTTATCATTATGTGGAACATTTTGCAGTACATTATTTTTTATTTGTTCACTATGATCAACAAGAAACTTAAAACTTTCAAGAAAAATTTTAGGATTACTTGAATTCTGATTCATCATGACCACAAAATGTCAAACCTTGTCGAAGGAGAAATCAAACACAATCAATTATTACATTTAACCAAACCCTGTATTCAGTTTTGGCACAAACTATTTGTCTCACAATAGTTGTATGAATGTGTTTCTTTTGATTCAAAAAAAATTTACACTTCATCCATGCTTGATCATGTGCACTAACATGGTAGTCCACATTTTTTCAAGTGTTTCTTTCTTCTTCCAATTTAAAAATCCTATGTAATGCCCTATTTTTTATTACGTCTAACCTAAGGAGTTAGGAATAATTATATAATTTTATATATGATTTAGGTGTCTTAAGGGACAAAATCCTTATATATTGGTCAAGCTCGAAGTAACAAGTATAACAAATTAAAGAAAGAGCAAAATGGAGGTCGACGGAGAAAGTTACAACTGCAGGAATCATACCACATAGGTGTGACCCACTTGAAATGTTGGATAACCTACCCATGTGCGGTCTACTTTTGAAGGGCTTGTTGAAAAAAGTCCATTGGTACAAAAAAAACGCAATTCCGACTTTGGGGTAAGAGGACACCACATTCTAAAGTTGGAATAATATTTAAATAAAAATAATAATATAAAAATAGGAAAAGACGAAATTGCTAGCATGATGATGATGCCAGTGACTACAGCCGTGCCGCATGAGCCATTGCATGAGTTACAGAATGTGAACCACGTACGTCACCCGTAGGTGTGGGGCCAAAGCAAATGTGGCTATTTGTGCGACAGTGTGGCACAACGTGCCTCCTAGTCAAGAATTCATGATGGGTGGCGCTCACACGTGCGTGCTTAACTCCACCAGCTCACGAGTTTTTCTACTATAAATAGGAAATCGTGTGATTTTTTGGAGGAGTTTTCTAGCCCATTCCGAGTCTATTTTCCCCATTCAAGAGGCTTTTTTAGCTTATTTGAGAGTGTTCTATGCAATAGAAGCATCCAATCCTCATGTCGATGACACTAGGGAGGGCAAATGGCCTGGGGCATGTGGAGGCTCTGTTCAATGCTCTTGGGCAGAAAGAGAAACGAAAGTAGCCCCGAGTAAGGGGAGGTTATGTCCTTCACTAATGGGTCATGCAGTGGGAGAAACTTTGCCAAGTAAGGGAAGATTTTGCCTATCACCTATGGGTGCGGAAAGTGAGTAGCACCCGGGGTAAGGGAGGTTATGTCTGCCACTACTGGCACAAAAAGTGAAAAGCATCCTCAGGTAAGGGAGGTTATGTCTGCCGCCTACTGGCACAAAAAGTGAGAAGCATCCCCAGGTAAGGGAAAGTTCTATCCACTCCTACTAGCACATAAACTGAATAGCATCTCGAGGTAAAGTGAGGTTTTGTCTATTGTCTTAGCGTTAAAAGAGGGAGGAAAGCCCAAATAAAGGGGGTATATGTCTGTTGTCTTCTGACACAATGAGAGAAACGTTTTGGAGCAGGAGGAGGCTCCGTCTGTCGTCTCTAGACTTGAAGGGGAGGACGCCCTGAAGGAAGGATCAACTCTAACAGGAAAGTAAATGTTTCTGATTGTTTGATTTAATATATGATTGTATTAATGCATGTGCGATGCAAGATATATGCTATTCTCTGGTCTGATGTCCTCTGATATGCTTTGGTCTAATATGATATGATAAGCTCTAATGTGCTTTGTTTAAATTAGATATACTCTGATCTAATCTGATATGGTCAGATGAGATCTAAGATGATCCAATATGCTCTGATGTATTTTTCTATGCTATGTGATAGAGCGACATGTATGTTTTCACATATTTGTTAGCTTCCTCATGATTTATTTGGATATAAGGATATAATTATTTTAACGTATGTGATTTTCTACTATCAGATACATGTATTAGCCATTAGGCAGAACTACATTTATATTTAATCATATTAAAATAACATCGTAGCTGTTATCTAATATGTATGTAGCCAACCAACAGTATGACAACATTGGCATGATCCAAAATAAGATTAAAATTGAGTTTTTTCTTACCTACGCACAAGAAGAGCTTAATCTAAATAATGTATAGAGGAACGTTACGGCTCACACACTCAAACTCCATCGCTTTTGGTTTATCGAGTCATAAATTAAATGACTCGAGGGAGCATTCTTTCATATCGGTCAAGATTGAAAATAAGGAGCATTTGTTTTCTTATCGGTCAAGATTAAAGACTAAAGAATCTTGATAGAAACAAAAGTTTATTAAGTATACATTCGCATATAAAACTCACTTAAAAAAGTTTCAAATGTAATTTTGAAGGTTTCAAATAGATTTAAGGAAAAAGGGTAAAACTATAATTAAACAGTGTCATCGATCGATCCATGGAACATACACTAGAAAAATCAATTTATCGCTTATGAAGTGTTGCATGAAAGAGATACATCAATTGATTGCATAGGAAATAGATCAATGGGCACCTAAATCATCCCTTTGTAATACGAAGCTGAGAATTACCAATCAATCACTTTTTTGATAGATCAATCGATAAAGGATTCACCCCCTATTGAAATAGTGAGTGATAGTTTGCTATTTGGAATGATCGATTGCTAACGATTTTAATTACTTTAAAAAAGCCTTTCCAGAAGAATATTTATTCCTAGTTGAAGTTAATGACTTAAATTGACTTATATAAAGGCCAAGGTATGATAAATTTGAAGAGAGAAAAACCTAGAAAATATTAGTGATGAAACGAGAGTCCTTTACTCATTGTTTTCCTAGAGACTCCATAGAAAGGTTAAAGAGATTATTCATGAAGGAGTCATGGTGATACACAACTGAAGTGAGAAGATTTTCATGCTAGAAATACAAGAGGAGAGTCAATAACAATGAAGAAAGAAAGCCAACATTAACAATGAAGAATATTAAACAAAGAAGTTTGTGTTAATTATAGAGGTTGGTTGCTTGTTTTGTATATTGTAAGTTTTATATCTTACTAGTGCATTGAATTAGCCATGGTTGGGCAAATGATATATTAGAGAAAGTTTGAGTCCCTGTGTTGTGCCAGCTTTACTTACACTAAAGAAGTATGGTAGTGGCATATATGAGTAGATACTAGATCCATTAATAAAATTACTGACTCAAACTCTAAGTCAGCAAATCAGCAAGCTAGATTTGCTTCATAAGTTGAGTGATACTTCTATATTTAGAAAGCTAGATTTGAAGAGTAGTTATTAGCAAATCAGAATCAGACCTAGTGATAAATAAAAGACATCTTTCAATACAAGAAAATGGCCAGAAGACTAGTTGGTCATACTTTTTTGGTTGTCTAATGCTCTTAGCACATTTATGAGGGTGAGGAACCAAGCTTCAACCATTCATTGGCAGATTTGTTGTGGTCTATTTTGATGATATACTTATTTATAACATTGATATTGATCCTCACTAACAACATAGGATGTACTAGTTATCCTTCTTAGGGATAGACTTTTTGTAGCTATCAAGAAGTGTTATTTCATGTAAAATTTTGTACTCTTCCTTGGGTATGATGTCTCAAAGGATGGAATAAATGTGGATGAATGTAATGTTGATGCGTTGAAATATTGGCCATAACCTACTATATACATGAGGTATGGAGTTTTCATAGCTTGGCTTCTTTCTATTGAAGGTTCATTTCCCATTTTAGTATCAATATGGCTCCTATTACTGATTGTATGAAGTTAGGATCTTTTGTTTGGAGTGATGGAGCTGGGAGTGCATTTGCTCTTTTAAAAATAAACTTATTTCAGCGCCTACGTTAGCCTCACCCAACTTTGCCAAGCTTTTTGTGTTACATTGTAATGCTTCTAAGGTTGGTATTGGTGTTGTCCTAAGTGAAGAAGGCCATCTAATTGCTTATTTCATTGAGAAGTTATCAGGAATAAAAGGAAGGTATAGCGCATATAATATGAAATTTTATGATGTTGTCCAAGTTGTTCAACATTGGAGACATTATTTGATTCATGTAAACTTTATTCTGATCATTCTTCTTTTAAGTATATTAATAGCCAAGAGAAATTATCTATTAGATAAGCACAGTGGGCATCTTATTTGCAGAGTTTACTTTTATGCTTAATCATAAGTCTAGAGTTCATAACAGATTCGTAGAAGCTTTGAGTCGTCAAGCATGCTTACTCACATATGCGCACTCAGGTATTAGGATTTGATTCATTTCAGGAGTTATTGTTTGTTAATCCTTTCTTTTCTAAAGTTTTATCTGAACTTGAGACAGGACAAAAATCAGATTATTTATTTCATGATAGTTTTCTTTTCAAAGGTAATTAGTTATGTGTTATTATTTATAGCATGCGCATGAAGATCATTAAGGAGTTGGACAATGAGGGTGAGATGAGAAAAGATAAGATTTTATGACTTGTTTCTTCTTCTTCTTATTTTTGTCCATCTATGTGCAGGGAGATGTATAGATTTGTTGAGAGGTCTTGCATATGCCACATGGCCCGAGAGACATCTATTAATGTTGGATTATACAAACCTTTGCGTACCCCATCTCAACCATGGTCCAACATTAGCATGGTCTTCATTCTTCGAGTACCTCGCACTCAGAGAGGGATGAATGTCATTCAAGTGGTTGTTCACAGATTCTCCAAGATGGTATATTTTCTTGTTTGCAAATGATTAACGATGTGTCTCATGTTGCATTACTATTCTTTTAGGAGTTTTATCATTCACTTGGTTTACTATTGTCGATTATTTCTGATAGAGATACTCATTTTTTAAGTCATTTTTGGTGTTCTCCATGGAAACTAGCATATACTTCTTCGGATTTTAGTAGTGCTTACCATTCTTAGATAGATGGACAGATAAAGGTAGTTAATCGATCCTTATGAAACCTATTGAGAAGTTTGGTTGGTTTTAATCCCAAACCCTAGGGTCAAACTTGAGTGTAAGATCCCTTAACTAGAACCGGTTTGCTTTTATTTTTTTTATTATTTAATTGTCATTGTGTGGTTTAAAGCTAATTTTGATTGGTTTTGATTATTTTCGAAATTGAACAAGTTACCAAAGGTTTTAACCAAATTTGTCTTCACATTTATGGTTTTTAAGTTAATTTAAGTCATTTGAGATTTTTCTAAATTTGTTTGAATTTTTAGTATTTTTTTTAAAAAGCCGGGGTTGGCGGGACCCACTGTGGGCCCCGCAGGCAAAATTATGTTTATTAGCACTAAATATCCCTAACATCAACCTAAGACCTTAGGTAATTATTTCAAAAAAAATAAGACTTTAATTTGGGTTTAAATAAGAAAGTTTATATATTTTTAATAGAAAATTCAATTTGTATACCACTAATTAATTAGGTCTACCCCACCCTTTACTATAAAAGGAAACGCACAACCACTTTCCCCATTTTCCAAAAAGGGAAGATAGATTAAGGTATAATTTTCTTAATATTTCCTTAATCCCTTAGGGTTTTCTTAAATATTTTTAAATCACTTCTTCTCCTAAGGTTTAATCTCGATTTCAATGCATATAGCTACTGATTTGAACACTTATTTCAAACCCTAATGTTGGAAAAATAATTTTTAAGTTTCTTGAACCCTTAATCTAAGGTTTTTTAAGAGATTTAAATGTTTTAAATCGGATTTATGAAGATATTGATAAAAATCATGTTTTGGGTAGGTGTTGAAGGTGTTTAAGGAGTCATTTCGAAGCAAGTAGTTGCTGGAAGGTAAGGGTTTTGGGTCTTAAAACTTGCTGTGATTTCGGATCTAAGCTTTGAAGTATTTTAAAATGGGTTCCATGAATGTGAGCTTAAATGGTGATTTGATAAAAGTTTAATCTTTGGTAGGAATTTCTTAGGGTTTTGCTTGGTAATGACTAGATTTGAGGTTATGGAAGATTTGATTTGATTATCATGGAGATTGGGGCTTGGATTTGATGAATCATGATGGGTTGATGAAGGTTCAGTTTATTTTTCAAAATGGGGAAGACGAACCAGGACTGCCGTTATGGCAATCGAATGGCCCTGCAGGCCAATCGAACAGCAACACAGCAGATCTGGTTGTTTTGCATATTTTGATTCTTTTTCCTATTTTTGTGCTCAAATATCCTTTTTTATGTTCATGTGGAGTAATTTGACTTAGAATGAGCTACTGGAAGGGTATGTTATTGATGTTAGAAATCATGAAGAGTATTTAAGTATTATGTGGAATTTCATTGTTGTTGGCTATACATGTTAGTATTGCTTATCTTAAATATATAGTTGAATGATTTCGTATGTTTTAAGCAAGATTATTGCATGAGAATGGACTGATACGTCTTCTTATAGTGTGATTAAATTGTGGGTGAATGATGGTGCCATATCTAGCTTCAAGTGTGGTATGAGTATGCTTATATGAGTTGAGCATGAGGTTGCACTTTATTTGAATGATGTTTTTTTTATGGTTTTTACTCATGATTTCAGTTAGGAGCCATGATTAGAAGTTAAAGAGCATGTGCATAGTGTCGTAGGGATTACATTCAATGCATGGTCATATGCTTAGAAATGAACATTCTATCTTGAGCACACACACATGTGGGGATTATCATGGAAATTGTTGTTATTTATGACTTGATATGATGCATGAGGGGGAGCACATTCCATGAATTAGAATTCACGTAGAGATTGCTCACGTATGTATCATGTTGCATGCATCATGAAGCATATTTCAGGAATGAGACTTTACCAATGTTTAACTGATGTTGGTTGATTGGAATGCAATTGTGTGAGAATTGCCTGCCGAATTAATCAATCAAAGGCTTAAATCGATTCGGTGTTATGTCAGAAAGGATGGGGTTTTACGTCCCTCGAGGATGGGTTTCCTCTCCAAGTTGAAAAGAGCGGCAATGTTATAAGGAGATAAACTGTTAGACCATCTGGACCCTGAGAATCCAGGTTAGTGTCGCCACGTGCACTTTCCTATTGGGGATTGTTTGAAGTGTGCAAGGACTGCTTAAGCTTCGGCTGATTAAGCAAGGTTGTTTTTATCGACTTGCATGGTTATGATGTGTGATAGAGACACTTGTATGCAAGTTGATATTTGATATTGATGCATGATCTGAAATGTGTGTTAGAGACACTACTCATGCAGGTTTATGTGAAATTGATGCATGATCTGAAATGTGTGTTAGAGACACTACTCATGCAGGTTTATGTGTTATGGATAAATGATCTAAAATGTGTGTTAGAGACACTTTTTATGCAAGTTGATGTGATGTTTATGCATGATCAGAATGTGTGGTAGAGACACTTCTCGTGCAGGTGATATGTGATAGTATGCATGATGTGATTGGGTGAGAATCACTATTTATGCAGGATGGATGCTAATCATAATGTGAATATTTATGCCTTGATTATGATATATGTGATGCTTGTATGCAAGATCATTACTTATGAGTAATTAGGGGTATAGTAAGGGAAATGATTAGAAATGGGAATATTATGTGAATTATGGATATGAATTACCATGTTATTGTGTCATTGTTGTTTTCTGATTAATGTTATCATTTTCAAACCTTACTAAGTTTCGTACTCACACTACAACAAAATGTAGCATTAGCGACTCAAATATATGCGTCGCTAAAAACTGCTATTTGTGACGCATAATTAAGCATCTAAAAAACAGTACCTATTACTGACGTTTTTAATTAGCGTCGCTATTACTATAATTATTAGCTACGCAAAATACCAAGTGTCGCTAATATATATCTATTAGCGACGCATACAACATTCATCGCTAAAAAATATTTATGTTTTTTAAAAAGAAAAATATTATAACTATTAGCGACGCTTTATCAAAAGTGTTGCTAATAGTTAAATAATACTGACACTTATTAAATAGTGTCGCGAATAGTTATGAATTTAAAAAAAAAGAAATAAAATAAATATTATTAGTGACGCATAGGAATATACGTCACTAATAGGGTAGGTATTAGCGATGCATATTGTTATGTGTCGCTAATACCTAGTTTATTAGCGATGCATAGTGTAGGTATTAGCGACGCATATTACCTAGTGTTTGTTTTATTTATATTTTTTATTTTTAAAAATAAAAAATCGTAAAAAATTGAAATTAGATGAGATATAGTGTGTAGAGAGAGAGGAGATAGGAGAGGGAGAGAGAGCAGAGGGAGATGGAGATGGAGGAGAGAGAGAGAGGAGAGGAGAGAGTGTGTGTGAGGAGAGAGAGGGAAAGATAGTGTGTAGAGAGAGAGGTGAGAGAGGTGAGAGTGAGAAGAAAGAAAGATGGGAGGGGGAGAGTGAGCGTGAGAACAGAGAAAGAGGAGAGAGAGCAGGGGAGAGAGACGACAGAGGGAGAGGGAGAGAGGGAGAGGAGAGAGAGGAGAGGGAGGAGAGAGGAGTGGGAGGTTAATTAATTTTTAATTTTTTAAGATTTTTTTATAAATTATTATATTTTAAAAATTATAAAATAAATAAAATAAATATTATTAGCGACGTATAGAAATATACGTCGCTAATAGTGTAGGTATTAGCGACGGATAAAAATATATGTCGCTAATACCTAGTCTATTAGCGACTATGCGTCACTAATAGTATTTATTTTATTTTATATCCATATGTACCTCATGATATTACTTAGCCATTTTTTTATAATAGTATGATGTAATTAAATGAATGAGTTTTGATGAAAGTGCTGGGCAATAGTTACATGTAAGTCGTTGGACTGAAATCTAATGGTTGTCATCACGTGACTTTACTTAAG